>OU342986.1:7618246-8353992 GCA_910592155.1 Ypsolopha scabrella
GAATCGAAGTGTAACTTTTGAATAATTTGTATCTAAAAAATTTGAACATATTTATTTTCTAGCTTGCCGCATTTTCACTTAACAGATTCCTTTAGGCAGCAAGGTTTGGGGTGATCTAGGACCCCAAAACTAAAACTAAGGCTCCAGCTCAAAAACCGCTGATTCACAAGAGTAATGGTGGCGTACTATCGCGCTACACACGCGGGGGGTGGGCAGGGCCGATGGGACCGCGGTGCGTCTTTCCGAGGGTTTTTTATGTGATTCGTTATTAACGTTTTTTGGTCTGTTTCGTTTTTATTTTAGAATATTTTGCTCTGTGGGATGCTAAGGATATATTCAGATGTGAGTCTTCTGAATGTTAAACAGTGAAGTTTATTTTCATAAGTATTTTTTATTAATTATTTTCGTATAAAGTTCTCTATATCTTTCGGCCGATAGCAAATATGAAAAAATAAATGAAAAAATGGTTGGCAATATGAGCGAATTTTAATTTCAGCAAGATCCAGTCCAGCAAAATACATGAAAATTCACTTTAGAAGCCAGCCCAATGTGTTCATGTCAATATATAATTTAGACAGTTCTATTTTGCTCTTATAAAAAGTAAAATTTAACATCAAATTAGCTTTGAAAAAAATTGATTTACATATTTTCGTAAATAATACTACAACAAAAAACATTGAGTTGCTCTATGCAGCATAGACTATGCTATTCCGCCCAGGTGCACTAGAAAAAGCCTTGTGTTTGTTGTCTTGATAAGTTTGATTGAGTTTTTGATAACAAACGAAACTTTGCACACATAGATAAGGATACATGTATGTATAGGTTACTATGAACTTAACTTACAATAATAAAACAAAGCAAAAAAAAAATTTCAGAACAAAACCAAAAGTTATGTTTTTTTTGTATAATTTAGTGTGTGTATCGTGTGTAGCCTTTTTCGGAAAAGTACGAACACGATCACACATATATTATATGTATATAAAGTATCAGCCTTGACATTACGCCACAAACACTTAAAGGCTCCTAGGCACGCCACCGTTTTAGTACAAAATTTGATAACTCTCTGTTGTTTTTCGTTAAAGACTAAAGTTTAAAACCTCTATAGTTTAATACAGGCATTTACAAAGTCACTATCTGGCAGAAATGTAAAATTTTGGTATAGGTACAATTTAAGGCAAGAAAACAACTTTGTATGCAAATCTGTCCAGCTTGATATCTTTAAAACAAAATCAATTATCAAAATTTCAGTAAAATGGTGCCTCTTAAAATATCAATACCAGATGATAGAGGTCTTATACTTTGATCTAACACGAAAAAAAACAAAGAAGTAGGTTATTAAATTTTATACTAAAACGTTGTCGTGTCTCTGTATGCAGCGATGAATACAGGCCGCTCTTAATAAAACTTAATGTAAAAGGTAAACATATTTCCTAATTTATTGGTAGTGTGTTCCTATTTACAAACAGTATTGCCGGTATCGCTTCCTCGTACTGCGGCCACCGATACCCCCTCACGGAGGGGTCGGGCCCCTATTTACTTTTATTGTTGATTCGTACATG
The DNA here is from genome assembly GCA_910592155.1 of Ypsolopha scabrella. Taxonomy (NCBI): domain Eukaryota; kingdom Metazoa; phylum Arthropoda; class Insecta; order Lepidoptera; family Ypsolophidae; genus Ypsolopha; species Ypsolopha scabrella. The sequence goes on from OU342986.1 coordinate 7,619,806, forward strand.
GATACAGGGGTTGTCCCCTGCGTTGAGTTTCAAACTACTTATGTAGAGTTATAGATTATTTTGGATGGATTTTGATGTTGGATTGGTAGGATTATAGAGTTAAGTTAGCAACGGTAAATCACACCGAAATCTAGATGTTTTAACATTATATCTAAGATTCTAAAATAACTTAAAAAAACTGGTTTGGTAATAATTTCAATTTCATGAAACTACCATGGTAACGTAATGTAATTACGGAGTAAGAAAAATCAATTCTTTACCAAATAATTGATTATGTATATGTACTTTTGTCGTAGCTATATCGTAGATTTGACGATCTCAACTTGATCAGAGATATCGTGAAATCTGTTATGGCCTGCCCTTGGACAAATTAACCACAATTCGTCCAAGGGCCTGGCCCATGGGGCACGCACGACAATCTTATTAAATCTGACCATTCACCAGTCTCCAGTATGAATGTGGCTATATAAATATTGTATATACAATATTTAAATTTTTTGCTTATGTTAGTATATATTTGGCTAGGCATTATATTTATTTATGGTCTATTCAGTTTACTTATCAACTTATTTATTAAATGCATTATGTATAATAATATTATTATTCCAATAAGTCTTTATTTTATGCAGGTGTATAACTTTATTAGCCCAACTTAAATACAGCTTTTTTATATATTTCCCGTATCATATTTGTTTCATCATAAAATATTATTTTTACACAGATTAGACTTGACATGTAAAATAATACTTTATGTATCTATTTTACATATAAACAATTTGAATCTTAAAACGAAAGTCACCTCATATAGAAGGCAAGGCCTTAAAACTAAGGGGGTCGCTTGCTCCGCTCCGCTTCGCTCAGCTCCCGAATTTATAATCACAAGCAACCTAACACGCTCCACCTCGCTTCGCCCAGCATCGCACGCATCCATTTTTGAGTTTTTGTTGTAAAACTATTGTCATACTTTATGATATGGCAAATGTTACGATATGTTCACGACACGGGTGTAAATGGACAGAGAGGACAGGTATCTTTGGATTAAACCAAACAATTTACCGATACTTGGTCCGAGGATCATACAGAGTAGGTAAAGGAGCAAAAAGGCAAAAATGAAAAATTTAAAGAAGTCTTTTGTATGTCCATTTTAACTTGTACCTAAAGAAACGTGAAAATTTGATTCATCAATTTATCAGTTTGACATCAATTATTATGTGTTTTCTTTTTTCAACAAAAGTTTTTATAAATACCAATCATTTGTATTTTTTTTGGTTTTAATTTGTTGATATCAACATAGAAGTACGATGCTACCTGCATAATCTGCCTATAATTTTAATATGAGATGGGGCAAACTGGGAACCAGCGCTGCAAAGTTGGTTACAACTTCAGCAAATGCTGAGTTTGTCCCATTTTGTCACATACTAAATATTTTGTGTTTGTAATCCTACTAATATTATAAATGCGAAAGTTTGTGCGCGTGTGTGTGTGTGTGTGTGTGTTTGTTACTCTTTCACGCTGAAACGGCTGAACGGATTTGGATGACATTTGGAATGGATATAGCTTATACCCTAACTTAACACATAGGCTACTTTTTATCCCGAAAAAATGCATAGTTCCTGTAGGATAGATCAATATCATTGAAAAATCAGGTGTCTAATTAGCGCGGTCATTATAGTTTGTGGTGAATTAAGACAAGGTTATGTTATCTCATCACACTTCACACTAATATTATAAATGCGAAAGTTTTTGTGTGTATGTGTATGTTTGTTACTCTTTCACGCTGAAACGGCTGGACGGATTTGGATGAAATTTAGAATGGATATAGCTTATACCCTAACTTCACACATAGGTTACTTCTTATCCCGGAAAAAAGCATGTCGTTAAACCGAATAACACGCGGGCGGAGCCGCGGGAAAAAGTTAGTTTTATAATAATTTATTGTTTTTGTATGTTGTGGCAAATAAATAATACATATTTCTATTTCTAAAATATTTTTTCTGTACGTTTCTTTGTAAAATTTGTTAAGTATGATCAGTTATTATGTGGTCTCATGTCTGTTTCTTCGTATCAGGTGTATCTCAATAAATACTATTTTCCTCCCAATAAAATACTTAATAATTAACTCACCTTTGATTCCAGTCCGGCTGCCAGTTGCGACGTCAAGGAGTCTAAATCGCTATGTTCAGAATACGGAAACTCTTAAATCAAAGCTTCGGCGTCTGTCTGTCTGTGCATCACGATATTACTCAGAAACGAAGGTATTTCGCTGAAATTCGGCTGTGGCATTTACGTGTTGAGACCAAGGAACAAAAAAACACGTTCTTTTTCTATGACGTCATATTTGAAAACGTAAAGCGTTTTGAAGCAGACTAACGTTAACTAACTATAAAATGTATGTTTTTCTTACACTGACACAACGCAGTGATCGGAATATCCTGGGGCGCGCCGTTATCAAAGTATGGATATGACTTTTTGTCGGAACAAAATTTCCGTAACTTAATTAAATATGGGAACTTTACTATTTTAATACATAAAAAATGTATCACTGCTTAGATGATCTTACTTATAAATAAAGCACAATTATATGTACTGTATTTTAATTAAAATACAAAAATATGAAAATATGATATCAAATCAACAGAAAATTATGTTATACAATGTCAATAATTTGAATTTGAATTGAATTTGTCATAAAATTTTGAAAACAATAAGAATCAATTTGGCATATAATTTATTGGTAAATAATAGTTTATTTTAATTTAAGGTGGTAAAAAATCTCGATGCAGAATGCACATCATAATATTGTTTTCCTTACTTTTGAATAAAAATTATGCACAAATTGCGTTATAAAGCAATTAGCCGAAATTATATATCGAGTATTATTTTATTTTACATGATAAATAATATTTTGTGTTGTTTACATTATTTCACATTTTATTTTCTAAAACTTAATGCAGAACTTCCTCGAAAAACCAAACAGGATTTAGACTATTATTAAAAGTTTTTATTTGTGAAAATTGTAAAGTTCCGATATTTAATTAAGTTCCGGAAATTGAGTTCCGACAAAAAGTCATACTTATCCATACTTTGATAACGGCGCGCCCCAGGATATTCCGATCACTGAAAGATATAACATTTCTTAACCCTTAAACTACGGACGGCCCAAATTGGGACACACGTTAGTTGTTTTATTTTGTATTGCGAGTTAGAGCGGTGATATGTAAAAACGCAAATAGAGTATATATTAATTAACAGGGGATAAAAGTGTTAAACCTACCTCATGACAGGCCTTCCAGCGCTTATGGATAGCTTTAACAGACAGGGTCTGACATCTGCAATAATATCTATAACGTAGACTAGTGTACCCTGGAAGGGACAAGCGTGAAGATATGTACTCACCAGTCTCGGTGTCGACGGTGTACGACAGTCCAGCCCACGGGTCCTCCTGTTGGTGGATCACAGTATTAGAATTAAATATTACATGGGACGTATCCAGGATTTGGGTTTAGGGGGGGGTCAGCAAAAGTAATTTACAACGTAATGCACAAAGTAACAAAACTTTACTGAAAAAGTCCATTTGTAATTAAGCTAAGGCCGGTAAATGCCAGAAATCACATTTATTTAATACTTATATTTATAAATGTATAGAAAAACACGAAATTACAAATCCGAATATATTTCGACAGAATTTGTCGGCATCAGTGGAATGATATGAACAATAAGTAATAATAATTAATTGGTAAAGTGACATAATATAACGTGACGAAATATATTTGGATATTAGTAAATTTGTGTTTTTGTATACATTTATACATATAAATATTAATGAAAGATAAATAACATAATTTATACTTGCACTTGGTGAAACTTGGAAAACATCATAATTAAATTCAGTATTCAATTTAATTTCTACAGTGCAGAAGAGAACCGGCAGGTTCTCAACAAAGTGCTTAAAGGCTTTGGAGAGTATAGAATTGTAACCTGTAGTTGCTAAAGGCAAGGTCTGTCCTGCTCTAGAACCCTAAAGCTAGCTCTAGCGCTATAAGGGCACATCGCAGCGTCTCCGATTGCGCCTGAAGGTGCAAATAGCAGCTCTTATAGCCCTTATTAACCTCTAATTAGGTTAGGTATAACGATCGTTGTAATTTTTGTCCCAAAATCAAGTTCAGCCGGTAACATGTACAATGAAAATGGAAACCAAATGCAATCGAACTGACCTCCTTCTCGTCCGGGTCAAGCAGCGACGCCGTGACCAGCTCAATCTCCTCCCTTCCCCCCTTCTTCTCTTGCTGGATCTTCTCCTCGGCGGCCTTCAGCTCCTTGTCCACCTCAGCCTCGGCCTCCGTCTGCGACGACACCTTCGTGGCGGTCGGCGAGTTCTGGGGACGGTTAAAGGGTTAAGACCTGTGAAGGTGACACGAGAATTCGTTGAGTTTTGATGGGCTGAAAGACGAAAATGTACCCGGAATAGAAGAGTTGACTAGATTGATGGAAGAGGCGAAAGAGGTGTGTCGGGATCGTAGCAGATGTGAATGTTTAGTCTCTGCCTATCCCTCTGGGAGACATGCGTGTATGTATGGAAGACTAGACTTGTTTTTTTTTTATTAGCTGGCAACCCCAAAGAGAAACTTCTGTTCGTTAGAGGAACTTTATGATAAGCTTGCCTATTGACTTAACTTGCCATAAGTTTACAGCGTTTGCGCTGCCAACACTGACATATACTATGTAGGTGAAATTAAATCAACCGACCAAATTCATACTGGAGACTCGGTTAGTCATCAGGAACAAGGTTTTATGACCCTTCAGGGGAAATTAAAAAAAAAATTGTTTTGCCCCATAGTGCCTGCACTAGGAATTGAACTTAAACTAGTCCAACAAGTAAAAGAGCAAAAAAAAATTTTTTTGAAATAGGCCAAAAGTATTACTGATCCTAGTTCTTGGTCACTAACCGAGTCTCCAGTATGAATTTGGTCGGTTGATTTAATTTCATCCTACTGTCTATGGCCGCCGTTAATTCCTTCCTCTTTGAATAAGTAAAAAGGCGATACAAAATGTATCCACTTAAATTGATATTGTATCTCTGATAATATTAGGTATCTGTTTGTATGAGGTTATTTTTTCCTTGGAGCACCTTTAAATCTCATTTAATGTAGTTATTTAGTTGGACAGAAAGCAGATGGCCTCCGAAAATTTCGTTTCAGGATTCTACGAGAAACAATACTTAAATCATAAACAACACTCACCGAAAGCACAGGTTTGTCCACACAGAACCCCATGTCGACATCCTGCTTCCAGAGCACCTCGATGAGATCCATATCCTGGGGACAACAGAAATAATTTATTATAACATTTTAATTACAAAATTACAACGTGAAAAAGAAGTCTGCGACATCTATTGTTGACATTATAATCTAAAATTACACATACTAGCGCCATCTCTCTCTCAATGACGCACTTATTCCAGTTAACATTGGGTGGCAGCACAAGCTAGGGAGCACTAGCGCTACCTACAGACTACATTTTGAAACTACTTGGTTCACACAGCTACCGTCAGATGGCAGTAATTACCATTTAGTTCCGCTACTCGACGGTAGATGGCGGCCCATCATAAGTTCACACAATTACCGTCAGATGGCAGTAATTACGTGTTAGTACTGCTACTCGACGGTAGGTGGCAGTTCCACCATAACGAAACAGCATTTTTAGACAGATGGCATTACTGATAAAAATTCAGAAGCAGGTGGGGTGTGTAAGGAACAAAAATACTTTATTTTCTTGGAACGTGTAAATGATTCGGAGGAAAATTCGTGTTTTTATCAAGTGAAGATCGTTCAAGGCAAGGCAAGGTCACGGTTGCCGTACCTTGTATTATCAAAAGATCGAGCAGTTTATTGCGTTCCGTGACGGATATTATCAAAGCACACGTGCTACTGGTTGCGTAGATAACTTTTTTCAGCAAAAGCATAATGAAGATGAATTTTGTGGCTCCACATTTAGATGCTATGAGAATAAAGCCGCGATTACACTATCCTATTTATGGGCATCCTAACTAGGAAAGGACTTAGGACAGTGTACAGTGCAGAAGGTGAGACTGTAGAACTGCGATTGTGTGCATGCACACCATTGACATTGTGGATAACAACTCTTATAGCAGACAAGGCAAGGTCTATTTTCAAAAAAATTTGCTTTGAATTTTATCTTCTTCTTTTGATACGATGTATACTTTATATTTAAATCATTTTTCGAAAATAGACCTTGCCTTGTCTGCTATAAGAGTTGTTTTCCACAATGTCGATGGTGTGCACGTACACAATCGCAATTCTACAGTCTCACCTTCTGCACTGTACACTGTCCTAAGTCCTTTCCTAGTTAGGATGCCCATAAATCGGATAGTGTAACGTTACCCACGTTTCGAGCTCAGTGCAAAGTGCATAATATAAGTTTGTTTACCTTATTTTAAAATAAAATGTATGAAATAAAATAGTTTCATCTTATTTTGCGACTATTGTTGAATAGTTATCAGGGGTTTTTAGCAGAATTGCGTCATTTTATGCATTACGTTGTAAATTAATGGGTATACAAACTTAAAACACGCTTTTAAGTTTGTATGCCCATCCATTTACAACGTAATACATAAATAAATTATACACAAATTCTTGTACTTTTATTGTAAATAATAATTTACTAATACATAAAATTACAAAATTTTGGTATAAAAGCCTTATTGACACTAAACAATGGTCGCGAAATGCCATATATCAAATTTATTTAGTACATTTTATTTAATAGTAAGAAAAACAATCATAAGTTGTGCATTTTGCACCGAGCTCGAAACGTTCCCCCTTAATCTTGAACAGCAGAACCACTATGCCTTCCCCTAGCTCTAATTACAAAACTTACAATAGCGTTATTTTATGTCAAATATGGCTCTTATGAACTGCGAAAGTGCAGCACTTATTTATAAAAAATATACTTTATTATAGTTGTGAGTAGTTGATTTGCTATTTTAAATGGCAAATCTATAAATCTAAAATACTAATGAGAAAGTAGTAAGTATATAAAGTTTCTGTACTAGGCAACAACATTAATTTTTTCAAAATTTTAAATGTATTTTAACTCGAGAACCACTTAAGGCCTTACTCTTGGTGCACGATAATCTTGCTTAGCGATTTTTTATTTCAGTATGTTGTCAGAAAGTTTACATTAGAAGTCAAAGTCAAAAGGTATTTATTGCCACAACATGTACACAGAAATACAGAAAATACATGTTAAACTAGAGAACTTAACTAAAAATAATAATAGTATTCCTCCGCACTTAATGTGGCAAAAGGAACAATCTCAGACATGTTGCGTGTTGTGTAGCAACAACGCAATGCTGGTTTTCAGACTGCCCCTTTTACTATGCTAAACTTAAAAAATATTAGATGAATGATCTGCAATAAAATTAAAGTGGAGGTCATCTTATAATTTTCTATAATATGCGGATTCATCTATATAAGAGCGCTTTACACAATTAGTTTACAGATAATAAACAGAAAGACAGCAATGTTTGTATGTAACAGTACACTAAAAAATATAATTAAATAATAAATTAATAAATAATAAAAAAGAATAATACCTAAAAAATAAAATAAAAAAGTTTTTATATGAAAAGTGTTTATGAAATCTTAAATAAAATATCATATTTATATACTTGTAATATATAGATGTTTTCATAAAATATTTATGCGGGCAGAAGCTAGTTAATAATATAGATTACGTTTCCCCATGTTACTCTTAGTACGTATCTATTTGTATCGATCGGTATCTATAATAGCCAGGTTACAACTGATAAGAGCAAACACGAGTATTGCTATCTATTACCGATAAGAGAATAAGAAATATCTTCACGATCCCCTTTCAATTTATACGAACTTTTAAAGATCGTACTGAAAAATCTTTTTGTACTGCATTTTGTAAGGGTACGTACAGTCAAATATTTTCTTGCTCGGATATATGTACATATAAGGTAACTTTAGTAAGGGTGAGTTTATTTCATACTGGGGACTCGGTAAGTGGTCGGGACCAAGATTCAATTATCATAATAACATTTATACTTCCTATACTAATTGAGTCGTTCTTGAACAGTAATAAAGGCACAAAAAATAATTTTCGTATTTCGCAAACAGGGTCACTGAACCTTGGTCTTGATCACTTACCGAGTCTCCAGTATGAATTTGGCTACATAAACGAAAGTCACCTTATGTATTAACCATTACTATGGGAGGTCAACATTTTATTTGAGTTATTGGATCCGTGGACCCCCTCCATGAGAAAGCTATAGCTAAGTATTGTCGTTGTATTTCTGGTTTCCATTAGATTTAATGAAAAGCTTGTAATCGACAGCAGCCACATGTAGGTGGTAGAGCTAATGCCGGGCTCGACTGTGGAGGTACCACCATCTTACTCGCAAATCCTCCCGAAGTTATTCCGGGGAGAGTAAGAGAACAGCTCTCAGGCAAAACCAGGCGGCCCACCATTGCCTGGGACCGATGGATGGCGGTATATCCATCCCCAATTGCCGGGGCTTATATAAACAGACTAGTGACGGGCAGCGGCGTCACTGGTGCAAGGGTTTCGGCACCGCGCTCACCAACCCGCCTGCCCAGCGTGTGTGAGTATGGGCATTTCTTCCAGGGGGACTGCCAAGAGTGGTGAAATCCTGGAAAGGCCTATGTCCAGCAGTGGACGAAACAGGCTGATGGATGGATGGAATATGATCGACAACATTTCATTTTAGTTAACCATTTGCTTTTAATATTTATATTGAAAGGCTGCGTAAAAAAGAAGCTTTATGTATTTTTTTATTTTGTTTTATTTTATGTTTTTCCTGCATAATTGATTGTTTTCATTCACTCATTCTAAAAAGACGTAAGTCACATCTGATGATTTCAAAAGTCAATGTTCATTGCCAATGGATTATTAAAAAAAAAGCTTGGCATATTTATGTCTGCTGTCACATAGCATGACAGTTGATTTTTTTAAACAAAATGAACTTAAACGCAAAGGAAATTGTTTTTAAAATCCTGTGTTAGCCATATTTTTAGTTTTTTGAAAATATCTCTTTATATAATCACGATTTAATTCTGAAAAAAAAAGGATGCTCAGAAAGCCCATATCTCGAAATGGTTTTTAGTTTTGTACCAATTATTATTTGTAATGTTGTCGATTGCAGCGATGAATGTACCACGGACATTTAAGGCTTTATGGGTCGCAATGGCATGGTAACAGATATGTTCAAACATGGTCAACTACCAGCCATATGGTCGAAGAATACCTGGTTGATGCTATTATTGGTCTTGGCTTGTTTATCTGCCATATGGGGAGGAACTAGAGTATTTTAGTGGGATATACTTTAATGGACCACCTATACGTACCTACCCATACAAAACAACTATCTACATACCTATATCTATCTATACTAATAATAAAGTATTAAAAAATCGTGTCTGTGTCTGTACATGGAGTATTTTTACAAAGTTTTAGAATTTCCGTTTGTCTGTCTGTTATCTTCCGTTGTAACTCGAAAATTGAATCACTCAACCGATTTTAATGCGGTTTTTTTATTATCATCGTAGGGACCCTTTAGCCTTAGCATGAAAGAAAACATTACGGTTACGTTTGAACGTAACGCAGTTTTGTATAGAATTCTGATAAGTTCCGCTACTGACCGCTAGGGGCGGTTATCAGATTTCATACAAAACCGCGTTACGTTCAAACTAAACGTAACCGTAATGCTTTCATGCTAAGGCTACTGATCGACATAGGCTATAAGAGGTGTTCATAAATTAACGCCCAAGCCGAAAACGGAGCAAAAATTACATAAACGCAGGCGGAGCCGCGGGCAAAGGCTAGTATCAACTATTTTAATTATATTCAACTAGCTTTTGCCCGCGGCTCCGCCCGCGTTTTTTTTCGTTTTAACGACATGCTTTTTTCCGGGATAAAAAGTAGCCTATGTGTTAAGTTAGGATATAAGCTATATCCATTCTAAATTTCATCCAAATCCGTCCAGCCGTTTCAGCGTGGAAGAGTAACAAACACACACACACACACACACACACACACACACACACACACACACACGCACACACACACACACACGCACACACACACACACACACAAACACACGCGCACACACACACACACACACGCACACACACAAACTTTTGCATTTATAGTATTAGTGTAATTTACTGACACTTCAGTTATTATTTAATTTATTATTTCCCACTTGGATTGATAAAAGTGTAGCAAATTAGGCGCCTTCTGGGTAAACAACAATGTACTATCAGGAAAAGTTCTGTCCACCCAATTTCCTCTCCAAATACTAAAGAAATAGGGTCGAAAAGTGGACTAGCACGATTTCCCCCATTATACATGGTTTCAATGACACACTTATGTACAGCTATACTGAGAAATATTGCGACTTCGTGTTTTGTCGGCCAAGTTCGTTTTTAGGGTTCCGTAGTCCGACAAGGAACCCTTATAATTTCGCCATGTCCGTCTGTCCGTCCGCGGCTTAGCGCAGAGACTATTAGTACTAGAAAGCTGTAATTTGGCATATATATAAATATTAATCACGCCGACAAAACGGTAAAATAAATCTTAAATTTTTTTTTAATGATACCTTTCATACACGTAAACTGGGGATGAATTTTTTTTCTTGTAATGTATGGGACCAGAAGTTTGGCGCGATCTGTATTAGTAGACCAACTTATATGTACCGGGCAACTACGGAACGGAGACGCACTTGGCCGATTTTTTCCTTATCTTTTTAACAAGTCCCTAAACTTAGTATTAAGTTGTCATAAGACATCATTATATAAATACGATTATATAAGTAGCAATATTTCTCACTAGACCTGTAATTATGTATTTAGGGACGGATCATAGACATATAATTTTATTACTAAGTAGCAGACCAAACATAAGGATTAAGGGCTTGCCTTTGGTCTTTCAACGGTTTTTGTTTTAATATGCTGAGTCAACTACTTATCTGATCAATGTAAAACTTGAACACGTGTTTTTTCAGACCTTTGTCTTTCCGTTGTCAGGTCGGTTACCTAATTGGATACATTTCGCTTGAAAGATTTTATTTTTGAAAATGATGCCTTTTTAAGTTATTATTTCGTTTTATGTCTAAACGGCTTGAGTTTTATGTCTGAAATTACTGCTATAACAAGAAAACATAGTTTATTTCCGATGTCAGGTGAAAAAAGTCCTACATCAAATACTTTTTCATAAAATCTAGAAAATTCACTGATTTTGTGTGCCGGCAGCGCGCGAAGCGAGCGTTCTAATGTAGACTTTCTGACAACATACTGAGGTTCAAAATCACTCGGTAAGATTATAAGGGTAAGGCCTTAAATAGCGTGGCAAGTTTCCATACAAGAAAATAAGCTTCCAGCTTAAGCTACATTTAGGCTTCATGGTACGAAGAAACGTATAAAAATGGGTTGTTTTGTCTGGCTTATGCTTGGAACATATTAGTTAATTCCTAAACTAATCTCTAGTATAATTATATTTTGTTTATAAACAAGCAATATTTCTATTTAAAGAGCTTTAAGTTCACTGAGTTAAAATTGCCACGCGTCGATTCTATGCCATCCATCCATCAGCCTGTTTCGTCCACTGCTGGACATAGGCCTTTCCAGGATTTCGCCACTCTTGGCGGTCCTCCTGGAAGAAATGCCCATATTCACACACGCTGGGCAGGCGGGTTAGTGAGCGCGGTGCCGAAACCCTTGCACCAGTGACGCCGCTGCCCGTCACCAGTCTGTTTTATATAAGGCCCGGCAATTGGGGATGGATATACCGTCATCCATCGGTCCCAGGCAATGGTGGGCCGCCTGGTTTTGCCTGAGAGCTGTTCTCTTACTTTCCCCCGAATAACTTCGGGAGGATTTGCGAGTAAGATGGTGGTACCTCCACAGTCGAGCCCGGCATCAGCTCTACCACCGAAACACGACTCTGCGTTTATTATTAATGTTAGGTCTGCTACTATATTATACATCTGTGGGTACGACTGTTATATTGTCTTTGACAGTAAAGTCAAAGTGATTAAATAACATCGGCAAGGGCTACATGTATTTTCGCCGTTCGGAGTTGAGACATCTTTTACTTCAAGCCGAACAGAGTTTTGCTTCAATTGATTCTAGTCTCAAAAGCTATGTCGCCGAATGTAACATGAGTTACCAAAAGTATTATCAATATAGAAACCAGTAAAATGTGTAAAGTTTAAAGAAAATTGTTTATTCAAGAGTTACATTACATTAGGAGGATAAGTTATATAATCAATTCAGTTGGCATCTTATTAAAAGTATATCGTAAACTGGACTAAAAGGTAACATGAGTTACCGTGGAATTGCTCTACATAGTTAGTTTTTTTTTTTTTCATGTAGATAGATTAGGTTAATTTTATTTTTAATAATAATCATATTTAATATTCAATGAAAATAACATCAAAGATGACCTCCTGGAGACAGAAGAAGTCAGAGGCGCTTTTTTGCTTCCTGTAAAATGTTCACGATTTTGATATCTGCATCACTACGTGACGTCACAAGCGCAACTACGAGCCAAACACGTTTTTCTGATCGTTTCTGATTTCTGTTTGTTTATTAAAAAATAAAATATACTTTTATTAATATGTGGCCCACGGTATGGGGCCGAAATATATCGAGTATCACACTAATATTATAAATGCGAAAGTTTGTGTGTGTGTATGTTTGTTACTCTTTCACGCTGAAACGGCTGGACGGATTTGGATGAAATTTAGAATAAATATAGCTTATACCCTAACATAACACATAGGCTACTTTTTATCCCGGAAAAAAGCATGTCGTTAAACCAAATAACACGCGGGCGGAGCCGCGGGCAAGAGCTAGTTAATAATGAAAAAATAAAATATATTTTATACTAGCTTTTGCCCGCGGCTCCGCCCGCGTGTTATTCGGTTTAACGACATGCTTTTTTCCGGCAAGAACTAGTTAATAATAAAAAAATAAAATATATTTTATACTAGCTTTTGCCCGTGGCTCCGCCCGCGTGTTATTCGGTTTAACGACATGCTTTTTTCTGGCAAGAACTAGTTAATAATAAAAAAATAAAATATATTTTATACTAGCTTTTGCCCGCGGCTCCGCCCGCGTATTATTCGGTTTAACGACATGCTTTTTTCCGGCAAGAACTAGTTAATAATGAAAAAATAAAATATATTTTATACTAGCTTTTGCCCGCGGCTCCGCCCGCGTGTTATTCGGTTTAACGACATGCTTTTTTCCGGCAAGAACTAGTTAATAATAAAAAAATAAAATATATTTTATACTAGCTTTTGCCCGCGGCTCCGCCCGCGTGTTATTCGGTTTAACGACATGCTTTTTTCCGGGATAAAAAGTAGCCTATGTGTTATGTTAGGGTATAAGCTATATTTATTCTAAATTTCATCCAAATCCGTCCAGCCGTTTCAGCGTGAAAGAGTAACAAACATACACACACACAAACTTTCGCATTTATAATATTAGTGTGATTAGATTTTTGATTGCTACAAAATAAATAAGAAAGCTCAAAAAGAGTTAAATAAATATTTATTAATTCATTAAAAAACATAACCTAAAATAAATGTGTTGAAAATATTGAGTTTAAAATGGAAAAAATGCGCGATAAATAAAATGAATAAATGGCGGACCTTGCGTAGATTAAATCATCAAAAAAAATATATGTTACGTTTATTTAACTGTCAAATATATGACTTTAAAACTTCAAATGAAACTGATTTTGTTCGACCTACTGAATATTGTGTAATTTGGGCATATGGAGAGGATGAATGAAAGTAGAGTGACGAAAGAAATCAATGCTGCACAAGTGTAAGTGTGTAGAAGAACGTATAAGAACGCCATATAATGCGCCGATATCTTAATTTGACAACAATGAATGACAGTAGCGTAACCATAAACCTAGTCCCGAGGTAGTTTCCGTGGTCATTAAAAACTGCTAAACATTCTCTGTCAAAATGCGTCATACATAACCACAAACAAAAATAGGATTGTTTATGACAAAAAATTGAAACAATCGAACCAAAAAACGCCTTTGCTTCTCTGTCGGGTCTATCAACGCATAGTTATGTCATTGATGTATTTGACTGGCTGCGGAGGAGCAGTCCTTGGTACTGTTTGGGGCTATCCTGCCTGGACCATTGTTGCTTACACAGGTAGGCCAGGACAGGTGCGGATGAGGTGGGTGCGATGTCGGGTGACCTGTCCTGATGCGGTAAAACGTGACGAAGCTAGGTACTGGTGTTAGTTGACAATGGTCGATAACATCAGCTTTAAGATGGTAGGTAACGGAGGATCTCGGTGCAAAATGCACATCATAATATTGCTATCCTTACTTTTGTACAAAAAGTTTGCAATGAATGCGTTTTATATCAATTAGCGCAAACTGCTTGTTAATAGTTCGGTGATCACATGAAAATTATTCAATTTTATGCGTTACATTTTAGCTGCATTACATTACAACTGTAAACACGCTTTTAAGTTTGTTAATGTAATGCAAACAAAATGTAATACATTAAAGTAAATAATTTTTTGTTAAGACTTTATTATTAATTAGCTATTTCCGCAAGTTGCTTCAAAACACATTTATTGCATACTTTTTGTTCAAAAAAAAGGAAAACAATATTATGATGTGCATTTTGTACAGAGGTAAAAAGTTACCCCCTTAAGGCGAGGTTATCCAGAGAAATTTGTCGTGCTACAACGCTTTAATTTTTCACATGATTGTCCTGCTCAGCGGAAGCGGGTCGCTCAGAAAACTCGCGGTTTTGAGGTGTTTTTATTTATTATTTTGTAATTAGAAGAATGGGTTTTTAATGTGACGGCCGTTTTGTATCACATTTTTCACGACGTCTATTTTAGTATAAGTTTTACTGTTCAAAACTTAATATAGCTCAAATGAAATGATATTTAGATCATAGTTCAGACCTATCTTTGCGATTTAATCAGATCGAGGGAAATGCTAGTAATCGTGTTTCGAACTATATTTTCGAAATATTAAGATCAAAGAATGTAATATGACATACTCGTCTATTTCTTACAAAATTTAATCATCGCTATTTATTGGTTTAAAATTAATTTAAAAAGAGACAAAATCGGGATAGCCCCCCCCCCCCTTGAGTGGGGAAGTGATTAATCAAACTTGAAATTTGAGTTCGAGTTAGAGAGGACCTCCTTTCATAGCCTAGGGTTGGTATTGGCGGTCCACTAGTGGTATGTTCTGTCCTTCACTGAAATTCACACGGAATGGAAAACTCCATATTGTCAGGAAAATCGACACTGACTCAGTGAAAACCACGTTGATTAACGTTTATATTGGAGCTGTAGCAACCAATTTTGATCTTTATACAGATCGGGATTGGGTAATATTTTAAGCACGGTGACATGGAACGCGGATATTTTGTAGTTGTCACCAACAAATACTGCAGCAATCACTCTGAAATTAACATACGATAAAGTTGAGGACATGCTATGTCCACGCTGTTGTGAAAACTTGATTCCATTAAATTTTCTCGATAGAAAAACATTACAAAGTTACCGCCAAACCGTACAATAAACCGCATTCAATGAATACTTGAAATTAGATCTGAAACTTTGCATAATTTAACTGATATTAGTATGAAGCAGCTGCAGACTGTAATATAAAAATTAAAAAACTATCAGTGTAGCCGCGATTTCATAATAACTGATATTTTTGCGTGCGCGGCATCTGATTAGAGTAAGATAGACAGTTAAAAAGCAGAAGCGTTAGAGCAGGACTGCGAATTGAGGTATTATTGGCCCTGAAGTAATGCAGCGTTTTTTTTGGATGGAGGTCTTATTACTTTGGTCTTTCTAAAGAAAAACAATTGAGAGAAGGATTATCAAATTTTGTACTAAAAGGGTGGCGTGCCTTTGCGCTTGTCATGAATTGTATTTGTATAGAAAGCGGAAATACGATCATACGGAAATACACGACTTTTGCCGAAGAGTGCCGAAGATTCTTACACGCGTTATCTAAATGGTTCTACTTTAACTTGAGTAACTGATATGACATGCAATATTCATTTCATTGTAACTAGAGTAACTGATATGCAATATTAATTGATAATTTCACGGACAATTGGTAGCGAGTCTAAGAAATTCATCTCAATTATTTAAATTACCTTTATCAATTCCTATGATTTATTGTCTTGTACGTTAATTTTATTGCCGTTGAAAAATGAATATCCAAGACAAAAAAAATTTTTTGACATAAAAATTTTGCCGACGTACTTAAAGCCTAAAGCGCTATAGCCTGTACGTACACGGCAACGTGTCACTTTAGGGCACTAACCTAAGACAAAGGGACTGACGGACGAGCTCTTAGGTGGAAGCCACACAGAAACGGCGCGGCGCGCATTGATGCGCGCGGGCGTCATTCAAATTTCGTACAAAACTCATGGAAATAAAGTCACAATTTGAGGTATGGTACGGACGCCCGCTCCACGCCCGACCCCGCCTGAAACATACCATTCGGTGTGTTCAAATTGCGACTTTATTTCCATGCTTTTTGTACGAAATTTGAATGACGCCCGCGCGCTCGATGCGCGCCGCGCCGCTTTTGTGCGGCTTGAACCTTAAGAATTCGGTTAATATTTTACACTATAATTAATGATTATAATTTATTTGATGAACATTATATTATACTAGAAAGTATATTTATATTATTATTTATAAGATTAATTAGTGGAAGGTTTTTAATATGAATAATTTTTAATATCCCTCAAATAATTTTTCTTTCTTTCAATATAAAATTCATTTCTCTTAATATCATAACAGCTGGTCTAACATGGTTACCACTTTAACACCATTTTAAACAACATTTTGACAGTTAATGTGTGGGATTTACTGTCAAATGATGTTAAAGTGGCACCATGCTAGCCCCCCTGGATGGCGATTCTCGCGCATGCGACAATTAGCGAAGGCCGAAAGCGTGTGAAAAATTTTGCGAGAATCGCCGTCCGTCCATTTCGTTTAATTAAACGAAATCATATACGATTACTCTTAGCAATTCTCCAAAAGAAATGTGCGCGTAAAAAAATGCTCAGGGAGTGTATTCTTGAATCATTCGAATTACAATGAATCACGTGAATTCTGCAATGAGTGGTCGACCCACTCGTTTTCTGATTTCTACTAGTAGAATCTACGCAAGAATGACATGACTGACATTGAATTAACAAGTTAAAATGTTTTGATGCATATTTACATTCTTTATTCATATCCATTATATATATTCTTTATTCATATCCATTAATATATATATATATATATAAAACATTTTAACTTGTCAATTCAATGTGTCATGTCATATATATATATATATATTAATGGATATGAATAAAGAATGTAAATATGCATCAAAACATTTTATAAAATTTTATTTTATATATATATATGACATGACACATTGAATTGACAAGTTAAAATGTTTTTTATATATATATATATATATATATATATATATTTACATCCTATAAGCAATCAAACGTCCCCTGAAGAAAAAAGTGCATTCAAAGTGGCGTCCCCCGGCATTTGGCGTCCATATACCGGACGCCAGTTTGTTTGAACCGTTCACTTAGGCCCTTGTGGTCCTAGGAGCTTGTAGGCCAAAAATAGGTGGAATTCAAAAAAGCGGCACAACGACTGAAAAAATATATTCATTCGTTCCGACCGATCCCGCAGCAACCGTATGGCGCTCCTGTCGCGCGTATATTCTCAGGAGTATATCGCGTGCACATCGCAGACAGTGGATAGCGTATTTGGCGTCCACCAATGCGACGTTGCCAGCTTGGTAGATAAATTAAATTTTGTAATAAATAAGTTCCTTAGTCTTTATTTGTTGTTTTTTTTTACTTTCATACCTCTTTAAAGGAGCCATGTCAGAGTCCTTGGCCGGTTCTATAGCCCTGACATCACGGTTTACGGGGTCGGTTATTCTACTAGGTAATATTATGTAATAAATAAGTTCCTTAATCTTTATTTGTTGTTTTTTTTTACTTTCATACCTCTTTAAAGGAGCCATGTCAGAGTCCTTGGCCGGTTCTATAGCCCTGACATCACGGTTTACGGGGTCGGTTATTCTACTAGGTAATATTATGTAATAAATAAGTTCCTTAATCTTTATTTGTTGTTTTTTTTTACTTTCATACCTCTTTAAAGGAGCCATGTCAGAGTCCTTGGCCGGTTCTATAGCCCTGACATCACGGTTTACGGGGTCGGTTATTCTACTAGGTAATATTATAAACACGAAATTTGTGACTACATATGAGGGAGCGTTCGGACGAAACCGTTGCTACGCATGGATCCGGCTCGTCACCGCCCGGTTTTAATTTTGTATGGGTTCTTTGTATGGGTGTGTAGGAATGGTTGTGTGAACGCGCTTCCGTTTTCTAAGCACGTTAGACAGAGACAGTCTATTTGTTAATCATGAAACCCTTTTATGCAAATTGGATCACTATAGAGTTAGGGTTAAATCTTTGGCGTTGCTAAAGTCATACCTTAGTGACCGAATTCAAAAGGTAGACATTAACAGAGTAAGATCAACTGGAGCATTGGTTACAATGGGTGTTCCGCAGGGCTCCATATTGGGGCCCTTATTGTTCTTAATATACATAAATGACCTTCCTTATTTAGTTAAAGACTTATCTGAAATAGTGCTATTCGCAGACGACACTTCACTTATTTTTAAAGTTAATAGACATAAATATATACTTGATGACGCGAATGCAACTTTGTCTATGATTCTTAATTGGTTTACTGCTAATAATTTAGTTTTAAATGGAAAAAAGACAAAATGTATAAAATTCACATTACCAAATGTTGTTCAAGTAGATGCTGATCTACTTTTGCAAGGGTCCAAGCTAGAGTTAGTCAACAAAACGAAGTTTTTAGGCATTACTATAGACTCTCGTCTTCAGTGGGGTCCCCACATAGAAGGCCTTTGTGGTAGACTTAGTTCAGCCGCATACGCTGTTAGACGAATGAGGCAAATCACTGATGAGGATACTGCTAGGTTGGTGTACTTCAGTTATTTTCACATCATTATGTCATATGGTATGTTGCTGTGGGGTAGATCCGCGGATATAAACGCAGTCTTTGTTTTGCAAAAGAGAGCTATTCGGGCTATTTATAATATGAAGCACCAGGATTCATTAAGAAACAAATTTAAAGAAATTAATATTTTAACGGTTCCTTGTGAATTTATTTATCAAGTAATTAGATATATCAGAAAAAATATCGATACTTTCCCGAGGCTCGGTGAGCATCACTCTATAGAAACAAGGAAGAAACATAAACTGGCTTTTCCAAAAATTAGACTTTCAAAGGTAGGCACCTCTTTTGTAGGACATGGTATAAGATTTTACAATAAACTTCCAAATGAGGTCCTTAGTTTTTCAGAAAATAAGTTTAAATTATATATTAAGCAGGGACTCTTGAGAAAAGCATATTATAAAATCAATGACTATTTGAACGATAGTGATGCGTGGTGTCATGAGAACCTTAGCCATAATAATACTGCTGGTTTATTTTCTAACTGATTTATAATTTGGTTGTTCATATTGTTTGTTCTTTTATAGACTAATATTTATATATATATATATATTTTTTTTTGGACATTTCTGTTTGCATTTTGACAGGAACATTATACAACTTAGCGTTTATTAGTAGATAAGTTAACTGTGAAGAGTGATTAATTATACGGGATAGGCAGATGATATTTAATTTAGTATTTTAACCTTCTACCTCATTGACAGGTAGACAAATATATATTTTTTTTCCTCATGACATAATTTCCTGTTGTCTTGTATTTTTTTTCCCTTAACCTGATGTTTAATACCTTGTTTAGTACAATAAATTTACATAGGTTAAAAATATTGTAATGGCATAAGCCATAAAACATGATAAAAAAGAGATGAGCTTGCTAAGTTTCTTGCCCTTCTTCTTAGCAAGACTAATCAAATGGGCGGATTTAGGCATTATATCTATTTATAGTTTATTTATCTATGAAATTATTTACTCATTGCATTATGTAGGCATATACTATATTTTAATATTTTACTTATGTTAGTATATATTTGGTTAGGCATTACCTATATTTATTTTAATTTATAGTCTATTTAGTTTATTTATCAACTTATTTATTCATTATGCATTATGTACCTATATTTATTACTCTTACTCGAATATTTCTTTATTTTATGCAGGTGTACAATTTTATGAGCCCAACTTGAATATAGATTTTATTTATTTCCCGAATTATATTTGTTTTATCATATTGATTTGACATGTAAAAAGTATACAGTATGTATCTATTTTACAAATAAACTATTTGAATTTGAATTAGGAGTGTTCTGGTTTGTATGTATGTATTGACGAGTTCTGGTTTGTATGTATGTATAGGTACTGCGAAAGCTGCATTTATTTGTTTGTATGTTTGTGTATACCAATACCGATACTGGTACAATACCTATACTAATAACACAATGTAATGACTCAAATGTGTCAGGCAATTGTGATCTTTAAGGTGGTAAAAATTTTCTGGTATCGTCATGTACAAGTTGTCGTGCTGTCGACTGTACATTGATTTACCAGTTTTATTTAAAGTTAAAAGTTGTACGCAAAGATCCCTGCCCCAAATATTCTACAAATATGGGATGTACAGTCGACAGCACGAAAACCCTTACACGTTTGCACTCTACCCCGTTACGTTACGGGCGACTTTGCAACGAAAATGTACAGTCTCACGTGCTGCCGACTGTACAAGCAGTATTTAGAAAGGGAAAAGTTTATTGCACTTTCTTAGATTTAAAAAAGGCTTGCATCAAGTAACCTGGTTCGCCACAATACCTCCTACCTATGTCACCTATCAACACAATCGGTACATTATATAAAAAGGTCGAAACCTACGGAGGCGGTAAAGGCGGAAATCGGCCCGATAGTCGTCCGTCACCGAAGCCAGCGATCGCGCCGCGCCCGCTAAGTAACAGATTTCATTCAAACCCTAACATTACAAAATATTTGTCCGCCAAGCTTAAAACTGGCAACGTTGCATTTATGCACAAGGTCATCGGACGTAAGAAAGTTGGTACCATGGTCTGTATGTTGAGGAAGCCAAGAGTACACCAGAACCAATCGGAGTTCAAAAATGTTTGTGCCCGACTGCAAGAAGAATATCGTGGAAAACAGCATTATCGAAAAATAAAGTACACCACGCCGTACGAAATTAAAAAACTAAGCAACATTCACAGAGAAATGTAAAAAAATGTCAGCGGAACTGGGGGACGCCGTAATGATGCGCAACGTGCATGACGCCAAAAGTGCTCCAGGATGTAAATATATATATATATATATATATTAATGGATATGAATAAAGAATGTAAATATGCATCAAAACATTTTAACTTGTCAATTCAATGTCAGTCATGTCATTCTTGCGTAGATTCTACTAGTAGAAATCAGAAAACGAGTGGGTCGACCACTCATTGCAGAATTCACGTGATTCATTGTAATTCGAATGATTCAAGAATACACTCCCTAAGCATTTTTTTAATTAATGGATATGAAAATTATGGATATAAATATATAGTATATATATATACATACATATTTATATCCATAACTTTCATTTTTATTTTTTATTTGTGTAGTATAAGTTCTATTGTAAAAATCCTTTTGTATACTTGCTGCCAACCTATTTCGTGTATTCTTTCACTACAGTATTGGTTGACTGGAAGAAACATCTTGAAGAGGTAAGCTCGCCTTTGAGCATATTTTTCTTTTTGTAATCTTAGTTTAAGTCTCTATGTGTGTACAATAAAGGATATAATAATAATAATAATAGTAATAATAATTATAATAATAATAGTAATAAAGCCTCTCAAAGTCCACCCCTACGTCCGAGCCGAACATCAGGTCACGTGAGAGGCGGACAACGTGTACAAAACTTACACGGCTAACAGGGCAATGGCATGCTCTTATGATGGAAAGGATTAATAGAATGCGTATAGTGCCGCTGCCTGGGGGCGACCGCCAGGGCACGTCTGGGGCTGGCGCTGGACGTGGCAGCATGCGATCCGCCAGTAGAAATCGCAGACTGGCCCGACCACCTGGTCAGTCCACCAATCCACCATCACCACCAGTCGGCTTGGTGTCGGCAGGGTCTTCACAGGCCCAGCATACGGCACCCGCCGCTGGTGAGAGAGTACGGCGCATGAGATGGTCTAGCCAAATGAACGCTAATGCCATGCGCGCGTACTTCAGAGCAACAGGGGGCAATACCGGTGCAACGGGATATCGGGCAGTAATGTTCCGCGAATTTCTGTTGCTGGAACCCTCGATAACTATCGCGGAACAAAACCTGGCGGACAGAGTTCGGTATATCCAGCGCTCCAACGTATTCAGCGCTGCCGAACTTGAACAACTGAGACGCGAGACTGTTTTTGTAATGGATGATGCACCACATGTGGAACATGTCTCTCCCCAGCCAGATAGCATTCAAGAGACAGAACATAATCCACAAAATGTCGCAGAAGAAAACATTACAGTAACAGTCTCCCAGGATTTAGAGCAACTGAGGAGCATATTAGAAGAGACGATGGAGGAGTATCGCCAAGTGCCTCTGGAACTGAGGCCGCGGCTTCCCCGAGTGCCTCTAAGCATCAAGGTTCGGGATGTGGTTGGGGCCATTAATCAGTTGCTGCCTCCATTTCTGGAAAGCAGCATCGATCTCTGGGATACGGATACGGTTCTTTTCAGCGCCGCCATGGCAGTTTGCCGGATAGTCGGCGTTCGTATGCCGGGTACTGGATCAACTACTCCCAGGAGTAGTAGAATACCGGCCTGGCAACGCAGAATTAACCGCCGTATCACCAGAGCAAGGATCCTCATCGGCAAACTAACCAGCTTCAGGTCAGGCAACACGAGACCTAGAGTGATGCGCTTCGTTGCGGAGGCGTTTGCTGGGCAAGACATTGATATGTCCCAACCAGACTTTGCCCAAAACATAATGGAGCGCATCGACTACCTGAAGCAGAAGATTGCTGCCTGGGGAAAGCGATTAAGGCGATACTCCGAAATGGTAAAGAGGCACCACCATAATCGTCTCTTCGAGAGTGACCAAAAGAAGTTTTACAGAATTTTGGAACGTCCGGAAACGAGACCGACAGGTGATCGACCAGAGCAGGCTGATGTAGTCGCCTTCTGGCGAAGCCTATGGTCACAACCTGTCACTCATCAGGAGGGCCCATGGATCGGAGCTGTCGAGAGAAAATGTGCGTCAATCACGCCTATGAACGCAGTCAGAATCTCTGAGGAGGACGTAACCACTGCGGTCCGTAAGGCTCCGAACTGGAAAAGTCCGGGACCAGACGGCCTGCAGCATTACTGGCTGAAGGGATTCTGGCGTTCCCATGCAACCCTCGCAAAGCAATTCCAACAGGCCCTTGACGTTGGCACGCTCCCAAACTTCTTAACTACTGGGGTCACTCATTTAGCTCCTAAAAGTGAAGATACCGCGGATCCGTCAAAATACCGCCCTATCACATGTCTTTGTACACTATACAAGACGCTTACTTCCGTTTTGAGCTCTAAGATTTCTCAACATGTTGTTGAAAATCACATCATCTCGGATGCTCAGAACGGATGTAGGGGCGGTAGCCGCGGTAGCAAGGAGCTGCTCCTCATTGACGCAGTAGCTAGCAAACTGGTCACACGCAGCCGTCGGAATTTTTCTGCCGCCTGGATCGATTACAAAAAGGCATTCGACTCGGTCCCCCACTCCTGGCTTCTAAGGGTCCTTGAGCTGTACAAAGTTGACGGTTCAGTTCGACACTTCCTTGGAGCATGTATGGGGCAATGGAGTACGATCCTTAGTCTCGCAGGTGAACGAATGACGGCTGCCGATGACCGAATACGGAAAAAAAGGGGAATTTTCCAGGGTGATTGTCTAAGCCCACTTTGGTTCTGCTTGTCGCTGAACCCTCTGAGTCAACTTTTGGAGGAATCAGCGACGGGCTTTCAGTTTCGGAGGGGAGGAATGCGGATGCCGCACCTTCTCTACATGGATGACCTAAAACTGTTTGGTCCCACGGCTGAAAGACTGAGGGAGTTGCTGAAGATCACCGATGATTTCAGCAAATCCATCAGAATGGAGCTGGGGGTTGAAAAGTGTGCCGTCTTGCATGTGGAGAGGGGACATGTTGTTCGCTCCAATGGAGTCGATGTCGGCTCCAATCGGCTGAAATCCCTCTCCGAGACTGAAACATACCGGTATCTGGGCATGTCCCAAACTATAGGTGTGAATGAAGCAGACGTGAAACAAGCCGTTTGTGAGGTATTTTATGGTCGCCTGACGAAAGTGCTTGAGAGCTTTTTGTCGGGCGGAAATAAAGCCCGAGCTTATAACGCTTGGGTCATGCCTGTTCTCATGTACACATTTGGGGTGCTCAGATGGTCTCAGACTGAATTAGACGCCCTGGATAGAAAAGTCCGCACAACCATGACCTTTCACAGAATGCATCACCCGAGATCGTCGGTTATGAGACTATATCTCCCGCGGAAGTGTGGTGGTCAAGGCCTTTTAAGCGCCAAGACTATGCACAACCGCGAGATATGCAGTCTCAGGAACTATTTCCTGACAAAAACGGATGATGGAATCCATAGTGAAGTCGTGGCATGTGATAAAGGACTTACCCCTTTGTCCTTAGCTAGCGAGGAATGGCGCGAACCGGTGGTACTAAGTACCGCTGAACGAGAGTCTGTGTGGCGAGGAAAGGAATTGCACGGGAGGTTTTACAAGGCTCTTCACGAGCCTCACGTGGACAAAAAAGCCTCTCTGCATTGGCTGCGCTTTGGTGACCTCTTTGGGGAAACCGAGGGATTTGTCTGTGCAATACAGGATCAGGTGATCAAGACGCGGAACTACCGGAAATACATCATTAAGGATGGAACCCAGGATATCTGCCGGGCATGTGCTCACCCTGGAGAGTCACTTCGACATGTTATTTCCGGTTGTTCTGCTCTTGCCAACACTGAGTATCTACACAGGCACAATCAAGTGGCCAAAATCCTTCATCAAGAACTCGCCTACAAATACGGCCTCGTAGATCAGAGGGTACCATATTACAAGTACTCGCCGGCGCCAGTACTCGAAAACGACCGCGCCAAGCTCTACTGGGACCGGTCTGTCATCACGGATAGGACTATTCTCGCGAATAAACCTGACATCGTGCTGATGGACCGGACGCAGTCTCGGGTGTTTTTGGTGGATATCACAATCCCGCACGATGAGAACCTTGTAAAAGCCGAAACCGAGAAGAAAAGAAAGTATCTCGACCTGGCTCACGAGGTTACCGACATGTGGGGTGTGGCATCCACCGAAATCATCCCAATTGTTTTGTCCGCGAACGGGTTAATACCAACCAGCCTCGAAAACAACCTAAGGCGGTTGGGGTTCCGCGGCAGTTCGCTTCCAGCGCGGATGCAAAAGGCGGTACTGCTTGATACTGCTCGCATCGTTCGCCGGTTTCTTTCCCTGGGGCTCTGAACCCCGGTCGACTGTGCCTCTGCCGGGGATACACCGTTCCTCTCTCTTTAAATTCTTTTGGCCAAGAGAGAGAGACGAGATCAAAAATTCCCATAATAGTAATAATAATAATAATAATAATAGTAATAATAATAATAACCTAAAATATAACTAAAAACAGACAACAGAAACGAAAACAATCAAAAGAAAAAGGGAACAACAACGTGAGAACGAAAATGTCGATGAGATACTGACATTATAACTTTTTAATTTACGTTCCGTTCACCTCCATTCATTAACGGTATTTAAAATCAACGAAATATTGCTTTCCGGTTCTTATTTATTCTGCGTAAAACGAAAGCCGTTTCATTGATTTCTACTGATTCAGAAATACGTAAAATCTGGGCCAATCGAATTGAATTTCGCACGTGAATTGTTTTCGTGCGTGAATATATGATTCACGGCGAGTGATTCAAAAATGCAGCTCCTGTTCTCAAGACAACCCTTTTTTCATTTACTCGAGTCTATTTTTTTTTTAATTTATCAATATGATCAGTAGTGTATGTGTTCTCAATAAGAGCTTGCAAAAAAAAATCACCATCAATTAAAAATAAGAAAGAATTTACGAAAAATCGGTTCTGTTTCATGAATTTTTTTCAATAATTGCCAAAATTCTCAAAATAACGGCCCATTTACCCCGAATTTTTATTTCCGAAAGTTATTCTGTGTTGGGTTAGCTTTCAAAAAACGAAATTTTCACGTTTCTATCCTAGCCAGAATATTTTCTATGAGTCTGTGCGTTTTCATATAAAATTAAAGACATATGAAAAAAAAAGTAAATTATATAATATTTTTTCTGTTGATAAAATTGGGTTTAATTTTACCAAAATTCATATGTGCACTTAAGGTGGTAACGAAGAATCTCGGTGCAAAACGCACATCATAATATTGTTTTCCTTACTTTTGAATAAAAAGTTTGCAATAAATGCTTTTTATGTGTCTCTGGTTTTATAGCAATTCGCGCAAACTGCTTGTTAATAATCAGGTGATCACATGAAAATTATTCAACTTTATGCGTTACATTTTAGCTGCATTACATTACAACTGTAAACACGCTTTTAAGTTTGTTAATGTAATGCAAACAAAATTAGAATACGTATTTTCTTGTGAAGACTTTACTATTAATAAACTATTTCCGCAAGTTGCTTTAAAACGCATTTATTGCATACTTTTTATTCAAAAGTAAGGAAAACAATATTATGATCTGCATTTTGTACCGAGGTAAAAAGTTACCACACTGTATATGATCTGTAGTCCCTGCTTACCTCCCTGGGAGACAGGCGTGAGAATATGTATGTATAACCTATTCAGAGTTATAAGGTGACTAACCTCTCAAATATATAAGTAAGGATGGAGATTTATTCTTGTACACAGAACAGCCTTTAGACCTGGGTTCATTACCTCAGTGTGGCGATGTCTGGAACCTTGGGGCACTAACCTGTGACAAAGGGACCGACGGGACAAGCCCTTAATGGGCTAAATCGATACTTACTGTTCTAAAGTTCATTATTATGGCGTCTATTTTCTCGCCCTCGAGCTGAGAAATTCTTACTGTACTTATTAAACTGATATGACGTCATTCTAGCACAACGGTCGCTTGGCGGCTCGGTTACGTCACGAGCATGGTGACAAAACGCGCCAATTGTCAAAGACTGAGGTGGGAGTTACATCGCTTATTAGGGTTTCGTACCAGAAAGTACCAAACAAGACCCTATAGGTACTAAGCTTCCGCTGTCTGTCTGTCCGTCCGTCTGTGACAGGGGTCTACAACCTCAACCGGAATAGGTAGGTTAAAAAATGTTAAAAAATGGCAAACCTACGCGATGCAACATGTGACTGACAATAGACCGTACATATTCCCGGCGGTAAATAATGCACATAGGTTATGTACACATAGGTTTTGTCTCTGCCACCGGAGTATTAGTGCTTCTTTGACGGTCGATATCTTTTTTAAAATATGAATCATGACAAAAGTAACAAAACATGTATTTTTTATTTCGAACATATAACAGTTTCCCTTGTTATAGCTAGAGGTCTCATTTTCAACAGTATAATATTTTTTTAAGGTTCCGTACCCGTATTGTGAGGTGGTACGGGACCCTTTGTGTGCGAGTCCGACTCGCACTTAGTCCAATTTATTTGTGAACAAATTCCCACTTGCTGAACTGAAAATACCGTAATGAAAGTCTCAAAAGAATTACATTGCTGTCTCAAGTACTACGATACCAACTTATGGAAAGCACATGGGTAAATTCTCAGGGTGTGCTGAGAACTGGATAGCTCAGTTGGTAGAGCAATCGCCCGGTTAGCGGGTTCAGAGCTCCTCACGTCCAGATTTACATTTCTTTTGCTTTTCTGTACCGCAATAATATTATCGTAATTCATTTATTTGTTCTTTTTAAATTGGCCGCTTAAAACCTTATGATCGCCAAACTCCTTGGTCTCTTAAGAACATAGACACGGTTAGTTTTAAAAAGAAAACATATGAAATATACTCTGTGAACATTATGGTATGTCATGGATTTTCAAACGAATTTCCTGGACAGTTATTCAGATTTCCTGGACACTTTTAAATAGCTCGCCAGGATTAAGTATTTTCTGGTAGGTCTTATGGTAATATTACAATGTATTTTTGAGAAAAATACCTTTGGCAACACTCAGAGATAAATTCCGTGACATATTCATGTTTGTTTATTTGTTTTTCTTTATCTCTCTGCGTAGAAAACGTATCGTTTTGCTAGTGCGAGAGCCAGTGAAAATAGAGTTCTATGGGCAATTCTATTATATTCTGGAAAATTCTAGATTTCGCATAATCCTCTGTACATCAACATTCCTACAACAATCACTCTGAAATAAATATATGGTAAAGTCGAGGATTAGTCCTTGGAATGTTATAAAACTTGATTCCATTTACTCGGTATAGAAAAAAACTGGAGTTACATCCATAATAAATATAAATAAGTTTCTTTAATTTAAACTAGTAACGTAGATGATAAAATTTTGCATAATAAAATAAATAAAAATAACTGATCTCACTATAAAGCATGCCCATGTTTTACATTTCCCAAAAATTACTATTGCTTTCACAGTAAAAACCGGCTGCTATTTAAACGGTCAGCTAATTAAAGAGGTTTAGGTCAGCTCCAAAATGTATTTTGTCAGCAAACACAGCAAATTGAGCTGCTTCTTGTGGTCGGCAAAATAACTAAATTGATCGGCAAGTAATGTAATTTTGGGCAGCCTTAAAATTGATGTTATAGAAAATTAAATATAATGGCAGCAATATTAGTAATAGAAGAGCTAATTATGGTTCGGATTTTATTAAATTTTGACTAGCTGTAAAATGAATTTTGATTTGTTAATTAATTTTATTTCTACAGAAACAAAAGTGCGCCTTGTTTTTGATGAATTGACTTATTGTAAAATTATTTATTACATGCATTCATTAATGGACTGACTAAAACTAAGAAGAAAATATGAAAATGCTTTACTAACTAATTTTTAATAAGAATATCAGTCAAGGTGGTAACAAAATAATAATTAATTTATGATAGGTATCTAAGTACATACTTTAATTAAAATCACAAAATGCGAATAATACGAAAACATTTATTCCATACACTGGTATGACAAAAAATACTGGCCAAGTGTGCGTTGGGCTCGAGCAGGAAAGGGTATCGTAGCCGTCTAGACAAAAAAATACATAAATAATAATAATAATAAAATATATTATTATGCCGCTTTTTTAATAAAGTCGTGCTAATTTTAAATTGTTAGCTGAGCATAATTTAAAAATGCAGACTTTTAGAGCGTATAGCTTTTAAATATTGTTTTTATGCTAACACATTGTATAATCCTGCTGACCAAATAATAATTTACACGACAAGTTGTCTTCTGTATTTGACAGTAACCTTAGAAATAATTTCAATGTGGTTCACATCAATGCTGAAAGTATCCACGCGCACTACCCTGATCTTTTAGCGGCTTTTAGCAATTTACGCGTGGATGCCGTTCTTGTATCCGAATCACTACTGAAGCCCTCAATACCTTCCACCATGTACAGTCTACCAGGTTTCCGCCTGATTCGAAATGACAGAACCGGTAAAGGATGGGGGGGAGTTGCAATTTATCTTCGGTCTGATATTCAGTGTACGGTTGTCAATCAGTCTCCTAGTGCATACTCCAATTCAGCTGAACATTTATTTATTGAAATTTTTCTTCACCATTCTAAAGTTCTTCTTGGCGTTTACTACAGTCCCTCCCTCAAAATTGATTACTTTAACAGCTTTGAAGCCATATTGGAAGATCTTAGCCCACTTTATAATGATGTAATTGTTTTAGGTGATTTTAATACCTGCCTCCTAAAAAATGACTCTCGCTCTAAGCAACTTTCCTCAATTGTCTCTTCTCTTGACTTTCATATTCTACCTCTTTCCGCAACTCATCATAAACCTCACTGTATTCCGTCTCTTCTCGACCTCATAATAGTTTCCAATCCCCATAAAGTCACCGCTCATGGCCAACTCACTGCCCCCTTTTCGTACCATGATTTAATATATGTCTCGTACAAGATACGTCCTCCCAAATATAAACATAAATACCTCTTTCTACGTAGTTTTAAGGGAATAGAACTGGAGGCGCTTAAAAAGGATGCTTCAGCCATTGACTGGTCTCCAGTCACTGGCTCTGTAACAGCTGACTCCAAAGTTGACAACTTTAACCGAATTTTAATTGCCCTTTTCGACAAATATGCCCCTATCAAAAAGGTCAAAGTAAAACACGTGCCAGCTCCTTGGCTTACACAAGCAATTAGAGACACAATGGCTTTGCGTGATAAGGCTAAGCACAAATATAAAAAAACACCCAGTGATCACAGTTTTGAAGCATACAAAAAGTTGCGTAATCGCTGTACAAGGATGTGTAGAAATGCAAAGAGGAGCCACATTCATAATTCAATTGAAAGCCTTAATCCAAGTCAGGTTTGGAAATTCCTAAAAACACTAGGCATTGGTAAAGTTTCTAATACTCACCATGGCACTGTCGATTTAAATGCACTAAATTTGCAATTCTCTAAACCACTTGTCACTTTAGAAGACAAAATAAAAAATAAAACACTCAATTTCTTAAATAAAAAGCCCAAGCCTGATTGTGATTCCTTCATTTTCAATTGTGTAACAGAGTGTGACGTTAAGAAAGCGGTTCTGTCTATTACCTCAAAAGCTGTTGGTAATGATAATATCTGTTCCCAGATGCTATTACTTATTCTTGATTCACTGTTACCTGTAATCACTGATATCCTCAATTTCTCCTTGGTTACCTGTACATTCCCTTCGCCCTGGAAAAAGGCGCTTGTTATTCCTCTTCCGAAAACTTCTAATCCTGCCTCATTCTCCGACTATCGTCCTATCTCCATTCTTCCCATCCTTTCCAAAGTCCAAGAAACCATCGTGCACAACCAACTTTTCTCCTATCTGATTAAAAACAATCTTCTGAATCAGTTTCAATCTGGATTTCAACCTGGTCACAGTACGGTAAGCACTTTTAAAAGTTACTGATGATATAAGGCTAGCCATCGACAACAAGAAACTGACAATTTTAACGCTATTAGATTTTAGCAGTGCGTTTAACTGTGTTGACTTCGATGTTCTGCTAGGTATACTCCGCTCTCTTAACGTATCTCCACTTGTTACAGAATGGTTCGATACTTATCTTAGAGGTCGACTGCAGTGCATACGCTCGGACGAGGTTACCTCGGAGTGGTGTCAACTATCTGCTGGTGTTCCTCAGGGTGGCGTCCTCTCACCTCTCCTATTCTCAATTTTTATTAATTCCATCTCAGAAGTACTTTCTTGCAACTACCATCTTCATGCAGACGATTTACAGCTATATCGACACTTTGTAGTATCTGAAGTCGAAACTACAATTTCTCAAATAAATGAGGATATGGGTCATGTGCAGAAGTGGGCTGAATCTTATGGGCTCTTAGTGAACCCTAAAAAATCTCAGACGATAATCATTGGTAGTAGATACATGACCAACCTCCTGAACAAATCTACCCTGACACAGGTCTCCTATAACAGTATCCCCATTGCATACGCTGAAACTGTGAAAAACCTTGGTGTCATTTTTGACTGTAACTTATCGTGGACTGCTCACGTGAATGAAGTCAGTAGAAGAGTTTTTGCCACTTTTTACTCCCTCAAGCGTCTCCAGCGATTTCTGCCCCATAGAACAAAGGTAACTCTTGCACAAACCCTTCTATTGCCAACCATCGACTATGCGGATTTATGCTTCCTAGATGCCAATGAAGAGTTGCTTAGCAAACTACAACGTCTTCAAAACCTGGGGATTCGGTTTATTTTCGGACTGCGTAAGTTTGACCATGTGTCTCATTATAGAGAGGAGCTGAAATGGCTTCCTATTCGTCAACGACGAAATTTTCACATTTTATGTTGCCTCTTTAATATCCTTAGGAGCCCTACTACCCCTCCCTATTTGCGTGAACGCTTTAACTACCTTCTTTCCAATGACAAACAGAACAGACCACACACAGTATCTCTTTTAAAAACTCCATGTCATAACACGGGTGCTTTTAGAAATTCTTTCACGATGACATCCATCAGACTCTGGAACTCCCTACCGCATACGATTCGTGACTGTCCTACGATCAGCCTATTCAAGAAGAAGCTTAAAGAGCATTATTTATAAATATTTTTCCCTTTAAAATATATATTTATTTATTATTTATGCAGGTATATACACTGTATGTATTTATGTTTATATTTGGTATATACTAAATTCTTGTTTTAAACATATATTTATGAATACTTTTGTTATGTAGGTTTATGCCCATGTTTATATTACAGTATTTAAGTACGTTTGTTCTTTTTATATTTAAGTAATTATTAATTAATTTATTATGTAAGTATTTATTTAAAAGTTAGGTATATTTATGGTAGTTTTAAGTTCATATTATCTCCACATTTTTATTTTTTATATCACTTGTTTCTTTATGTGTGCACATTTGATCACACACTTTTAGTTAATATTTCCTTAGCACCTAGGTTTTGCTGGCAGAAATCTCTCTCAGAGATAAGCTCGCCTATAGCACGTTTAATTTATGACTGCTTGTACGTATAACTTTTCTGTGCAATAAAGAATATGAATATGAATAATTTTGTGTTTGTACTATTTATTTTTAAATAAATATAATGAATTGACTTCCTTGTCTTTATTATACAGTAGATATATACGATTTATTTGGCAAACATTATACTTTATCAACCTGCTTATTTTCTAATAATCCCTGATTTAATTGCTGACCAGTTATTGCTGGTGGTTTCTTTTTATGGCCGACCAAAATATATTTTGCTGTCAAAATAACTTTTTAGCTGATATTTCTTGCTGACCGAATAATAAAAAAACATCATTTAATTACTTGCCGTAAAAAACGTTTGCTGAGTGAAACACGCGCTTTGAGACCGTAACAGCCACGGCTCGGAGCGTGGCATTTTAAACAATAATGAAACGTCATAAAGTTCAGTTCTACTTGTGTGCTGCTCAGGTAATATACATTATGTCGTTGGCATATCTTAAAATTCGGCGTTCATAAGCTGCCTAGGCAGGTTCTATTTCTGTTGAGAGGCTATGTAAATTTCATTTTTGTCACTCTTAATCCAAACGAAAAAACACGCAGTGCGAGAGGGGCGGATTCAGCGCAAAAGAGAAAAATGCAATTTTTAAATTTTATAAAAATATCTAAATCAAGTAAAATTTCCAAAATCAAATATTAGATATTGTTAAAACCCATCTAGTAAAATATGTTTGAGTTCTGTACATGATCCCTACCCGTCAAACGAGGAGAAAAAAGTGCGTTTTAAGACCTCATTTCAATAATTATTTATATTCAGGAAAGTTAATCCAAACGTGTTTTCCAAAAGCAAAAACCTAGATTATATAGTCAAAACGCATATCCCAAAAATTTATTAAAATTTTCCGTATGCTTCAGGAAATACACAGAAACAAAGCATCCATTTAATATATATTTACATAGCCTTTCAAAGCTAGGGGGTCGCTTCGCTTCGCTCGGCTCCCCAAATTCATTTACATTGTGAATCTAACACACGCTTCTCTTCGCTCTGCTCGTTGTCACACCTTTTTAGGGTTCCGTACCTGAAGGGTGCCAAACGGGACCCTATTACTAAGCCTCCGCTGTCTGTCACAGGGGTCTACTAACTGTAACAGCTAAAATTCTCACATACTATGGCCTTTATCGCGACAAATAATAAAATATATAAAAAAGAAACCCCATACAATACAAGAAACCTCGACAAAGTTGCATTATTTAAACGTTATTGGTTTTGGCTCCTACTTAAGACGGTAATACATACAAGTTTTAAATTTAGTCAGATTGTAGGACATACTCTAAAGTAAAATTAGAAATAACAAAAAGTAGGGTTCCGTACGCAGACCAGACGGTGCCAATTTTTTTGTCAGGCGCTACCACTTTAGCTGCTTGTTTTTTGTAGCCTTGATGTCTCAAAAAACACAATAAATTTTATACACAATAATTTTATACATGAAAAGAGACAAATCGGTCTAAGACTCGGCTTATGACAGTCTGTTATTTAAACAAAAAGCCGCCGATTTTCAGCCTTAGCCTTTAATTAACAAGAAACACACAAAAAAGAAAGATAATAAATAAACAAATTAAAACACACAGAATTTAGAAAGCAAAAGTACCAAAATTATATGTATAAAGTTAAACAAAGTTAAGACAGTTGACATTAAACAATTTATATTATTAGACACATTACTGAACCATAGGCCTACCACCAGCCAAGGACTGCAAAGAAAGCAGCCATCTGCGACATTTTTTCTGAAGGTAACTAGTGTGTTAGCCGCGCAAACAGGTGGCGGTAACACGTTCCAGCATTTAGATGCTGCTATCTTAAAGCAGCCTCTGGTAGTGACAAGCGTGTGGTTGGGAATAATTAGTTGTGGCCGCCGAGCTCTAGAGGACCATACCAACTTTTCATGCAGGTACCCAGGGGTTTTACTATTGTTATTTACTGTATTATTGTTATTTACTGTAATGTTTTTAGGGTTCCGCACCCGTATTGTGGACAAAATGAAAGATATTCGGTTCCATACTTTACGATCTGTCGGCAAATCATATAATTCGGGCCATCTTGCGTTTGCCGACGAAATATGAGGCGGTCGCGCAGAAGTGGCCTATCTTCTCCAAACACTATTAATTTTAATTGTGTCTGGAAAAGATAGGCCACTTCTGCGTTACCGCCTCATATTTACTCTAGAAGTTACTATATTATCTCGGACGAACAAACCAACTGGACAGGCCACCAACAGGCGAACCCCTCTGCCAATGGCATGAGCCCGGCGGTCATACTGGTAATATAAAAACAATAGATGTCCCTGTGTGTGAATGTGATTGTGTGCGTACAGTTTAAGCTAGTGTTTGAGTATTTTGTAGTGTGCGTGCATCGCGACGCTGCCTCGTCCCCCACCGAAAATGACAGACTTTTTTGTATAGAAATTAGTGCGCGGCTCCACTCCAGTTGGTTTTCTCTTCCAAGTATATTATGGTCACCAACTCCCGTACTATGCGTCCCACTTACAATCAACTGGCGTACCACACTCATATTGCTTCTAAAGATGGCAGTACCGAAAGATCTTCAGCGAACACCCGTATTGCTTTGTAATAAAAGCGAAAATTCCTTAACTGACGAGACAACATCTATTGACTCTATATACGTATCGACGTTTATTTATGCGAAATTGTAGCCAAGGCACGTGCCAAAACTATACCACTTTCATTTTCATACAACACGCGATATTTGCGCCGCATGTGTTCATAAATATCTTTATGGAAGTCTTAATACTTTACAAAAAAAAAACATAGCTCCACGACCCACACCTCCGAGGAGTGGTCAGAGGGTTTTCGGGTGTCGACTGTTAGGAGGCGGCTTACATTTTCATGCGAAAATCTAAAATTTCCAGTGCCTAATTTACCATCATAGTAAAGACTTTAATACTGTTAAATACATGTTAAACATAGAACCATATGTCATATTAACATTCATGTATCATATTTGCAAATTACTACTTAATACTTTTTGTAGCAGTGGCACACATAGAACTTTTTGCTGGAAATGCATTGAGAAGGTCCAGTTTGACGATAAAAATAATATGTTTTTTTTTAACCAATTTGAAAAAAAAAGTTTGTATGAAATCATGTACTCTATGGTAGGTATGGTATGGCGTCATACAAATAATCATTTTTCAAAGTGACATTGAATTTATAAACATTTTTTAAATATTTTTTTATTGACAATCTTGACCTTCTTATTGCATTTCCAGCAAAAAGTTCTATGTGTGCCACTGCAATGAACTATACATTACCTATTTCAAAAAATCATAATATACACTCATACCCTACAACTCTATACTAAGTTAAATTCGATATTTTTTTATATTCACATCATAAAAACACACATTTTATACTAAACGTTAAACACTTTGGTTTTCATCTTGTTAAATAAGACACTTGTACTTGTCCACAGGATTATATACACCCGACCGGTTTCGCTTATAAGCATTGTCTAGGGCTTTATTACATAAAAAATAACTTAAATAATATTTACATGTTTAATACGTGCGATAAATGTCAAATAATTTCCGGGGGTCAAATAATCAAATAATCCCCCGGAAATTATTTGACATTTATCGCACGTATTAAACATGTAAATATTATTTAAGTTATTTTTTATGTAATAAAGCCCTAGACAATGCTTATAAGCGAAACCGGTCGGGTGTATTAAGTAAAATTATAATCCTGTGGACAAGTACAAGTGTCTTATTTAACAAGATGTATAATAAGTTCCACCAAGTGCCGACAATCACAACCATCTACACTTTGGTTTTCATTTTAAGTTATGTTAAGTTCTACTTGGAAAGATCGACGTTTGTTTATGTTAATGTTTATAAATACTGTTACTAAAGTATTAATGTATTTTGGTGTATAATTAATAGAACATTACTGCTAAGACCAGGAAATAAGCGATCCTGGACGAGTAAGTTATAAGTCCGAGCCCGTCATGAGGCCAGGATTGCTAATTCATGGTCGAAGCAAGTATAGTGCTTTTAATAGTTTTAAAAAGGAAACATGAAGTATACTGCGAACATATGGTATGTAATGGATTTTCATACGAATTTCCTGGACAGTTATTCAGATTTCCTGGACACTTTTAAATAGCTCGCCAGGATTAAGTATTTTCTGGTAGGTCTTTACAGTACCTATGTAATGGTAATATTACAAATGTATTTTTGAGAAAAAATAATTAATATCATGTAATAACTTATTTTATTTGTAGGGTAAAAATTAATAGACAAATATGTCCTGAGGGTCTAGCACGCGCTGTCGATACAGTGTCTGTCCATCGTACTTGCTTCCTCGCACATTGACAAACGCGTTATGCGAGTAGAAAGACGCCGTATCTTGTCTATGGCGCGTGCTAGCTACAAGGTTTATAACCGGAAGTATTACTTTTATTAACTTCTTTCATCTTGAAACACTTGGTTTTATTGTACTTTGTATTGTTTTTTTTTCGGGTTTTCACTAAATAGTCGCACTTCCGTAAAACGCGACCGATTACGCGATCATATCAAGTTATTCAAAGCAGATATTTCACGAAAAAACGAGATTAAAACAAATACTTAAGTCATACAACAAAAAGTCAACAAAAATCGTACATTAATAGTTTTAGGCAAAAATAATTTCGCAAAATGATCCCGTCATGGCAGTGGCACTGTTTATATAGATTTATTTAGACATAATTCGGTTTTTTAAGCAAAATCATAGCTAAAACCGGCCAAGTGAGTGTCGGGCTACGCGCAGTGTAGGGTTCCGTAGTTGCCCGGTACATTTTATAAATTGGTCTTATTGGTAAACTTCTAGTCCCATACATTTAGAAGAACCGCCCATACATTGTCTTGTTTAGAGGGGACTAAAAGTTTAGCTGTTTTTAAACTTAGCTGTTTTTACTTCGTTAGCAATTTAAAGCTTAATATTTCGCCAACGGATCTCCAAATCGAAAAATACTTTTCACACACCCATGTTTTTAAACGACCTATCCAATGAGACCCCACACTATGGGATAGACGAGAAAAAAATCATCCCCAACTTAAGTGTAAGGGAGACACCCCAAAAAAAAAAAAACAGATTTTTTTTACCATTTTCTTGGCTTAATTTATATGTATATCCATACCAAATTACAACTCTCTAGTACTAATAGTCACTGAGCTAAGCCGCGGACAGACAGACATGGCGAAACTATAAGGGTTTCTTGTCGGACTACGGAACCCTAAAAATCTGTTTTCGTCATACATATAAATGCTTCAACTTAAGGATTCATACATTTATACCTACTGAGTGTTTTTAACGCATCAAAAATCAGCAAACATTCAAATCCATCCATTATTCCTTGACCTCCAAAAACGCTCTTGATACTACTGAATTTCCTTTGCGGTTTCATCTAAATCCGGTTCAGATTACGTTGGTTTTTAGAAGTCAAGGCAAATAAACCGTGCGTTGACCTGCTTGAGGTTAAAAACACCAGTTTTGGAGAAACTATTTATTCAATACAGAGAATTGTTAGACAATAATATGAGAATTGTTGGTTTATACCTTGCTATTTGAACTACTGATAGATATATATTTGGGTATATTGTAGAGAGGATGAATGAAAGTAGAGTGATGAAAGAAAGGATCATGGCAGTTGGCGGCCCGCAATTTTCTCGTTTTAACGGCTTGTTCAAGAAATGAAAGTATGTGCATTATACAAAGCGCAAAAAGTTGTATCTTGTAAAAAATGGCATGATTTTTTAAAGTCCGGGGGGCAAAGTAAGTTTTTCTGAAAAATTAACCCAAATAAATGGTTTTGAACGTACGAATGACTGCCATCTTGAGAACTGTCTATAGCTAGTCCTCCGACGAAGTCTTTATTGGCTTTGGAATATGAACCCAGATGCTTTAATCCATCGGACTTCAGTGGTGGCGAGGACTTTATGATTGACCAATTAGTTTTCATTATTTCTTTCTTACTTTATCGTTCCGATTCATGCTTATAATGTTTACGTACTTTACATGCAGTTCAGCTGTGTAACTTTGTACAAGCTGAGTAACTTTATACAAATTCATGTATAGAGCATGTCACAAAAACGCAAATATCTCGTCTCTCCATACTTTTACATATTCATGGTTTTGACACAGCTTTTATTTCGGCAGAATCCGTGATTTCATTAATTTAACACCATGGATTCATGGAAATAACACCAGGTCAAGTTCAGTACTAGACCTGCCGTTCACCTTTGTGCTCCACAAGTGGAAGGTAAAGGGTCGGGGTCGCTCTAGAAGGACGTATGCCGACCAAATAGGAGACATACTGAACAAGGGCGAAGTAAAAAGTACCCGGAATAGAAAAGCTTGTATGACTAGATTTATGGATGTAGAAGCAAAAGTGGTGCGTCAAGGTCGTAGCAGATGGCAATCTGTAGTCTCTGCTTACCCCTTTGGGAGACAGGCGTGTTTATATGTATGTATGTATTATCTATTCTAATACTAACAGATAATAATGCAGTAAAAAGTCGTGACTACATCAAATATTTTTGAGAAATTTTAAAAAGAAATAGATTATTTATTGAAATGAGGCCAAACCAATAATTTTTAACATTTTCGCCTATCTCTTCCGTTTTAACGAGACCACTCGACGGATTTTGATGCGGTTTTTTCATTATCATCGTAGTGACCCTGGTCAACAAATGTTATAGGGTGTCGATAATATATTAGTTTACAAATAACTTACACTAAATAGTGAGCGGAGCCGCGGGCAAAGCTAGTTAAAATATTTTTATTCCCAGATTTCTCTATTTTATGTATATGAGGCGCATGATTACATTTTAGTAGCCCAGCCTAAATATTTTTTGTATGTATTTCCCGTATTAGTATATATTTTTTATATTGTAAAAATTAACTTTGACCTGTAGAAAGTATACTTTGTATATCTATTTTAGAAAATAAATATTTTGATTTTGATTCCGCCTGCCCCACATATGTGTAAGTATGGGCATTACTTCCCGGAGGACCTCCAAGAGTGGCGACATCTTGGAAACGCCTATATCCAGGGTAGACGGACCAGGCTGATGGATGGATGAACCCTGCATCAAACTTTTTCCAACTGCAGTTGCATTATAATCACCACTGTAAATTGGCACTTAATAACATTCTTAATCTATTAGGTATAGAGTTGATAATGCGCCGGCACATCCAAATAACCTCGCGGTGTTGCATCGCCCTAGATTCCACCGTGACCTACAAACGACGGCATTATTTATAGACCGAGAGCGGAGAGAGAATTTATGGGATTCGTCAAAGGACGACGAGTATTTCCTTTGTTTAGATACAAAAGACTGTCGAGAGAAGGGTTACCAGATGACAGGAATTTTCCTGACATGTTGGGAATTTTAGCCCACTATCAGCGAAAAAATTGGATTTGTCAGGAATTTATAAAAGAGAATGAATAAATGCCTCATATTATTACATTTTTTATTATATTATATAAATTGTGTTCGTAACAAAAATTGAGAAAAATTGCGCTGCCTCCGCATTAACATAAAACTATGATTTCTATACTGAAACGCTTGGCAATTTAAACATCGCAAGGAGATAACAAATCAATAAAATATCATTGCGGTATAGAAAAACAGTAAAGTAAATCAGTTTGATCGTCGGACGACATCCGCCTACCACTGACAGCAGGTCAGTATCAGGGCATGTGAGGCGGGTGCCGCCCGACGATCAAACTGAACGTTTCCGTTTCTGTGAAATACGCAAAATAAAATTTAGACTTCCTATACTAATTGTGTCGAGGTTGTTCTTGAACAAGTATATAGTGGCACAAAAATGGCGTGTAGTCGTATAGTGCACGCAAAAAACGAGCTTATCTGTAGAAATTTCTACCGGGCTATTTTATCCAAGTTATACCTATTTTATTGAAGTTATACCTTTTTATTTATAAACTCGGTTTGCTTGCTACATTACATTACTTTTCCTCGTTTTAGTCTTGGGCGTTATTTTATGAACAACCTTTACAGCCTATATGTTGACAGGGTACTTACGATGATAGTAAAAAAGTCGCATCCAAATCCGTTCAGTGGTTCTCGAGTCCATCCATCCATCAGCCTGTTTCGTCTACTGCTGGAAATAAGCCTTTCCAGGATTTCGCCACTCTTGGCGGTCCTCCTGGAAGAAATTTCCATACTCACACACGCAGGGCAGGCGGGTTGGTGAGCACGGTGCCGAAACCCTTGCACCAGTGACGCCACTGCCCGTCACCAGTCTGTTTTATACAAGGCCCGGCAATTGGGGAAGGATATACCGCCATCCATCGGTCCCAGGCAATGGTGGGCCGCCTGGTTTTGCCTGAGAGCTGTCCTCTTACTCTCCCCCGAATAACTTCGGGAGGATTTGCGAGTAAGATGGTGGTACCTCCACAGTCGAGCCCGGCATCAGCTATACTTTATGCGATTTATACGTCTAGTATTACCCAAGCAATTCAAAACTCGCGATACCACCTTTATGCTGATGATACGCAGCTGTATGTACAAGCGCCAGCAAAACCGGACGATATAAGCCCAGTTACCTCAAAATTAAACAATGACTTAGGTGCAATTTTTCAGTGGTCACAAAAGCATAATCTGGTATTGAATCCCAAGAAAAGTGTTGCAATTATATTTGGGACCAAGAATCAAGTTACCACAATTAAGGCACTTAATCCTGTTATAAAGTTAAATGATACAGTGATACCAATAAGCAATCTAGTGCGAAATTTGGGGCTCACTATGGATGAACAGTTGCGATTTGAAGATCATGTTCAACAGAAAATTGGCAAGTGCTTTGGTGCACTCAAGTCCCTTTATAAAATGAGGCCATTCCTCGCACAAAAGGTTCGCCTTCAGCTCTGTAACAGCCTTGTTCTCTCTCAATTAAATCACTGTGACATAGTATTTGGTCCATGTTTGTTTAAAAAAACTGTTAAGGCTATTCAGCGCGTCCAGAATGCGTGCATGCGATTTTGCTATGCCATACCTAGGAGGGACCACATTACGCCTCATTTGATTGCAAGGGGGGTTTTAAACATGGCAAATTTCAGGGTATTAAAACTAGCGTGTCTAATGTTCAACTTATTAAATAGTAAAACCCCTGGGTACCTGCATGAAAAGTTGGTATGGTCCTCTAGAGCTCGGCGGCCACAACTAATTATTCCCAACCACACGCTTGTCACTACCAGAGGCTGCTTTAAGATAGCAGCATCTAAATGCTGGAACGTGTTACCGCCACCTGTTTGCGCGGCTAACACACTAGTCACCTTCAGAAAAAAATGTCGCAGATGGCTGCTTTCTTTGCAGTCCTTGGCTGGTGGTAGGCCTATGGTTCAGTAATGTGTCTAATAATATAAATTGTTTAATGTCAACTGTCTTAACTTTGTTTAACTTTATATAATTTTGGTACTTTTGCTTTTTAAATTCTGTGTGTTTTAATTTGTTTATTTATTATCTTTCTTTTTTGTGTGTTTCTTGTTAATTAAAGGCTAAGGCTGAAAATCGGCGGCTTTTTGTTTAAATAACAGACTGTCATAAGCCGAGTCTTAGACCGATTTGTCTCTTTTCATGTATAAAATTATTGTGTATAAAATTTATTGTGTTTTTTGAGACAAATAAAAAGCTTTTATTATTATTATTATTATTATACCACCTATCGAGTTAAACGCGTTTATTCAAAAATGCGTTTTCGGCTTAGGCGTTATTTTATTAACACCCCTTATACCATATATGTCTTAACCAGGGTCACTACGGTGATTACAAAAAACCGCATCCATATCCGTTGAGTGGTTCTCGAGTTAAAACGGAACTTGCATTCAGATAGACAGACGAAAATTCTAAAAATTGTGGTTTTTGCCTCTGTACATTATTCAATACAATACAATACAATACAATATAACTTTATTTGCACACCACAAAGAAGGAAACAAAAATAATATAAATTACAATAGCCAAATAACGTAGGTACAATCAGGCGGCCTTATCGCTTATAGCGATCTCTTCCAGACAACCTTTGGGTAGAATCTGGTTTAAAAGGAGATTGATGAATAGGCGGTGCACTAATTTTAAAATAATATTTAAATATACTATACAAAATCTACATTAATAAATTTAAAAAAAAATAATAATGTATTATAGATAAATAACATGAATGAATAAATATATACATACATACATATATTACATAAATAATAAATAAACTTTAAGAGGAATGTAGATAGTTCAGTGGTCAGAGTGAGAGGTAGTGTTCTTTTACCAGTCTCTTAAAGACTGGTAGGGAAGGTGCTCTTCTTATAGATAGAGGAAGATCATTCCACAAACGGACGGCTTGTACTGAAAAGGAATTGTCATAGAAGGACGATGAATGTATTGGGGTAGCCAGGAGTAGATTTTGAGAGGACCGTAAGATACGGTCATGAGTACCATGAAGAAACTGAAAGCGAGCTTTGAGATATGAT
Source organism: Ypsolopha scabrella (assembly GCA_910592155.1). Lineage (NCBI taxonomy): Eukaryota > Metazoa > Arthropoda > Insecta > Lepidoptera > Ypsolophidae > Ypsolopha > Ypsolopha scabrella. The sequence continues at coordinate 7,663,135 of OU342986.1, forward strand.
GGGGTGGCAGGATTATTTAATACAGAATACAAAAGAGACAGAATATGAGAATTGCGACGACGACGAATAGGAAGCCAATTAAGACGCGAACGAAATTCAGAAATGTGATCGAATTTACGAATACCAAAAATGAACCTAATACAGAAATTCTGAAGACGTTCGAGTTTATCAAGTTGGACCTGAGTAAGATCGAGGTAACAAATATCTGCGTAATCGAGAATCGGTAGTAACAAGGAATGTGCAAGCGCAATTTTAGTAGCAGTCGGGAGGAAATTTCGAAGCCTTCTCAGAGCTCCTGCAGCCGCAAAAAGTTTTCTGCTAACTTCATTTATTTGGGGGTCCCATGACAGGCAACTATCTAATAGGAGACCTAAATTTTTTACTTTGTTGCTGTATGGTATTATAGTCCCATCAAATACAATAGTAGGAACTGTTTGTTTTAGTAGTTTAGTACTTTTTAGTAGGAACTGTTTCAATGTACAGACACGACTTTTTACCACTTTATAATTAATATAGATTTAGATTATAAACATAAAAAACATGCAATCAACAAATTAATATTCAATAGTATTGAGTCAATACAGAAATTATATACAGGTTGCGCAACAATTACATATCGTATTGTTTTCGAGAACGTAAACTAAGAACAAGCAGCGAGGTGCATTTAATTCACGCGTCACAATACTTATTCGGGTCAGCTTGATTGACATGATTACGGAAACCAATCAATATACAGTGCTCCCAAACTTATAATGCGCATACGAATCTTCGCCAGTGCTCGGCAAAGTTCGTATTTCCCTAGACTTTCTATACAAGCAGTAAGGTCACGTGGTACGTCCGGTCGCTCGGCTATAGATTTCTATGCGCATTGTACTTTGGGTGTACTGTACATACATGTTCACGACACGAATCCCCGAGGGGGTCCGTTTAGACTAAATTTCAGACGACTTACAGGAAGCACTCGTAGGAATAGACGTTTTTTAGTAGGTAGTTTTGACCGAAAATTATGAAAATTGACCCTTTCAATCAGTATCATAAAAGAACAGTTTTTCTTTTCTCCGGTTTGAATTTATCGTTCGGTCAGACAAGAAGGCCGCATTGGCAACTACGGAACCCCACACTGCGCGTGACATGACATGCGCTTGACCGGTTTTTGTTTAAAACATGGAATTGACAACAAATTGCATGGAAATGTAGTCCTGTTTTAAATTTGACGCCACCACGCAGGTAGGTATATGGGCTTAAATTTATGTGAATATATCGATAAATGTTTTCGTATTAGTAACTTCTAAAAAACAGACAGTCAGAAAAACAAATATTCAAAAAAAGGTAGTTTTGGCTTAAGGGGGTAACTTTTTACCTCGGTACAAAATGCACATCATAATATTGTTTTCCTTACTTTTGAATAAAAAGTATGGCATAAATGTGTTTTAAACCAACTTGCGGAAATAGTTTATTAATAATAAAGTCTTCACAAAAAAAAATACGTACTTTAATGTATTACATTTTGTTTGCATTACATTAACAAACTTAAAGGCATGTTTACAGTTGTAATGTGATGCAGCTAAAATGTAATGCATAAAATTGAATAATTTTTACGTGATCACCTAACTATTAACAAGCAGTTTCCGCGAATTGCTATAAAACACATTTATTGCATACTTTTTATTCAAAAGTAAGGAAAACAATATTTTGATGTGCATTTTGCAGCGAGATCATCCGTTACCACCTTAAGTACAATGCTAAAAAGGAAACACACCAAAGAAAAAAAAAATTCAACACGACTTTTTCACTACTTTACCTATACTATTAATAAAGAAGATTAATAAAGTGAGAGTTACAACTTCAAATGGCACGTTACTCCGTATGGACGCCATTTTGCTTTGGCAACGTGTAGTGTAGACACATTTGCCTAAATAATCAAAGACATAAACATTGATATTGCATAACGTTTTGCACGTGTAAAACAGTAGAAGCGCGTTTAGCCAAACAAAAAACAAAGTCCGAAAATTGTTTTGCATTTTTTTTTTGCGTTATTTGTTTCAGGTCTATTTTTAGTACATAAATGTTAGTACTGAGTGAATTTGGTGTTTTCTTTAAGTAATAATTAGGGTTTTACATTCAAATTCTGTCATTTTATTATTAACATTTTGATTGCATTCGATTAACAAACTTAAAAGCGTATTTATCGTTGTAATCGAATGTAATCAAAATGTAAGGCATAAAATAGCATAATTTTAATGCGAGAACCCTACTGTTAGTATTCAATTTCCGCATTCTTTTTATTCAAAAGTAAGGAAAACAATATTATGATGTGCATTTGACACCGGGATTCGGTTTAACCACCTTAATATAAATGTCATTTGCACTGTCTTTAAATATACTATTTCAGGCAATAACTCTTTATTAAAAGAAGCATATACAGGATGATTAGATGCAATCTTTGAAGGGTTACATTCGTAATTAGATGCAATCCTTTGAAGGGGTTGTAGAAGAGAACAATTGCAGTCGATTCGACTATATAATGCCTTATGCAAAAGTGAACCATGTCTGAGATATTTTGAATTTAAGCTTTTTTTCTAAAGTAAACTTTAAAAAATATATTAAAGAAACCAGCCAATATTTTAGTTTTTTTTTATTTGTTTCGCTTTGATAACATCCCAGCCAATAAACAATAAACCTAAAATGCACATTATTGACGTAAACGTTGACACTGTGCTCCAAAACAATTGAAATTATTCTTAAAAATCGCGATAGATTTACACAAAAAAGCCAGGTTAAAACAAAAAGTCTCTATGCAATTTTCTGTGCGTATTAGCTTGAAAACATTTGCATTTTACTAGCTTTCGAATGAGGTACAAAAATCTTAAATTGACAGAGGAATGATAAAAATATGGCCAAAAGAGTAGGAACAGGTAGAATATTAGAAACAAATCTTATGCATACAAAATGTAAGTTTATAATCCATTGTTTTCTAATTTAACCGTTAATGATTTTTTTCTACCTGCTCCTATTATTTTGACCATATTTTTATCATTCCCCTGTCAATCGATAACAATATTGTTTTAATTAATTATCCGGTTTTATATTCCAATTCGTATGGCAACCCTACTTTCTACCCCTCTAAAATGCAACATGGGGTTTTCTATGTAGCTCTTACTGCTGGTGACACCGGGTACGTGCGTTTCACTCATTCACGCGTCTCGTCCCGTATTATCTCAGAATATACCTAAATAATTAATTACAATTATCATAACTAAAATTTTTCAAAAATAATCACGGACACTCATTTGTTGTGATAATATCTTTAATTTGACTACTCGTAGGTTTGAAGAATAATATACTTGATTAATTAAATTTGACCTTAGTCTTAATTTCGACCTTATTTTGATATTAATTTAGTTAAAGTACTAAAAAAAATCTTATCAAGCTACAACATTCTTTCTAGATATTCTGTAGTATATTCTGTATTTTTTTCAATTTTTTTATTCAAATAACATATGAATTATACCGACCGGCCCTTAATTGTGGCTTTGAAGGTCACCAGCAATTATAGACCTTTTAAGGCCTCAACCTTGGTGCACGATAATCTTACTGAGCGATTTTGAACCAGTACGTTATTGTCAGAAAGTCTACATTAGAACGCTCGCTTCACGCACTGCCGCAACGGCACGCAAAATCTGTGAATTTTCGAGGTTTTTTCTGGATTTTTCGAAAAAGTATTTGATGTAGGAGTTTTTTCACCTGACATCGGAAAATAAACCATGTTTTCTTGTTAAAGCAGTAATTTCAGACATGAAACTCAAGCCGTTTAGACATAAAACGAATTAGTAACTTAAAAAGGCATCATATAAAAAAAATCTATCGATTGTAAGTGTCCAATTAGTCAACCGACCTGATAACGGAAAGACAAAGGCCTGAAAAAACACGTGCCCAAGTTTTACATTGATCAGATAAGTAATTGACTCAGCATATTAAAACAAAAACCGGAAATACCAAAGACAAGTCCCTAAAGGTTCTGACGAAGTGATGATTGTAAGGATTGTAATAAACTGAACGAACAACTAAAGCCAGGTAGACGACTCATAATCGTCAAGAACGCATGCAGTTATTCCATAAAGAAACGAAGTTTCATCACTTTGTACGGTAAAAAAAAATTCAAAAATAAGACGGAGAATATACCTACTACGATAATTTTCTGCCTTCGCGATAACTTGATGATTACATTCGCAACGGTTGTCATACCTTGGAAATACGGTTTCGTATAAATTGTCTTAACGGCAAAAAAATATTTGTCCATTATGTATACCGGACAAAGTCGAATGTGAAACTTTACAATTGTAATTACTGTAAACAAGCCGTCGCTGAATCACGGAATATATAATAGTTCAAAAGTACAATAAATAACTTTAAACATACTTCTTTTATTCAGTTACTTTCGTTTATATAGCCAAATTTATACTGGAGACTCTGTTAGTGGTCAAGACCAAGGTTCATTGACTCTGTTTGCGAAATATAATAAATATTGTTTGTGCCTTTATATATACTTGTTCAAAAACAACCTCGGCTCAATTAGTACTGGAAGTCTACATTTTATTTTGCGTATTTCACAGAAAGAGTAATTGAACCTTGGCCCTCACTACTTTCCGAGTCTTCAGTATGAATTTCGACTATATCAACGAAAGTCACATGTGAAATAAAATACATAATAAATTACAAAAAACTAAAAAGATATTTTTCGGTTACGATCTGAACTCGGCATTAGTTAAGTATTTTCGTCATTTATATTTACTTTATTTTACTATATACTCGAATTTTTATAAATTCTAGGAATAAAAGGAAGAATCAATAGTAATACTGAACGAAGCACTTTATATCTTGTCGAATAATCGACAAATTTATGAGTTTTTTGTAGTTTGACGTCCATAAATTTCATCACAAAAGCAAATCACATACCGGAGACTCACGTGTATCGACTCTTACTTACAAAGTATAATAAAATCAATGATTTATTTATTTTCACAAAACATGTGCATGTGATTGTCTTCATCTCAGAATTTGCCAAATATTTTAATACGCTAGCATTTGTACTTCTACGCCGATGTATCTAAATATTTTTTCACGATCTTGCCAAGTTTTCAACATTATTTTGTGACGTAGACTTAAATTTAGGACTCACCTCTTGCGTCAGCTCATCGCCAGTGTGGTGCCCTTCATCCGGCTCCAGCTTCACGTCGGGAATAGAGGCTTCTTCAGCAGAAGTCACTTCCATCTCACTCACACCACTAGAACTAGCCGAGGACGTGAAACTAGTGCTGGCTCTTTCCCTCTTCACATCCCCCAACACCAGCTCTTCGTCGAACAGAGGAGCCAAGTCGTACACTTCATCTGTTTCCAAGGGAGTATTCTCTAGAAGATACTGCTCAAGGTCGTCTTGTTGCTGCTTCACATCCAGATATTCCAAGTTTCGCAGATCTTTGACATCATCAAGGAACTCACTGTAATCTTGAAGATCGGCCATGTTTTGATCGAAGACTGAATGCGGCTCACCGATTTCAAATTTCTCAACTTTCGTCGTGAAATATGGAACGAAATCGTCAATTGCGTTGTCATCGTACAAGTCTTCATTTTCACGTTCTTTCTTGACGTTAACGCCGAGGATGTCATCATGTTTTTCCTCCTTAATATGCATAGCGTTCGGTGTGACAAGAAACTCGTTGACATCAAAGGATCTGCTGGCGATTTCGGTGAAGATATCTTCTTCGGTGCGGTTGACAAAGAAATCAGGGGACAGTGTTACCACAGCGTCTGGTTCAGTGTTTTGAGATTCTTGTTCCGGTTGGCTGTCTTCCTCGGAGACCTTGACTTCTTGGGCGACATTGTCGTCGGCAGAGACCCCGTCAGATTCGGGGTTCACCTCATCATGGCCCGTCGCCTCGGCCAGCGGGGCAGCAACTGTGTCCGTCGCCACGTTATTCACTAAATATGCATGAAGTATTGGCCGATTACCATTCCATATCCGGCCATTGTTTTCGAAATTATACGGGTTGTACCTCCCTAAGGAGTTCAGCTCCTCGAAAAGTTCTCTCTCGTAATTGATCAGCATGTTGTCTAATGACTTCGGATGGACGTATCTGGGCCTGATGAGGGTTCGTGCCTCGTTTTCAATGGACCAGTCGGTCCCATTGGAGTTGTGGAGACCGGCCATCAACTGCTGGGTCTCTCGCTCTAAGTAGTCATTGGGGTCAGCCTTCAGTAGACTGAGGACCAAAGCCAGGCGCAACAACTCGTCACCGTATAGCTTCTTCAACGCGATCATCGTGTGGTTTTATATTTATTGTATTAAATGTAAAATTATTTTCAGTCTTTCTTTGTTTAGCTTAAATATAACTGTTGAGCACTAAAATACTGAGATCATAAGCAGCCCTTAAAAAGGATTTCTTGCTATAGAATTTGATTTTGAGTCCGTTGCTGATATATACTTCTAAGCACTTGCGTCGACCTCTTTTTACGTTTATCTGGTGACATTTTGAAGTCCCGTCACTTCCGTCTCGCGACATTCTGCTGCACTGTTAAAAAGTCCATTTTTGACAGGAACATTTTGATCGATCACTGTTTTAGTCTTTAGCACAGTTTTTCACTTTCACTTGACGCACTGAAACGAATGAACAATTAATACATTTTGATACTGCAGCAGTGTATTTCTAACATTACATACCAAGTTTATTACTTTATTGTATTCTCTTCGATGAAACAAATTCAAATGTCTTTCAAATGTTCCACCGCTTTTATCAGAGCCGGACTGTTTAATTTTACGCCGTTAAAATGTGGTTTATCGATTGAATTTAAAACAGTACCTAGTTACCTACCGCATGTACGTGCGTGAAACAGAATCTAATTGTTCTTTTAACCTGTGGTTAATTTTATACAACTAATTAAGAGGGCAGTTTTAATCACAGTAACAGTTATGCGGATAGAAGTAATAAAAAAAAGCTTTCAGTGATTTAACCCTTAAATGCATCTTGTATCGAAAACGATAACAAAGGTTTTTTTATTTATTATATACATAATTTTATTTTAAAAAATATAATTAGGTATATGATTATTATGAGCTAAAAATATGTTTGACAACAGCTTTCAATTTTTTTTAACTTTAAAATTCTCTCATATATTTCTCTTTTTTTGTATTTTCTCGCGTTTTGTAAAATAGTTAAAGGAGTGTTTTTGAAAAAAAAATATTCTTCTTGCATATATTTTTGTGGTTTTTTGATATTAAAGTCAAAAAGAGGTCAGCTTTATCAGTAAGAAATAAAAAAAATAAAAAAATGAAAACTTTATAGCAAAAATTAATTGTTTTTTTTTTCTTCTTTTCATGTGTAAAAACCCTCTTTCTATCAAAAAATACATTTTTTATTATTTTTTTCATATTTTTTAGGTATTTTTCTATCACTGTTTTCAATTTCATATAAAAATGAAACCTCATGCATTTAAGGGTTAAGCTTAGTAACTTTCACTGCAACTAAACTGTAACATGTTTAAAAATCGAAAATATTTCCGTTTTACAGGATGTCAGATTACGATAAAACCATAATTACATATTGGTGATTCACAAAGATAAACACAATAACACTGGCTGCATACAAAATCTTATCTGGCGATAAAAAAGAAAACATAGAACCAGCCAATAGGCGTCCGTCTCACACTGAAAATTTTAGAACGCAATAATTCAAATTTTCGAAAATAATGTTCTTTGTTTACGTTCTGAAACGCGATGCGCGTCGCGAGCAGCAGCTCGGACGTTCCTGAACGAACTGCGACGCTTTGAATTGAAGATTCAAGCGTGAAACCAAGCGTCTTGTCTGGCCGTAACCAAAACGAAACAGACCTGCATTAGTATCTATGAGTTAGCAAAGATAGGTCTTCTAACATTGGACGCTAATCTTAGGTCATAGAACGCACTCGCTCACTTGTGGCCTTGGCGATGTCATCTCTTTGTGATTTTCTCGATTCGGGAAGATATAGTAACAAAGAAAATTCATATTTTTGTAAGACATATTACTGATTGCGGAAATTGAACTTTAATTTGTTGATTTAAGAGCGTACATGTAAGCACGTTGAGTCAGAGCATTGTTTGCTTTATTTGGTAATATTCACGTGAATACGGCTGTGACTTCATACAGGTTAAGGACCTCTAACTGCCTCTTTATAATGGCTACTAAAGTAACTAAATCTAAACTGAAATATATATTATTTTAATGAAAATAAGTCACGAGAATTATAAATATAATGTTCTTTTTTTTCACAAAGTTATCTCAGGCAGCCAAAAAGTCTATAGACTTTTTCTCGGAAATAAAATGGCGACTGCAACATCTTCTTGCTAATTATACGCGAAAAAGAGAATGCGTTCACAGATCAAAGAGATTTGGAGTAAAAAGCATCAAAATATGCAACGAACTTCCTCCTTACAGCCTTGTGAACGTGCGGGCATTTATTTACAATGAACATATCATTGGAATGACCTAAAGGCCATTTGCTTTCACTACCGTGGATGCACGCCAGAATTAGTTCATCCTGGCCAGTTTAGAAGAACTTTCATTCCTTTGAATCTCCTCCAGATCATAGGTCAAAGAGTTGGTCATCATTAAGTGTTATTTTCTTTAGGCGTTGTAAATAATAACCGGGCTGCGACTTGTTTTTCTTTGTTTCGTAAGACCAAAAAGAGTATCTGGTTACAAAATAAATTGATTAAAAGTATATTTTTATTAATAAGGCATCTATGCTGATGCATTTGATCTCTTGTTTAGTCTGTTATGTCAGTTATAGAATAGATGATGCGCAAAACGGAAGACGACCATATTGTATCGAGAAAACAACTTCACTCATTGTATGTATAGCTTTCCGTCCCACTCTTGCCACGTGGTGGACTGGACTTGTGAGAGTTGTTGATAAATAATGGAACAAATATGAGCAACGTATTAAGGTGATAAAAACGAATCTCAGTGCAAAATGCACATCATAATATTGTTTTCCTTACTTTTGAATAAAAAGTATGCAAAAATTTCGTTTTGCGGCAATTGGCGGAAATTTATCAGTAATAATTCAATTTTTACATTTAAATTCTATCATTTTATGATTTACATTTTGATTGCATTCGGTTAACAAACTTAAAGGCGTATTTATCGTTGTAATCGAATGTAATCAAAATGTAAGGCATAAAATAACATAATTTTAATGCGGAAACCCTATTATAAGTAATCAATTTCCGCCAATTGCTTTTAAACGCAATTTTTGCATACTTTTTATTTAAAAGTAAGGAAAACAATGTTATGATGTGCATTTTGCACCGAGATTTGGTTTGACCACCTTAAATATAAAAGATGCCTTTGTTAAAATACATACTCATAAATAAATACTTACGCAAAGATAGATAATGATTCTGAGATACACAACTAAACAATATATGTACGAAAAACTGATTGATAATTAATATTTCATTTATTTACCTAACTGTATCTTCTTTCTTACCTACTTTTCTCTTGATTAAAAAAGCCATCGTTTATTTAGAAAACTTGCTCGGTTTAGTTGTTACTATTTTTGTAGTGACGTTAATGTTTTTGGCCATTATGTGACATTTATTCATTACAGAAATAAGGGGTTTTGAACAGTTTTTCATAACTATTTTCCAAGAAAAACATAATTATCTATAACAGTTACCATGATGGTGTTATTTTTGAGGCGCATGCCTCCGCTAAATTAACAACTCGTTATTACAAAAATCGACCGAAACGACATTGAAATAACGTTCATATCAGCGCGTATACGACGATCGCTGCGTCTCCCGATAGCGCAAAATAGGAGACACTTTTCACATGGACGCGAAGGAAGGAAAAAAAATTCACATAGATTCGTAGATCCATAAATTCTCTTTAGTATGGTGAAAGAATTATTAAAATCGCTTCAAACATTCGGAAGGAGTAGGAAGGAACGTTATTGCGTAAATCACAGGAAACTTTTGATAACTTTCGATTTTATTTTGTCAATAGTACATTATGATACAAGTGAGCTGCGTTGGACATTACAGTCGAGGCGGGATTGCAGGCCGAACCGAAGGCGAGGGCGTAATGGGGCAGAGAGTATAATGTCTAATGCTCACGCGTTTCATACGACGTTTTTCAACACACTTGCGAGGAAAATAATAAAATGTCACTGTCTCTTTTTCTACATAATCGAAAACACAGCAATGAACTAACAATTTCTTTGAAAAACGGCGGCGGAGATTTTGTTTTTTGCGCAGATGGAAATAGAGGCACTGACGCAAAAAGCCAAACAGCCAAATATGAAATACATTTACAATTTTACAATTTACAACAAAAATTCGAGTTCATTTGTTGATAAAAATAAATAATTTGATGAAATTAAATGATTATTTATTATATTTCAACAGAGACAGTCTATTTATTCGCAAAAACTTTACTATTTCTCACAACATCAAAACTCTTTGCTAAGATTAAAAAAAAACTGTAATGTAAAAAAAACTAGTGCGATAATGTAAAGTAAAAAGCACTGTATTATGACGCTAAGAACGCTGTAATATGGGCCACTTTATAAGCAAGTGTGTTGAAAAAGTATTTTTAATTTATTAAACATGTAATTTATTTTTGATTATGCTATGGCTATTATGGATTTCTTCAAGTGTTTGGACCACCCCAGTCGGGGAGTAGGCCTTCAAAGATAGGTATATTATTGCGGTTTCAGTATATTTAATTTAATGCTAGTATACCTATACTAGGTGAGATTAAATCAACCACTAAATTCATATTGGAAACTCCTTTGGCCATCAGAAACAAGGTTTTATGATCCTCCAGGTGAAATTCGAAAAAAAAAAATATTTTTGCCCCTTAGTGCTTGCACTAGGAATAGTCCAACCAGTAAGAGAGCAATTTCGAAATTGTTTAAAAGAATAACTGAACCTAGTTCCTGATCACTATTCGAGTCTCCAGTATGAATTTGGTCGGTTGATTTAATTTCATCCTATATACTGAAGCTATTCTTTGGAAATTTCTTCAGCGTAGGTGCGTTGCTTTCCTCATATTTGAACAGTTTTGATAGAGTTATCAGTAGCCTTAGCATGAAAACATTACGGTTACGTTTAGTTTGAACGTAACGCGGTTTTGTATGGAATCTGATAACCGCCTCTAGCGGTCAGTAGCGGAACTTATCAGAATCCCATACGAAACCGCGTTACGTTCAAACTAAACGTAACCGTAATGTTTTCATGCTAAGGCTACTGATCAAAGTGTAACACTAAAGATTGTAACACAGAGAGACAAATTAGCGAAAACCAGACAGTCCTCTATTCTGTTTCAAAGTCTTCTACTGTTATTATACTAGGCACCGTGGTTGACCTTACATTACCTTGTTCATCTGTTACAAGGTTTAGAACTATTTATGGCAACCAGGTGAGGCCCTTAGAGTATAGCCGCTAACATAAAACCAACTACAATATGTCAAACCATATTTTCTGACGTTTTACGATTACAATAATAAAAATGAACCATGTTATTTCCTTTTTAATCTCATATGGATATACGGGTATAAGGCGTCTTTCGTTTATGAAGCCAAATTTATACTGGAGACTCGGTGAGTGCTCAGAACCAAGTTCAAGGACCCTATCTGTTAAATACGCAAAATAAAACCAAGGCTTCCTATAATAATGCCGAGGTTGTTCTTCAACAAGAATAGATAGCAATAGCACAAACAATATGGTTCGTGTTTCACAAGTAGGGTCATTGAACCTTGGTCCGACTTACCAAGTCTCCGGAATGAATTTGGCTATATAAACGAAAGTCACCTTATACCTTTGTTTTAATGATCCAGTAAATAATCGGTTATGATATTTTTATCCCTATATTTCTCTATTTTATGCGCAGGTGTATAACTTTATTACATTTTAGTAGCTCAACCTTAATATATTTTGTATTATTATTGATTTTTAGCTAGTACTGAAATATTTTGTAGGGAAAATAATACTGGATTTATGTAGAAAACATTTATATTTATATTACCTATTCTATGAAAAAAAAAAACAAGTTGATCTCTTAAACGCGTTCTTGAAACGAACGTTTGAAAACCAAAAAAAGAGGGTGGAAAACATTTTTTTTTGGACAAAAGTTGATATAAATCTTAGTACATTGAGTAGATCACCTAGATAAAAGATCAATAAATCAAATGTATTTTTTCTAATATTAAGATAGTCTTACTTTCTTCAAAAGAACTCTCGAAAATCTGTCTTTTTTCATATTCAGGGTCAGCCCAGTGGGTACCGAAATGTTTGTCAACTTTAGCGTCTTGTTTTTTATCGCCTTGATGTTGCTAATTGCTATGGCATTATATTGTTGTTATTTACCAAGTTTTAGGATTCCGTACCCGTATTGTGTAGTGGTACGGTGGCACTTGCTCAAATTAATAACGCAAATTAATTTACAATCAAAGCCCAAAGGAAAAAAACGGCCAGACTTTTTCATTCGGTGTTGATTCGTGACTTCTTATGACTAGACAAATGAAAAAGAAGATCTAAGTTACTCGACTTACATGAATTCGAATGAATTTTTGACTATAATTGTTTCTTTATGGTCTTGTTGTAAATAAACAGTTTCGCGGTGCCCTTGCCAAAAATGTAAAACCATTAGAAAGTGCGAGCGCAGTATACAGGAGAGAAAGCGTAGACTAGTTCTATTGTAGTTGTGGATTTGGCGAAAGTGCCACAGAACTGTGGAGGATTTAAACTTATTACATTTTTAAATTAATATAGCTACTTATTGGCCAGGTTTTAAGTCGCTGAAAGTGGAGAACTAGCCCCCTAACGCCTGCGGTCTTACAAAATGGCCTTCTTCTTCTTATTAAAAAAAAAAACCGGCCAAATGCGTGTTGGGCCACGCGCAGTGTAAGGTTTCGTAGTTGCCCAGTACATTTTATAAGTTGGTCTACTAATAGTCTGATACATCTGTGCGCTAAAGGAAATGGCCAAACAGGAATACACAGGCTGGTCATTTGGGGAAGTGGCCCAATTAGGAATTCACATAGTGGTCATTCGAGGAATGGCCTAACCCGAAAAAGCACCTAATAGGATAGCCCAACAAGGAATTTAGTCGGTGGTCGTTGGAGTAAGTGGCCCTAGGTGACCGGATCCCGCTAAACTTCTAGTCCGCTCATAAGTTGCTCTCCCGAAGAACGGCCCATACATTGTCGTGTTAGAAGGGACTAAAAGTTTGGCGCGACCTGCCCTCTTATCGTAATATCTATCGCTATAGCCTTCAAAAGCGTCGTGATTGACCAAAAATTATGTGTGATGTCATTTCTAGCCAATCAAGGCGCGTTTAAACGCGATTGCAATGGATGTCGAAGTTAGACACCAAGGCACCTGAACTCGTAAGCCTGTAAGGCCTACCTACTTAGCTGTGACAATTTTCCTTCATTATACAGGATGTTAGGAAAAGTATTTCGTTCCTTTAAACCACGTGTGCAATAGGTATAACAAAGTACGTAAAGAGTGCTGCTGCACACGTGGTTTATTAAAGGAACGAAGTACTTTTCCTAACAACCTGTATACACTACTTCTGTGATTTTTTTTACATATTCATAAACAACCGTTTAGCCGGCAGGGGCGGGGACACTTGACTCAAACAAAAATTAGCAATTTAAAGCTTAATATTTCGCCAACAGATCCTTAAATCCAAAAAAAGTCAATCGTGACTCGAAATATCAACCATTTCGCACTAGCATCAAAATGTACCATTAACGTTGCAGTGATAAGAAATTATTTTAATACGGTTAGGTGTGTTCGAAATTTAAACCATAACCTTTCGGTCCGTGCCATACCTTATCGAAAAGATTTGCAAATATTTTCGACGGAGGCTATGAATGTATGTAAATTAAATATGGATGCTTTGTTTCTGTCTATTTCTGTACTTTAGTCTTCATATTCTTTATTGCACATGATACACAGTAATTATAAAATGTATGCAATTAGGCGATCTTATCTATAAAAGAGATTTCTACCAGCAAACCTGGGTGATAGGAGAAACAACAAGACACAAGTATGAATAAAACATATGTGCACATACAAGAAAACAATAACTGTAGTACACTGGAAATTGTAATACATTTCTGTAGGCCTACCATGAGTTTTGCTTACTATATAGGGTGAAATTCAATCAACCGACCAAATTCATACTGGAGACTCGGTTAGTGATCAGGAACAAGGTTCAGTAATCCTTTTGGCCAAATTCGTAAAATGAATTTTTTCGCTCCCGTACTGGTTGGACTAGTTCAAGTACAATTTCCTAGTACAGGCAATACGGGGCAAAAAAAATTTTTTTTTCGAAATTCACCTGAATGGTCATTGAACTTTGTTCATGATTACTAACCGAGTCTCCAGTGTAAATTTGGTCGGTTGATTGAATTTCACCTTGTATACGTTACCGTCTGCGCAAAACATTTTGTATGAGAAATGCTGGTTCCTGTAGTAAGCCGCTAGGGGCGCTGCACAATTTCTCATATAAATATTTTACGCAGACTTTAACGTGTATAGTAAACAAAACTCATGGTAGGCCTACTGGTATATGCATTTTGACTATACCAGGTGTAAATAGAGTGCGACCATTAAATTAAACCACATATTCTACCGACCCTACTGAACCACTTTTCACAAGAATAATACCCGCGGACACCCTTAGTTTAGGAAATAATTGAGTTCCAAACAAAAACGCGTGAACCCTAACGCACCGACATACGGGCGAGTTTAGAGAGAGGGTCGTCGGTGAAAGAGCTGTTCTGTTGCAGCGTTCTAAAAAAGACCTTCCTCCTACGAGATAAAGTCTTTGAGTTACAGTTTAATTTCTTTTTCTCTAAAGATTTGCGTGGTTTTTTTTTCGTATAGATGTTCAGTATGATCAGTAGAGTATGCGGTTTTATTTAATGGTCGCACTCTATTGACACCGTGCATAATCTAGGGTTTTGTTTTCGGAAAACTAGTTACCCCGACAGAAATAATTATTGAAATGAGGTCTTCAAACACTTGACGAACAGGAATCGTGAGCTCAAACATATTTTAATAGACGGGCTTTAACTAAATCTAGAAGAGGATATGTCGCGCTTGCAAAGGTCACTGTCACTCCATGCGGAACGCCGCGCAGTGCGAGATAGAATTAATATATGTAAGAGGATATGTCGCGCTTGCAAAGGTCACTGTTACTCCATGCGGATCGCTCCGCAGTGCGAGATAGAATTAATATATGTAAGAGGATATGTCGCGCTTGCAAAGGTCACTGTTACTCCATGCGGAACGCCGCGCAGTGCGAGATAGAATTAATATATGTAAGAGGATATGTCGCGCTTGCAAAGGTCACTGTTACTCCATGCGGAACGCCCCGCAGTGCGAGATAGAATTAATATATGTAAGAGGATATGTCGCGCTTGCAAAGGTCACTGTTACTCCATGCGGAACGCCGCGCAGTGCGAGATAGAATTAATATATGTAAGAGGATATGTCGCGCTTGTAAAGGTCACTGTCACTCCATGCGGAACGCCCCGCAGTGCGAGATAGAATTAATATATGTAAGAGGATATGTCGCGCTTGCAAAGGTCACTGTTACTCCATGCGGAACGCCCCGCAGTGCGAGATAGAATTAATATATGTAAGAGGATATGTCGCGCTTGCAAAGGTCACTGTTACTCCATGCGGATCGCTCCGCAGTGCGAGATAGAATTAATATATGTAAGAGGATATGTCGCGCTTGCAAAGGTCACTGTTACTCCATGCGGAACGTCCCGCAGTGCGAGATAGAATTAATATATGTAAGAGGATATGTCGCGCTTGCAAAGGTCACTGTTACTCCATGCGGAACGACCCGCAGTGCGAGAGGGACGGATTCCGGAAAAAAATGCAAAATGTCGGTTTTAAATTAATATTAAATTAACTAAAATAGCTATCAAAATTTCCAACTAAAAAAAAATGTTGATATCGTTAAAATCTATCAAATAAAATATCGTTCAGGTCTGTTTGTC
The DNA here is from genome assembly GCA_910592155.1 of Ypsolopha scabrella. NCBI lineage: Eukaryota > Metazoa > Arthropoda > Insecta > Lepidoptera > Ypsolophidae > Ypsolopha > Ypsolopha scabrella. Next base: position 7,679,200 of record OU342986.1, read on the forward strand.
ATTCCTGTTTGTCATACTATGAAAAAAAATGTAGAAGAAGACCTCATTTCAATAATTATTTCTGTCGAGCGAAAGTTACGCAATCGCGTTTCTGTACTGAAGAAAACTAGAAAAAGGTTCCGAAATTTATATACCGATTTATCAAATTAGTGGCTGCATCTGAAAAACAGGTAAACAACTTCAAAAAGTGCAATTTTTATCGAAATAGCCCCTTTGAAAGGGTATGTCGGACTGGCGCACCCTTACAGGAAGTACTCGAGATCCGCACGCAACGACCGACCGATACCACGAGTCCAGATGCCTTGGCAGTATAGTAGTGGAAACAATTGTTATTTTAATGTTAGTAATATTGTTTAATATAATATAAATGTTATACTGTTAGAAAGGATATAAAATGTTATGTTATAAATAAATTGTTGTTATTGTTCGTGAGCGGCACGAAACCAACTGACTTTTGTACATGAATTTAGAACTTGCTTGATTACGTGTCGCTAGCAGTATTCTTTGGACATCGTCTTCCGCATGGCACTAGAAATTGGCCTCAATACTAGTGGATGCCGTGTAAGCGACCTTGACTTAAGTAAACTATGTTATTAGGAAATATTAATTGTGTTAAGATAATAAATGTGTGGACAAAGTCCTATTTTGCGCTGAATCCGCCCTTCTCGCACTGCGCGTTTTTTCACTTGGAGTGCGAGTGACATAAATAAAATTGACATAGCCTCGGAACCGAGTGCAAAAGTGGTGTCCTCAAACTTTCTGGAAGCATAAATAAAACGGGTGCATCTCAAGATTAATGCGCGACGTGCAATCCACGTGGAGACGAGGTCGCCATCACACAAAACCTTGTCTTTTAGGACAGGCCGAACCAGTGTTGCCACCAAATAATTGATTTGCAAAAATGTATGTTAAATTGGAACTAGCATCGATATTATTTTCATACATGATCCACTTTATACAGGTTGAAAATGAACCCTCTAGCTTTATTGAACTCTTTGAATCAGAATCACTAATAGAATACAAAAACGTAAAAAAAAAAGTTTTTTGGCTTTCAAATTTCAATTGTATGGCCAACCTACGCGACGCGACATGTGATGTGACTGACAATTGGCAGTACATATTCCCGGCGGTAAATAATGCACATAGCCTATGTACAAATAGGTTTTGTCTCTGTTACCGGAGTATTAGTGCTTCTTTGGCGATCGATATCTTATTTTTTTATTACGAATCACGACAAAAGTAACAAAACATGTATTTTTTATTTCGAACACAGAACAGTTTCCTTTGTTACAGCTAGAGGGTTCATTTTCAACCTGTATACAAAAATATTAGTAGGTAAGTTGTAAAATAAACGATTTGTATTTGTGTTTTTATGGAAGTCTAATTAGTGCTGAAAAATTTGTCAAGTGCGAGTGGGACTCGCGCTGAGGGTTACGCGCCATTCTAATAAGTTAATAGACTTAAATAAAAATTACAAACTTATCAGTACCTACAAAATGTATGAAAAAAACTGCAAAATTAAGTTGGTCGAGTATTCGGGCACGTAACCCTAAACCTATGATTAAAAATCGGCATTTTTAAGGTCTTGATAATGTAATTTTTTTCAAACTATCATCATGCGACAATTTTATTGAAACATGCTTCAAAAAAGCCTTTTACCGATTTCAATTCTGATAGCACCTTAATATCTTAATAGATTGAATAAAATAAAAAACCCGACAAGTGCGAGTCGGACTCACCCACCGAGGGCTCCGTTAAAGACTATATTTTTTATGATTAAATTACAAATATAGTTTAGAGTACAAATTTAGATTACAAATTAGATTACAAGTTTAGAGTACAAATTATATTTACAAATTTAGTTTATAGTTTTCAGATTTTTTCTTATACTTGTAGTATAAAAGCCAAATTTCATAGTTCTACATCAACGGGAAATACCCCATAAATTTTGATTCCCTTGAGAGTGTCGAAATATTGTTGTTTGCGGCATAAACGGACGTATCTTTTTTTTGCGTTAACTCAGAAGTTTTATTTTTTTCACAGCTTCAGGGGACTGTAAGACCTGCTAGTCTAGCATAGCAAACCATATCGAGCTCGATAGCGCTTGATACAGTGCTCTCTCTCACTCTGTTGATATACCTAAAGAGAGACAGACAGTGTATATCGAGCTGTCAAAGCCTACCTACCTACCTTTGTTTCAATACCTCCACGCTTGACAGACAGACGGACAACAAATAAGGGCTCCGTTTTTTCTTCTTGAGGTACGGAACCTATTTAAATGGAAATGATAAAAAATATTTTTAAGAAACATGCTTTTAAGAATAAAAAAAATACCTAGGTGGGTATATCTACATTTTACAAGTAATAAAAGTAAACCAACGCAACGGCAACACTGTGCTCGAATGTTTCAGGAATAACTCGGAATATCTTGAAATAAACAATAAGTACGGAGCAGGAACAGTGCCAGAAATGACCAATTGCAGAATGTTTGATCTGATAATTAATTCTTTCAAGGGAAACGAGGACCGGGGCCAGAAGGGAGAGCTGAAAAAATACTGAAAATTGTGCAAAATAAAACGGAAATATTGACTGTGCCGTACCTATGTGTTATCTCAATCAATCCACCATAAAACCAACATCTCACTTCTCATTCCACATCCGTGCATCGTAACCACGCTCTGCTACGAAGAAATATAACAGGTCATTTTGAAATATAAATGTATTCTATAAGTGTACATCATAATTGGGAAGAGATTCAAGTGTTCAACCAGTGCGTCCTTCCTGTGATGACGTATGGCGCTGAGACGTGGTCTCTTACAAAGGGCCTGATCCACCGATTTAAGGTCGCTCAGCGAGCTATGGAGCGGGCTATGCTTGGGGTATCTCTGATGGATAGAATCCGAAATGAGGAGATCCGTCGGAGATCGAAAGTAACCGACATAGCCTGCAGAATCAGTAAGTTAAAGTGGCAGTAGGCAGGCCATATTTGTCGCCGAGATGATGGCCGTTGGGGCTGAAAGGCTTTATAATGGAGACCACGTACAGCAAAGCGTAGTGTAGGCCAATCTCGTGCCCGCTGGACCAACGACCTGAATCAAGCTGGATGAGGAGGACGGAGGACTGACATGAGTGGCGAAATTTGGGAAAGGCCTATGTCCAGCAGTGGACGAACACGGGCTCATGGATGGATGGATGGATTCTATAAGTTGTAGTTAAAAGTCCTTAAGGGGGTAACTTTTTACCTCGGTACAAAATGCACATCATAATATTGTTTTCCTTACTTTTGAATAAAAGTTTGCAATAAATGTGTTTTAAAGCAACTTGCGGAAATAATATAGTTTATTAATAATAAAGTCTTCACAAAAATATTACATACTTTAATTTATTACATTTTGTTTCCATTACATTAACAATCTCATAAGCGTGTTTACAGTTGTAATGTAACGCATAAAATTGAATAATTTTCGTGTGATCACCTAACTATTAACAAGCAGTTTGCGCGAATTGCTATAAAATGCATTTATTGCAAGATTTTTATTTAAAAGTAAGGAAAACAATATTATGATGTGCTTTTTGCACCGAGGTCCTCCGTTACCACCTTAAAACTTAAAAACCTTATTTTGAAGCGTCCTGTCCTTGTCTTTTCGATACAGAAAGAATATTTGAGACTATTGTGAACATAAGATCTTGACATTAATGTAATTACATGTGATTTACGGCAATAAATAAATTGATTGATTGATTGAAAGACAGAATGCTCAAATTAAGTTTCATCCAAATCCGTTGGAAGGGTCTCGAGGTAAAACGGAACAGACAGACAAACAAAAATTCTAAAAACATTTGTTTTAGCCTCAGTGAAGTGTTATTACTACTATACTTAACATGTAAAAACACGACTTTTTTACTACTTTATATAAGTATAGATGTTATAGACATACATACGTATATGATTGTGATACACCCACCACTGATATCAGTAAATGAATAATAATAATTATATAATAATATTCGACATGTTATTTCCGGTTGTTCTGCTCTTGCCAACACTGAGTATCTACACAGGCACAATCAAGTGGCCAAAATCCTTCATCAAGAACTCGCCTACAAATACGGCCTCGTAGATCAGAGGGTACCATATTACAAGTACTCGCCGGCGCCAGTACTCGAAAACGACCGCGCCAAGCTCTACTGGGACCGGTCTGTCATCACGGATAGGACTATTCTCGCGAATAAACCTGACATCGTGCTGATGGACCGGACGCAGTCTCGGGTGTTTTTGGTGGATATCACAATCCCGCACGATGAGAACCTTGTAAAAGCCGAAACCGAGAAGAAAAGAAAGTATCTCGACCTGGCTCACGAGGTTACCGACATGTGGGGTGTGGCATCCACCGAAATCATCCCAATTGTTTTGTCCGCGAACGGGTTAATACCAACCAGCCTCGAAAACAACCTAAGGCGGTTGGGGTTCCGCGGCAGTTCGCTTCCAGCGCGGATGCAAAAGGCGGTACTGCTTGATACTGCTCGCATCGTTCGCCGGTTTCTTTCCCTGGGGCTCTGAACCCCGGTCGACTGTGCCTCTGCCGGGGATACACCGTCTCTCTCTCTTTAAATTCTTTTGGCCAAGATAATGATTATATAATAATAATATAGCCTTTATTTTCCCAATATTCAAGCAAATTACAAATATGACTTAATTATATCTACATAATACATATTATGTGTGGGTTGTCAAAACAAACAGTGCATTCAAACTACCACAACAAATCGTTTTCATTTTACTTATAAATATTTTCAGTTTTATTGAGATGTCCATTTCCGGACATGAATAGATAACATAAAATGACGTATGTGCTGTAATGTGTTATTTATTATAGTGATCTACTATTCTGTACACCGAAGATTCCCAAGGTGGTCTATATCGACCCCCAGGGGTTAGGGTTGCCAACCGGACTTTAAAATAAAGTATCTTACGTTATTTTGGGTCTCTGTACTTTATATTTTTGAATAGAAATAAAGTAAGTGAAAATACTTTATTTTAACATTAAACGTAAACACACAACACCAGCCAGCGAAAACCCAACTGTAAGAAAATATTAGCTATTAATTTATTTAAATGCTACGAAACCCGAGTCCTACCCTTACTTGGGCATTATTTTATTTTTAAAATTAAACCTCTACAATAAGTAAACTCTTTCAAAGTGAATAACTCTGAGTCAGCTGTCAAAACACGTTTTAACTACCTAACTTTATTTTGAAAAAATTCAATATCAGGGCGGGGTCAACGGAAAACGAGAAAAATCTACCGTGGGTGGTCTATGGAACAAAAAAGTTTGTGAACCTCTTTTACACCTTCGTGTTTAGGAAAGCAAAGGTCGCTGACCGGCCGCCAAAAAGACAATGACAAATAAAACAATTATAAAATCAGCGATTGAATCAATAAATAATTGAGATGACGCAACCCTGGGTTCCCGAACCTAAGTAACGAGAAGGGTTTTGTGAAGTAAATAGAGAAACAAATTATAAAAAATAAATAGGTGCTCCACTTTAGTTGTAGTGTAATGAGCTAATAAGTTAATAACCCTTCTAATAATCAATATCAAAAAATCAGTGCCATTTGTACCATTGATGGTACTGTTCAATGGCACTAGTGGTCCGGAGACGAAAACTCGCCTGAGCTAACATACTTTTGAATACGGATATACAGGTTGAAAATGAACCCCTAGCTTTATTTAAATCTATGAATCAGAACCGCTAATAGAAAACAAAACCGTAAATTTTTTTTCCATATTTCTAATGGATTGCCAACCTACGCGACGCGACATGTGAATGACAATAGACCGTACACATTCCCGGCGGTAAATAATGCACATAGGGTTTGTCTCTGTCACCGGAGTATTAGTGCTTCTTTGGCGGTCGATATCTTTTTTAAATTATGAATCATGACAAAAAGTAACAAAACAAGTATGTTTAATTTCGAACGTATAACAGTTTCCTTTGTTATAGCTTCAGGGTTCATTTTCAACCTGTATACACTCACGTATTATTGTTGTAGGTACATGCTAGCTACTCGCAAACCGCCCCTGAAGTTATTCGGGGGAGAGTAAGAAGACAGCTCTCAGGCAAAACCAGGCGGCCCACCATTGCCTGGGACCGATGGACGGCGGTTTATCCTTCCCCAATTGCCGGGCCTTATATAAAACAGACTGGTGACGGGCAGCGGCGTCACTGGTGCGAGGGTTTCGGCACCGCGCTCACCAACCCGCCTGCCTAGCGTGTGTGAGTGTGGGCATTTCTTCCAGGAGGACCGCCAAAAGTGGCGAAATCATGTAAAGCCCTAGTCCAGCAGTGGACGAAACAGGCTGATGGATGGATGGATGGACGGACATGCTAGCTAACATGGTGAAAATGAAACCGGACGCACACGTTCACATCACAGTAAGCCCACTCACACACATGTAAACCGGCGCCATTGCTATGCTTCAGTTATATGAAGAAAAAGTCTTTGTTTTGTTTGATGGATTATTAACAGTTATTTGGATATTTTTTATATCCTTGCAGAAGAATGCATTGCAGTTAAGGGGCTATTTCGATAAAAATTGCACTTTTTGAAGTTGTATACCTGCTTTTCAGATGAAGCCACTAATTTGATAAATCAGTATATAAATTTCGGAACCTTTTTCTAGTCTTCTTAAGTACAGAAAGGCGATTGCGTAACTTTCGCTCGATAGAAATAATTATTGAAATGAGGTCTACTTCTTTTTTTTCATAGTATGACAAACAGGAATGACATACAGACCTGAAAAATATTTTATTAGATAGATTTTAACGATATCTAAATTTTCTTAGTTGGAAATTTTGATAGCTATTTTAGTTAATTTTATATTAATTTAAAACCGACATTTTGCTATTTTTTCCGGAATCCGTCCCTCTCGCACTGCGGGGCATTCCGCATGGAGTAACAGTGACCTTTGCAAGCGTGACATATCCTCTTAACATCAATTAGCGATTACCTAGCGAGATTAAAAGCATAATCGAGCCGGGATCTTATTCACCAGACAACGTAAAGGACGAAAACCTTGCAAAAGACACCATTAATCATCAATGACAAAAAGGCGATGTTTTTATGAACATGCCATTGAACTTCGCCAACGTAGTTTGTGTTGACGACCTCCATGTCACAAAAGTTGTCAAGGTAAAAGAGTTCTGCCGTAACGTCAGTGAAGTCAACTCGGTTTTGAACTGCGTACGTTAAACTCCATTTTTAGGGTTCCGTAGTCCGTCCGTCTGTCTGTCTGTCCGCGGCTTAACGCAGAGACTATTAGTACTAGAAAGCTGTAATTTGGCATGGATATACGAGTAAATATTAATTATGTGTTATTTGGTACAAGGGTGTTAATTTAAAATTATTGTATATATTATTACTGATTTATGCCACTCTATCGTCTTGGGTCCAGACCTGTAAAGATAGCTGTAAGAAAGTTAAATAAATAAATAAAAATAAAATAAATGAAATTTAACAAAAGTATTCAATGTACAGTCAGCAAGGTTCCCACCTGACCACCTTAAGGGCCTTAGTGTGCAGTAGCTCCCAGGCACTTCCGCTAGGCCCTGCCCTGCTAGTGTTTGTCTACCAATAGTCTGACTAAAGTGAGCAATGGACTCTGATGGACGCAAAAACGCCATAAAAAGTGTCTCTCATACTCTAATTGGTAAATAAGTTAAAAGGCGAGGCTAGCTGAGATCGCCACATGCAGGCAATAAATAAGGTTTTGAAACTGGGCCTTGGTGATGGCGCAGACAGTGTACAGACCCGACTTTTATACTACTTTTAGTATAGATTCACTGACCTCTTTACTTCGCTGACATCTTTATAGAGGTCAGTGTATAGATTGCTAGATTCTTCAAACCAGGACGAATGAGTTATAGTTTTGCGGGAACTATCCTGTTACAGATTTTAATAATTAAATTAATAATTAATTATTGAATAATGCCAAAGCTTAAGACACAGATCTAGCCGAGCAGGCAATTACTTCATCAGCAACAGTCACTGAGCACAGATATAATCCTGACATCACGAATAGAATCAATTAATCACGTGTTTTTCGTTGTTGTTTCGACTCCTGCGCCGAAGTTAATCTATCGATTACTTTTTAACGACGGCTGGAATTTCGCCAAAATAACAAACGAGATCCACCTTTCCCTGATATTGAATCGACTTTGGCAGTGTTATGTGAATGAACACCATGGAGGTAAACATTCATTGACGTAACTGGGATTTGTATGTAGCTGGGACGAGCCCGGGGTTGCCAGATGGGAAAACAAAAATATCTGGGCAAAATTTCAAAAAGTCGGAATTTTGGGATTACGGTCGGGACAAATAAATATTACGAATCAAAAAAATATTTGTTGGCGCCACGACTTCCGGTGCAGATTCCGCGCGCAACATTTCGTAAGCAGACAATATGACGTGACCGCCATAGACCAATCGGATGGCGCGTTCGACCAATGAGCGCTCGTATTGCTTTCTAATTGGTCTGGACGCTCCCGCCATTTCGTGTTGGGTCTGACACGAGGCTAGCGGCTACACGAGTGTAGCCTGCCATTACTTTTCCAACTACGGAGTGGAGTGTTCGACAATAAAATACTCGTAGTGTTAATAATAACCATAATCTAAAATTAAACAGCAGTAAGTTAAAAGTGTGTGGTTCAAGTTGTTACTCCTTCCATAAAAGTAACATATTTGTTATTATTAAAATTAAAGTAATCACAACGAAATACTTTTTTGGCAAATTATGAGATATACATTTGAAAATTATGAGAAAACTAAAACATACTTTTTTACTACTTTGCAACAAGTATTTGGCATTTAAGTTCACTGACTCCACCAATTTAGTGCCCTTTGGGTTAAGTATTCAACATTTTTTAATTTTAAACAGTTTTCATCAGAGTTTAATCTAATTAATTAAATCTATTGCAATTCGATTTTTGTGTTTAGTATACAAATTGTTTAATAACCTGAAAACCCTTTTACAATAAGCATTGCTTATTGGGATCGATAAGACAAAAGATATTTTTTTTTTTAATGTTTAATCTCGTTTTGGTCACTCGCCACCCGCCGACCCTTGTTATTTGTCGGGACAGTTTGTATTTTGTCGGGACTCTGGACATCATACGAAATGTCGGGACAATCCCGACGAATCCCGACCATCTGGCAACCCTGAGCCCGGCCCCCGACTCTAACTCATGAAGCCATCAAGTATCTGTTCTATCTCATGTAATAGTAATAAGATAAATAGAGATAATGCTCCATACAATAAGATCACCTAAAAACAGTGATATAACAAAAGGTAGGTACGGTACGTTCTTTTATCGTCAACTGAAAAATGGACCTGTTTTTTAAACAAGCGCCACCGAACGACAGAGGCAGAGCGACAAGCTTTGACAGTAGCGCGAGCGAGACAGGCTACATAAAACAGGTCCATTGGACCTATATTTGCAGTGCCGCGCGTGAGAAGGGGGGTACCGCATCTTCAGTTTGTTTGATATAAGCCTAAAACCATTGACCTCTCATAAACAACTAGACTCACAATCTCGCTCAAAAAGTGTCCGCGATGCATTTTGTCACCGCTATGGGGTGACAAATTCGAATGACGGTTTCGTACAACTGACATTGCATCTTATGTTAACGACATAACGTCTTAATTCGGTTGAAGCATTTTTGCTACTATGCACGTCGCACGTTCGGACACTTTCTGACGAACTTGTCTTGTTGTTTATGAGAGGTAAATGCTAAAAACCCAAAAAACAAAGCAATAACGCTTTAAAATTGGATTAAGTATCTTTTTACATAATGACACACGTAGATCTGGGGGGGGGGGGGATAGTAAACGTAAAAGGGCTAGGGCTGCCAACTGACTGTTTACGTATTTGATAATGCTATATTATTATTATAAAAGTTGTATTTAAGCAATCGTACAATGCACAACATACTCTGTAATTTCGTGCCATAATTTACGAAAATGCGCGGGAGCGTCACAGAGACAACGTGCGTACGTAACTGCGGTGCGACCACGACTGTCGTATTCCGAGTTATACCAAGTTTTGGGGGGGGTTCGTTTCGGCCCGTTTGTATGGAGATAGAATACTACCTATTACTTATTTAATACTATGCTATGGGGAGGGCCGTGCCCCCTTGACCCCTACCTAGTTAAGCCTATAAACATTGCGTTAGACATCAGATACAGTTATGGCAGAGAATATAAAGGTTATGGCATGAGTTCCATGGGCGCTCGAAGGGAGTGCACTTGCATTTTTTTCAAGACAAGGGGGTGCAATTTCATCCCTCCTGTCATGGAGAAAATTACACAAAACAATTTTTTTTGTTTGTGCATAGGCATATTTTGACTTGGCGTAAAAATGGCTAAACGTAGTAACTTATATTTACATTCATACATATACTCACGCCTGTCTCCCAGAGGGATAGGCAGAGACTACAGATTTTCATCTGCTACGATGATCGCTGAGTCGTTTGGTACGGAATCCTAAAAACGTACAAAACAAATACAAACTTTAGTTAGTTGAAAATGAAGATACCTACTCTATAACTTTTTTCGCACTTATCCGTAATGGAATAACAAACAAAACGATTATTTTAGGAAGTTACATCAATATCTTCAATGTCTCGGACGTTCATCGACCTCAATACATGCGCTCGCGCATAAGCAAGGTCGTTCTATTTTCAAAAAATCGTGAAACTTTTGGCACTATGGAAATTGGATCAGATAGATCTTTTCGGGTTGAACTTTTGAAGGTTACTTGGTCAATTACCCACCAAAATTGCAATAAAAAATTTATGACTTCAGAGATGAACAAAATAAAAATTTTGCCAGTTGGATGGAGCTCAAAATGGAGAGCAAAATTTATGTGTATGTGTAAAATGTCAATTAAATTGTATTTTCTTTCAACTACACATACCATCTAATAAATAAAAGAAGAAATTCTAACTGACCCAAATGCCAAGGATCAAGAAATTTGGACAATAAGGACTACATAACAAAAGATTTCAAAATTCAACCCCAGGGGATCCCCAAACTAACGCTCAAGGGAATAATAAAACCTTTTCCGCTTGGTGCAATAGTCTACCATTAGAACAACTTTATACTAGAGCAATTGATTTTAAATGGAAGTTTTGTATGTTACATGAGTATAACAAATCATTAATTTAAAATTATTTTAATTTAAAATTATTGTATATATTATTACTGATTTATGCTACTCTATCGTCTTAGGTCCAGACCTGTAAAGATAGCTGTAAGAAAGTTAAATAAATAAATAAATAAATAAAATAAATTTCTGTTAAAAAATTGGCTAATAATAAAATGATATTAACTGAAATTTCATGTTAAAAGTTCTTTCTGTCCTTTCCATGAATTCAAATTGTTGAGTAATATTTTGCCTTGATTTAGATAGTCCTATGATGAAATGTGCATTTTTGTAGCCATAGACATGAAATGAATGATTTGAAAAAGCGACCTTACTGATTCTTCACCATGGCCCTTAGGTCTTTTTTTGGCTCCTACCGGGTTTACTATTTAAATAAATAGCGTACTTGAAAGCTGATGTTAAGACCGCACCCTTCATAGAAAGTAAATTCACTTCAAATAGAATAAGTAGGCCACTGAAGCAGCAATGTTTTATATTTAGCCTGTCTAATCAGATTGCCAACTTGTGCACTCGAAAACCAACTCTCAATACGCTTGCACTTCTGCGTTCCTGGGTCGATGTCAATGCATGTGCTAGGAGCATGTGTTCAATTCTAACCATTATTTATGACATCATGTGTGTGTAGCCATGTATTTTTGCTCTCTATGGGAGACTTGAGTGTAAATCAATAAAATTTAGAGGCATTATTTAGTTATTCTGCAATGCATTTTTTAATCTCAACCACAAAGTAAATATTTAGGTCTCTGAGACCTTTTGTCTCTTCACATGGGTTAGTTAATATAGGGAAAGCTATAAAATATGCATGCCCCATAAGAAATATAATATTTGAATAACTTTTTGATTAAAGTAGAACTGAAGAGTACCTTAATAAAATAATTTTATACGAATAAAAAAAATATTTAATTTACTCTTTGGTTTAAAATCCCGACCACCTGATAGGGGTGCACTGCTACTCCTACAGCCCATACCTGGCTACGCCCTTGGTGAATGTTTAGCAGCAGCAGAAGATTTGATCATTGGATTGGAATTTCATTTATTTGTTGAGTCCTCATTATGCTTAAATCAATACTTAAGCAATAGATAGCAGACAGGATCGTAACCCAAATTATTTTGTGGAATTTGTAGTTATGACTTGGTTGATTTTTGAAAGATTTTATAACAAAATCTACATTTCCATGTATAATATTTATACATTTTTTAACATGGTTTTTATGTGATGGGAATTAGAAAATAGAGCTCCAATATACCTAGTGATTGAAAGTGCTACTTATAAAAATCAAAACAGGTTACCTCATGCCTAAATAATTTGAGAAATGCTGACCTGACAAGCTATTTAGGCACTTAAGTACACAGTGCTGACACAGTTTGGTTGTACAATAAAATCAAAGTAAAATATTTCTTGCATAATTATGTTTAAAAAAGGCCTACTAGCCAAAAATAAAGAAAAGGTAGGTTTTGTATACCTAACGTTTCCAGTTTGAAGATAAAGCAATGGTCGTTGCTAAGCAAGTGAGAGATTTACATAAAATTAATTGAATGCTAGTTTTTGTTTACAAGTAGATAGGTACCAACAGAAACCACAAAATGTTTTTGTCAAGGTAACTTTAGTTGATAATTGCTTTGTATATTTTTACCTACATTATTAAAATTCTAGAAGTATCTTTAGGTATGTATTTATGTTGCTTCTTACCTAGCATTAAGTTAGGTTTTAAGCAAAGATTTTAGTACATAGTAGACTCTGATAGGGATTGCCCTTCTATACCTACAGAAATTAAGAAAATATTATTCACATTGATGTTTTAAATTGAATGTGATACTAGACGGAAAAATGTTTCCTTTAACTGCAAAAGCAAAGGACACAATCAACCAACCTTTGGTTCCGAGAGAGTACATTAGACAAGGTTCTCTGATTCACCCAAATAAGGTTAGGTTAGATTTTCTATAAAATTTGCCGATTGAGGCACCGCTGCAGTATCAAAGTAATGTTAATCGCTTCGTTACCTTTAATAACGGAATATGTTATGCTAGAAACAGTAAAAGCGGTGGAAAAACACAAAAAATAACTCCGATGTCTTGAGAGCGGTGACCAGTTTGATTTGCAATTCACAAAGTAGTCTCACTAAACACACAAATATTATCACTGTCCACGGTTTTACAATAATAATGATTATTGTTGGTGTTTCACAACGATTTTCTTGTGGAAAACATTAAAAACACGAAATACGCGAACGTTGGTTATGCGACTGACTTCAAGCGATCGAAGTTGAAGGGAACACGTCATGCTGACAAATGAAAAGGGATGGCGTCATATGACAGTAAGAGATAAGGCTATCAAGTAGGTATTATTATCCGGCCAAATATGAGAGGATATTGAACTCTGCACTATGGTCACGTAAAAAACAGATGTTTTGTTTTAAAGTTTTATTTAACAAAAAATATATACAAAATACATGAAATATGAGTATTTATTACATTTATTTATTTTTAATAATACTTTTATTTAGGTAAAACAACAAGATAAAATATACAGCATAGTAATTGCCACCTATGGACAAGTAGCAAAAAGATAAATTGAGTGAGACTACTGGCCACTAGATGGCGTAAGACATTATTACAAGCAATTTTCAAAATAATTGCAAAAAGCAGTGAATCAAAGAAATCGCATAAGATCGCAAGGTCATTTTACGTAACCATGTAATCATGGAGCAGTTTGATACCTACATGTTTTTCCTTGTTACTGCGTAGGTATGAAATTATCATGCCAAGTTTGCATGCTGTTCATCATATCTACTTACCTTATGATAAACAGATACTTATGTAGGTATGTTTTTTTAGACATCCAAGCAATAGGTACTTGTTTGCTTAGACAAGATTCGAGACAGAAAAAATTAAAACAACACTTCTTTTAGGTACCTATTTTTTTTATTCCTTCCAATCAGCGGGACCAAACACGTAAGAAGCGGATTAATGTACATACTTACATAAGTACTATTACAAGATTTCAAAAAAATTGTTTTATTATTTTTAGTCTAGATTTCAGACCAAGCAAGGCATTTTGCGTCGGTCGGTAACTAGTTTGTAGTTGGGGGTGGGGGTGGTCTCCGGCTCAAACTCATCATCATGAAGCAATCAACAAGTGCCCGTTCTCGATATATTATGTCATTTAAGTGCAACCACCGGCTTGCGGGCCGCATCCGGGCCGTTAAGGTTTTTAAAACTTCCCGCGGCGATGAACAATTTAAAATTAGACTAACATTTAACTGGAAAGTCGCGGTTTGTTATTTTCATGCAACTTCTTAGCCGATCTGAGTAAAGGAGCAAGTGAGTGAAAGGTGAATACTAACCAATAAGTAGGGATGAAAATCAATAAATCCAAGTCAGAGTAACCTAGAAAAATTTGCAAAATTGTTTGTGTCTAGTTATTAATGGAATCGATACAGATGTTAGTACCTAATCTGAAAATTTGGCTCAAACTTTCCATCAATTAGAAATTATGAAAATATTACATTGTAACTTTTCTAGTTGAACCTGCGTTTCACCGATTGCGTCTTTATTTTCGTATACTATAGGTACACAAATCAACGTATGGCCCGCAAATTCATGAGCATACGATTGTTTGGCCCGCGACTTTTCAATGGTTGCACATGCCTGTATTATATGGTCGTAGTAAGATAAACAGAGATAAACCTCCATACAACAACGAGATCGCATTTAAATCAAAATACAAAACTAATCAATTATTATTATAATATTTGAAATAATGCCCCATCGGAAATGGAATCTTTTTATATAAATGACGCCCATATTTCTGGGGGGGAAGGGGGAGACAGTCCCCTGGGGGGGGGGTGCCCCCTGGCCCTTACCTAGTTACGCATATACTACATACTACATGCCTACAGTGTACATGATTGCTCGATAAGTGTCAAGCTTAGAGCTCTAAGGTGTCAAGGTAGATCATATTCTTAAGATATATATGTAGCAGCAATTAGAATAAAAGCCTTATCTTAGCTTTATCTATCGCTATTTGTAAACTCGGTTGAACTGACTGACAAACAATCTTTAGGCGATAACCAACTTGATAAGACTGTTCCTTATTGCAAACTGTTTATCAAGGTCTGCTTTACATCTCCAACTTTATCAGGTAGATGTCACAATATTATAATACGACACACGCGCTACTGAGCAGCATGAATAACTTTTTTATAGATCTAAAATTTTGGCGCTTAATTCAAAACGGATCATAACATTATCATGAAAAAATCAACTACTGACACGGAACAAATCTACTGATTCCATCTTCCGAATGTCGATATGTGTAGCTCTCTATAGCTTTCTCTTGGGAACGGGGTCCAACGAACCAAAAATGCAAAATAAAATGTTGAACTCCCATATTAATTGAATCGGGGCTGGGCTTGCGTTCGTGGGGAACACCAACATTTTAATAATTTAGGAATTTTACAACAACGGTCATCAAAATTAAATATATTAGGTACTCGAATATTTATTTTTCTATGTATGCTAAGGGGGAGTCCTAAAAAAGGCCCCCTAAAAACCCCTCCCTTTTTATACGCCCATGGCCGTTGAGTAGACGTATAGGATTATCCTAATCACACATCGGCAGACGAGTTGGTAATCGCAGTGTTCGAATTTATGCAATGAACTTCGGCATTTAGTCCATTTGGTTACTATAGGTACCACTTGCTTACAGTGTGACAAGGGTCTTTTGGTGCGTACAGGGCCGTCTTTACCAGGGGGTGCAAGGGCGCCTGCCGATCGCTGAATATTTAGATATCTCATTGAACTTAACGCCATTGCACAGTTTCATATAGGTACTTGTTACGACAAATACGTATGCGCAAAATTAAATATTTAAAAAAATAGTCATCAACAATAATCATTGTTTTACTTTTAATACGCTTTCGGCACTTGTCATACCGCTCATGATGTGCAAGGTAAAATTACTCTTATTACTACACTAATAACAATTTTATTTAATACAACACGCGCGCGGCAAAATCTCTAATCCAAAGAGAGTGTATAACCTTTGACACATTGCCGCCCGGTCGCCCGCACTTGAAGCAAAATGATCTCTAAGTCAATAAAGTGTAAGTTCATTTGAAATAGGCGCCGGCGCGGCACCTGTGCTGTGCGTTTGTCATAGCCGATAGTAATTTGCACCCTTTGACATAGCCGTCTGGGCCCTCGCAATTAAAGAGAAACAATTAGGTGTAAGTTCATTTGAATATACAGCGCGGCGCGCAGCGCCTATGTAAGTGTCGGTCTGTGATTGATCTGATTTCTTCTTTTTAAGTAATTAAATTCGTTAGCTCATTTCATTTGCGACAACCACCGAATTAGCACGGAAGATCTATGGTGGAGTTTTTAATTCGGCGAACACATTTGACAGTTCGAAAAGCATAATAATGCCACTTTCCAGCCAGTGCTGCTCTTATCGATATCATGAAATATTGACGGCTACAGGATGCGTTTTTGGAGTTTCTTATACTCAAAAAGTCGTACGGCCAAATGACGCAAAATTGAACAAAAATATAACATTACACATTTGCACCATCTTTTTCGAAAATTATTTTTGTATATTTCGAAGGGGTCTTCTTATGTTTGCTCCTCAGTTATTACAGGAAATAAAAACTTGCAATTCTGTTTAAAAATCATTAAAGGGAGCTTTTAAAAATCCAAAGCAGAAGTGGCACCTGTAGGGTCCGTCTAATCTAAAACTGCACACCATTTCACTTAGGTTTATGCTATTCGTTTCAAATGCTTTTAGGACAGGACCTTGTGCCTGTGTGCGTCAGCCACTATGTGCCTCTTATTCACTCACGCACTTCCGTCAACGTTTCTAACGCACGCATACATACATAAGGTATGACAAGGTCCTATCCTAATAGCATGTATTATTAAAAATTGAATCTCATTCTGATTAAAAATGCGTTAATAAATACGTACTTTCTTCCGATCCATAGTTTTCATCTTGCGAATATTTGGACAACTAAAGAAACAAAAGGTGCTACAGCTACAGGCGATAGTAACTGCTAATTTGATGTGCCTATTCTACTCCAGCAAATAAATAATTTATCATAATGCTATTTTAGTTAGCTCTCTCTATCTAATCGATAACTTTTAAACGTGTTATTTTACCAGGGAAACGTTTTTTTATTTATTCAATAAACTAAAAAAAAAGATGAGAGTAACTTTACACAAAAATAAAATTTCGCCTTGTTTCCATATCCGTGTCAGGTAAAGTAGCTCAGCTTTTATTTGATAGACATCACAGCACGATACGTCATGCTGCATTTAATATCGATATCGATGTACCTATATCAATCCCTATTTATTTTTTTCGAATAATGGCAATACTCTATCTGTCAAGAGTGTTCGCCGAACTAAAAACTCTAGTTTAGTGTACTGTAGTGTATGTAACCATACTCGTAGTGCTTTGCAATACTTATTTGGAATTTGAAATACTTAATTGGAATTAATCTGGTTAAAAATGATTTGGAGCAATATCGCACCGATAGTGCGTTTAAACAGTTGTTATCTGATGCAAAATTAATTGCTGAAGAATTAGAATGCAAAACAGAATTTAAAGAAACTGCTTGTCCACGTCCTCGAAAAAGACATTTTGATTACAAGGCTGCAGATGAGCCCATTTTAGACCCAACCAACAAATTTAAAGTATGTTTTTATTTTTTTCTACTGGACACTACTACATAGGTAACACTAAAAGTTTCCGGAACTGGCCACTTACATAAACAATATTTAAAAATTTATTGCAACATTTGAAAATAGAACTCTTTGGCTGTAGAATGCAGTTTGTTTCATCTGACTGTCTTTTGTTTTTACCTTGTGGCGCCATTTAAAAAATTGTGTGTCTGCATCAACATGGATTTAACTCGGGAAAATTTTCGTAGTATGATTTTCTACGATTTCAAGTGTAATTTGACAGCTCAACAGAGCATCGCTCGGCTTGAAACAGCTTTTGGCAATGAAGCACCATGCAAGACGACTGTTAATAGCTGGTTTGCAGAATTCAAGCGTGGTCGTATCAATCTCAGTGACGAATCTCGCGATGGTCGTCCGTCCACCGCTGTGACCAACAAAAACATCGATGCTGTGCGCCGTATGATTGAAACAGACAGGCATGTGACCTACCATGAAATTCGCGCATCCTTAGAAATAGGCATGAGTCAAATACAATCAATCCTACACAAACATTTGGGTGTGAGAAAGCTGTGCTCGCGGTGGATCCCACACAACTTGACCGAGGCTCAAAAAACGGACCGCGTCACTTGGTGCAGTGCCATGCTTACCAGATTCAACGAAGGTGCGTCAAATTTGGTGTGGGACATACTAACAGGTGACGAAACATGGATTTATTGCTACGATCCCAAAACAAAGCAGCAATCGAGCGTATGGGTCTTTCAAGATGAGCCGAAACCAACCAAAGTGGCGCGCGTGAAAAGTGCATCTAAGCGGATGATTGCTTCTTTTTTTAATAAAACTGGACACGTGGCTACTGTTGCTTTAGAGAATCGTCGTACCGTGAATAGTGACTGGTACACGACCATTTGTTTGCCGGAAGTTATTGACGAACTCCGTAAAAATAACCGTAAACGCCGTATCATCCTGCACCACGACAATGCTAGTTCTCACACGGCCAGACAGACAAACGACTTTTTGAAGACGAAAAATGTAGAACTCATGAGTCATCCTGCATACAGTCCCGACCTGGCACCTTGTGACTTTTTTCTGTTCCCAAAAATTAAGAACCAATTACGCGGTCAACGATTTTCATCACCAGAAGAGGCTGTCGAGGAGTATGAAAAACACGTTTCAGAGGTCACCACAGGGGAGTGGCACAAAAGTTTTCAAAACTGGTTTGATCGAATGAAAAAGTGCATAGACGCCAAGGGAGATTATTTTGAAAAACAATAAATTAATTTTGTACCTTTAATAGTATTTTTTCATATTCATTCCGGAAACTTATAGTGCGTCCCACGTATCTCGATATTAAACGAGAGATTCGATTTGCTGACGGAACACAATTCTCTTCCAAAACATTGAATCCTGGAGAAAATTAGAGATGCTGGAAAAAAAATCTCAATGTTCTCGGCTACAAGAAAAACTAACATTTAAAAATAGATCTGATATTGACGGGGAGGATTTATATAATGAATTAGAATTGTTGCCAATATTTTTTCCCAATGCATCAACAAGTACTCCCACTGATATTTTAAGCTATATATATTCTAATAATTTAATGTCCTCATTTCCTAATATCTCAACATCTCTACGTATATATTTAACACTGCCTGTTACAGTAGCTGAAGGTGAACGATCCTTCTCAAAACTAAAGTTAATAAAGAATTATCTTCGGTCAACAAGACAGACTGACAAACTTAGCTATTATAAGTATAGAATCCAAAATTGATACAAAAATAAATGATTTAATTAAAATCTTTGCCAACGCAAAAGCAAGAAAAATTTAGTTCTTTTGATGAATGTACAGAAGGCAGCAGCTCAACCTTTACATGCCCAGAGTAAGCTGATCTCTGCCATGTATAAAGGTGTTGCGTGTGCAAGTCCCGCTTACGCTGGAAATGTAAAGGTTGACTTGCCGTCCTCTGTACATACAATAAATTTAGCAATTAAATAATAATATAAACGAGAGTTGGATTGCTGGTGTTTTTCGCCATTACAATCACTGTTAATTGTAATTAACTCATAATTCTATTGATTTCTCAACGAATAGGTTCCTTCTTTTCTTTGTTTTTGCATCATGGTCTTTTTCGTGAACTTATTTCCCTCAATTAATTTTTGTATGCCTTTTAGGCCGAACATAGCTGGATTACTTTTTATTTATTTATTTACTACTATTTTGTTGAGACTATACTCAAGCCGGTGCGTGATGGGTACCGGCCGCCATTTAGTGTCTATTTAAAAGTGCGCGCCTGTTAACTATTTTAAGTTCATTCATTCAATTATTCATTCGTTCAGTTATTCATTCATTCTGTTATTCATTCATTCATTCAACTGGATCATTCTGAACCATTCAATTTTTATCTATGCCCTGCTACTCTTGTCCATAACGCACGCGCGGCTGTTATTGTAGTCTCTGAATACAGCACCTTCTGGAATACCAACTCTCCGTTTTATTTACGAGCTATCCCGTCAGAACTCCCGTTCAGACCACCAGAAACAATTTTATCATTATAACCTGGGTTGTACAGTGGAGCCCACATCAAGCTAAACACTTTCAGTATAAGCTGACCTCTCATTGTATAGGCTTCCCGTACAATGAGAGGTCAGCTTATACTCAATGTGTATAGCTGGATGTGGGCTCCACTGTACAAATAGACATTTGATTTAGTATAGAGAAGACGAATTATTTAAATACTGTAAAGTCATAAATGTTTTCAATAAAGTAAAAATGGAAACTGTTTGTGAGGAATACGACAAATTTAATTTATTAGAAATAAACACAAGACCAAATCAACTTCGTAAATTGACATACTTACCGACATACAAACTACCCTCATATAACAATAACTATAGAACTCGCACGTGGGAGTATATGCTCCCAAATATATTGAATAATCTACCACAGCATGAAATAAGTCAACTGAGTCGTAATCCGCATAAAATAAAAACTATTCTTAAGTATTATTACCTAAATGTTACGTAATTTATTAGAAATAAACACAAGACCAAATCAACTTCGTAAATTGACATACTTACCGACATACAAACTACCCTCATATAACAATAACTATGGAACTCGCACGTGGGAGTATATGCTCCCAAATATATTGAATAATCTACCACAGCATGAAATAAGTCAATTGAGTCGTAATCCGCATAAAATAAAAACTATTCTTAAGTATTATTACCTAAATGTTACGTAATTTATTAGAAATAAACACAAGACCAAATCAACTTCGTAAATTGACATACTTACCGACATACAAACTACCCTCATATAACAATAACTATGGAACTCGCACGTGGGAGTATATGCTCCCAAATATATTGAATAATCTACCACAGCATGAAATAAGTCAACTGAGTCGTAATCCGCATAAAATAAAAACTATTCTTAAGTATTATTAAACTTTAGCCTATATGACGAAAAACACCACAGAAACGGGTTATTAAATGTTGTACTAAAACGGTGGCATGACTATGCTATGCGACTTTATAAAAAAAACGGACTTGTAATTGGTACACCATGGTACGGAACCGAAAAAAGAAAACGTACCTGAATACATTTCCTGCCGATGGCAGCGATGTCCTCAGGGTCGGGGCTGAGACTCCTCATGGTGGGGAGCACTTCCTCCAGCATCATACCGGCGACCAGGGAATCTGTGGAGAAAACCGCTGATCCATTATCGGAGAGGGATTGCGGACTTTTCTATGAAGTTACACCGCCCGCATTGATTTTGCGAAGGCGAAGAAGAATTTCAGAAGTCAAAAGTGATAGATCCCTTGGGTGCATTATTCCTGGATAACAAGTAATACTCTGTGAAAAGTCCCCCAACCAGCACAAACATCTTTATAGTAGCTGCACGAACTTTGTTATTGTTTACACGTCTTGTTTAGTAGAGATAGATAGAACATATAGATGTGTGTGTAATGTTTTGGCCAAACATGTTTACGTAACAAATCAACAATATAAGTGTATATATTCGTAACTTTTACGACGGAATTTTGTCAAGGTTTTTTATTATAAGATTACTAGTAGGTAAGATTAAAAAAAAGAACGTCGTAATTACCTTTATAGCACACCGTGCGTAAAATGACCGCTTTACGCACGCTGCGCTTGCGTAAAGTCGGCATTTTCCGCACTTTTGCTATAAAATATTATACGATACTCGTGCGAGAAACTTTTTCTCGACTCGTGTGATTGCAGCACTCACCTTCGGCTCGTGCCGCAAACTCACACTCGTCAGAAAACGTTTCATCGCTCTCGTATCGTAATGTACTATTATCTACACGCATGCATGTCGTACATCTCTGATTATAAATATAATAATGGTGATTCATCTATCACAGCTGGACGATAGGCCTTTCAAAGATCTCGCCACTTCTGGCAGTACTCCTGGAAGAAATGCTCATACACACACGCTGGGCAGGCGAGTTGGTGAATAAGGGCCAGCCAGCAACTGGGGATGGATGGGATATTATATACCGCCATTAATCGACCAAAGAAGAAAGAAAACATTTATTTGAATATTTATTTTATTTGTACAAGAGGTTATTATAATATGGAAGATAAACGTTTTAATCAGCTAGTATTACAGCATGTAAATATTTTAAAATGATGTTTGTCATATGTTATTTATAATTACAAAGGTTTGGTTTCTTTCTAATATATTATGTATGTGTATAACTATGAAGATCCATACTTTCTTTTATCGAATAGAAACAATGTCCCTGGAATCATTCGAAAAGCTTACTTTTAAATTTATTTATTGGTAGTGTACAGCAAAGCGTAGTGTAGGCCGATCTCGTGCCCGCCGCACAGTGATTCGTTTCATACAAGCTAGACGCTGATAAGTCACATACTATTTGATTTGAGGCATGTAGCTATTTTTTAATCATTAAGGATTAACTAATGATGACAAAAATTAATCACACAATGCCACAGGTAGTCACATTAATATTTACTAACGACCGAAAGAGTGTATATTAACTCTCTATGAGTTGCAATCCATTGCATTCACAATTGTTCTTTCCGCAAGTTTGGTAAATAAAAGTAGTGGTCGGTGTTTTTGTGTTCTGAAAAAAATGGGTGATAATCTTGAAGGTATGTTAAATATAACGATATAAAAATTTATACTAAATTTTTTTGCAAATATATAGAAATAAATTCCTAAAAAATAGTCAAAAGAATATTCAAAATATAAGAGTTTTTTATTTTTAATAGAGATTGGCACCATCCTGCCCCATTTCTAGAAAACATCTTAAAATGTTCATTGTTTATCGTAGATTTAAAATCAGTAACGCTCAGACATGACACGAGTTGACATCATTTTTTTTTAATTTTTTACAGGACAACGGTACCAAATTTGTCGTTCCGAGCTTTTAGTTAATAATTTAGTATTATGTGACACTTTAATGTCATAACCTCTGATCCTCTTGTTGTAAATTATTTGTTTTAATAAAGTAATGTTTTGTTAGTTTTATACATAGACTAAGTGGCACCAAAGGGACAATAAGTATAAAATAAATGTTTCTTATAATTTTAAACACGTTTTTTTTCCATTTCCTGAATGACCCCAATTATCATAAAACCTTACATTATGATTAGTTACGTTGTTTAAAGCAATAATATTAAATAAAATAATTTTCAGCGTCTAGCTTGTATGGAACGAATCACTGTGCGCTCGACCGACGACCTGAAGGACGTTGCGGGGGGCGGCTGGATGAGGAGGACGGAGGACCGACATGAGTGGCGAAATTTGGGAAAGGCCTATGTCCAGCAGTGGATGAACACGGGCTGATGGATAGATTGGTAGTGACTTTAGTTGTAGATTTTTATACACATGTATAAGCAATTTTCGACGGGAAACGTCTTTCAATTCGGTAAGTAGGGGCTAAACAGTTTCCAAAACCGCATGTAACGAAAACACGTCGCCTCGGTGATGGCTATAGCTCTGTTACCGTATGCCATGTGCGATGTTTGCGGAATTATACTTCATAAAACGAAATTTTATTCTCGATTTTTTTGCATTCTTGGTCCTTATTTGTACAATAAACTAAGCAAGAATTGTTCTCTTTTTGAACTTACATTTATAGATTGTAAAAAAACTCTCTTTACTCTGCTTAAAACTTTTAGATACGATTCCACAGAAGATCTTTTAAAAATTTCTGAATAAATTTTATATTTTGTTATTAATTCATTAACCTAGTTACTTACGCACTTCAAAATCACCTTTTTCGAGCTTTTTTCACTTACTGACTTACTCACACTGACTGACTGATGTACTTACTCAATTCCTCACTCATAACACACACTCACACACACAAACACACATCCTCTTTCATCACTCTCAAAAAACACACACTAATTAATCAATCATACAGTAATATAAGATTTGTACCTTTCGTTAGGAATTTGCATGCTCTTCTCTTTTTGGCTAAATTCAACCTGTATCACCTTGAGTAGAAGAAACTGACTTTTAAATGACAGGCCTCGCCTTATTAAGAGTCAGTTGATCACTTGTACTGTTTATATACTTAGCCTTAAAACAATATTGTTATTCTAGGTTAAGTTTTTTTGTATCAATAAATAAATTTTGTATTTGTATTTGTATTTGTATTTGATTAATTTATATATTGTTTAGTAGAGAAAACTAGCCGTTACTAGCCTCTGACTCGTGCAGCTAGATGGCGCCAGTGCTGCGTGACACAAGTTGCAATTTGGGCCAAAAATAGAGGCTTACAAGGCGTTTGTTTACTTATAACTCCTCAGTACGTGTACAGATTAAGACAAAAGTGGTCGCGTTTGTTAGAATTCCTCGCCTTCTAGGTACGCCCAATATAAATATAATTAAAAATAGGTACATATCAATAGTTATAGTGGATTTAACTTGAATTTTATTTAAAAATTTTTCTATCATGCCTCCTAGACGTAACATGCGTCAAAAATAGCGGGAGCAGCTAAAAAGAGAAGATAGGAGGCTGAGTCACTATTCTCTATACCCAAGGAGGCACCTTCCAGCAGATCGTGAATCAATAAAGCAGCCCGTGTACGTGGCGATGAGCCGTGTGAAGATCCTCGAAGGCCCGTACCTCACCAACGCGTGTGACAATTTCAAATTCTACCACTCCCGCGGTACAAGTGGGTCCAGCATCAAGGAGACGCTTGACGATTACAATACATGCGTCTCGTCTCGCCAACCAATAAGTTTCTTCAATTTGCAAACTTAAATTCTTCGTAAATGTTAATTAATAGACACGCACAAGACGTTTCACGGAAATCGTCGCGCTGGACCACCCATCCAGTTGTTTTAATACAGTGTTGTTCGTGGTTTAAAGTCCACCACTAGTCTGTTATGGTTCCTTGTATTTCTTTGATAAAAATTACCTGCTTTTGTAAAAAAATCCAAATGCAGTTTTACAAATTTACAAATTTCAAAAATGTATAGATAAGCCAGGCCACCAGTGAGAGTACATATAAGTTAAAACATGATTGCTCTGGTGCTATACCACAAATCGTAGTACGAACACATTTTTTCTGTGCATTAACACCTTCACCCACAACTTTTACTCGCAAATCCTCTCGAAGTTATTCGGGGGAGAGGAAGAGAACAGCTTTCAGGCAAAACCAGGCGGCCCACCATTGCCTGGGACTGATGGATGGCGGTATATCCATCCCCAATTGCCGGGGCTTATAAAAAACAAACCAACCCGCCTGCCCAGCGACGCTGGGCCAGCGTGTGTGAGTATGGGGATTTCTTCCAGGAGGACCGCCAAGAGTGGCGAAATCCTGGAAAGGCCTATATGTGCAGCAGTGGACGAAACAGGCTGATGGATGGATGGATCACCTTCTGTAAGTCCGTTCTTTTCCCGCAGACATAACATTTTTACTTCCTCATTATTAGTACTTATACCGGGTGTAAAAGCAAAGTCAAGAATCCTTTAAGGGTGTGTTAGTATTATCGGTAAAGATATTATTTTAAATACTGGAATCTCTAAATAAAGTACCAGTACCTCATAATAAGACGATTTTCTTTACTCAAAATACACTAATCGCGTGGACACCCTCACTGGTCGCTGGCCACTCGGATGAGGGGTGCGGGTTGCGGGGTGCAATTAGGTGTGTGGGGAGGTCGGTGAACTGCGTAGCCATAGCTTAGAAAAATTATGGAATTTTTCGTGAAAATTCAAGGTATTGGTATTTTGTTCTCGTAATGAGTTCAGAATCGTGTATACTTTCACACCCTAAAGGGATTCTTGACTTTGCATTTACACCCTGTAGAAGTAGACAGATATCTAATAGATATAATAACATCGCACTAATTACTTACGCAACCAATTTTGGCCTTTATGCGGTCGACCTAAGCAAATCGTTTTTTATTTACAGCGCAATAAAAGAACAGCCACACTATCTATGTCTGATATAACTAGGGTTACCATATCCAGTAACGTGAGTTCCTGACAAAATCCCTGATATTTAAATTTTCCTGACATTTACGTAAAAGTTTTATACTAATGCGGAGCAGGCTGCACGATTTTCAATATAAATACAATGTAACTCAATTAATACAGGTGAAATTAAATTTACCGACCAAATTCATACTGGAGACTCAGTTAGTGATCAGAAACAAGCTTAAATTACCCTTTTTGCGAAATTCCCTAAATGATTTTTTTGTTTCCTTACTGCCTAGACTAGTCCAACCAGTAAGGGAGCAAAAAAAATATTTTTCGAATATGGCCAAAAGGATTACTGAACCAATATGAATTTGGTCGGTTGATTTTATTTCACTTATATAATAATTTATTCTTTTCTCTTAAAATTCCTGACAAGTCCTATTGTATCCCTATTGATTAACGATATAATTCAGATTGCACGTCAAATTAATGTATATTTCATGAAAAATGTATATTCACAAATCTCGGTGCAAAATGCACATCATAACATTGTTTTCCTTACTTTTGAATAAAAAGTATTCGAAATTGCGTTTTAAAGCAATTGGCGGAAATTAATTGCTAATAATAGGGTTTCCGCATTAAAATTATCTTATTTTATGCCTTAAATTTTGATTACATTCGATTACAACGATAAATACGCCTTTAAGCTACAGCCTTGATAATGGTGTAAAACCGAAACCGGTTGGGATAAATATAATTATTGTGAAACAAGTACAAGTGTCTTAATCATCATGTTCTTCATAAGGTATCCTCCTAATTCCCTGACAGAGGGCCAAAATTCCTGACATGTCAGGTAAATTCCTGTCATCTGGTAACCCTAGATATAACATAGTAACTGTGTTATTGCATAATGTTTCACCACGTTGACATAACACAATATCATTTAACAAAGTTATAACCTCTATTACAAGGCACTAAGGACTATTCTCGTGTGATAGATACAGGGTTTAAATTTCAAGCAACTTTACAAACTTGCTAATAAAGATCTTTGGTGTAAATTGTGTTTATATCAACGTATGTTGCCGAACATTGCTTTTTCCCGAAAAAGTTCGCTTTTTCGTGAAAAACCGAATTATGGCGAAAGAATAAACAGGCCCATTAAACAATCATACGGAAACGTTTTATGAAGACGCTAAATTTAGTTTAGGGATATATTTATGAATATAAATTTATGGATTCATATATGCCCCTTTTCCAACTTGGGTGTTATTTTATGAATACACTTTATGTGTTTAATAGGGTTACGATGAAGTTAATAAAAAAATGCATCCAAATCCGTTGAGCGTTTCTCAAATTAAAACGGAACATAATACAGACAGACAGACAAACAGACAAAAACTAGATATAGATTAGATTAGTATAGTCAAAGATTGTTGTTGCTAACTGTTTCTTTCACCAGATAATGAATGTTGCTAGCCGCACGTCAAGATTTGTCCGGACATGTCCGGATTTTAAGCCTTCGCGGTCGACTTTGTCCGGTATTTCGCTTTAGATGGATTTTTTTTAAATAAAAACAATCGCTACGCATGAGGTAGCATTCTGTGACTAAAAAGTGCGAACTTTATTGGAATATTCGGTTTCTTGTCAGGATTTCATAATTTCGAAATGGGAACCCTAGTCTAAAGCTTAAACCTGTTTAATACAGAAACTGCCTGTCAAATAAGGTTACTTTAATTTACACAGCTAAATTCATACTGGTAAAACAGTATCACAGATCAATAACATTTTTTGCTAATGTCGCAAAATAAAATGTTGACGTCCCATAGTAATTGTCTCGGGCCTGAGCTTGCGTTTGTAAGGAACACGAAAAGAATTAATTACAAATTTCATAGAGTTATCGAACCTCGTTACTGAGCACTTACCGACTCTTTGGTATGAATTTGGCTGTATAAATTAAAGTCATATTTCGGTGAGAGCGATAAATTAGGAAATTATTAATAATTATCGGTGAGTATTAATATTTACCACATCATTTGGTGAATGTGATAAATTTGGATAGATTAAGGGGGTAACTTTTTATCTCGGTACAAAATGCACTTCCTGACTTTTGAATAAAAAGTATGCGATAAATGTGTTTTAAAACAACCTGCGGAAATAGTTTATTAATAATAAAGTCTTCACAAAAAAATTACGTATTTTAATGTATTACATTTTGTTTGCATTACATTAACAAACTTAAAAGCGTGTTTACAGTTGTAATGTAAAGCAGCTAAAATGTAACGCATAAAATTGAATAACTTTTATATGATCACCTAACTATTAACAAGCACTTTGCGCAAATTGCTATAAAACGTATTTATTGCATACTTTTTATTCAAAAGTAAGGTAAACAATTTTATGATGTGCATTTTTCACCGAGATCCTTCCGTTCACTTTCACCGGCGTTCATGTTAATTCTCGTAGGGGAAAGTAATAAATCACCCATAACCAACGTAATTTTTATTCATATTTCATATCGTATTTCTGTTGAAACTAGGGGGGTCGCCTCGCTCCACTCCACTTCGCTCGGCTCCCCAAACCATTCGTCCATGCACAAACTTACAACAAGCAACCTAATCTCTAACTTTCGGCGAAAGATTTTCGGTTTCATAATTTACGATCTGCCATATTACAATTGGCGCCCCTCGCCGACCCGTAACGATGCTTTGATTCAAAATTTATTACTTTCACTACATGCACGTAAAAAATATTAATAACCACCGGTGAATGTGATAAATTTATTACTTTCACCGTTTGAGTTGGTATGTATTAATAATCACCGAAGTTAAAAGGAAAACTATCACAGCTAAGTTGACTTTACAAGTAATAAACGATCAACTTACCTAAATTTGTAGTTATGTTTCATACATTTTCATAAGTTTGTAAGTTTTTCCGAATTATTCAAGTATATTAACTTATTTGAGTGCTACGGAACTGTCAGGCGCGAGTCCTACTCGTACTTGACTGTTTTTTAATTTATACTACTGAACTGAGGTCTAGCAAGCGCCGTCGATACAATGTCTTTTCATCAGACTTGCTCTCTCGCACATTGACAAACGCGGTATGCGTGAAAACGCAAGTTGGATAGATAAACGCTCGCTGTATCTCTGGCGCGTGCTAGCCAGTAACTTCGCATGGCAATTCTAATTTGAGGTTTGCTCTGTCTATTAACTTATTCAAAGCTGTCATTCATTGTCAACTACTATGACTACATATATCATACTCTTAAATAGCATCCAACCGATCGATTACCTACATATTCTAACAATCTTTAAACTATCTACTTACACAGCCAAAATAAGACAATCCCTTTCAAGAACACTTAACACAAAAACCGGAAATATACGAAAGGAAATTCCTTTTGCAAAAAATGTCCACGAAAGTAAACACAAGTGTAACGCTACCGAATTACGGAGCACGTCAACTTAGCACAGGTAGTTCAAAGTCGGGAGCTCTTGAACTTGGAAGGGTAATAGCACAATACGCACACACGACGGGTTTGCACAGCGAGCGGCAACTGACAGCTTACACACACACGCAAGTGATAGTACGATAAGCAAAATCGTATATGACGTCATATCACAATTTAACCGAGATCCGACTCAATGGCCTTCAATTTCTTCATATCTGTTTGTGTTTGTAGATGTTTTTTACTGTTGGTCAAATGTAAAAAAAAAAATCCGTCAAGTGTGAGCGCTGCTTACAGGACGCGAGGGTTCCGACAAAGCTTACAAAAATGTACATCGTTACAAAGGGGTGTAAGGTTTTTCACACTCGAATACCCAAGTTTCACCGACGATTTTATCATTATTATAACAAATAGGTGGTAGAGCTGATGCCGGGTCGGCTGTGGAGGTACCACCATCTTACTCGCAAATCCTCCCGAAGTTATTCGGGGGAGAGTAAGAGGACAGCTCTCAGGCAATCATGGCCATCGCTCGCACGATCATGCGATGTGATCATATCGTTCTCTACTGAATGTCCTAATTGATGGTCGCGCGATCATGCGATGTGATCGTCGCACTGGTCGCATGACCACGCGATCAAACATATCGTTCTCTACTGAATGTCCTAATTGATGGTCGCGCGATCATGCGATGTGATCGTCGCACTGGTCGCATGACCACGCGATCAAACATATCGTTCTCTACTGAATGTCCTAATTGATGGTCGCGCGATCATGCGATGTGATCGTCGCACTGGTCGCATGACCACGCGATCAAACATATTGTTCTCTACTGAATGTCCTAATTGATGGTCGCGCGATCATGCGATGTGATCGTCGCACTGGTCGCATGACCACGCGATCAAACATATCGTTCTCTACTGAATGTCCTAATTGATGGTCGCGCGATCATGCGATGTGATCGTCGCACTGGTCGCATGACCACGCGATCAAACATATCGTTCTCTACTGAATGTCCTAATTGATGGTCGCGCGATCATGCGATGTGATCGTCGCACTGGTCGCATGACCACGCGATCAAACATATCGTTCTCTACTGAATGTCCTAATTGATGGTCGCGCGATCATGCGATGTGATCGTCGCACTGGTCGCATGACCACGCGATCAAACATATCGTTCTCTACTGAATGTCCTAATTGATGGTAGCGCGATCATGCGATGTGATCGTCGCACTGGTCGCATGACCACGCGATCAAACATATTGTTCTCTACTGAATGTCCTAATTGTTGGTCGCGCGATCATGCGATGCGACCAAATTGTTCTATTTTCGTCATCTAAAAATCGGATCTGCGACTTTTTGGAAATCCTCTTCCGGCGCTCAAGGAAATCCGAAGGGGATTTCTGGACAAAAGTTCCACAAATCTCCTTATTTATTTATTTTATTTGTCTTATTAAAATAAAAAAAAACCAACTAATTAGGCACTTACAGTCTTTATTTTTTATACATAGGTATATAACTATTAACGATGACTCTGTTTAACTGACATAAATACTGTTTTGTCTTCACTAGTTTATACATAAAATCTCTCATATATTTAAAGTAATAAACTAAAAATGAAAATCAGTTAAATAAGTTCTAGAAAATTAATTATTACTAACACAATAATATTATAAGATGTCTATGATTACTAAAAGTTAAATAAGTTCTATAATGACAGATAATTTGAATAGTTAAAATTAAAACTACATATACAAGGTACGTAAAAATCTGTAGTAGTATATACTGATAAATCACTTACAATTCTTTTTTTTTTACTGTTTGAAGATATTATATTTATTTAGGTTAACAAGCATAAAAACTCAGATGAACTAACCATACATTATATACCTATACAAACATCTTAAAACAACATAAATTATACAATGCTAGAAAAAATTTTACATGAAAAAATTAAAATTAAAATATTTAAAATCTTTTTACATGTGTGTACATAAAATAATAATAAACGAAATCTTGTATTCATTCCAATGTCACGGAAAATAGGTTTTCAGTAATCTTCCCATTTAAAAGTTCTATGATCGATCACAGATCTTTGTACAATAATATTATACAGTTAAACCTACGAGTTATGTAAAAAAATACCTGTTGTGGTATCACTGAAAAATATATATTTTTTTGTTATCCTTCTAATATGTATTAAGTTCTATAATCACAGTTTATTTTTATCTGTCAATATTTTTTTATACTGAACTGATGCCGGGCCCACGTAGCGCCCGTGATATATCTTGAGAAGTTTAATTGTGTACATATTTATCACTTTATATACTACTTCCTAAAATTAAACGTAAATACATGAGAGAATATAAAACAGATTTGTATGCAAATTAAACAGTATCATCGTTAATAATTATATACCATCGCTTAAAAAATAAAGACTGTGATTGATTATTATATATTAACTAGTTATTTGTACTCGTATTTGATTTTAAAAAGACTATAAAAATAAATGAATAAGGGAATTTCTGGGCAAAAAATTATAGTCTGTCAAAAAAGTGTTGAAATGAAAATGAAACTGTAATGAACTTTATTGGACTTTAAACGTTCAAGTAGTATTATTTAGGTAATATATTTATGAAATAACCACGCGGTTAACTCGATTTAATAGATTTTGTACTTGTTTGTTTGGTGTAACCAGGCGAAAGAAAAATAGTTTCTTCAATATTCATTTCAACACTTTTTTGACAGACTGTACAAATGTATAGTTTTCAGTTTTTTCCTATAATTGTAGTATAAAACGGTATTACTTGCCAAATTTCATAGTTCTAGGTCAATGGAAAATAGCCTATAAATTTTGATTCCCCTAAAAGTGTCGAAATATACGTTTTTTGCGGCATAAACAGCCGTATCTTTTTTACGTTAACTTAGAAATTTGATTTTTTCACAGCTACGGGACTGTAGACCTGGGTCCTTATCGTGAAACTTTAAATCAATCGCAATACCTTTCATCTTGACATTTAAAGTATGGTACAAATGTCAAATTAAAAGGTATCGCGATAGATTTAAAGTTAGACAATAAGGCCCGTGGTTTTAATTTCAACGCGATACCTCCACGCTTGACAGACAGAAGGCGGACGACCGGACAGACGGACGGACAACAAAGTGATCCTATAAGGGCTCCGTTTTTTTCTCCTCTTGAGGTACACGGAACCCCAGAATGCCAGAATAAAGATTTAATTCTGATTTCAGTAGCCTTAGCATGAAAACATTGCGGTTACGTTTAGTTTGAACGTAACGCGGTTTTGTATGAAATCTGATAACCGCCCCTAGCGGTCAGTAGCGGAACTTATCAGTAGCCTTAGCATGAAAACATTACGGTTTCGTTTAGTTTGAACGTAACGCGGTTTTGTATGAAATCTGATAACCGCCCCTAGCGGTCAGTAGCGGAACTTATCAGTAGCCTTAGCATGAAAACATTACGGTTTCGTTTAGTTTGAACGTAACGCGGTTTTGTATGAAATCTGATAACCGCCCCTAGCGGTCAGTAGCGGAACTTATCAGTAGCCTTAGCATGAAAACATTACGGTTACGTTTAGTTTGAACGTAACGCGGTTTTGTATGAAATCTGATAACCGCCCCTAGCGGTCAGTAGCGGAACTTATCAGTAGCCTTAGCATGAAAACATTACGGTTACGTTTAGTTTGAACGTAACGCGGTTTTGTATGAAATCTGATAACCGCCCCTAGCGGTCAGTAGCGGAACTTATCAGTAGCCTTAGCATGAAAACATTACGGTTACGTTTAGTTTGAACGTAACGCGGTTTTGTATGAAATCTGATAACCGCCCCTAGCGGTCAGTAGCGGAACTTATCAGTAGCCTTAGCATGAAAACATTACGGTTTCGTTTAGTTTGAACGTAACGCGGTTTTGTATGAAATCTGATAACCGCCCCTAGCGGTCAGTAGCGGAACTTATCAGTAGCCTTAGCATGAAAACATTACGGTTACGTTTAGTTTGAACGTAACGCGGTTTTGTATGAAATCTGATAACCGCCCCTAGCGGTCAGTAGCGGAACTTATCAGTAGCCTTAGCATGAAAACATTACGGTTACGTTTAGTTTGAACGTAGCGCGGTTTTGTATGAAATCTGATAACCGCCCCTAGCGGTCAGTAGCGGAACTTATCAGTAGCCTTAGCATGAAAACATTACGGTTACGTTTAGTTTGAACGTAACGCGGTTTTGTATGAAATCTGATAACCACCCCTAGCGGTCAGTAGCGGAACTTATCAGTAGCCTTAGCATGAAAACATTACGGTTTCGTTTAGTTTGAACGTAACGCGGTTTTGTATGAAATCTGATAACCGCCCCTAGCGGTCAGTAGCGGAACTTATCAGTAGCCTTAGCATGAAAACATTACGGTTACGTTTAGTTTGAACGTAACGCGGTTTTGTATGAAATCTGATAACCGCCCCTAGCGGTCAGTAGCGGAACTTATCAGTAGCCTTAGCATGAAAACATTACGGTTACGTTTAGTTTGAACGTAACGCGGTTTTGTATGAAATCTGATAACCGCCCCTAGCGGTCAGTAGCGGAACTTATCAGTAGCCTTAGCATGAAAACATTACGGTTTCGTTTAGTTTGAACGTAACGCGGTTTTGTATGAAATCTGATAACCGCCCCTAGCGGTCAGTAGCGGAACTTATCAGTAGCCTTAGCATGAAAACATTACGGTTACGTTTAGTTTGAACGTAACGCGGTTTTGTATGAAATCTGATAACCGCCCCTAGCGGTCAGTAGCGGAACGTATCAGTAGCCTTAGCATGAAAACATTACGGTTACGTTAAGTTTGAACGTAACGCGGTTTTGTATGGAATTCTGATAAGTTCCGCTACTGACCGCTAGGGGCGGTTATCCGATTTCATACAAAACCACGTTACGTTCAAACTAAACGTAACCGTAATGTTTTCATGCTAAGGCTACAGTGCAGTAAGTTGACTATTCCTACATTGGACACGTATGTATCCAAAATGAAAATGAAATCCGAATTAATCTCTATTCCGGGCAATTCCGGCAGTCGTACATTTACATAAAATTCTCAATAATCAACTTCTTGTCCAGAGATTCAGTGCCAGAAGCATAACAGAAGCATGGATGAATTTGTCGATGGCCAGAAGTAAGCGACTTTTTGTATCATATAAACGTAACTCTAAGTATGGAAACAACACCGTTTCTTTATCGAACTTTGGATGATTAGTTATAATGAAAAAAAACAGATTTAGATGTCTTTTTCTTATCTCAGCCAATACGGACATGGCGAAACTATAAGGGTTCCTTGTCGAACTACGGAACCCTAAAAAGTAAGAACTTTGGCGATTTCCGACGTGATAAAAAGTTTGGGGGGTAGAGCTTTTCGCGGCCAGCTGACTGCTTACTTCATCAGCCCGTCTTCTTGATTGCCCCCAGTGGCGTGCATATAGGACGTTTTGCTGAAAATGCAATGAGGAAGTCAAGTTTGACAGTAAAAAAAAAATGTTTTTTTTATGTCACTGAAAAATTCTTATTTCTTATTATGACGCCAGGGTAGGCACTGCCTGCCTACAAACAAATCATACAATTTTTTTTTTCATCTAAAAACCTATGTTTTTAATTTTTTGCATGTTATTTTTATCGTCAAACTTGACCTTCTCATTGCTTTTCCAGCAAAAAGTTCTATGCACGCCACTGATTGACCCAAACTGTACTCGTTCAGTAGGCCTATTCTCAGTCTGTTGAATTAACTTGAATTAGCCTTCTCGACTGTAAAAACCCATTTTTAGCCGACTTCAAAAAAGGAGGAGGTTCTCAATTCGACTGTATTTTTTATATTTTTTGGGTATGTTACTCCATAACTCCGGCATTATCTTAATAACCGATTCGAAAAAAATGTTTTTTTGTTTGGATGAGTTTGCCTCCAGGTAGTCTTATTTTAGTTTAGTCTTGACCTGATGTTGGTCTTCAGAGATAGGCAGTGGAATTCCTCAATGGATAACAAAAAAATAATAACCGACTTCAAATATTATAGCAGACATTCACTAATAACTTTAAAATAATTATATACTGACCGATGGTACCAAAATAACACTTTTGCCGACTTCTTTCTTCCTGAAACACATGTTATCTAGAAGTCGGCTCATTCGCCATAGTAAATAACATAAAAACCAACACTAGAGCGCTGACTTCTAGAGAACATGTGTTTCAGGAAGAAAGAAGTCGGCAAAAGTGTTATTTCGATACCATCGGTCAGTATATAATTATTTTAAACTATTTAGTGGATGTCTGCTACAATATTTGAAGTCGGTTATTATTTTTTTGTTAAAAGTTTATATCAGTCGAACTCCACACATTTTATGACCGAGTTTTAGAAATCTCGCTTCGACTGTTTCGCCGGAATTGCCCCCTGTTCTATGATATACAGGATGTAAATGCAAAGTCAAGAATCCCTTTAGGGTATGAAAGTATACACGATTCTGGTGTCATTACGAGAAAAAAATATATACCTTGCATTTTCACCAAAAATTCCATCACTTTTCTAAGCTATGGCTACGCAGCTCACCGGCCTCCCCACACACCTAATTGCAACCCGCACCCCTCATCCGAGTGGCTAGCGATCAGTGAGTAAAGAAAATCGTCTTATTATGAGATACTGGTACTTTATTTGGATTATTACCGATCATACTAACACACCCTTAAATGTTTCTTGACTTTGCTTTTACACCTGGTATTGATTAACTACCTATGCCAATTTTTTGTTAGGCGCTACCATTTTAGCGACTCGTTGTTGTAGCTCTGCTGTTGCTTTGGCACGTTTATTGTTGTCATTTACCATAATGTTTTTAGGGTTCCGGACCCGTATTGTGGGGTAGTACGGAACCCTTTGTGCGCAAGTCTTTATCTTGATAGGGCCGACACTGATGGAAATCTGGAGAATTGCTTTGGAAGGCACCATTTGTGCCCGAAGTACTGCGATAGGTAGGGTTCACCACCCATCACACATGTTTGGAACATTATATTCGTCGGTAAAAAGCGGGTATACCAAGTGTGGACTGTAACTTGCATTTCACTGACACATGACGATGTATTCTTTTCGATGTCTTGAAACAAAAACCAGTGGTTAAGAACTTTTATTAAAAGAGACAAAAACTGTTTTTAAATCACCAATTCTCAATAGACCAACCGTACACAGTATCTTGCCAGTAACTGAAAAAAAGATACAGAAACATTAAGTCACACTGAAATCCTTCCCACTCATATTATAAATACGAATGTTTTTGTGTGTGTGTGTATGTTTGTTACTCTTTCACGCTGAAACGGCTGGACGGATTTGGATGAAATTTAGAATGAATATAGCTTATAACCCAACTTAACACATGGGCTACTTTTTATCCCGGAAAAATGCATGGTTCCTGTAGGATAGATCAATATCATTGAAAAATCAGGTGTCTAATTAGCGCGGTCTTATCGTTTGTTGTGAAATAAGACAAGGCTTTGTTATCTCATACATCAGGTGTCTAATAAGCGCGGTCTTATCGTTTGTTGTGAAATAAGACAAGGCTTTGTTATCTCATACATCAGGTGTCTAATAAGCGCGAGCCTTAATCGTTTGTGGTGAAATAAGACAAGGCTATGTTATCTCATCACATTTCACACTAATATTATAAATGCGAAAGTTTGTGTGTGTATGTGTATGTTTGTTACTCTTTCACGCTGAAACGGCTGGACGGATTTGGATGAAATTTAGAATGGATATAGCTTATACCCCAACTTAACACATAGGTGACTTTTGTCCCGGAAAAAAGCATGTCGTTAAACCGAATAACACGCGGGCGGAGTCGCGGGTGAAAGCTAGTGCATAATAAAACAACAAGGACGCCTAATTTTGTATGAGCTTGACGCCGACGCACAGTGGATCGAAACGGTAATATCGCGGACATTGGAACTGATTTGCTTAATTCACTTTTTTTTAAATGCTAATCGGTATATCTAATAAAGCCTAACAAGAGTTGTTCTTTGTAATTTTTTCCTATACCTTATAGTTTAGGCAGAAAAAAATAGTTTGTGTTTTGAAAAGGATCAAAAAAACCTAAATTACTGCTAAGTCCTGACCGATCCGGCTTTGAGACCTTATATATCGTAATCCTTGTGTGTTTAACTATAATTCTGCTATATAAGTGTCTGCAACTAGTTGCAACTCTGGGAGATAATTGCTTCTCAAAAATGATAGATTGGTTAATTAAAAACTTGGGTTTTTATATTATTAACATGATTTAAACAAAATTTAACACGTGATAATATATATCTATGGGCCTCTGTTAACATTATTTAACATATGCTAATGTAAATATTGCCCGAAATAAAAATTATTTATTTATTTATGTTATTTATAATATTGAAATATACTAAGCCACATGAATAATTATAAAAAAAAAACTTTGGTAAGTACAAAAATATTAATATATATGTTTTTTTAAATTTAAATTCATATTTTTATGATACCAAGACTCTAAGAGAAGATAAAAATACGTAATTAGGAATAAAACTCTTCCTAATTATCTACATTAATATATATTATCTCTGGTTCTGTTCTAAAATGCAGTAAAAGCTCTTTTACCATTCGAGGTCTAAAATCTTGGATCAGATAATAAAAGAAGATTGTGTAAAACATCCTCATTTGTCATTGTCCTACTAACTTCTCTGGAATTGTTCTCTCTGTATGTACGGAAGTCTTTGTTGCGAGCTTCTGCAGGTTTTTCCGACAGTTTCTTAAGATAAAATTGCTTAAGAATATACAAATTACAGATTTTAATCTTGTCTTATTATAAATACATACATACCTATGGTTTAATTTTAAAATACTTCTTCTTTACAATCACAATAACATTTTCGACATATTATTTTTATCCATCCACAGTTATGTTATTGTTTGTTAAGAGACTGTCAATAGCCAAACCAATTCCTAAAAATCTGTAATGTATTTAAATTAATTTACAAATCACCTTAACATAATAATATTTTCTTTGTCTAACAACTCAAAAGAAGTCTATTTGAGTAATTCTACAGAAAATTCACTAGAGCTAATACTAAAACGCATCACTATAATAATTACTTAATGAGGGTAATTAAAAAGAAATTGGTATAAAATGACAGGGATATTTAAGACGTTGTTAGCGATTGTGATCGTATTTGTTTCCGCTATTATGGAGAGAATAATCAAGAATAGTGACTTGTATAAGATCTTAAGAAAGCAGCTAGAATCGCTGTCGGACAGTGATAAACTTTACAATTATTTGCAACAGAAAATAAATGTGACAGAAGAGAACAGAATTGTGCTTCAAAAGTTTTCCAGAGGTTTTGTTCAAATATAAGTCCGAGATGGGATACAGCTAGTCGCGCATTTAAACAATTTGAAAGAAGCAATGAACAGTGGTTGAAAAGACCAATAAATTGGCCTGAAAAACTTTTCTCGACATTTGTATACACTGAAAATGAAGATTGCGAATTCAGTGATGATGACAATATAGAAAACATTGCACCAGCCACATCAGGACCTTCCACATCATCATACACACCTAAAAAACCTTTTGAAGATCTGTGTAGTAGGCAAAAACGAAGACGTGTGGAGCAGATCAACAAATCGTTGTCACCGGAAGAATTAAATGCAGCTACATCAAGTAGTTTGAAACGTACTGGAAACGAAGATATCAAAAAAATAATGAACCATTTAATCAGTCACCCAGAGGATGTAGAAAAAGTTAACGATTGTTTAAGTAAAAGTAAAAATGAGAATACATATTCAGCTGATAAAGCTCTATCTATATTAATTTCGCTTAAATTGTCAAAGTGGCAATATTTAAACCTAAGAGAATCGGCAAGTGAACATGGATGTGAGTTGTATCCTTCTTATTACAAAGTGACACAAGCAAAATCAAATTGTTATCCAGACAAGAAAGACATGACTATCACCGAAGATGGAGATTCTGTTAAAATGCAAGCTTTACTTGACTTGACGGCATCAAGACTTTTGGATGCAATTGCTTTTGATTTGGATTCTACAACTGAACTAAAGCTTATCAGCAAGTGGGGCTTCGATGGAGCCTCTGGTCAGAGCAACTATAAACAGAAATCTGATACAGATTTTGATGACTCTAGTGTTTTTATGGCTAGTTTAGTTCCAATAAGGCTGCAGCAGCATGATGGAACAGTTGTTTGGGAAAATGAACGCCCTTCATCAACATTTTACTGTCGTCCGATTATGTTCAGATTTACCACGGAATCCCAGTCTACAGTAGCAGCTATAAATTCTGACATAACTGGCCAAATAGAACAGCTCCAGCCGTCTAAAGTAGAACAAGTTCAAATCAAGCATAAGCTTTTGATGACAATGATTGACGGCAAGATACATTCATACTTGTCAGAGACTGCTACCTCTGTCTGTGATATTTGCAAAGCCTTCAGATATGACTAAGCTGGAATTAGTTGATCAAAGGATTAATAATGAAGAAATGTATCAGTACGGGCTTTCATCATTACATGCCTGGATAAGATGCATGGAGTTCCTCTTTCACATAGGTAATTTTGCATTTAATTCAAAATTATAAATAAGCACCACAATAACATTTGTTTGTTAAAATTACGAACTAATTTGTTTTTCGTTTGCAGCTTATCGTATGGAATTCAAAAAATGGAGCTGCAGGGGTGAAGATAAAGAAAAAATGAAAAAAATAAGAAAGTCTGCTATACAACAAGAATTCAAGAAGGACTGTGATTTGCTAATCGATGTAGTCAAGCAAGGAGCAGGGATCACCAATGATGGCAATACTGCAAGAAGATTTTTTAAAGATCCAGATACAACAATCCGCATCACTGGAATTAGTAAGGATTTACTAGAAAGGTTTCACGTGATCCTCCAAACCATTGCGTCTGGAGAGCGTATAGATATAACTAAGTTTTCCCAATTTTGTAGAGCCACTGCAATTTTATATATTGAATTATATCCCTGATATTACATGCCTTCCAGTGTACATAAGTTATTGGTACATGGAGCTGATATAATTCAACATTTTGGAGACATACCTATAGGTCAACTGTCGGAAGAAGCTGCAGAAGCTCGCAACAAAGACTTTCGTAAATACAGAGAGCACCATTCTAGAAAAGTTAGTAGGACAGCGACAAATGAGGATATTTTACACAATCTTATTTTATCATCTGATCCAAAGATCACAGCTCATAGACCTCGAAGGATTAAACAGACTAGAATGGTTCTCTCTACAAGTGCATGCGTGCATGCTGCATTTTCCAACAGAACCAGAGATATATACATTTTTTGTAAGATGCTCTACTTTTTTAATTTTTTTCAGGCTGCATTTCTTGCACCTCAGTTATGACTTTTTTTATAGCCTACTATCTTTGCCTCTTTTTCTTGTTGGCTTGTTATTTGCAATTTATTCAAGAGGTTGTCGCATTGTTTGTCAGGCGCAAGAACTTTAGCGCCTTGTTTTTTATTGCCTTGACCCCTATATGGGGTGGGGGGTTGGAGGGAAAGATTTATATATATTTTAATATTTTCGTTGGGTGTGTCCAAATCGTAGCCTTCATAACAAATTTCAGATTTCTAGGACTTTTGGAAAGTGGGAACATATTTTTTTAATAATACAGAACCGGACCCCCCTTAAGGGAGGTTCGCAGGATGAAATTTACAGATTTCTTAATTTATTTGTTGTTTGTGTACTAATCTTGGCCTGCATACCAAATTTCAGCTTTCTAGGAGTTTTGGAAGTTAGGATTTTTTTTATAATACAGTACCGGACCCCCTTAAGAGGGTTTGGAGGGTGAAAGTTACAGATTTCTTAATTTATTTGTTGTTTGTGTACTAATCTTGGCCTGCATACCAAATTTCAGATTTCTAGGACTTTTGGAAGTTAGGATTTTTTTATAATACAGTACCGGACCCCCTTAAGAGGGTTTGGAGGGTGAAAGTTACAGATTTCTTAATTTATTTGTTGTTTGTGTACTAATCTTGGCCTGCATACCAAATTTCAGATTTCTAGGACTTTTGGAAGTTAGGATTTTTTTTTATAATACAGTACCGGACCTCCTTAAGAGGGTTTGGAGGGTGAAAGTTACAGATTTCTTAATTTATTTGTTGTTTGTGTAGTACCCTAGAGGGTTTGATGATCATCAGTGAGTGAGTGAGTGAGTGAGTGACGAAATCGACGTATTTTAGGTATTAATAAAATTCAAAGTATAAAAGCTAGACAAATGAAACTTATCGTGTTTAATAAGATTGCTAACTACATCTTATCTTAAGAATTTGGTATCTCTAGTATTATCCAGACCGAAGTTATGAGGGTTCGAAAATATGACGAAACGCTTCGAGAAAAGGTACGTAGCGTAGTGCCCCGCTTCGTTTAGCTCGTCTTGGCGGGGGGCACTGCCGTTCCCCCAGATAGCATTGCTTACATGAGTACAATCAATGATCCCTACACACAGTATGATTCCTTTGAAAATGCCATAAAGGCGAAACCGGTCAGGAAGTTAATAATAAATTTGTGGAATAGTACAAGTGATTTTCTGTTCATTATATTAAATGATAATGTTTTCTTTGTTATACGGGGTGCTAATAAAGCTGTAATGTCGCAGAGTACCTTTTTGGTCGTCTATTGACGGTAGTCTTGAGTCTCTTCGCCATGAGCGATTCGTCGAACAACTCCTTCTCCCTTTTCTTCTGCGCCTTTCTCTTCCGTTTCCTTTCCAGCTCCCGCTGCATGGCCGGGTTAAAGTACTTGGGGGTCGTCCGGATGCTGGTGGTCGTGGCGTTGGGCGGGACAGTCGCGCCGCCCTCGGCGGTGGGCGCTTCTGCAAAACGCCTGATATTTAAAAAGGTAACCCCTCGGTAAGTGCTAACACGAAGAATATTTTTTCTTTCTCTATACTTGATCAAGAATCAAGAACGAGCACGGCTCAATTAGTATTATATTAGTATAAGCCGGCGGTGGCTTGAAGTCAGTCGCCCACGGGGTCCTTAAGCTTGCTATTTCATTCTACATTCAACTTCGGATTATAGAGCACTGACTGAATGTTATTGGTTGGCCCGAACGTTCATTTCCCGAGCTTGCACGGAACTAACCGAACACTAAGCTAACGCGAGACAACATTCATGTCTTGAAAAAACTCGAGAATGGTTTTGGCTCTTCCTATGATTTCAGGAGAAATTTCCCAAAAATCGAAATGAAACAAAAACATTTTTGAATAGTATAAAATATACTATGCTTTGAAACTAAAATTATTTGTATCGCTTCTAGGACATTACGGTAAATAAACATTCATCAAAATATGTGTAAATCCAGGACTTTTATACGCTTGTAACTTTTGTATGTATTTGATTTTGACAAATGTTTTAGTTTCAAGTCATGGGTATTGTATGGGATATGTTGAAAAAGAAAATATAATAAGCAAGTACCTATCATATCAGCGAACTGCGCTAGTATGGGAGTTAAGGCGATAGAGTCGCCTTAAGGCGAGGAATTGATAAATTTTAATTTCAAATCGGCGCCTTAGGGGAGTGTTAGGGGAGTGGAGTGACGGGGACTTACTCCATACAAATATGCGCTCACGAACTAGCTTATGCCGTAAGGTCGTATGCGGCAAAAAATTTAATAAATCCAATCGGCCATATTGAAGTGTATTTGTAGACTAATTTAAATAAAAAACTTAAAGGCTTCATTCGCTCCCGTTTGTCAGCAAAATATAAATCTCTGTTTTAAAAAATCTAATCTCTGTTTAAAAATATGAAGATAATGACATTACCGTGTCTTTATATATACGAGATTTCAATATTTGTTAAAACTAACCCTCAATTATTTGTAAAAGTATGTCTAAACAAACTAAAATCTGTACGACCACAACATAGACATAAACTGGTCTCTCGTGAATGTAATACAGCTCTTATGAGAAATAATGTTCTTTGTAAAGCAACTTCTATTTATAACAAGTTACCAAACTGTCTCAAAGAAATGAATTTAACATTGTTTAAAAAATCTTTGTTCCGTCTTCTCATTGAAAAGGCTTATTACAAATTAGATGAATTTTTGAATGACATAACATTATAAATACTTAATTTCGTTATTGTTTGTTATCGACATTTTTTGTGACATTTTGGACATTCTTATCTAATTATATAAATTTTATTTTTATCATAATAATGCATGCCGTAATTTAATTAAGTAGATAATATATGTTTAAGAATGCACTGAAATTCATAGGCTGAGAGGCAGAACATGGAGTGCTGAAATTATATTATAAGATCTTGTTTACATATACCCATGTTCATGAATAAAATATTTTGATTTTTGATTTTTTTTTTGATTTTAAATATTTTTTTCTTTCCTATGAAAATTAATCAATCAACTAAATCTTCGGGCAAAATGATATCAATGAAATGCTTGATCTAGTATATAAATTGGTAATTACATAATGTTTTTTTATTGCTGACAAAAATGGAGATCCATGTCTCCAAAATTTCCAATGCGTCGCCTTAAGAAGTCTTAATTTTATTTTGCGTATTTCACATAAAGGGTCATTAAACCTTGGTCATGACTACTTACCGAGTCTCCAGTTCATGGCTATAAACGAAAGTCACTATGCAATAAAAAAAAAGTGACATCTGTTTTTAAATTTTGGAAGTGTTTTGCATGAGTAATTGTTTATGGGATGAGTTGTAGTCGTTTGTACCTGTGTTAGTCGTTTGTACCTGTGGTAGTCGTTTGTACCTGTGGTAGTCGTTTGTACCTGTGGTAGTCGTTTGTACCTGTGGTAGTCGTTTGTACCTGTAGTAGTCATTTGTACCTGTGGTAGTAGTCGGGAATGGGTCGTTCCACTCGCCGAGCGGCAGCACGTGCTCCGCCTCCCCCTTGTACCGCGCCACGTACTTATCGGGCAGCACCTCCAGCATGCGGCAGAGGTGCGTGATTATCTGGAACTCAGTCTGGCTGGTCACCACAATTGGCCTCAAGGAGCGTTTCAGCATACAAATACAAAATACAAAAATCTTTATTTATCTTAATACTTAGCC
Source organism: Ypsolopha scabrella (assembly GCA_910592155.1). Taxonomy (NCBI): domain Eukaryota; kingdom Metazoa; phylum Arthropoda; class Insecta; order Lepidoptera; family Ypsolophidae; genus Ypsolopha; species Ypsolopha scabrella. The sequence continues at coordinate 7,724,090 of OU342986.1, forward strand.
TAATATGACAAGTTCGTACGGTATCTCCATTTAAGCTGGAGTGGCCTGTGTTTGGAGACACCGCTCTTCCCCAACAATCAGTTATATCGAGGTTGGCCGTATGGCATACAAAGACAAACGGTAGCTTAACTATATCTAAATTATTAGTAATGTAATATACAAAGTTAATAAAGGTTGGTAATCGGCAGATTTGGAGGTATGTGAGTAAGGGTGTGTATGTGTGTTTGTTGTGTGAGGGGGTGAGGGTGTGTTTGCGTGTGTGTGAGGGTGTGTGTGAGGGGGGGAGATGGTGTGGGTGTGGGTGTGAGCGTGCATGTGTGAGTCGATGTGCAGCAAATGTATTTGTGTGTTTATGTGATGCATATAAATAAAGCCTCTGTTTCATCGTAGGACGAAGGTTGAATAAAATTAGTAAGTATCTTTTTGCACTCTCGAAATTGTTTATCATAGATATTTATTTTATTATATGAAAATGCCGAACTAGCATAATACTGCATGCTGGCAAATTTAGTTTACTTATCCTACATAACCTCATTTTGGAGGTGAAAAAATGGATCTCACAAATTAATTTAGAATTTTTAACCAAGTATATATACATCTTACAATAAAAACTTAAATAAACTAATTACCAACGAATAAATAATAATCTAAAATATAACTAAATAAATCTAAAAGCTATAGATAAAAAACTGGGTCCAGATTGCTGCCCCTCGGTAGGGTGCCCAGAATGCTGGCTACATTACCCCTCTGGTTGGCCAGACTAATTCTCTGGCCGAGGTAAGCACCAGCCCTCTGATCACCCGAGACGTCGACCAGGCGCGATGAAAGTTCCTTATACAGTTTTCGTGCCTCCGGACCCCACGGGCCCAAAGTCTCGACGCCAAACGGCACAAATATGTACAAGTTACTTAATGTGCCATATTTGCGCCGTTTGTTGCTTTCGGCCGAATCCGCCGCCGCACCAGCGGCTTTACAGCTTTCTCTAACATGGGAGGCCGCCATCCAGCGTGTCTACGCATGTAGCGTCCCATACTACCGCCCATGTTTCCAGGGAATTAATGACATACCATCGGGCCTCTTGCCATCATCTCGTGTAATCCCCGTCAGTTCTAAAACGGACGCGGTGTTGACGGTGACAAGGGCCCTCCAGATGATGGCATGGCGGGAGAGACGGCCGGCGCTGCGTCGACATGAGAGTCCGTGGAGGCCGCATTGGTCATTTTAGAACTTTAAATAAATATGAAATACGCAGGAATAAATAAAGGCCATACGATGATGATGATGACCATTAAAAACAATGAAATACTATCGAATTCCAAATATCTAAGGATAGTTCAATACCCGCTGAAGGCATTTTAGAACTTTAAATAAATATGAAATACGCAGGAATAAATAAAGGCCATACGATGATGATGATGACCATTAAAAACAATGAAATACTATCGAATTCCGATTATCTAAGGATAGTTCAATACCCGCTGAAGGCATTTTAGAACTTTAAATAAATATGAAATACGCAGGAATAAATAAAGGCCATACGATGATGATGATGACCATTAAAAACAATGAAATACTATCGAATTCCGATTATCTAAGGATAGTTCAATACCCGCTGAAGGCATTTTAGAACTTTAAATAAATATGAAATACGCAGGAATAAATAAAGGCCATACGATGATGATGATGACCATTAAAAACAATGAAATACTATCGAATTCCGAATATCTAGGGATAGTTCAATACCCGCTGAAGGCATTTTAGAACTTTAAATAAATATGAAATACGCAGGAATAAATAAAGGCCATACGATGATGATGATGACCATTAAAAACAATGAAATACTATCGAATTCCGATTGTCTAAGGATAGTTCAATACCCGCTGAAGGCATTTTAGAACTTTAAATAAATATGAAATACGCAGGAATAAATAAAGGCCATACGATGATGATGATGACCATTAAAAACAATGAAATACTATCGAATTCCGATTATCTAAGGATAGTTCAATACCTGCTGAAGGCATTTTAGAACTTTAAATAAATATGAAATACGCAGGAATAAATAAAGGCCATACGATGATGATGATGACCATTAAAAACAATGAAATACTATCGAATTCCGATTGTCTAAGGATAGTTCAATACCCGCTGAAGGCATTTTAGAACTTTAAATAAATATGAAATACGCAGGAATAAATAAAGGCCATACGATGATGATGATGACCATTAAAAACAATGAAATACTATCGAATTCCGATTATCTAAGGATAGTTCAATACCCACTGAAGGCATTTTAGAACTTTAAATAAATATGAAATACGCAGGAATAAATAAAGGCCATACGATGATGATGATGACCATTAAAAACAATGAAATACTATCGAATTCCGATTATCTAAGGATAGTTCAATACCCACTGAAGGCATTTTAGAACTTTAAATAAATATGAAATACGCAGGAATAAATAAAGGCCATACGATGATGATGATGACCATTAAAAACAATGAAATACTATCGAATTCCGATTATCTAAGGATAGTTCAATACCCACTGAAGGCATTTTAGAACTTTAAATAAATATGAAATACGCAGGAATAAATAAAGGCCATACGATGATGATGATGACCATTAAAAACAATGAAATACTATCGAATTCCGATTATCTAAGGATAGTTCAATACCCGCTGAAGGCATTTTAGAACTTTAAATAAATATGAAATACGCAGGAATAAATAAAGGCCATACGATGATGATGATGACCATTAAAAACAATGAAATACTATCGAATTCCAATTATCTAAGGATAGTTCAATACCCGCTGAAGGCATTTTAGAACTTTAAATAAATATGAAATACGCAGGAATAAATAAAGGCCATACGATGATGATGATGACCATTAAAAACAATGAAATACTATCGAATTCCGATTGTCTAAGGATAGTTCAATACCCGCTGAAGGCATTTTAGAACTTTAAATAAATATGAAATACGCAGGAATAAATAAAGGCCATACGATGATGATGATGACCATTAAAAACAATGAAATACTATCGAATTCCGATTGTCTAAGGATAGTTCAATACCCGCTGAAGGCATTTTAGAACTTTAAATAAATATGAAATACGCAGGAATAAATAAAGGCCATACGATGATGATGATGACCATTAAAAACAATGAAATACTATCGAATTCCGATTATCTAAGGATAGTTCAATACCCACTGAAGGCATTTTAGAACTTTAAATAAATATGAAATACGCAGGAATAAATAAAGGCCATACGATGATGATGATGACCATTAAAAACAATGAAATACTATCGAATTCCGATTATCTAAGGATAGTTCAATACCCACTGAAGGCATTTTAGAACTTTAAATAAATATGAAATACGCAGGAATAAATAAAGGCCATACGATGATGATGATGACCATTAAAAACAATGAAATACTATCGAATTCCGAATATCTAAGGATAGTTCAATACCCGCTGAAGGCATTTTAGAACTTTAAATAAATATGAAATACGCAGGAATAAATAAAGGCCATACGATGATGATGATGACCATTAAAAACAATGAAATACTATCGAATTCCAATTATCTAAGGATAGTTCAATACCCGCTGAAGGCATTTTAGAACTTTAAATAAATATGAAATACGCAGGAATAAATAAAGGCCATACGATGATGATGATGACCATTAAAAACAATGAAATACTATCGAATTCCGATTGTCTAAGGATAGTTCAATACCCGCTGAAGGCATTTTAGAACTTTAAATAAATATGAAATACGCAGGAATAAATAAAGGCCATACGATGATGATGATGACCATTAAAAACAATGAAATACTATCGAATTCCGATTGTCTAAGGATAGTTCAATACCCGCTGAAGGCATTTTAGAACTTTAAATAAATATGAAATACGCAGGAATAAATAAAGGCCATACGATGATGATGATGACCATTAAAAACAATGAAATACTATCGAATTCCGATTATCTAAGGATAGTTCAATACCCACTGAAGGCATTTTAGAACTTTAAATAAATATGAAATACGCAGGAATAAATAAAGGCCATACGATGATGATGATGACCATTAAAAACAATGAAATACTATCGAATTCCGATTATCTAGGGATAGTTCAATACCCACTGAAGGCATTTTAGAACTTTAAATAAATATGAAATACGCAGGAATAAATAAAGGCCATACGATGATGATGATGACCATTAAAAACAATGAAATACTATCGAATTCCGATTATCTAAGGATAGTTCAATACCCGCTGAAGGCATTTTAGAACTTTAAATAAATATGAAATACGCAGGAATAAATAAAGGCCATACGATGATGATGATGACCATTAAAAACAATGAAATACTATCGAATTCCGATTATCTAAGGATAGTTCAATACCCGCTGAAGGCATTTTAGAACTTTAAATAAATATGAAATACGCAGGAATAAATAAAGGCCATACGATGATGATGATGACCATTAAAAACAATGAAATACTATCGAATTCCGATTATCTAAGGATAGTTCAATACCCGCTGAAGGCATTTTAGAACTTTAAATAAATATGAAATACGCAGGAATAAATAAAGGCCATACGATGATGATGATGACCATTAAAAACAATGAAATACTATCGAATTCCGATTATCTAAGGATAGTTCAATACCCGCTGAAGGCATTTTAGAACTTTAAATAAATATGAAATACGCAGGAATAAATAAAGGCCATACGATGATGATGATGACCATTAAAAACAATGAAATACTATCGAATTCCGATTATCTAAGGATAGTTCAATACCCGCTGAAGGCATTTTAGAACTTTAAATAAATATGAAATACGCAGGAATAAATAAAGGCCATACGATGATGATGATGACCATTAAAAACAATGAAATACTATCGAATTCCGATTATCTAAGGATAGTTCAATACCCGCTGAAGGCATTTTAGAACTTTAAATAAATATGAAATACGCAGGAATAAATAAAGGCCATACGATGATGATGATGACCATTAAAAACAATGAAATACTATCGAATTCCGATTATCTAAGGATAGTTCAATACCCGCTGAAGGCATTTTAGAACTTTAAATAAATATGAAATACGCAGGAATAAATAAAGGCCATACGATGATGATGATGACCATTAAAAACAATGAAATACTATCGAATTCCAATTATCTAAGGATAGTTCAATACCCGCTGAAGGCATTTTAGAACTTTAAATAAATATGAAATACGCAGGAATAAATAAAGGCCATACGATGATGATGATGACCATTAAAAACAATGAAATACTATCGAATTCCGATTGTCTAAGGATAGTTCAATACCCACTGAAGGCAATTTTGAAAGTTCAGTTTTTATGCTTTTGGTGGTTGGCAGTCTGTTTAAGATTTAAAGATATACAAGCCGAAATTTAAGTGATTTTGGAAACGAAAATTAGGTATTTAACTTTTATGTGGAAGAGCTGATATTTTTTTCACGATTTCACGGTTGGTTCTATAGTAAAAGTTGTTTTTATATGGACGAGTCCTATCACCAGTTTTCGTTAACAAAATCACTTAAATTTCACGTTGCATAATAGGCTCGCTGGCCAATTAATTGGAAAATCACCTGGCATTGCTCCAAGATATTCGTGTAAATGTGGAACATGTAGGGCAAGGGGACGGTGTTCTCCTTAGGGTGCAGCTGATGCCGGTCCCGCACCATCTGGAAGAGCTCCACCACGACCAGGTACCGGGCGATGATCTCCTGGGAGAGGTAGCCGACCTCATACTCCGGCGTGTACCGGAAGTACTGCCGGATGTGGTGGTAGTTCGTGCTTTGGATCTCGTGGAACCTGTTACGGCAGTCGAACCTGTCAACTCTATCTACAACTCTTCAGGTCCACGTATCATAAATGCAAAATACAATTTTGACTTCCCATAGTAATTGACTCGGGGCTGGGCTTGCGTTTGTACGTAACACGAAAAGAATAATTTACGAATTTCACAAAAAAGTGTCATCGAATCTTGTTACTGAGCACTTACCGAGTCTTCACTAAGAGTTTGGCTGCATAAATTAAAGTCACCTTATATACAGAAAATTCCAAATTCCTAGTTTAGTTTTTGAGATAGACCCCGTAAGAAAAATGATCCAAAACTGACAACTTTGATGGCACCCCATTTCTTTATTTTTGGAGTAAAAAAATAAATAATATTTGTTCTCTACTTACTGAGTAATAGATAATGACAGACCCACATGCTAGGGTAAGAAATAATTTTGTCTCTTTTTTATGTCTCACCAAAAGTTATATAATATATAATAGTTCGCCCCGAACTGTGAACTCACGCTAACCGATTTAGATCATGTTTGAACTTAAAAATTCTTTATGCCTTATTTACTCGCCTGCCAAATTTCATGACATTCCGATCAACGATACTTGAGTTATCGTCGAACAAACATTCATACAACATACATAAAAACGCCGGATTGTTCTAGTAGACTCGGATAACTCGCTCGCTTCGCTCGCTCGTTCAATTAATCGAGTAGAATGATAACAAAGTTGACTGACCCGGAGCGGTAAGTGCTTCGGCTCATGTAGCACAGGTAGACTGACAGGTTGTACTCGGGGTAGGTCCGCGCGTCCCAGATCTGGGCTTTGGCCCAGCTGTCTCAATCAAGTAGAATGATAACGAAGCAGACTGACCCGGAGCGGTAAGTGCTTCGGCTCATGTAGCACAGGTAGACTGACAGGTTGTACTCGCGGTAGGTCCGCGCGTCCCAGATCTGGGCTTTGGCCCAGCTGTCTCAATCAAGTAGAATGATAACGAAGCAGACTGACCCGGAGCGGTAAGTGCTTCGGCTCATGTAGCACAGGTAGACTGACAGGTTGTACTCGCGGTAGGTCCGCGCGTCCCAGATCTGGGCTTTGGCCCAGCTGTCTCAATCAAGTAAATTCTTTACCCACTGTTACAAAACGTTTTCTTAAGCGTTCGTAAATAAAACAACTTTTCTTATTAAGGAATGGCGGTTTTGTTGTTGAAAGTTTATTTATATTTTTAAAAGATATAACCTCTTTATGAGTTTAACATTTATAAGTTCTTTACAATTTTCACATTTATAACCTCTTAAAGCATTTACATTTACTAGGTAGTTTAATTATATTTTTAAAGGTCCTCCTTATGAGTCTAACATTTATAAGTTCTTTACAATTTTCTGGTTTATAACCTCTTAAAGCATTTACATTTACTACAATTGCATAACCTTTTATTAGTTTCAAAGAAGAAAAGAAAGCCAGCTAACTTTGAAGCTAAAGGCGTGGGTTCGCTCGAGATATCGTTTGAAGTTGAGTTTAAATTATAAAAAATGGGCGCCACCCGTGTGGATATAAGGCCACGGGAACCGTATGATAAGTTTAAATATCCCTATGGGTACTTTCCTGTCTTCGGCGAAAGCCTTTGGGTTCTCCGCCTCAACTTAGGTATGAGCCCGAGGAACAGCTAAGACTTATTTGACTCTAACCAGAAACCCCCCGCAGTGACAGAATTCCGGGGAGATCTTAAAAAATTGAAAGATGAAATGTTTCTATGTACAAAGGAAGTATCTGATATTAAAGAGAACATGACCAGCCTCGAGCAGCGCATAGACTCCGTCGAAAACAGGAATATCACAAAAAGTTTACTAGAAACTATTGATGATCTTAAATCGAAACTAAATGAAAAGGAGCAGGAAACTTTTGCAAACGACGTTGAAATTTCAGGTGTACAGGAGCAAAATGGTGAAAATGTCTATAGCATCGTCACCATGATCGCGGCCAAAGTCGGAATACCACTAGAAGAAGCGGATATTGTGGACGCATACCGCGCAGGACCACGGCGGCTCGCCGCTGACGCCAGCTCGGGCCCGCAGTTGCGCTCGCGCCCGCTCGTGCTGCGTGTCGCCCGGCGCGCCCGGCGCGCCCTCCGAGACCGCCTAATGCGCGCTGTCCGCGTACGTCGCTCGCTGACTACAGAAGGCATCGTCACTGGTGTGAGTTCACACCCTCCTGGTGTGGCTGTGAAGCCTAGACCGATTTACATTAATGAAAGACTGACCAAGGATAATAGGAGTCTGTTCCAAAAGGTACGAGAAGAACGACAGAGATGTGGATGGAAATTTGCCTGGACGACTAACGGAAAAATTCTGGTTAGGCAGGAAGAAGGAAAACCCGCCTTCAGAATCAATTCTGAACTGGATTTATCTAAGGTTTTTTCTAAGGCCGCTGAGGAGGCTGTGGTCGAATAGTAATGTCCATGATTTTGTTGAATGCATGTTAGTAATAATTATCAACCTTTTAAGTCTTAGTCTATGTTATAGGCTAGGTTTTTGTGTCTGTTACGGGCGTCATCTTTTTTTTTGTTTGGTGTTATTAATAATTTTAGTTTTTGAACAAATCGCAACATACCGTGTGTTTTATTATGTAAATGTATTATTGAACACAATCCTATTTTTAATTGGGAAATATTGTAGGTTAAGTTTTTACCTTTGTTTACTGTTTACAACACTGTATGGCATTAAGTTAGACCTCTTATGTTTATACTTCTGTACCAATCATTTTGAGAATTTATTTTATATAATCAAAAATGCGTAAAAAAGTACACGTTTCAAGTTAGGCCTTTTAAATATAAGATCCATGCATACCGGTCAGGACGAACTATTATTCTCTCTTGAAACATACAAACCTGACATACTTGCACTCAATGAAACATGGGTAAAGGAAGGACAAGACGTATGTTTACCTAAAATACCAGGCTATATACTCAAACTGGCACCCCGCTCGAGCGGGCACCGCGGTGGCGGCGTAGGCTTTTATGTGCGTCGTGGACTGAGCACGAGGATTCATGTTCACCCTGCGTCTCCTCTTGAACAGTTATGGGTAGAAGTACGGATACCGGGTGCAGGACGCATGGCCGTCGGCACCGCGTACCGGCCTGACGCCTCAGCCAAAACTCGTGTGGCTACGGGTACTGCCATTGATGGTATCAGCGAGTCAATAAGTTATTTTTGTGACCACGATCACATATTTCTATTGACGGATTTCAACGTCGATTTATTGAAGCCAAATACGTCCCCCGCACCTGAGGTTCTGTCTTTTCTAAACCATCAACACCTTACACAGTTAGTTCACGAGCCTACACGAATTACAGACAGCTCTGCAACATTATTAGATCTGATTATAACAGACTCTCCAGAACTATGCCAAAGTATTAATGTGCATCATAATCCTCTCCTTAGCGACCATGCGTTAATAATTGCAGAACTTCTAATTACCAAACCTAAGCAATCGCCGCAATTTACTACTACACGTCTTCTCAACAAAATTGATGACGGCGAATTCATCAAGGACCTTCAGTCTCTGCCATGGCACAAAGTGTTAGTTTATAATGACGTAGAGGACATGGTATCTCGATTCAATGATCTAATGTTGACGTTATTCAATAAGCATGCCCCTCTTAAGAGAATACGTGTCACAAACAATCACAAACCTTGGATCACCGATGTCATAAAGATCATGATGAAGTGTAGAAATGACGCCCTTGGCAAAGCTCTTGCTACGAAAAATAAGGGAGGGCTTGAATATTATAGGAAACTCCGAAATTTAGTTAATAGCTCCATTAATAGAGAAAAACACGCCTTTTTCACGCACTTCGTTAATAATAACATTGACAATCCCAAGAAAATGTGGTCAAACCTTAAACGCATATCAGTGGGTAATAATAATTCACTTAATATACCTAGTCATCTAATGAATTCAAATAATATAAATGATTTCTTTTTAAATACCCCGGGTAGTTCAACTGTAGATAAACAACTACTAGAATCTTTCAAAACGGCAAAGGCCACAGACAAGCAGTTTTCCATTGAGCCCTGTACACATGATCAGATAGATAAAATCATACAAAGTATTGTAACCAACGCATCCGGTTTCGATACTATCTCAATAGGCATGATTCGCATGACGCTACCTGTTACCTTACCTATTATAACTGCTATCGTTAATATGTCTATAACGTCTAATGCCTTCCCGAATACCTGGAAACAGGCTAAGGTAAAACCTCTGCCCAAGGGTACCAGTATAGAGGACTACAAAGATCTACGCCCTATCAGCGTTCTACCAGTTTTATCAAAGATTGTAGAGCGAATTGTACATACTCAGTTAATGAAATACGTGGAATCTGAAAATATTGTACCTTTGTTGCAATCTGGTTTCCGTAGTGGCCACGGAACAGAAACAGCTCTAGCACACGTCACAGATGAAATTATCACTGCGTCTGACACGGGTCAGGGTACTATACTAGTGCTCCTAGACTTCTCGCGTGCGTTTGACTGTCTGAATCAAGAGCTGCTTCTAGCAAAACTAAGCCACTACGGAGTATCGGAGTCAGCTTGTGACTGGTTCCGCTCATACCTACATAACCGGATGCAATACGTTGAGGTCGATAATGACGACGGGAGCACCGCTAGCTTAGAACTGAAGGTCGTCAAGCGTGGCTGCCCTCAAGGTTCTATCCTCAGTCCGCTGCTATTTGTGTTATACACTGCGGATCTTCTTAATAAGATCAATCACTGCCAAGTTCACCTATATGCAGATGATACGCAGCTGTACTTTTCCTTCAAACCTAATGATACACAAATAGCAGTGGCTAAAATCAATGAGGATCTGAATAAAATTTACGAATGGGCAAATCTGAACGGCTTAGTACTCAATGCACAGAAGACCAAATATTTAGTATTAGGTACTAAGCATCAGTGCCATTCGATCATTGAACAAAACCCCTCGATACGGTTCGATAATCAAAGCATTGAAAGAGTATCAAAAGCGCGAAACCTGGGTCTTATAATGGACTCCGAGTTAAATTTTTCAGACCACATAAACTCTAAAATTAGAAACGCCTTTTTCAGACTCAAGACACTGTATAGCATTCGTCCTTACCTCTCCGAAAAAATCCGCATCATACTAACAGAGAGCTTGGTGCTATCATTGTTTAACTTCTGTGATGTCGTTTATGGTCCGAAACTATATGCTATGACTTCAAGAGCAGTTCAGCGAGTTCAGAACGCATGCGCCAGATTTTGCTTCTCGGTACCAAAACGGGCTCATATTACACCCTTCTTGAACGAGAAAGGAATGCTCAAGATGGAGGCTCGAAGAACTGTACATCTAGCCAGTCTCGTTCATAAGGTTGTACATGGCAAAAGACCGTTGTATCTTTACAACAAGTTTGCTTGGGCTCGTGAGGTGTGCAGTCGTGAAACGCGTAGTAGGGAATTAAACTTGATGATTTTGCCGAAACATGTAAGATCTGGCTTCAGGGGTAGTTTCAATTACGCGGCCGCAAAGATCTGGAACAATCTGCCTCCCCCTTTGCGCAAGTCTGTGACAGCTCACACGTTCAAGTCAAAGTTAAAAAAACATCTTTTTGACAAACAACAGCAAGAAAGCCGTTAAAATCAAATATATATTTTTTTTGTGCTCAAATATGTTATTTTTCAATAGTGGTTTATTTTTGTTTCTTGAAAGTGTAATTTGGTGTGTATTTTTATGTATATTTTGATTGCTGTGTTGTAGTTCATACTGTGCATCACCTACCGAACTTTATGTTTAATCGTAGATGATACAGGATCAGCTGAAAATCAGTGCTGTGCAGATATGTTTTACCATACTCGCAGCATAAGCTGAGCTGTCTCCTTTTTGTTTAATGTATTTCTGTGTTTAATTATGTTGTGTTACTTTTATGTGTTTTTTAGACAAATAAACTTTTTCTATTCTATTCTATTCTATTCTATAAGTAGAATGATAACGAAGCAGACTGACCCGGAGCGGTAAGTGCTTCGGCTCATGTAGCACAGGTAGACTGACAGGTTGTACTCGCGGTAGGTCCGCGCGTCCCAGATCTGGGCTTTGGCCCAGCTGTCTCAATCAAGTAGAATGATAACGAAGCAGACTGACCCGGAGCGGTAAGTGCTTCGGCTCATGTAGCACAGGTAGACTGACAGGTTGTACTCGCGGTAGGTCCGCGCGTCCCAGATCTGGACGTTGGCCCAGCTGTCTCAATCAAGTAGAGTAATAACGATGCAGACTGACCCGGAGCGGTAAGTGCTTTGGCTCATGTAGCACAGGTAGACTGACAGGTTGTACTCGCGGTAGGTCCGCGCGTCCCAGATCTGGACGTTGGCCCAGCTGTCTCAATCAAGTAGAGTAATAACGATGCAGACTGACCCGGAGCGGTAAGTGCTTCGGCTCATGTAGCACAGGTAGACTGACAGGTTGTACTCGCGGTAGGTCCGCGCGTCCCAGATCTGGACGTTGGCCCAGCTGTCTCAATCAAGTAGAGTAATAACGATGCAGACTGACCCGGAGCGGTAAGTGCTTCGGCTCATGTAGCACAGGTAGACTGACAGGTTGTACTCGCGGTAGGTCCGCGCGTCCCAGATCTGGACGTTGGCCCAGCTGTCTCAATCAAGTAGAGTAATAACGATGCAGACTGACCCGGAGCGGTAAGTGCTTTGGCTCATGTAGCACAGGTAGACTGACAGGTTGTACTCGCGGTAGGTCCGCGCGTCCCAGATCTGGACGTTGGCCCAGCTGTCTCAATCAAGTAGAGTAATAACGATGCAGACTGACCCGGAGCGGTAAGTGCTTTGGCTCATGTAGCACAGGTAGACTGACAGGTTGTACTCGCGGTAGGTCCGCGCGTCCCAGATCTGGACGTTGGCCCAGCTGTCTCAATCAAGTAGAATGATAACGAAGCAGACTGACCCGGAGAGGTAAGTGCTTTGGCTCATGTAGCACAGGTAGACTGACAGGTTGTACTCGCGGTAGGTCCGCGCGTCCCAGATCTGGACGTTGGCCCAGCTGTCTCAATCAAGTAGAATGATAACGAAGCAGACTGACCCGGAGCGGTAAGTGCTTTGGCTCATGTAGCACAGGTAGACTGACAGGTTGTACTCGCGGTAGGTCCGCGCGTCCCAGATCTGGACGTTGGCCCAGCTGTCTCAATCAAGTAGAATGATAACGAAGCAGACTGACCCGGAGCGGTAAGTGCTTTGGCTCATGTAGCACAGGTAGACTGACAGGTTGTACTCGCGGTAGGTCCGCGCGTCCCAGATCTGGACGTTGGCCCAGCTGGTCTGCGGGTCCTCGGTCGTGTCTATTCCCTTGGTCGTGGTGGTCGCTGCAGTGGTTGTGGTTGTCTGTTGAACGGTTAACAAGTAAGTACATGGAAATAAAAACAGTAGAAATTTATTTAAGGCGAGTTATCCAGAGAAATCTGTCCTGCTCCAACGCCTTCATTTTACACTTTTCTATCCCGCTCAGCGGGAGTGGGCCGCTCAGAAAATTCATACATATATTGTAGAAATTTAATTTAGTCTTTTTTATTAAATCTAAAATGTAACGTAAAATACTTTAATTTTAATTAAGTATACAGGATGTCTCATTTAAATCGGTCAGTATGGGAAAGTCTGAAACTATAAGACATACGAAGATCTGTCCTTAGGAACCATGTCATCGATTTTAATAACAAGAAAAACGGAATTCATACATTTAAAAAAAAAACCTGTATACAGCTCGGGAATCGAACCCGGTTGTTTTAAAAAAAAATAAACTATTTAATAATAATATATATATATAATAATATATTTCTATTTAGATATCGATTGTGTAGGTCTTAAGCAGTAAATGGCTCTATGAAACAAGATGTCTCAAATGAATAAAATGCATTGTTTTCACATACTTTAATTCATTTTAGTGAGTGTTCGAAGTTACCACAACCGGGTTCGATTCCCGAGCTGAGTACAGGTTTTTTTTAAATGCATGAATTCAGTTTTTCTTGTTATTAAAATCGATGACATGGTTCCTAAGAACAGATCTTCGTATGTCTTATAGTTTCAGACTTTCCCATACTGACCGATTTAAATGAGACAGCCTGTATACACATTTATGATTACTGTTGTCCTCTTTTTACATATTCCTTATCTTTTTACGGATTGCTGGAAGAAATCTCTTATAGAGATAAGCCCGCCGCTGTACACTAAATTTCGTATTTTTGTGTACAATAAAGAATGAGAATGAGAATATTTTTTACAAAATTTAATCATCGCTATTTATTGGTTTAAAATGAATTTGAAAAGAGACAAAATTAATTAACAAATTAATTAGTAAATGTTTGGGTATCATCAGTCGGATTCGATTGATAATGATGACTCCATTGAAAGAGACGAATTTGTTTTTATTTTCTCTATAGGAGTTATCCATACAAGGTGATATTAATTTAAGCAGCTAACTTCAGGGTTCAATGACCCTTTTTGTGAAATTCGTAAATTGTTTCTTTTGTATACAAGGACCGAGTCAGTACTAAACATATTGTCTATGGTACTAAAGAATGTCAACATTTTTTGCAAAATAAGCAAAAAGTGTTACTGATTACTTCCCAAGCCTCCATTATGAATTTGGCTGCATAAATTAATGTCACGTTGTATACAGAATGGAAAAACAGATCTTGGTTGGAAGTAAATTTTTAAATACGGACAGCTTTTTTTATTTCTTCACCGATACGGCTACCGGCTCAAGAAAAAAATTGTATCAAAAACTTTCAAGCAGTTTTGTCTATTTTTGAAAATAAAGGAATATTCCCTATCAGTAAAACTTGCCATCATCAATATTTAGGGTACTTTCCTCCCAACCACGGTCTTTTTACCACAGTGTAAATACTAAAGTAAACATTTGCCGGCTAATCTTAAATTTAGATTTGAACACTAGCTAATGTTTTCTAAATAGTTTATTCCAATTTTAGGCGCCTTAATGTAAAATTAAACGGAAATATGAAAGTACAACATTTAATAATTCAAGAAAAAATATAAAATGTGTGCGACGACGAGCGAAGCGGCGAGGAGCAGGTTTTTTGTGAGCGAAATGGAGCAGAGCGAATACAGGGAAATAATAATTACAGGGTTTGACGTTTACTTCGCTCGGATCCAGAATTTATGATTGCAGGCAACCTAAGACGCTCTACCTCGCTTCGGTCGTGGTATAAATAAAACGCCCCGCCAGATATAGAGAGCCATTGGCACCTATTCTCGTGTAGCAAATATTAGATTTAGAGCTCCATAACCTAAAACTTTACATTGCAAAATAGGCTTTAACGCAGATGGATAAAAGTTAAATGAGCTTGTATTATTTTAGGTTTTTCGACTCTAAATTTAAGGTTTGCTGCACGAGAATAGGTCACAGTCTCTATGTGTATGTATTTCTTCCTCCTCTTGCATTACCCTCAACTCATGAATCCTGTGATTCAGCTATTGGGTTCAAGAGGCTATGTACATTTTATTTTGGTCACTCTCACTCCAAGCGAAAAAACGCGCAGTGCGAGAGGGGCGCATTCAAAAATTATAGCAATAATATATAATTATATTGGATAGCAAAATTTCCTAAATCACCTACATCAAGAACATTAGCTAAATAAATACCAAAATAAGGTCCAAATTAAGACATAAATCCGATTTAATTAATTAAGAATGCAAAGAAATCAGTACCCTTGATTATTTTTGAAGAATTTTAGCTATGATAATTGTAATTAATTACTTAGGTATACTTTAGCGCGTTCACAACATGATTCCCCGTCGAGCGACGGAGATACCAATGCGGGACGAGTCATGCGAGTGAGCGAGACGCACGCACCCGGGATCACCAGCAGCAATCCACAACTTTTCATTTCTGATAAGGTACATTAATAAAAAATCTACGGAGATATCTTTTTATTCTTATTCCGAAAAGCGTTTCAATATTTTTTTTATTCCTTAGTTCTAGAGATTATGTTGAAAAAAAAACAAATTTTAAGGACATGGGCTGAATAGCTAGAATACATTTGCCTAGCAATAAATAAAAATACTAGCTGTCAATGTCAAGTGTCAATGACATTTGATATATTAAGCTCTATGGTCATGCCATTTCGTCGTTTTTTTAATGCCACCAAAGCTAGTTACTGGCATTGGTACGAAAGTCATTATGCCTACAAGGCTTTTGCTGAAAAGTCAAAGTTTACAAAAATCATTTAATTATGTAAAATTCAATATTTTGGAAAAGGGATATATACAAGTCCCTTAGCTTTTTACCTACTTTCTAAATAATTAATGAAATTACCGGGTTAGTATTTTGAAATGTTATGGATTGTCGCCTTAAGATAATAATGAATTATTTATCGAAATTAAACATGATATCGAATAAGCTGACCAATCTTAACCAAAGTTTATCATGCCATGAAATTTATTACAGTCGCTATTTACCGTTGCTTCTGATAGTGTTGTCTTTTTGGGCTTCTTACGTTTCTTAGATGTTCCTTCATTTTCCGCATCATCTTTCTCTTCATCTTTCTTCGGCTTTTTTTTATGTTTATCTTTATTCTTATCTTTAGCTGAAAAAAACTTTTTTTTAAATAATAATATAATATATATTACTCACGTTGGAACTCAGACTAAGCGTTGAAACCACTGACGTACTACCAATGGACCTCGGGTGTAGTATAAAATTTACCAAAAAAGTGTCCTTAGTGAAGTGTAGAAATATTAAGAAACAAAACATTTTAATTAGAATCGTATGTCATTGCTGCACGGCTTAATTTTGATTCACGTGTGATTGTTGCCCTTTTTAAATTTTCTATGATTGATGTCTATTTATTAGTACGCCAATGGTTGGAACGTAAATAATGATCGTTTTAGAAAAGAGGTTGTACAAGCATTGACATGCTTCAGGGATATTTTGTTTTTAGGGTTCCGTACCTGAAGGGGGCCAGAAGACCCTATTAGTAAGCCTCCGCTGTCTGTCTTTTTGTCTGTCCGTCTGTCTGTCACAGGGGCCTACAGCTCCAGCCCGGGTAGGGCAGAATGGATGAAAATGATAGAGAAATTTTGTCTCTTGACAAAACGATTGACCAATGAGAACGCAGGACGAGGAGGTCACGTGATATAGCTTTCCTGCGTTTCAACTAGTTATTGTTCTGAGGTTTCAATTTAGATACAAAACTTGTATTAGTTTCATTCATGCTACCCGGGCAGGTAGTCACTTGAAATTTTCACAGAATACGTGTCGCTATGGCCTCTATCACGACGAATAAGAAAAAAATTTTTCCCGGAGGGGGGTCCCATACAAAAAAACCTTTATACAATCTTATATCTAACTTAAGGATACATGCAAGTTTGGTTGGAGTGTTGTACGAAACAAAGTTAAACACATAAATATTTAAAAAACGGATAGGACTCACTTTTTTAACTGTGCGAGGAGGCACAGGTCGAGCTTTCGATGAGATTATGACTCATCATCATCAGGGGAGGAAGCTTAGTACCCGACTGACCGCCGTGGGCAAAAGTACTCCCGAAGAGTCCTGATGATGATGAGTCATAATCTCATCGAAAGCTCGACCTGTGCCTCCTCGCACAGATAAAAAAGTGAGTCCAATCCGTTTTTTAAATATTTATAATGTCAACTCACTCTAATTTTAAAGTTAAACACATAATAAAAATTAAATATTACTAGTTACAAGAAAAATTTAATAAAAAGATAATTTTCAAAATATTTCGGCCTCTTCTATGAGGCCGTCATCAGTTGAATGACAGTTAAAATCTATGCTACTGACTATTTACAGAAAAAAAAATATATATAAAAAAAATGATATTTACAGAATTAATGTGTGATGATGATGATGATGATGATGACGATGATGATGATGATGATGATGATGACGATGATGATGATGGTCGAGTTATGTCTGTCAGTGTTGTCTGTTGAGTCCGGGTCCATAGTGTGGCTAAACATAGCAATTATATCTTTATTTATAATAAAAATTAGGGTTTCGTACTGAAAGGGTGCCGAATTGTTTGTCAAGGGCTTATACATTAGCGGTTTGGTTTTTGTCGCCTTGTTGTTGTTATTTACTATAATAATGTTTTGTATCCGTATTGTTTGGTAGTTCGGATTGTGCGCGAGTGCAACTTGAGCTTGGCCAAACTGTTTTGTTATGGACGTTATTACAATGGTTGGTACATCGTATAAATCGAAAGTGGAGACGAGTGTCTCTGCGATATCTATCTACATGTAAAACGACAACATAGGTGCGGGTTGCCTATCGAATGACTTTACTACCGCGTGAATCGAATTAAGGCGACGCCACGAAATTTTGGCGACATGGATCTCCATTTTTCTCAGCAATAAAAAAACACATGTAATTACCATTTTATATACTAGATTAACCATTTCATTAACATCATTTTGCCCGAAGATTTAGTTTATAGATAAATTTTCATAGCAGAGAAAAAAATATTTAGAAAACCTCTTTTAAAACAGAGATTTCTATTTTACTGAAAAACGGGAGCGAAGTAAGTTTTTTATTTAAATTAGTCTACAAATACACTTCAATATGGCCGATTGGATTTATTAAATTACTTATTGTTGTCATTTTAAATGAAAAATACTGTTTTGCCGCATACGATCTTACGTCATAAGCTAGTTCGTGAGCGTATATTTGTATGGAGTAAGTCCCCCTCACTCCACTCCCCTAAGGCGCCGATTTGAAATTAAAAGTTTATCAATGTTTTGTCCTACACTGTGTAGGCTAGACACTACAAAAAAACGTCTACAGAAAATATTGTTTCGTTAAATATTTTTGTTGATAAGCAGGGTCTCTTGCATGCCCATCCGCAAAAATGTGTAACGAAACAATGTTTTGTGTAGTGTGTAGACGTTTTTGTTTAAAGTGTTGGACAGAATACTCACCGGAGACCCACTTTAACTCGATTCACGCGTTAGTAAAGTTATTCGATTGGCAACTCGCAGGTAGGTAGTTTTTGAGAGAAAAAATCCCCAAAAATTTAATTATCTTTTCCCCCAAATATCTTAAAACTGTCTTATTCCTTTATTGTATGAAAGTTAATTAAATTTAACATTGTTTGTAATTTATAATTAAAGAAATCTTCTTCCCCAAAATTTTCCCCACGCTTTTGGAGCTAAACTCCCCAGAACTAAATTTTTTTCCAAAATTGAGAAAAATATCAGGAGATATAAATGACAACTCGTCAGGCAAACGGAATACGTACGTTTACGAAGAATTGGTAGTTCTTGAGGTCCATGAGAGTACTGGAAATAAAAAGCGAGCATAAACTATCACATTTTATATCTTTTAGGGCGTTTATCGCTTGGGATTTTTACCCGCTTAACTTCCCCAAAATATACCAAAAAGAATACTCACGCCTGTCTCCCGTAGGAGTAGGCAGAGACTAGACGTTTCCATCTGCTACGATACTAACACACCCGGTGAAAAACCTCTTCCACATCCACCAACCTAGGTAGTATAGTAATCTAAAGTCAGTCTAAAGTTCTCACAGAACCTTCGTTATCCCAAAATTGTGGTAGAGCTGATGTAGGGCTCGACTGTGGAGGTACCACCATCTTACTCGCAAATCCTCCCGAAGTCATTCGGGGGAGAGTTAGAGAACAGCTCTCAGACAAAACCAGGCGGCCTACCATTGCCTGGGACCGATGGATGGCGGTATATCCATCCCCTATTGCCGGGCCTTATATAAAACAGACTGGTGACGGGCAGTGGCGTCACTGGTGCAAGGGTTTCGGCACCGCGCTCACCAACCTGCCTGCCCAGCGTGTGTGAGTATGGGCATTTCTTCCATGAGGACAGCCAAGAGTGGTGAAATCCTGGAAAGGCCTATGTCCAACAGTGGACGAAACAGGCTGATGGATGGATGCCAAAATTAAAATTAAATGTTTACACCGTTCTAAATGGATTTGGGCTTAAAAGTAAGCTACAAAACAAAACGAAAAATGAGATTCAACTCCTTTATAAAAATATAAAATGATCTAAAAATAAATAGGCCCTATTAAAAATATGAAAATATGATAAGCTACTAAAAAACTGTATTACAAATGTACAATAATAAATATTAAATACACAATATGATACAAAACTAAAATATTTCCAAAATGACAAAAATACATGCAAATCTTATGGAGGGTCATTGAAGATGAGATGGGCTTGATTCATCCAAATCAAAACACGGAAGCTATCAGTTAACTTACGAGCGACGGTTTAAACGTTGTGGCATGGCAAGTACGTAAGTATCGATTCGATAAATTTGACAGATAAATTCGATAAATCCTAAACAACTTATGCTATAAGATAAAAGCTACATTTTATTTTTGCTTATCGAAGCGATGTCGAGTCGATAGCATTTTGTTCATACTTGGAACCCTGATCCGACTGGCATTACCAACCTCTTTTCAAAGCAAGTGCTCGTAAAATACATAGGAAAATCAATTTAAGACTGTAATATAACATAAGTAAACTATGATAGAAATAAATTTCTATATTTTTAAACACTTGGCGATTTATCCATCGCAAGGAGATAACAAATTAAATCAGAGCTCCTCACGTCCAGATTTACTTTTCTGATTTTCTATACCGCAGTGATATAAATTTAATCTATAACATAAGTAGAAAATTAACATATACGAGATAGTATTTTAAATGTTTGTGTGTCCTATAACGTATCTTTTGGGGGCCCCTAGCCCCCCGTTCTCCCTGGATCCGTCACTGTTTGTATTACGGTTTGTTTGAGCTCGTGCTCGTCGAGGCCCCTCCTGGTAGCGTTGTACACGAGCGTGGTGAAGGTCTCCGGAGTGAGGAAGTCCAGCCACGGGAGGAACGCCAGGCTGTTGAGTGAGCTTGCGTCGCGGGGGAGATCACCTGACATTCAGGGAAAATTGTAATAAGGTTGTGTTACGTTCAAATGGTTGGCTCCGGAGAACATGATTTTCTCTTGACGTGAATTCATTGAGTTCCACTTCGTCGTCGATCCGGCGGGCATTCCACAAAAATTGCGTAATACAATTCATGTAAATTTGAAAGCTTCATACTCCTAAAGTTAAAAAGTTATAAAAATGATAGATGACCCATTCGGCAATAATACAAAAATATATGTTTAGCCCTCCCTCCACCCCCCCGATGACATCATAGACCATGGGAGCGACACAAAAAAATCATATCCTGCAATTTATGACAGTTTATGACCAATGTTTTGAAATGGCAACCAAAAAAATTCCCAATTTCTCCTGGGATATCATCAAATTCACGAAAAACCTAGCGGTAGTAGGGCAGTAAAGCGACTTCTACTCACCTCCATTTTGTTTTACATGTTTTATGCTTTGTAATGCTTTTCCAAATTTAATTTTGCCACATAATGTGGGCAATTTAACGCTATTTTATCTTAAGCGAATTAATAATTATAAGGTTGTGACATGCCCATAATACTTCAGAAATATTTTGTCACCTCGAAAGAATGCACTTTCCCCGCCCAGCGTAGCACTTCACCCCTATCTCGCTCGGTCGGTACTAATGGGGCGAGACCAGAGTGAAGTGCGACGCGGGGGCTGGGGTAGCGTTATTTTTCAAAATGCAGAGATATTTCCGACAGGTTGTACAGTGGAGCCCACATCAAGCTATCCACATTGGGTATAAGCTGACCTCTCATTGCACGAGAAGCCTATACAATGAGAGGTCAGCTTACACTGAAAGTGTTTAGCTTGATGTGGGCTCCACTGTACATACGGACGGACAGACGGGTAATGTTTTCTCGTTTTAGCGGAGAAGTTCATGAATATAACCAGTTTTACTGTTCCTTAGTTAGGGAATCCTAAGGCGTGGGCTGTGATTAGAACTGTCGATTCGTTTTCATATCCAAGTGAGTAATTGAAAGAAAAACAATAAAACTTACTCAGTAATAGTACCATTAACGCGTACATGTTGTGTGTTAAAATATTTAATTGATTTCTCTAGGTACTCGTTAATGCAATTTACAGTAAATTTATTAAGTACCTACTTAAAAATTATGATCGAAACCACCTAAACTACGACTGTACTGGTTTTCGCAATGTTCATATTGATATTGAAACCGCTACTCACGATATCAATATGAATCTAAACCACGAATCTTTTAGTAGTAAAATTATGATCGAAACCACCTAAACTACGACTGTTCTGGTTTTCACAATGTTCATATTGATATTGAAACCGCTACTCACGATATCAATATGAATCTAAACCACGAATCTTTTAGTAGTAAAATTATGATCTAAACCACCTAAACTACGACTGTTCTGGTTTTCACAATGTTCATATTGATATTGAAACCGCTACTCACGATATCAATATGAATCTAAACCACGAATCTTTTAGTAGTAAAATTATGATCGAAACCACCTAAACTACGACTGTTCTGGTTTTCACAATGTTCATATTGATATTGAAACCGCTACTCACGATATCAATATGAATCTAAACCACGAATCTTTTAGTAGTAAAATTTCACATGTTGTATTCAATCCACACAAGTTGTCACAATGTAACTTCCCCTCCCACTATACATTCAACCACAATAGATCGTATAAGGGCGTGCGCGAGCGTGACCAACGTCTTTCTTCTAAAAGTATAATGTCCATCCATCCATCAGCCTGTTTCGTCCACTGCTGGACATAGGCCTTTCCAGGATTTCGCCACTCTTGGCGGCCCTCCTGGAAGAAATGTCCATACTCACACACGCTGGGCAGGTGGGTTGGTGAGCGCGCTGCCAAAACCCTCGCACCAGTGACGCCGCTGCCCGTCACTAGTCTGTTTTATATAAAGCCCGGCTATAACGCCATCCATCGATCCCAGGCAATGGTGGGCCGCCTGGTTTTGCCTAAGAGCTGTTCTCTTACTCTCCTCCGAATAACTTCGGGAGGATTTACAAGTAAGATGGTGGTACCTCCACAGTCGAGCCCGGCATAAGCTCTACCACCTTTAAGCTAAAATAGACAATTGTGTCGATTCGGTGTAACACGACTTAACTTATTTCACAGTCTTCTCGATATAGAAAGAAAAAGACAGAATGCTTAAATTTAATTTAGTCCTTCCCGTCAAGTAAGTCAAGTCTTGTTACACCGAATCGACATCAATAAAGTTGATTTTGCAGGCTTTAATTTTAGTTTTAGTTCTGTCAAAACTTAAAAATTTCCAAAGTAATATAGCTGCTGTTGTTGTTGTTAACACTAAGGAATTACTTTAGAATAAGGAAAATTTAGTTTTGACAGCACTAAAACTAAAATTAAAGCCTTCAAGGCTGCCTTCATAAACTAGGGGTCTCGACACCTTTGCCATCTGTGTCGCACGCTTTGAAGATTGTGTACGCTATCCTGCTGTCAGTGGCGGGACCTGACGTAAGTGTTAATTGGGGGTGCTAACTTTCTGGACAAGAACGGAAATCTTAAAACCATTTCGAGAAATATGTTTTCTCTACAGTTGCTACTTATCAGATTAATAAATAAATCTATACTTTTAAAGATATTTTAACAAAACACAATGAACTTCATTTGACTTATCTATGACGTCATGACATGACATTTGACATGCAGTGCATTCCGTGTCGCGACATAATCGATTATATCGCGTCTATCATCATTCCGAGTCACTGTGAGCCTGATAATTAATCAACCGCCAGAATTCATATTGGAGACTCGGTTAGTGATCAGGAACAATGTTTAATGAACCTCAAGGTAAAACTGAAAACAAAAAATTGCTCCCGTACCTACCTACTGCCTATTCAGTCAGTATGGAAACAATTTTTTTTATGATTTCGAAAATAACGATCATTGAATTTTGTTCCTGATCACTAACCGAGTCTCCAGTATGAATAAGGGTGATTGATTAAATTTCACCTTGTTTATCATAGACGAAATCCTTAACGACGCCATGTTGTGATATGCCTATGCTTCAGAGCGTTTGCACTATGAGCGATCTATGAAAGGTGCTAGCTGGCCGGTGGCAATTTCAAAAACAGGTTTTTCGAAGAATAAGAGCATTAGTTAAATCATGATTATAAGATTGTAGTTAGAAGAAATTACTTCTTGGACCTAGTAAAGTAGTATATCCTTTGTATTCACGTAACTTAAATGAATTTCTACAAATTCTGTCATCATTCATGTTGCGTTCAAAAGAACCCTAAATGGATTATAAGTATAAACAGTGATGGACGCCATTTTTCATTCGGAACGACTTGATGGACGTGAGAAGTTTTATGGTAGTGTTAGCACTATTAGCGCCATGCGGAACGCCTCTAGTGACGTCACGTTCACTTTTGGCGGGTAAAATTTAAGTTTTTGTTTTTAAATAGATGCAATGAATAAAACCCAAAAATAATGAAATTAGTTTCATAAAATAGTCTACATTTTCAAACTAAATTATTAAAAAAATATATATCAGAAACATGCATGGCTAATTTATAAACGGCTTTTAGAATCGGCTTTATTGCCCATGAAAACTTAGCTATTCAAAAATAATTCCTTGCTATTTTTAGGCATTTGATTGAGCAGACTTTCAATAAACCAGTATATTTATTATTGGTTACTAAAAAATATGTTTGTATCTAAAGTATCAGCACTTTAGCAGCTTTAAGTGCCTTACCCTTATTCTACTCTGTGATTGGCTGTTTGTATTTGCTTAGCGAGATTTCCATAACTCAGGAACTGACTATTAATCGCTTTTTATTTCTTAAAAAAAAATCTATTACCTTAGCTAGCCACCAGGTGGTGTTGTTAAGGGCATTTGTTTTAATGAAGAAATTTAAGAAATTAGAGAAACCAGGCGAATTTCTATCAGACTTGTACTGAAGAAAAAACAATCGAATGAAATTGATAAAATTTATTTTCTGATAACGATCGGAAAAATATAATACGCGGTACGAGTGTTGAGCACAAAAGCAGCGTATAGTTAAGGAAGTGCATAACTTCTATTGGCGTACCGAAAGCAGGAATCATTTTTGTTACCCTATCATAGAGTATTCAAATCGGTCTTTTTTTAGGGTTTCTTTGAAGTTACTCACTAAGGGTAACTGTGTAACCCTATCTGTAACCGCAAATAATCCAATAGTGTATCCCTGTAGAAACCGATCAAACAGAAACTGGCGAGAAAAAGGAATAACTTTTTGTTAAAGGGCGGTGTTGGATGAAATCAAAACCCTGTATAACCCTACCTTATAAAGGGTTTCCAACCTAATGTAACACTACGATAGGCTTAACTTCCAAACCCAATGTTATCCTATAGGCTTAAGCTTATGCCTGGGTACATGACCCTATGACCCGAGTACCAAGTATGAACATGCTATCGAGTCGACATCGCTTTGATAGCTATACAAAAATTAGCTCATAGCAATAAGAGTTGTCGTTTAGAATTTATCGAGTATATCTGTCAAATTTATCGAATCGATGCTTACACATTTGCTATGAAATTCTGCGCCAACCTTCTCGCCCTAAGCCGCTTTTGTGCTCAAGACTCTTGCCGGTAATTGTAAACTATTGTTTAACAGCTTGATCCAAAGCCACCTTAAAATTGTTACTTTTATAACTGTCATAGAAATCGGAGAATTCTCCACTTTTATCTTCCCCAGTGCCGGCAGCGGGTTTCTGGAATTCTCTAAGCACGTCCCTCAACCGCTTAATGTCCTTGTTTCGTTGAGAAAACTCTATATAAGCACTGATATGTTCAGGAATACTCCATTTATGCCAGAACTTCTTGAAGTTTAGCGCTGTAAAATAAAATACAACATCTGTAAATTCATACATACATGTACTCACGCCTGTCTCCCATTGGGGTAGGCAAAGACTACAGATTTACATCTGCTACGATCCTGACACATCTCTCTTGCTTCTTCTACATCCATTAATCTAGTTATACAAGGTAATTGGGTATCATTTATACCATTAGATCACCAAACACATTCTAGAGAAAATAATATTTAATTCAAAAATCTGTGGGGTGCCCCCCACCCCCATCTTAAAATGAGAAGTGACCGCTCACCCTCCCTCCTTAGAGCCGCCCCTGTCAACTTTCTTATGTCATTGAGCCAATCTGTACAGAATGTAAATAGATAGGTATTTTTGAACGAATCCACATAATCCACTGATCATACTGATAATTTTTCTCAAAGAAACATAAACAAACAAAAAAAAATTAGTTATTTTCAACATTTCTAAGAAAATGTGAAAATCCTTACTTATATCGGTTATGTCACTTTAAAAAAATTGTTCAGTATAACTAGAAGATTCTTCTTCATTTAAAGTGTCTATTTGCATCTGTTATACGAAGTACCCATCAGTAAACATTATACATCGGCTAGCTTCAGCTTTGCAGAGGGTCGTCTCTATTGCTGGACTGTTAGTGCTTTGTGCGACAGAGATGACGATACGATGTGAAATGTTTACTGCCGGGAAAAATTGGCAATTGAACATTACCCATCTCCTTCATCTCGTTATGTTGGTACGCCATGTGCCCAAACGAGTACCCCACCAGGAACTCCTGGTCGTCTTCGTAGAAGTGTTGGATAGCCTGAGCTTTCTTCGTCAGCTCTTCGCTGTGCTGCACCGAATCGTAGCCCATCTTGAATAGCTTTACTCTCACGGCTTCCAGCTCGGACCCATCTAACCACAGGAGAATAACCAATCAGTGCCTGTATCGCGCTTTTTATCGCGATTTCCGCTTACTCCAACAAGGCACCAGCATAGGGCCCCATTGAGGGGGCCTCGGCCAGAGCGAAGACAGAAATTATGCTATCACCCAATCTGGTAACACCGCACCAGTGGCGATACCGACTGAATTGTGCCGTTTTTTTGTGCTTGATTGGCCGCCCCTTTGTAAAGTGACTAGGGGCCCTCTATCTCTAAGTCCGGCCCTGCCTACGCTCATCTGTTAAAATAAGTGATGTAACTTCCACCTACATTATTTATTTATATATTACATTACATTTATACACATGTTTATACAGCCAAATTCATACTGAAGACTCCGTAAGTAGTCGGTATCAAGGTTCGATGGCCCTTTTTGGGAAATTCAAAAATTATTTTTCGTTTGCTCCCTAAAAACACTAGCCCAGCCCCGAGTCAAAATTTTCTTTATTAAATTACGCGAAAGGAATATTGATCCGTGATACTGAAATAGGTGGTAGAGCTGATGCCGAGCTCGACTGTGGAGGTACCACCATCTTACTCGCAAATCCTCCCGAAGTTATTCGGGGGAGAGTAAGAGAACAGCTCTCAGGCAAAACCAGGCGGCCCACCATTGCCTGGGCCCGACGGATGGCGGTATATCCATCCCCAATTGCCGGGCTTTATAAAAAAACAGACTGGTGACGAGCAGCGGCGTCACTAGTGCAAAGGTTTCGGCACCGCGCTCACTAACCCACATGCCCAGCGTGTGTGAATATGGGCATTTCTTCCAGGAGGACCGCCAAGAGTGGTGAAATCCTGGAAAGGCCTATGTCCAACAGTGGACGAAACAGGCTGATGGATGGATGGATGAATGGTGCCGAATAAGCCTTGTCGCACTGACAAATGATGACAAATAGAAACATCAGTCACCACGTTGCTCGTTGTTGTCAGTGTTGTCGGCGTTGCCAGTATCGAGTTGGGGCGACTTCCTCATGTTCTCTAGCACTCTCAGCCGCACCGGCCACGGTAGAGTCTGCAGCATCCGGCGCTGCACACCGGAGATGTCCACGTCGTCGTCGTCTTCTACTTTATGTGGTACCGACACGGGAACTGATACTGCTCCTGTCGGGTTATGGTTTATACCG
The DNA here is from genome assembly GCA_910592155.1 of Ypsolopha scabrella. Classification (NCBI taxonomy): domain Eukaryota; kingdom Metazoa; phylum Arthropoda; class Insecta; order Lepidoptera; family Ypsolophidae; genus Ypsolopha; species Ypsolopha scabrella. Next base: position 7,751,802 of record OU342986.1, read on the forward strand.
AAATAGTGTGAAATTAAATGAAATGATGAATACTGCAATATAGTTACATAAATACACTTATCGCACGTTAGGATTTGTACACACACACATCCAAGGGCGGATCCAGGATTGATTTTTGGGGGGCACAAGGGCCAAATAGGTATGTGATAGCATTCGTGTCCTAGTGGTCCCCCAAAAAATGCTGCAAATGTTGTTAAAAGAATGACACAAAAAGAAACTAATTGTATTAAAGCAGTATGTGTTAATCTCCCAACTCCTTGCTTTACATGAACCGTCTGGGGGGAGCTTTTTAGCTATCATCATAATTTCCCACTCATACACACACACGCTTTCCCGTACTACAAACACTTACGCACACGCTTTACATTTGTACACCTCTTTTAAGGCACAAATAGCGCCAACATAATACTGAAATTACACAATAAAAACTTGAAAAAGGCTTAAATACAGCAGTGAAAGAACAAACATAAGCTAAACGATGGATGGATGGACCCAACCAAACGGTGCCAAACAGGACCCTGAAACCCCAATTAAAACACCTCGGTGGGCCCCCCAAAAAAACTCGAAAAAGTAGCACTTTTTCTACGTTATTTGTTTCCGCTCTATCCTAAGGGCCCATAATACCTCAATTCGCAGCCCTGCTCTAACGCTTCTGCTTTGTAACTGTCTATCCTACTCCAATCAGATGCCGCGCACGCAAAAACATCAGTTATTATGAAATCGCGGCTACACTGATGGTTTTTTCATTTTTATGGAACAGTCTGCAGATGCTTTATACTAATATCAGTTATATTAAGCAAACTTTCAGATCTAATTTCAAGTATTCATTATTCCCTATTCAACGCGGCAATGCAGCCAGTATCTTGGGTACCCTGACAGCGATGAGTTGAATAAAGTCTTTTATTTAATACTAGCTTTTGGGCTCCGCCCGCGTGTTATTTGGTTTACTGGCATGCTTTTAAAAGTAGCCTATGTGTTAAATTAGAGTACAAGCTATATCCATTCTAAATTTAATCAAAATCCGTGCAGCCGTTTCGGCGTGAAAGAGTAACAAACATACACACACACACACACACACCCTCACACACACAAACTTTCGCATTTATAATATTAGTGTGCAGTGTGATAAATTAATTTTTACTTAGTTTAGTTTATAGTTTTTAGGATTATTTAGTTTTAATTTAGTTATAAATATAATAAACGATACATTTAATAATATAAAAATATATAAAAAAGTAGTCATTGAATGCTATCGGTTTATTGTATGGTTTGGAGGTAACCTTTTAATTTATTTCTATCGATAAATATCTTAATTCCATTAGGAATCAAGTTTTCACCACAGTTTTGACATATCATTAGTCCTCAACTTTATCATATATCAATTTCAGAGTGATTGTTGCAGTATTTGTTGGTATAAAAAGGACCATGCGAAGTGAAGTGAGGTGACGGTAACGGTAAATAGGAAAATTGTTGTACATTTTCTGAAGTAAAACAACTAAAATTAGGGTTCCGTATTAAGCGGGAGCTGAATTGTTTGTCAGGTTGTTTGGTGTCGCCTTGATGACGTCACGACATCTATATTGTTTGTTAATTACCGTGTTTTTAGGGTTTCGTATGTAGTTTGTGGCGGTACAGAACCCTATGTCAGCCCCCTATGTTTTTCGACCCCGGGCAGGAACTTGATAGTGGCGCCCCATCCCTCCAGCGTTTGAGATAAATTGCTTAAAAATTCACAAATATTTGTTGGCTTTTTTCGTGGACTAGACAATTAGAACCCTTTAATAATTTTGCACTCTTATAACCAGGGGGGGCAATTCCGGAGACATAGTCGGAGTGAGAACTCGAGCTAAAAATGTATGGAGTTGGACAGATAAAACGGGTTCTTACGATCGAGAAACCTAATTCGACAGACTGAGAACAGGAAAAAATACAGACAAAACATTCAGAATGAACCCTCAAGATGTGTTCAAAAAGTAAAACCCACAGGGAGTTTTAAAATCAAATTAATATTATTTATAAAGTTATATTATTTTATTACAAGCATCCTAGCTTATACGTCACACGAAATTTGAATATAATTTACCACTTCTTCGTGCAATAAATATAACTTACCTAAAAATACTACCATCCAGGTAAACGAATACATTTTCACTGTCGCCATCCACAGATTATAAAATGGTTCTCTATAATTAATTTACAACCATATAAAACGAAATGGTACTAGATATACATAGGTACGTGCAAGTATAGATTATTTACTAGGGTTGCATGCAGCCGATACCGATACAATATCGGCGTATTGGAGCTCTTGCCGATGTATCAGTATCGGCGACATATGAGACGATATCCAAGCCGATACATCAATGCACAAAACTTCAATTCAAATTTGGTGCGCTTTCGCTTCGGGACTCAGTTTGAAGCCATTTGATTGAGGAAATTCCCGGCACACGGCGTATTCCCACCACATCCCAGTTATTTAGTGAAAATTTTACTAAAACCGGTGGTTTAGACACTCCTTCTAGCGAAGAAATCTTGTTTTTTAGTGGCTGGTGGTTTTTTTGTGGTTTAGTTTACTTACTTCAGTTAGTGGAAAAACAAGACACACAACCACTAAGCGATTATATATCATGTTTCCAATTTTGGTACTACGTAACTTTTAAATTTAGACAGAATGACTTTAAAAGCATTCCCATTAATTTAAAACATTTTGTGGACTGATTAAACTTCAGGTTAAATTTAGAAAATAAATTCTTATCTTCGTTGCTTTCTTGCATTAAAATAAAAAAATTGCAATAGCTTGCTCGTATCGGTGTATCATATCGGTATCGACGGTATTCATAAAAAATATCGGTTTCGTATCGTATCAACAGATCAGCCTATTTTTGCACAATTTTGTGTTTACGTTCGTGTGGAGGTTTGCGCGTGATGGCTGTCCACAAAGGACAAAGAAGAGTGATAGATATCCCAATTCAAATGTTTATTACAACAAACTGACTCTACTGAGGCCTGTTAGTGGCCAGTATGCCCGCCCTCCTGCCGTCTTCCAACGTATTGTTCTTGTACGTGTTCCTGCACATCTCCACAAGATGGTTGACCTCCATGCCGAGGTTCGCGACCTGCTCATACGCGTTCACGTGCTCTATCGGCCGCCAGATGTTGTAGTAGCGCTCTATCGTCTTAGCTGAAATTAGAGTTACGTTATAGTTGCGTTCACGTTAGATTTCCTAAGGAATCTGAAAAGTTCTGCTACGTCCGCTTGAGGCGGTTTTCAGATTACGAAATCTAACGTGAACGCAACTATAATGTAGTGGTTTCATGAACGCAACTATAACGTAGTGGTTTCATGGTTTCATGGTTTCATGGTTATAGGGCCGAAAATTCAATACAACTTTCTAGTTTAATCATGGTTTTTCACTGGGGATAAAAGGGTTCCTTTACGATTGTGGGTTAGGAATGTTTGCATTAAAATTGCATAATTATTTATAATAATAAATTTCTTTATTCCAGGCCTTAAGCCCATATTATAAATACCTTAACTAATACATAAAAAAGTCTTAAATATCTAAACAAACTAGCTAGCCTATTTTTCAGGGGTTTTTCTTTTCTGTGGCGCCTCCCCGTAGCGTCGAAACACTACCCCTCCGGCCAGAAGTCCGGGCTGAGGAACACCTTTGCATGGATAGCTGAAACCCGCAGTCTGAAGGACTGAAAGCTATTATTTCTTTCAGCCAACAGAGGCGTTATCTCCAAGCAAAGTCTTCCCTCAATGCGACCACTGATATTGCGGAAGATGTAGTCCTCGACATCTTTTTGCGTGGATCGCCTGCTGACTTGGGAAAGGTAGATGAATGTTGAGGGCGTTGCGACTTGCAATCCAGTTGCAGCTGCGGGAGCGGTTCCGCGCTCGTTCCGGTTCCGACATCGACGGCGTTTTTTGTTCTGTACTAGAATAAAGCCATCTTTGTCGCAAGCCGTGAATACGAATGTACCGATGGGTGTGGGTTTCGTCGCAGGCAGTTTTCTCTTGGAAGAGTGAATCGCGGGCGGCGGTGGCGGTGGCGGGTTCTTACGGTGGCGTGAGCGGCGGGACACCTGAGCAAACGTAACTTTTTGTAGCGAGGATGCTGAAGGTGGAGCGGGCGTATAGGTGTAGGTGTCGATTTGATATGAGATGACGTTATCGCAGGTTCATGAACTTGCGACGAAACTGGGTCAGTCGTGTGTGTGAGTGGTGCGGTGTGGTTTCGTCGTGTTGCTGCGTCGGCACATTGCGCGCGGGCGCTGTTGACCCGGATAGTACACGATCAGCGCTGCGTAGTGACGTCAACTCTCGTCGCAAATCAACACATTCCTTTTCGGCGGCGTCCAGCCTCGCTCGATTTTCGTCCACGTTAGACCTCAACAACACTATGTCCTTCAAGAGCCTGGTCACATCGATTTGGTCGAATGTAGCCGGCGGAAGGCGGTTGAGATCCTTCACCACGAATGATGGTACGTCCCCGTGAAGACGCGTATGATGTCCTGGAGGTCTTTTTTCGCCCTCCCTTCTCCTCGTCTGGATCCAAGGCGCAAGGTAGTGATGGCGGCCTCCGTGAAGCTGGAGGTGCAGATCTGCTCAAGACTGAGCTCGTCCATCACATTCAGCCTGTTCTGCACGAAGGCGAGTAGTTCATTCACCACGGTGGTGTCGGCACGTTTACTGGTGGTAGCCATGGCAGGAGCGCGAGAGTATGTCGCGAGTTACTTGTGTCAGCTGCGGTACGGTCGCGGCTAGGAGGCGACCGACCGCGCTGAAGTACATATAGCAACTCATAAACTCAACGCATAAATACTAACTTAAACTCTATTATCAAGTGCTTTTCTTTGTCGCTGTGGGTCACATGAACTGTTTCTGCTCGGCTAATCATCCTGCGGAAAATACTCAAGCCCAGGGAATGAGGTCAAAGCTATAATTTTTAACAGAAACACACCCCGGACTTCGGTCTTGCTCGCCAGAGAAGCGTTTGCGGATGCCAGGAATTTCTCTGACATGTCAGGAATTTGGACCGTCTGTCAGGAAATCAGGCAAAAATTCAACTTGTAAAGAATTTTTACAAGAAAAATAAATTTAATTTATGGAGTGCATGGACTGACACTGCTGGTCCAAGTATAGTAGCTATAGAGCTAGTCGACAGATGACTCTGTCTTCGCAGAGGTCATGGGACGAGCCGCTCTGTATCCAGGTTCAAAAGAACCTACTGGATACCTCACTAAACCCTGCAGACCGAGCTCGTCTTTTGGCGTCCAGCGAACCAGAGTCAGGTTATTGGTTAAACGTTCTCCCTTCGGCCAATATAGGGACTCTTCTTGATAAAACAACATTTACTTTGGCCACCTGTCTGAGACTGGGCGCACGGACATATGAGCCTCATCGCTGCCGTTGTGGTAAAGCCGTCGATCAGCTTGGTCATCATGGCCTTTCATGCCAGCACAGTGCTGGTCGCTTGCCGCGTCATGCCGCTCTTAATAACGTCATCCGTAGGGCCTTAGCCAGTGCCAGTGTTCCGGCCATTTTGGAACCAAATGGCGTCATACGTGAAGACGGCAAAAGGCCCGACGGAATGACTATCATACCATGGAAGCATGGGAGGTCGCTGGTATGGGACACTACATGTGTCGACACGATGGCAGCGTCTCATCTCCAAGCGACCTCAGTCAGAGCGGGCGCGGCTGCGGCATCTGCAGAGGGCTCCAAGAGGCGCAAATATGCGGCCTTAGGAGAGGGCTACATGTTTGTGCCCTTCGGCGTAGAGATTCTCGGGCCATGGTTACCAGAAGCGCGACAACTCTTTAAGGAGATCTCGTCGCGCCGAGGCAATGCCACCAGCCTTTTAGGTACCTTGCCCAACGACGGTAGCGATCTGGCCAGCATATTTTATTTGTTCCATTAAATAGGTGTCCAAAATTTCCCTTTCTTCTATTTATTTGTATAATATTTAAATTGCTAGGTAATTTTAATTTTTAATTAGTTTAGTTTAGATGTAAATTGTTATTTAAGTTTTAGAATATTTAATTCAGTCAGAATCAAATGTGAAATAATAAAAACGACAAATGAAAATTTTTGTGTAAAACATTCTCTGAATATTTTTTTTTCCATTTTTCCACACCCGCTCACTTTAAACTCACTTTTCTGTTTGTTTAACATTATAAGATGTCAATTCACTGTAATTCCAATAAAATAAGAATTTACATAATATTTATTGTTTTGTATAAAAACTGTTCTAAATCGCATTTTTTTAACATTTGCATAAAACATTTTCAAGAACTGTCAAGAAGATTATAATATTTGGCCAGGAAATCAAATTAATGGAATTTGTAACCATACACCTGGGAAAATAAAATGGGAGACAACCTGAATAATTTTGGTCAGTAATGTGGTCTTTCGTTTCGCTCTGCCGCCGTAAACATGTTGGGTAGTTATATCTGAAAACTGTACTTTGTAGTTAGTAGCTACGTAATACTTTGTAAGCATTTTGTAAGTTACTTACAAATATCCATCATTGCAGTGTACTTGTCGGAGACGTCACCGACTATATAGCCAATTTCAAAAGCCTTGGAGTTTGCGTACACTGTTTTAAGCTTTTCCAATTTCTTAACTTTTGCATCGCAAAATTTTACATTCTCAAACATGAGCCTGAATAGTTGAACTTTCATTGCTGATTCATCTGCAATAATAATGTACGTATATACAATGCACAAACTGCCAGTTAACCTTTAGTTATGTAGAGAATTCAAAGGTTGTGCCAGAGAAGTTTATTAATTCGATAAAGAAATTACATGACATATTTAATTAAACTAAAATTTATAGATGATGTTTGTTTGTTTAGTATGTGTGTATAACAGTTACGTAATATTAGTCATTCGTTCGTTGCCATTTCCGTAATCATCATCATCATCTTTCTTCTGACATCTATCACTTTTGACATAACTTGCTTTTGACATCAGTAACATTTGAGATATGTCAATTGTGACATTTGCAACTTTCGGCTTCTTTCACTTTTGACATAATGTCAAAACATCACTCATTTTTGTCATATTTCGCCATCGATAACTTTTGAAAAATAAAAATATAATTGAAATATTAAAACGATACACATGGGCGAAACCGCGGCCAAAAACTAGTTACTTGTTTGTGTTTTTGCCCGCAATACAGTTTCGGTGTTTAATAGTGTTACATCATCTTCAATAACGATTTAAAGATTCTTCAAGATCTGCTGCCTTGTTGTCTAACTTCAATATCCTTCGCTATCGTTTCCCGTCATTTCTAGCCAATCACGATGCCTTTGAAGGTAAAAGCGATGGATGTTGAAGTTAGATAATAAGACCCCTGGTCTTAGTCCAGTTTCCTTGACCTGGGTTCCAGATTTTTAAAGGTAATAAACCTAACCTTAACCTTTGAGAAACATATCTGGTTTTTGGAAGTCATCGACTCTCCTTTCAGCAACATCGGTACTTTGAAAGTCAGAAGTCAGGTCTCCAGGGGCTAGCTTCATCATTTTTTCAGCGATTTTCGGGCGAATTTCCCAGGAGAGATCGGTCAGTATTCCTCGCGACGGTGGGGTACTATCGGCGTTAGTCCAAGATGGATGCAGATGCAGTGCACCTGACAAAGTAGTAGAAAAGATGAAATAAACAAGATGACTTTTAACCTAAACTGATGTGGCTATAATCTAAAATCAACTAACAAACGGCGTCGCAAGAAGCTAGTGGAACGGTTATGGCGCTAACATAATCACCGCGGGAAAAGGGCAAATAAGGTAAAATTGTGTTGTTAATAATATACTACCTACTGCATTTTTTCGTATGCAAAATGAAACATAATCATATATGGGATAAATTCCAAATTCACAGTTTTGTGCCTAACCTACTTGAAAATCCTATGCACGCCACTGCTGAACCCAATAATTTTGGAGTTATTTTAATTTTTTCAATTGTATATCATCAATTGGTTTACTCGTATAAGCTAGAACTATACTGGGTGTTAAGATGATAACCTTTTTCCTTAAAACGGGCTGTTCTACTCATCAATAAGAACAACTTTTATTATGAGGCCAACACTGAAATCGCGAAAAAAAATCTGCTATTTCATAGAAAAGTTAAATACCTACTCGAACTAAATGTGTGAAACAGCAGATTTTTTTTTCGCGATTTCAGGTTTGGCCCCATAGTGAAATTCGTTCATATTGATGGGTAGAACACCACGTTTTAAGGAAAAAGGTTATCATCTTAACACCCTGTATAAGGTTTCTGTAAAATCTCCAGAAATCATGGTCACCCAAAAAGGGATGGGGCAGTGCGATATGTGCGGGGGTAAGTCGTGAAGTCGTGAGCCAAATATTTGTCCGACTGTCTAACTTTTAGGGTTCCGTACACAAAGGGTAACCAACGGGACCCTATTGCTAAGACTCCGCTGTCCGTCCGTCTGTCCCTCTGTCACCAGGCTGTATCTTATGAACCGTGATAGTTAGATAGTTGAAATTTTCACAGATGATGTATTTGCCACTATAACAACAAATACTAAAACCGGCCAAGTGCGAGTCGGACCTGCGCACTCCCATAAAACAGACATGATTTTTTTGTCGTTTATATAGATAATGGTACGGAACCCTTCGTGCGCGAGTCCGACTCGCACTTGGCCGGTTTTTAAAAGACTACCATTCCAGCTGCGGCTTCCCCCGCGTTTATTATATCTCTGCCCCGTTTTCGGCTTGGGCGTTATTTTATGAATACCCCTTATAGCGTACTTAGTACATACTTACCACATTTTTTTGTGTATTCTTGTCGTACAGTGCAAAAGGTGAGACTGTAGAATTGCGATTGTGTGCGTGCACACCATGACATTATTCTATTTTTGAAAAATCATGGAATCATAAAGAATACATCGTAACAAAAGAAGAATAAGATGAAAGTCAAACCATAATTTTTTGAAAACAGACCTTGCCTGCACTGCTATAAGAGTTGTTTTCCACAATGTCAATGTCAATGCACTGTATCTTAGGTAACCTACCTACACGTATATTAGGTGACTTTCGTTTATATGTATAGCCAAATTCGTACTAGAGACGTACCGAGACCGGAGACCAACAAACACTAAAAATGAATTTTTGTTCCTCTATACTAGTTCAAGCACAACCTCGACTTAAATATTACAGGAAGTCTTAATTTTATTTTGCGTACTTGACAGAAATGGTCATTGAACCTTGGTCCTGACCACTTGCCGAGTATCCAGCATGAAGTTGGTTTTATATGGTGGCTTTAATTTATACAGCCAAATTCTTACTGAAGACTAAGGTAAGTGCTCAGTAACAAGGTTCGATGACCCTTTTTGTGAAATTCGTAAAATTCTTTTCGTGTTCCTTACAAACGTAAGCCCAGCCCCGAGTCAATTACTATGGGACGTCAAGATTTTATTTTGCGAAATTTGCAAAAAGTGTTATCGATCCGTGTTACTGATCACTTACCAAGCCTCCAGTATGAGTTTAGCTGTATAAATAAAAGTCTTACAGGTGGAAATGAATCCAAATCAAAACTAGTTTAGCATTACGGAGCTTCTTGATCAACCCAGCATAGCTAACATGGACGAAAATAATAGAGAAGTTTTGTCTCTCAAAGAAGCGTTTGACCAATGGACACGCAGGTAAGCTTTATCACGTGATGAACGCCTCGATATAACGACTCGTCCTGCCTGTCCATTGGTCAAACGTTTCTTCGAGAGACAACATTTATCTATTCGTGTCGTCTATGCTAGCTATACAGAAAGCTGTTGTAAGCTGTTATGGAAAACAGACGGTAGATTGAAATTAAATTAATCTTTACTTCAAAATAAAAAAGGTATGATGTACGAAAATAAAAAGCCTTCTAAAGTAAATTATATATTTATAAATTTTTGCAAATTGTATAATAATTAAATTTATGATTAGTATTATATTAGTATAGTATTACTATTTTTTAGGGTTCCGTACCTCAAGAGGAAAAAACGAAGCCCTTATTTGGTCACTTTGTTGTACGTCTGTCTATTTATCTGTCTGTCAAGAATCTTTATTTCGGGAACGCGTGGAGGTATCGAGTTAAAATTAAAACCATATACTCAGGTCTACAGTCCCTTGAAGCTGTGAAAATATCAAACTTCTAAGTTAACGTGAAAAAAAGTATCATAAAACTATATTGCGACACTTTCAAGGGAATCAAAATTTATGGGGTATTTTGCGTTGACCTAGAACTATGAAACGCAAGTAACACTATCTTCCTATCTACTACAAGTATAGGGAAAAATCTGAAAATTATACATTTGTGATTAAATCATGTAAAATATAGTCTTTAACGGACCCTCGGTGGGCGAGTCCGACTCGCACTTGTCCGGTTTTTCCGGTTCTTCTTTCATATATCGTTCTAGTCGTATAACTTTTCTCTCTCGGTTGCTCGGCCTTTCTTTAGTATTCGCCAGCTTGGTCGGCCATACGCCAGTCATTTCTAGATCTCTACCTTCCACGTGCACAACACATAGTTGTTTTGTCATTCTTCTTTCGCCTCTATACGAGGGGTGGCTGAAAAGTAATCTACCTGACTATGAAAGAAAATACATGGATTAATATTTTATTTTTTATTTTTCAATATAGTCCCCTGCAACTGAAATGCACTTACGACATTTGTCAATAAGTGACAGCATACCATTAAAATAATTATTATTATTTTGATCGTCAAAATAGTCATTCACAGCGTCCTTCATCTCTTCGTCTGTTGAAAATCTGCACCCTCTCAAATTTTTCTTAAAATTTTTAAATAAGAAGTAGTCAGAGGGAGCCAGGTCTGGACTATAGGGTGGGTGGTTGATCTCTGTAAAGCCGTTTTTTGTCAGAGATGACCGCGCCTTAAAGGCCGTGTGCGCGGGTGCATTATCATGCAAAATCAAAACGCCTTTGCTAAGTTTGCCCCTCCTATCTTCTTTTATTTTTTTGCGTAGCTGGTCAAGTAAGTTCGCATAGTATTCAGCATTCATCGTGGTGTTTTTTGGCAGGTAATCTATCATAAGAATCCCCTTGACATCCCAAAAAATGGTTGCCATTAGTTTGCCCGCTGACAGCCGGACCTTAAACTTCCTTGGTGGTTTTTCCCCTTTAAATTTCCATTGCATCGATTCTTGTTTGCTTTCGGGATCCCACTGACGAATCCAAGTTTCATCACAGGTCACTATTCGCAAGATAGTTTCTTCCTCTTTATCCTTTACCAAGTCTAAAAATGACTGACAACATTCCACACGCCTTTGCTTATCAAACGGGGTCAACATTTTAGGCACCCAACGCGCGCTCACCTTGGACATTCCCAAATGTTCATGAATTATTTCATGAACTCGTTCCTTGTTAATGCCAAAATCTCTAGCTATTTCACACTGCTTAATTCGCCGATCGGCAAGGATCAGCTTCTTCACTTTTTCCACATTATCTGCGGTAACTGCAGAAATGGGCCTTCTACTACGGGAATCGTCTTCTAAGCTCACACGGCCTTGTTTAAACTGCTTTGACCAAAACTTTATGACAAATTCGGAAGGACATGAATCTCCGAACACCTTAAACATGCGCTCTCGGATCTGCGTCGGCGTATTCCCTTCTTTACCGAGGAATTTAATCACAGCGCGATACTCAATTTTATCCATTTTTAATTTTATTGCAACTTGATGAAAACGAAGACGCGACAAAAAAAATTAAACTCGTAGAAACAAATAAGTGTCATAATTTTTAAAAAAGGAATAAACAAAAAATACGAGAATATAGTGGCCAGTATCATTTTTTAAACTTTCTTTAACAAAGGAGATTTTATATCAGCCACCCCTCGTATGTCCAAACCACGGAAGCACTCCTTTTCCTATTCCACTTAGACACATTTTTATTCTTTTAGAAAAAGTCATGTTACAAAAATATAATATAATAAATACCTACATGAATCATTATCTTAATGTCGATTCCAAGACCCCATCAGCCCCATGCCGGCGTGTGTTCCTCCTTGGGCCCCCACAGTTCATCTATCTCCCAGCCATACTCGATGGGCCACCACTGCCCCACTCGCCTTGTGGTGAAAGCTCTCCCCGAATCTGTGTACCGCGTGGTTTTCAGCATTGCCAGCAATTTCGCTTCGTCTTTCCCTGGTGTCCTTTTCTTCTTCTTCTTAGTCGATAAGGCCCGAGGTCTGGTGGACGTCACCTCGTCGCTATCAGCATTCACTGAAGACGTCTCCACTTTGTCTACATACTCGATACCTTGCACTTCTTGCATGGTTGTCTTCGTTTCATCGAATTTCCCTTCAAGCCCGTATTTCCTTTCAATCTCGTGCATCATACCCGAAAAGTGTTCGATCTTATAGTAAGCTTTCTCTATCTCTTCCAAATATTTCACGTGCTCTATTATGTATAGCTTTGTAAAGAGATTGTTTGAGGCGATGTATTTGTCAACCATTTTCCGGTACTCTCGGATTGTCTCGCAGGCTAAATATCCGACTTCGTATTCTATGGAGCGATACCTTTTCGCCTTTATAGGTTCAAGGAGGGGTAGTCGTTTATTGGTGTCTATTATAAGTCCAACTGTCAGGTTCAGAAGTCTTTCTAAAGCGATTTTTGTTTCATACTTCAGCTGTTTTTGGGGAAATGTGTACATTTCCTGGAAAGTCGGTGTGAAACCGAACGTGAATTTCTTCGTGCTGGACTGCGTGACCTTTTTTTTCGCCTCGCCGTCGGAGATCAGACCTTGAAAGAGTTCTTGGTTTAGAAGGGCGTTCTGAAGAAATTACCAATTAAATGAACACTTTTGAAAACCACATCTACATGAAGCCATTCAATTCAAAGAGGGAATCCTGCTAGCCTTTTTGGTGCCCTGTACTGGCCACTAGACGGCGCGGCGCATTAAAAATAGTACATTTTGATGCAAGTGCGAATTTAAAGTCAAAAAACACAAGTCGGGACGAGAAATATCAACACTTTCGCACGTGTATCAAACTACGTTTTTTAATACAACTGCGAAAAATGAAATAATAAAATAAAAACCATTTTGTTGCAAATCAAAACAGATACAAGTCGAAAGAAGAACACGCAGTCTGGTTGGCGCCAATCTGTACTACAAAGCTCAATGTCTCTTTCTAAAATCTTTAATAATTTCCAAGATAGTTAAATTATGACGTCTAAAATCGTTTTGAATTTTTAAAACATCTTTTATAATTTAAAATACATAATCAATCAAGGTCGTTGTACATAATATATATATTTAATGATAAAATATAAAAGTTTGAAAATACTCATCTTAAACAGTTTTTAGAGTATCCGGTAATACAAAGGTTTACATGCTTACTAAATGATGTGGCCGGTTTCCCCTAGATGGCGTCAGTAGTAAAAACAAAAAGCACCAGTGCGAAATATGTCATTTTACGCACGCTAAACAGGCACGTAATCTATCATATGTTGATCCTTAGTTGGGATTTAATTTTATCACGGCAGGTTATTTCATATAGCAATTTTTATTGGTTCACTATTTAAGGGTGAAACAATCCTCCCCACATTTCTAACCCTACATCACTAACCTCACCTACCTACCAACTTTTCTGCTAACTATATCCACTTTTCGTCTCACTGCCTACCCACTCTACCTTCTCACATGTAGCTTGAACTAGTTATAAATACAAACAAGGTTTGGAGGGTGTCAGTCTAGTATTAGGCCAAATGATCGTCTAGCAGCTGTGATAGGACCCCTCGTTGTGAACCGTATTTAAGTAACCCTAGTTCTTTTAGTGATAATAAGAATGAATCCGAACTCAACATTTCCTAATAAGTCTAGTTAAATTACCTAAAGTATCCGAGAAGTAAATAGTTCCTCTGACCCTAGTAAATAGAATAACATCTGCGCCTAGCTAAGTTATTATATGATGTCAATACTGAATTGAAACTATCCAAGAGAATATCACCTATTGACTAGGCTTATGTAAGAGAGTGAGAGGAGTAACTGAAACTAAATATAATTCATCTAGAAGATACCGCAATTTTATGTTTTTTGTTTAATAGCCCCTACCGGTCAATTTGGGTTCTGTAAAAGCAAAAGCTTCTATGGTTCTGCTTAAGTAAAGTAATAGACGAGAAGATTATACTCCTAGATAATAAGAGTATAAGTTGAACATAAAAGCATTTACCTTTCGGATGGGGAATAACCCGTGAATTTTTTTTTAACAAAGGTTTTATTTAGTTTTATTGGAAATTGTGATTTAATTATTTAACAAAGATTTTATATAGTTTTATTTGAAATTGTGATTTAATACTTTATATTATTATAGACTTTAATTTTGCATTTAGTTTGATGATACATTATTTGTACCGTGCTACAGGGCATTAAGTACTTAGATATTGTAATTTGGTAAGACAGTATTATTATACTGAATATTTGTAAGATTTGTTACTTTGTAATAGTAAATCGTTCATGTTGGCAAGTCTTTGATTTCTACCAAACACTACTATAGTCTCATTATAAAATCTTTCAGTAATCTTTAAATAGTACATTATTTATTGTAAGAAAACCTAAGAACAGTGATTCCCTGTCTACACACCTTGGAGGAAGAATCACTAAGAAACCTCAAGGAGTACCTACTCGTAATTAAATATCGTGACCTTACTGTGAAATATTAATTACTTCAGTAAAAGCTGCATACTTCTCCTTATCACAAGTCTAATCTCTGAACCTACTGAATTCTACATGAGAACAGCTTTAAGGTAGTTTATTCTAACAGAAATCCATTAACAGACAAAACTGGATTAATTCAGTCATACGGATAACTAATTCGGTTCTACTAGTTTGACTAATTTCAACTCTTCTGAATATCTGTTAGTAAGTAGCCGTTTTGAAGTCTCAGAATCAAAGCTATAATTACCTATATGAAATATGTCTCACTCAGATAGATATAATTTCAGCTAGCTGGTTTCTTTGTTAGGTCCAGAATAATTTCAGCAATATTTAAGGCTATCTCTCGGCCACATTGTACTTGAGGATATTAATTCAAGGAGAGAGATATCTATTCACACTTGACGAACTAAGATTCCTGTTCCGTTTGGTATACAGAAGATTCTTATTAGCACGGCATTGCTTGGCTAAAAGGGTGGGATTTTCCCTTAGTATGAACAAATGCATCTACTCATTACCTTTATTTTTCAGGCAATATTATTCACAAATAGAAATCATTCCTTTTCTATGGAAACCAAGCTACTTACTTTGGTAAATTTATTTACATTGAAATCTTCCTTTTTTTATAAGGAAATTATGATTCCAGAATTATTTACTGTAATTAAGACTTAGAACTGGACTTTGCTCCAAACTCTGAACTGATGGTTCTCACACCAAAACAGTTTATCTCAATAAAAGGGTATCTTGAAAAACTAGACACTCATGTAAGTAGGAGTGTTTCTGAGCTTGAGGTCGAACTTTCTCTATTCAGAGAACGATGGTCATAAGTTTAATCCATGTGATAGCAGAATTGAGAGCAAAAAATTACTTATCTTTACTTCACAACAATATAACTTTCAGTCATTTAAAGGGCTTTCTCGACCAGACAATCAGGGAGGCTTTCCACTGAATGCTTTCAACACGTCGTTACAAGATTGATCTAAACAAATTCTGCCTTTATTAACTTCTGAAGTTCGTCTATTCTTTTCAAACTAAAATCTAGAACCTAGCTGATATCCGCCTACCTATTTGACCTAAATTTCTCCAGTTTGTGGTTCTACAAGATTTAGGTACCCCCTTGAAAACCTTCAAAGCCTACGGATCCTAACCTGAACGTGCCTACGTGTAACACCAAAACATACCTAATTGACTAAAACATACACTACCAGGAGCCTACAACCTTCAGAACCCTATTTTCTCCGAGCACAATTCTAACGTCCTACATTTTTCTATAATACCTGACTGTGTTCTAATCAATTTATTGTCCCTTCTTGCGACCCTACGTGAAATTCTAACGTCCTAGCATTCCCGCAAGTTCCTTGACTGATCTGGCTACCCGGGAATAGCCAAGAGAATTCTCAGCCTATTTTGGTGTAAAACAAAACTAGAGATAAAATCTCACATTTACTTTTAATTGTGTGATTGTGTAATGCATCCTAACAAATATCTTGACTAAATTGACTATCCAAACTTTACCTGCCTAACACTTGTACCTAGAATGAGAATTCATAGTCTGCCAAATGTGTAAAACCCAAAACTAGAGATAAAATCTCATATTTACATTTAATTGTGTTTGTGCGGTGATTCCCAAAGAGTCACAGCGGAAATCACATCCCTCAACTAGTCTAAAATAAAGAAGCGAGGCGAGTTTTCTCCTCTACGTGTACCTACTGCCTATAAACTCTCCGTGCCAGTCAGCGGGTGATTCAAGGTAAGGGCCTCACCCAACTGACCGGAAGTTCCCTATATGGTTGTGTGATAAATATATTAATATATACATAAAGACCAAAACTGCGCCACGGATGATAACCTGGAGGGGCAATGTCCGGTTCACACTTCTCTCGTGATCGCCCAGGCAACATCACATGGTAACGTCAGAAATGGGAGATATTATACGGTATTACTAAACCGCTGCAGCGTCATCTCAAAACGACTGCCCCTCCGGAGAGGTTGAAGGATAAGATACGAGTTGTCGACTCCGTTAGGTTACTCTCGTATCAAATCCCCAAAGAGACGTCTCTTTGTTTAGCATCACATATTTTCCCTACCTATTAGCCGTCAAGCCTACTAAAAATACCCCTAAACTAAACCCAGAGACTCCCACCTTTGTCACGCTCGAAACACCGAGTAGCTCCCGCGCTAATATCCCCTCACTATTACAAAACCGCAGTACACTACAAAACCCCACGCCCAGGTCTGATATCCGCGTCCCGAAAACTGGTCTTAACGATATTAACACGAATACCCACGATTCTTAATGAGGCTTTTTCCATCCTTCCCCCGGCCAGCCGAGCCCTAGGGCTCAAAGCCTTTCACAGCCGCAACATCCAGCTTTACCTTATATTATTTAAAATATAAAGCAGACCCCAGAATTCTTAGGAAATCATTTGAAACAAGTCTCAAAAGGAATGCCCTATAACCGATCTACATATTCGTCCTTTTACGGAAATCGCCTCGAACAAACACTCGCGGATCTCTAAATTTAAACTGCACTTTCTCGAAAAGTATCCCACACTCTAAATAATTCCGACAGAACTTTAAAGAAAATAACCCCGAGGAAAATTAATATATCTATAAAACAAACGCCCTGATAAAAATAAAACCCAAGAAAATAAATTCGCGACTAATTACTGCACTTGTATCTCGCTTGACGGACCTCGAAGACTGAACTCCGAAGACTGACCTCCAAAGACTGGGGGCCGTTCCCGCCCTACAACCACTTTTATCGACTCACTCCCGGCGCTAAGCCACGCCGATTCTTCCATACCCCGCTCACTTCTTGTCACTCCCCGTATCCACGGCCCACGCATTCTCTCATTTCCGTATTACCTTATATGGTCATGAAATCTCAACGCCGACATCCGGACTACAGCAATCATAATGTTTTCCTTTTTAGCTTGAAATAGTATTTTTCGTGATTCTAATTTTCCTTACCACCAATTATTAAGATAATGAAAATATCTAAAATTCATTTGAGCAGGTTTTACTTTATTTTGAATTAAAATACGAAAATGGGATCTGTATCCTTTACTGCTTTGCTAAATGCGCCACCTAGCTGAAACAAGTGGCACTTTTGACATAGCCTTAAAACCAATTCACCTAATCTGTACTATGCCAAGGTTCATGAGTTTATTGCAAGATACGCAGTGTCGCCCTCTTTTCCCCCAATACTAAATTCTAGCGGGCTCTTGGCAATTTAACAATAACAGCGCCATGATGACGGAAAGACAGCGAATTATGACGGAACTTCTTGAATCGAAGTTTACCCAATTTCCCGCTACTGCGCCCCCATAGCCCGCCTTCTGCATTCCTTACTTTTGTAAAGCCCCCCAAATCTCTCTCCTCAAAAGACATTTCCTACTTCTTTTCACTTAGTGGACCCATTTCGCTTAGGAACCTTGGACACCCAGCAATCTCTAATTCCATACTATTACATAGCCATGAAATACCCGTTTTCGGCGCGAATTTAATGTTCGCGTAATTTAGTATAGAAACAACATCTTTACTCGATTCACGTAATTTTCACTCTTTCCCTGCTTCCAAACATTAAGAATAAAACATCCGGAATTTATTTGAATAATATTTCTTCATTTCCTGAGTAAAATAAGGAAATAAGGTCTGTTTTATTTTCTAATCCCGGAAGTAATGCCATCTAACCTAAACAACTGATACTTTTATGTTTGTTGTAACATTCTTTTCAATGAACCTAATCTACCTCCGAACTCAAGCGTTTCCCACACATTAAGCAGATGTCGCTTCCACCCTTAGCTAATATCAAGACATCAATAGTAATCCGAAGGTAGTGGAACCACCCTACCACAAAATGTTAGCGAGTGGTAACGGAACGCCTCGATCCGAGGTTCGTTCTGGTACAAGGGTTAGCTACAATTCTTTTATAGGGACCTTACTAAATGTCAGTTTGGATTTTTCAGGCATTTTAAAAGCCTTAGAGTATACTAGCTTTTGCCCGTGGCTTCACCCACGTGAAAGTGTCTTTCAATTAAAAACTATTATCGACAGTTTTCGGCTTGGCGGTTATTTCATCAACACGCCTTGTCACAACGATGATAATAAAAAACCACATCCAAATCTGTTGAGTGCTTCTCAAGTTAAAACGGAAAAGATAGACAAAAATTTTTAAAAATTGAGTTCTTACAATATTGAGAAATCCATTTCATTTAAAATTTCGCATAAATATTCAATGTACAGAGGTGACTTTTTTAATATTTATTTTTAGTACAGAGTTAAAGAAAATATAAGCACCCCAAAAATAAAGTCATTGCACCTATAGAATATAGAACCTATTTGCATGAATGAGGAAACTGACAGTTCATGCTAGTGGAAAATGCGCTGTTAATGCATGAGCTATTTCACATTGCAACATTCAAAGTTCGTGACAATGTGAAATAGCTCATGCAAAATAGGAATTAAAAGCGTGTTTCCCATTATCACGAACTGTCAGTTTACTCCTTCGTGCAAAAAATATACTTTGGTTAACATCATACAAGAAATTAACCCAGTAGCATTTATGCATGTAGTTCACGAAACAAACTAGCGACAGTAGCAGGACTTCTACCCATCAAGATTTCTTCCTAACTCTATAGGGGACGTATCGTTTAAGATTCATCTGATCCTTCTATCATCTGTTGTGTAAGAACCAGTTTTCCCTATTGCATTTATGCATGTAGTTCACGAAACAAACTAGCGACAGTAGCAGGACTTCTACCCATCAAGATTTCTTCCTAACTCTATAGGGGACGTATCGTTTAAGATTCATCTGATCCTTCTATCATCTGTTGTGTAAGAACCAGTTTTCCCTGTAGCATTTATGCATGTAGTTCACGAAACAAACTAGCGACAGTAGCAGGACTTCTACCCATCAAGATTTCTTCCTAACTCTATAGGGGACGTATCGTTTAAGATTCATCTGATCCTTCTATCATCTGTTGTGTAAGAACCAGTTTTCCCTGTAGCATTTATGCATGTAGTTCACGAAACAAACTAGCGACAGTAGCAGGACTTCTACCCATCAAGATTTCTTCCTAACTCTATAGGGGACGTATCGTTTAAGATTCATCTGATCCTTCTATCATCTGTTGTGTAAGAACCAGTTTTCCCTGTAGCATTTATGCATGTAGTTCACGAAACAAACTAGCGACAGTAGCAGGACTTCTACCCATCAAGATTTCTTCCTAACTCTGTAGGGGACGTATCGTTTAAGATTCATCTGATCCTTCTATCATCTGTTGTGTAAGAACCAGTTTTCCCTGTAGCATTTATGCATGTAGTTCACGAAACAAACTAGCGACAGTAGCAGGACTTCTACCCATCAAGATTTTTTCTTAACTCTATAAGGGACGTATCGTTTAAGATTCATCTGATCCTTCTATCATCTGTTGTGTAAGAACCAGTTTTAAAATACGATGATTTTCTGAATTTTTTATTATTTTACTATTATTTTCTGAATTATTTGTGTTCAGATTGGAAAATTAACCCTGTAGCATGTAGGCAACTTGAAATTACAGAATTTTAACCAGTAGCCTTAGCATGAAAACATTAACGGTTACGTTTAGTTTGAATGTAACGCGGTTTTGTATGAAATCTGATAACTGCCCCTAGCGGTTAGTAGCGGAACTTATCAGAATTCCATACAAAACCGCGTTACGTTCAAACTAAACGTAACCGTAATGTTTTCATGCTAAGGCTACAGAAATACAGTATTTTGATAACTGAAAATACAGTATATTTTTCAGTAAAAAATATTGTAGCAAGAATTTAAAATTATTAAAATCAGTCACTATCAGTTTGATTTAGTCCCAGAAGCCGGCTTAGTTTTATAAATTCTTGAATTGTTAAATTTTTAATTCATTATAAATAGCGACTCATCTCTAAATTTTTGTTTATTTTGGTGCTTGTTTATTTTTTTTTGGAGTTGACGGTCCACTTAAATCACTATCAGAATTATTTTTTAAACAAATTTCAAGTGAAAAAATGTACATAGATTAACATCCTCAAATAAAATGTAATCGTAGTCGGCGGTAAGGGTATTCCCCGCGCTAAGTGCATTCGTTCTAAGTAAAACGTTCCGTTTCCCCTATTATTTTTTTCTCAAGCTAAGAGAACGTTCCCTTTTTCGTATTTTAACGTTCCTTTTTTCTTATTTTATAATGATTATTTTCTAAATGAAAATTACAGTGCTCTCTATACACTGTATTCACAGCAATACAGTATACAGTAAATTGAGAAAAAATACACTGTTTTCCAGTCTCATCTACCGATAGCAAGAGTTCAATGAGTATATTCAAAAATTACTTACAGATAAATGTAAAAAATATCACGCGCCACATTTTTCGCTCCAATATTTTTATAATTCCGGAAATTTAGAACATAAATTATTTTATTTCAAAGTGAGAAGCTGGATTATTAATTTTATTAAAATAAGATTGAAAAATAATTGATTATGTTTTAATGGTTGTGGTTGCTCGTTAGAATTATAATTTTCTGAGCAAACTAACCAAAGAAAAATAAGTATTTAGTTTATTACACCTATCTAGAATTTTATTACCTAAAGGGTTTTTTATTACATATAAGTATTGGCACTTTAAGGAAGTACCTACAAGTAAAAAAAATATTAATTAAGTTTTAATGGTGACTCGTTAAAACTATAATTTGCATTTCTTTATGTACAGTACCTATACCTATAAATATCCTTTTATTTGGGTACTTTAACAGGTATAGGTACTGCTATCATTTACTGAGTCGCATTTTTCATAAAGTTCTTTTCAGGAAAGAAGCTGTTGTTGCGTCAATGAATAAATACAAAAATTCTTTCATCCGCGGGACTTCTTTCATGAAAACAACTTTACTAAGCAACTTTGACAAACGTTGCACACTTCCGTAGCACAAGCGGGGTTGCCAGGTGTTTCAATGTCCTTTCCGGGTAAATAATATATAATATGGAGTCCGGTATTATAACACAGTTTGTTTTTCGTCGCTCGGTCTGTGGCGTCATAAATTATTTCTACCCAGAGTTAATTATCATTCATTTCAATATTTAACTGTACTTTTCTATTTTAAACTGAGAGAAAAGGATCAACATTCACGGTATGATATATTTTTATACCTCTGCCCACGTCCTCTCAACTTTCTGACGTTTCGTATTTTCTGACCCCACAAACTCAAACTTTGTTTGTACTACAAGTAGACGTGGCGTAAAAAGTAATTAGTGCTATTATTACGAAATTCAATGTACGGACGCCAGCGTACATTAAGAACAGCCAGGCTACCTATTCGCAGTTCTTATTATGATGTCGTAGTTGTTAAAATCGTTTACAAATAGGAGATTGAACTGCTGGCGTTTATAGACCCACAAAAACATTATCATTCTAGTCTACGTTGCACCTGATGCGTATTTGCGTTCGGATCTACGGTGTAGTGGATCTACAAAGCGGGACTTTTATGGGGTCGTAGCACTTACTACGCCGTAGCAAAGCATAGACGCGAGTGGTCGTCGTGAGATCACAAATAATTGTTGTTTCCGGTACTTTTCTGAAAGATCTGGCAAGCCTGTCAATAGAACTTGTTTTTGTTTCTTCGGGAAATTTGTCCAGTTGTATCAACCAACCGCGACGTATCTTTACGTTGTACTAGTAAAATTTGTGCACGTCTTCAGTAAATGGCAGTAGTCAAGTCTACACTTACACCTAATAATGTTTTAGGCTTTTGGAGTAATGTTATTCTGGAGTCTTTTTATTGTTTTACTAGCAGGTTTGTTACAAACAAAGAGCACTATAATGGTAGTTTATGCTACAAAAGCGGTAAGGAGGCAATAAATAGCTTATTTGATTTTGGATGATTTGAAACACCAGTGTTTTAAACGTTACGAATAAGTTATTGCCCTGACCCACGTGTATCATACCACGTTTTTCAATGCATAGTATGAGTAAATAAATGAAACGTAATTAAAGAAACAAACAAAATACTCCAAATGAATTTTAGGCGAGCATTCTTATTATTTTTCTCTGCACGCAAGTTGGCAACTTGATGAAATAAACTGCTTTCAGTTTGATGCGTTCGTAGGCTGCTTTCAGTCCCCTCAAACTATATCTTGATACTGTCCTGCTGTCAGTGGTAGGCATGGTCGTCCGATGATCAAACTGAACGCAGCCTACGAACGCATCAAACTAAAGCAGCTTATCCATCAAGCCTATAAGTACACAAGAAAAGACCAGCAACTTTCATTCAATAAATTGAATAAAAATAAAGCACAAGTGTGGAAAATCTGACTTTGCCAACAGTTTTGATGTATATAAAATGAATCTTTACGAGCACTTGCATTTAAAGTGGAATTACATGCTCTACTGATCATTACATGCTCTACTGATATTATATAGGTACAACAACAACGGAAGTAGTAAAAAAAACCGGTAAAATGGGAGTAGGACTCGTGCCCTAAAAATTCCGTACCATTCTGATAAGTTAATAAGTAAACTTGAATGATTTGTGTAAAAATACAAACTATCATTACCTAGAAACGGTACAAAACAAAACTGCAAAATTAAATCCATAAAAAACCGTTTTCAGTATTTTTTGTTTAAATAGAGTATATGGTTCATAATGTACAGAAAATTCCAAATTCCTAACTTGTTTAGTTTCTTAGATAGACCCCGTAACAAAAATGTTCTAAAACTGCCAACTCTCTAATGTTCCTATAGTCGAAAAATATTTAAAAGCTCTCAATGTTTCAAAAGGAGCAGGCCCGATGGAATTCACCCAGTATTCTTGCAAAGATGTGCTTCAAATCTTGCAATTCCTTTGTCATTTCTCTTTCGTAAATCCTTAGAAAGTGGTACCTTTCCCAAATGCTGGAAACACTCTTTTATAGTTCCAATTTTTAAAAATGGTGACAAACGCAATGTAGCAGACTACAGGGGAATTTCAAAATTGTCTATTATTGCTAAAATGTTTGAGAAAATAATTTATGATGCCCTTTTTCCTATTATAAGACCAGTCTTAACAGAGCGGCAACATGGCTTTGTCAGTGGGCGATCAGTTGAAACCAACCTCTGTGGGGTAACTGACAGAGTTTTGACTGCATTAGGTGACGGATACCAGGTCGACGCCGTGTATACCGACTACTCCAAAGCGTTCGATAAAATTTGTCACTCTATTTTAATTATAAAATTGGAGCGGTTTGGTATACACGGTGATCTTCTTAGATGGCTGGAATCTTATTTGCGGCAAAGAACCCAGGCAGTTACTATAAAGGGATACGTATCATCCTTTGTCCCCATCACCTCAGGTGTTCCCCAGGGTTCACACCTCGGCCCACTTTTGTTCAACATATTTATCAATGATATTATTCAATATATTAAATACTCTAATGTTTTATTATATGCAGATGACAAAAAGATCTATTCCGTTATCAAAAGTAACTAAGACTGCATATTATTGCAAAAGGATTTAGACAACTTAGGTAGGTATTGTGACACTAATAAACTTCACTTAAATTTAGATAAATGTTGCGTAATAAGTTTTTCTAGAAAGGTTTCCGAGCTCAATTACAATTACTCTCTGTTAAATACACAACTCAAAAGAGTGACTGAAGTAAAAGATCTTGGTGCAATTAAAGATAAGGAACTTTCTTTTAGAAATCATATTGAAAAATGTACTGCTAAAGCTTATCGAATGCTTGGGTTTGTACTTAGACAAGTTAGGGATTTTAAAAATTCAAGCACCCTGAACGTCTTGTATAATGCCTATGTAAGATCTTGCCTGGAGTACGCATCAGTTGTCTGGAATCCCATTTACATATTAACTTAATTGAAAAAATTCACAAGAAATTTATCAAGTATTTGAATTTCAAACAAAAAGGTAACTTTAATTTCAATCCTCAGTCAATCTGCTCACTTGAAGACAGGCGAACTTGTCGTGATCAAACTTTGCTTTTTAAAATTTTAAATAACTATTTGGACTCTCCTTATCTGTTAAGCAGAATAGGATTCAAGTGTCAAACTTACAATTCTCGTAAAAGAAACTTGTTCAGCGTTCCTTTTGCTGGTACAAAGTATGTTAAAAATAGATTTTTAATCAGGGCTTGTGATACTTACAATAAGGACTTCAGTGATATTGATATTTTGCATCTTTCGTTGGGTCAATTCAAGAGTGAGTTATATAACACTTTTATCAAAAAAAATTAAGCATGTATTATATATTTTATTTTCTTTGCTTGTTTACTTTTGATTTTTTTTAAATATATATAATTAATTTTTAAAGCCATTTGGCTGTACTGTTTGTGCTGATGTTTTTTAGTTTTGCATGTTGTGTATTTGCCGTGCATTAATTTTATTTGTTTTTAAAATTGTTAAGTGGAAACTGTTTTTGGTTAAATTGTAAGCTATAATATTATCACTACGTATGTAAGAAATGATAACTGTTTGTTTCCCAATAAAAATAAATGAAAATGAAAATGAAATGAAACTCTGATGATCAAGAACTTGTCCTCTATTCATAGGAACCAGGGGGACAGGGCACGGCGGCGCTCCCCAGAGTACCATCTATGTTATTTTTCATTCACGATAATTCAAAGATAATTCAAAAATTACAAAGTTACCTCCAAACCGTACAATAAACCGATAGCATTCAATGAATACTTGAAATTAGATCTGAAACTTTGCATAATATAGCTGATGTTTTTATATAGCAAATAAAAATCAAAATTTCATAAAAATGAAATAACCATCAGTGTAGCCGCGATTTCAAAATAACTGATGTTTTTGCGTGCGCGGCATCTGATTAGAGTAGTATAGAGAGTTAAAAAGCAGAAGCGTTAGAGCAGGACTGCGATTGAGGTATTATGGGCCCCCGATTCAACGATTTGATATTTTTTTCAGCGAACTCTTACTGCGAGGATGACTTGGACTCTGTCACGGACATCCCTCGCAACTTGAAGAAGCCAACCACAAAGTTCTATTACTACTGGAAGTCGGACAAGGCGTACAACGACCCGCCGGACAAGTTCGGCTATTACAAGTGGCAGGACGAGCTGGTTATCAGACATGTCCTCAACTTGACCACTGAACTGTACATCGGTAATGTAGAGGCGGCTCTGAAGTTCGTCTATGTCTATCTCTCTATTACATCTATCTCTGTCATCTATTTCTCTCTATCCGCCTCGCTGGAGCTTACTTCACTCAGCCGACCACAAAGTTCTATTACTACTGGAAGTCGGACAAGGCGTACAACGACCCGCCGGACAAGTTCGGCTATTACAAGTGGCAGGACGAGCTGGTTATCAGACATGTCCTCAACTTGACCACTGAACTGTACATCGGTAATAAAGAGGCGGCTCTGAAGTTCGTCTATGTCTATCTCTCTATTACATCTATCTCTGTCATCTATTTCTCTCTATCCGCCTCGCTGGAGCTTACTTCACTCAGCCGACCACAAAGTTCTATTACTACTGGAAGTCGGACAAGGCGTACAACGACCCGCCGGACAAGTTCGGCTATTTCAAGTGGCAGGACGAGCTGGTTATCAGACATGTCCTCAACTTGACCACTGAACTGTACATCGGTAATAAAGAGGCGGCTCTGAAGTTCGTCTATGTCTATCTCTCTATTACATCTATCTCTGTCATCTATTTCTCTCTATCCGCCTCGCTGGAGCTTACTTCACTCAGCCGACCACAAAGTTCTATTACTACTGGAAGTCGGACAAGGCGTACAACGACCCGCCGGACAAGTTCGGCTATTACAAGTGGCAGGACGAGCTGGTTATCAGACATGTCCTCAACTTGACCACTGAACTGTACATCGGTAATAAAGAGGCGGCTCTGAAGTTCGTCTATGTCTATCTCTCTATTACATCTATCTCTGTCATCTATTTCTCTCTATCCGCCTCGCTGGAGCTTACTTCACTCAGCCGACCACAAAGTTCTATTACTACTGGAAGTCGGACAAGGCGTACAACGACCCGCCGGACAAGTTCGGCTATTACAAGTGGCAGGACGAGCTGGTTATTAGACATGTCCTCAACTTGACCACTGAACTGTACATCGGTAATAAAGAGGCGGCTCTGAAGTTCGTCTATGTCTATCTCTCTATTACATCTATCTCTGTCATCTATTTCTCTCTATCCGCCTCGCTGGAGCTTACTTCACTCAGCCGACCACAAAGTTCTATTACTACTGGAAGTCGGACAAGGCGTACAACGACCCGCCGGACAAGTTCGGCTATTACAAGTGGCAGGACGAGCTGGTTATCAGACATGTCCTCAACTTGACCACTGAACTGTACATAGGTAATGTAGAGGCGGCTCTGAAGTTCGTCTATGTCTATCTCTCTATTACATCTATCTCTGTCATCTATTTCTCTCTATCCGCCTCGCTGGAGCTTACTTCACTCAGCCGACCACAAAGTTCTATTACTACTGGAAGTCGGACAAGGCGTACAACGACCCGCCGGACAAGTTCGGCTATTACAAGTGGCAGGACGAGCTGGTTATCAGACATGTCCTCAACTTGACCACTGAACTGTACATCGGTAATGTAGAGGCGGCTCTGAAGTTCGTCTATGTCTATCTCTCTATTACATCTATCTCTGTCATCTATTTCTCTCTATCCGCCTCGCTGGAGCTTACTTCACTCAGCCGACCACAAAGTTCTATTACTACTGGAAGTCGGACAAGGCGTACAACGACCCGCCGGACAAGTTCGGCTATTACAAGTGGCAGGACGAGCTGGTTATCAGACATGTCCTCAACTTGACCACTGAACTGTACATCGGTAATAAAGAGGCGGCTCTGAAGTTCGTCTATGTCTATCTCTCTATTACATCTATCTCTGTCATCTATTTCTCGCTATCCGTCTCGCTGGTGCTAACTTCACTCAGCCGACTAGAAGTTTGGCACGAACTATACAGGGCCGCGTTCATAAATTAGGGGTTCCGACACGGCTTCTATTGCCATCTCTGTCGCACGCTTTGAAAATTGTATACGCTATCCTGCTGTCAGTGTCGGAACCTGACGAAAGTGTTCATTAATGGTCGGGGGTCAGTAGGGAGGAGCGAGAAGCGTTTTATTTTTTACTAGCTGTACCCCCCGCGACTTCTTTCGTTTCGCATGGTTTAAGGATTTGACGGACTCTATCACAGCATCTCTTGACGGAAAATTGTTCCTTCATCGTACCAGCACCATACGATTTTTTGCTAGTAGTTTCACATTTTTATTTCACGGTTTCAAATTAATTTTATCTAAGCCCCAACGTCTTCAACAAATTACCAACCCTGTCATTTATTTTATTTTTATTTATTTATTTATTTAAGAAACAAACAGCCACATATACAAATTATTACAAGTGAAAATATTCAAATTAAGCCTAAAGTCTCCTTAATTTACAAAAATGTATATTTCTAATAAGAAGTGAAGTTAACTAAACATAAGTAAGTAATACACTAGTTACAAAATATGAGCAACAAATAATGTTAGTCAAAAACATCTATCTGCAAGAAATTTTTTTCATGGCAGATTTTTTAAAGGTGGAAAAAGATACACAAAACATGTCGACATCTGATAAATGGTCATTATATAATCGGCAAACACGCCTAACAAAACTATTTCTTGCATAGCATGTTTTACAAGAAGCAATACTAAACAAATTCTTTGTATGACATGCACGTTCACATTTGCGAGGTATTCTAAAGTTGATTTTTTGTAATAAATCCGGGGTATCTATCAAATTATTATTAATTATTTTGTAAAGCATACAAGCGTCAGTGTAGTCTCGCCTGTGGGATAGAAGTTGAACTTTGTGTCTATCAGCTGAGGTATAATAGTCAAGATAAGCATAACCTGTTCTGTAGTCGAGGGCCTTCACAAACTTTTTCTGTAATTTCTCAAGTCTATCAATATGAGTCATATAAAATGGATGCCAAACTGAACAGGCAAACTCCAGTCTACTACGAACAAAACTATTGTACAGAATTTTATATGTTAACGGGTTTTTGAACGGCTTTCCAACTCTCAAAAAAAGAAGGAAATTGTATAATAACCATTTTACTTGACCCTTCCCCACTAAGAGTTTCAATTAAATTGTAGTACAAGCGATAACTTTGTTCTCTATGAAATATTGTGATATTCAAAGCCTAAAACAATGTTTTTTTTTTAAATCCCCTTCAGTAGTTCTGACGTGATGCTCTTTCATACATATAGTCGCCGTCAATAGAAATTGTGGACTATGTAAACAAACCGTTTTCTCAATTTTTCTCAAGGTTCAGTCACGGAGTCTCACTGAACATAATTCCAAATCAGGAAGCATCAAGTCTTACCTGCCATTCACTGTATTTCATCATGAAATATTCAATAATCACCAGTTAATTACGGAAAATCATAGAATCGATAGTCAATTCTGTACTGCATCTAGATTGCTGTCATATTTTTTTCTCATCGAATCTGTATTGTCTTTGAAAATTAGTGATGTACGTATCTATTTGAATATAAACCTATTTTATTCGTGATGCTATTTTATTCCGTCATTTTTTTTGACGTTACTTCATAATCTTTGACATAAACGTGTGTGTGATTCTATCGAGAGCTGTGTGATCTTCCAGCGTTGCTCTAAAATCTTTTGTGTTTTCGGTATTCTAACGACTTGGCTTCTCTTACTGATTTTATCGTAATAGTAATGGACAATGCCCCATATCATTCGCGTCAAATCGAAAAGGCGCCCAACATGAGTTGGCGGAAGGAGGCTATCCAAAACTGGTTGCGCGAAAAAGAGATCAAATTTCAAGAAACCGAAATAAAAGTGAATCTCATAGCTAAAGTAGACAAGCAAAAATATAAAAAAATGTATGTAGATGAGTTGGCGGCATCAAAAAATGTGAGTTTTGCGCCTTCCACCATATCATTGCGAGCTTAACCCGATAGAGTTGATATGAGCGCAAGTAAAAGGTTACGGTTACGGAAGGAACAACAAAACATTTAAAATTGACGATGTGAAGATTTTGTTGGACCAAGGTTTGGCGCGGATCGGGCCAGAACAGTGGGCGAAATGTGTAGCTCATGTCCTAAAAGTAGAAGAAAAAATGAAAGAACTGGATTGGGATAATAGATACGGCCACCGACGATGTGACGGAACCATTTGTAATTAACGTGGGCGATTTGACTAGCGATGCATCAGAATATTTTAGCGATGAATCAAATAATGAAAATTAATTAAGCACCTAACATATTTTAATTACATACTTACCCATCTCTAGATAGTTCACCTATCCATAGACAAAGAGTACATGGCGCTTTGTTTACATAGTCCACAATTTCTATTGACGGCGACTATACATTCATACAGACAAAAATTCCGAAAAGTTTTGTTTTGGGCTCTGTAGCGTAAGTAGAGTACACGGGAATTACTCTTTTGAAAAAAATCATGATTTTTGAGTATCTACACTATTATATAAAGAGGAAAGATTTGTTTCTTTGTTTGTTTGTATGTTTGAGGTAAACTTTGGAACTACTGAACCGATTCTAAAAATTCTTTCTTTTGTAAAAAGCCTCACTATTTTTGAGTAACATCGGCTATATTTAAATTTAATACAACGATCCTGACACACCTCTTGCTAATATTAAGCTTGGAAAAGTTACCCGATTCCAAAAATGTTTTCTTTTGTAAAAGGCTACACTATTGATGAGTAACATAGGCCATATTTAATTTTAATACAACGATCCTGACACACCTCTTGCTTTTGGATGTTTGAGGTAATCTTTGGAACTACTGAACCGATTCTAAAAATCTTTCTTTTATAAAAAGCTTCACTATTTTTGAGTAACATAGGCTGTATTTAATTTTAATACAATGATCCTGACACACCTCTTGCTAATATTAAGCTTGGAAAAGTTACCCGATTCCAAAAATATTTTCTTTTGTAAAAGGCTACACTATTGATGAGTAACATAGGCCATATTTAATTTTAATACAACGATCCTGACACACCTCTTGCTTTTGGATGTTTGAGGTAATCTTTGGAACTACTGAACCGATTCTAAAAATCTTTCTTTTGTAAAAAGCTTCACTATTTTTGAGTAACATAGGCTGTATTTAATTTTAATACAATGATCCTGACACACCTCTTGCTAATATTAAGCTTGGAAAAGTTACCCGATTCCAAAAATATTTTCTTTTGTAAAAGGCTACACTATTGATGAGTAACATAGGCCATATTTAATTTTAATACAACGATCCTGACACACCTCTTGCTTTTGGATGTTTGAGGTAATCTTTGGAACTACTGAACCGATTCTAAAAATCTTTCTTTTATAAAAAGCTTCACTATTTTTGAGTAACATAGGCTGTATTTAATTTTAATACAATGATCCTGACACACCTCTTGCTAATATTAAGCTTGGAAAAGTTACCCGATTCCAAAAATATTTTCTTTTGTAAAAGGCTACACTATTGATGAGTAACATAGGCCATATTTAATTTTAATACAACGATCCTGACACACCTCTTGCTTTTGGATGTTTGAGGTAATCTTTGGAACTACTGAACCGATTCTAAAAATCTTTCTTTTATAAAAAGCTTCACTATTTTTGAGTAACATAGGCTGTATTTAATTTTAATACAATGATCCTGACACACCTCTTGCTAATATTAAGCTTGGAAAAGTTACCCGATTCCAAAAATATTTTCTTTTGTAAAAGGCTACACTATTGATGAGTAACATAGGCCATATTTAATTTTAATAGAACGATCCTGACACACCTCTTGCTTTTGTATGTTTGAGGTAATCTTTGGAACTACTGAACCGATTCTAAAAATTCTTTCTTTTATAAAAAGCTTCACTATTTTTGAGTAACATAGGCTGTATTTAATTTTAATACAACGATCCTGACACACCTCTTGCTAATATTAAGCTTGGAAAGGGTACCCGATTCCAAAAATGTTTTCTTTTGTAAAAGGCTACACTATTGATGAGTAACATATAGGCCATATTTAATTTTAATACAACGATCCTGACACACCTCTTACTGAACCGATTCTAAAAATTCTTTCTTTTGTAAAAGGCTACACTATTGTTGAGTAACAAAAGCTATATTTTATTGTAATAAAAATAAGTTTTCAGTCTGAAAGTTCAATATTTGTGAATCAAGTCGGGAGAAAAAGCGCTGCTTAGCTGCTTTATGGGCGTGCGATTGGTCTTTATTAGCGCTTTGCTTAAACATGGTGTCCGTTGCATATAGTCGTTCAAAAAATCAAATTATTTTGTTTTCCTTATTTCCACGAAAATCTTTTCGACGCGGGCGGAGCACTTTAAAACTTATAAAACACATTAAAATTAATTATTGTGAGATATATTTTGGACATTCGGGCCCGGCATCAGCCACATATTGAAGAAATAAAATGAAATAAAAAATAAAAAGTATTACATGTACAGTTTCGACTTCGTTACAACTTTATTATATGTATAGATAGATTTTGAATTTCCTATATCACTTATCGATGCTGTAGTGGTCGATAGTACGCATGATAGGGAGCAAAAATTTTTTTATTCGGAATGATTATGCGTTTGTGTTAGATAGTAAAATACACAAAATATCATCCAATTCTAAGTATAACTTCAAGTGGCGAATCCAAAACCATATTAGAGAAAATAGAGCTAATGCCGGGCTCGACTGTGGAGGTACCACCATCTTACTCGCAAACCCCCCCGAAGTTATTCGGGGGAGAGTAAGAGAACAGCTCTCAGGCAAAACCAGGCGGCACATCATTGCCTGGGACCGTTTGATGGCGGTATATCCATCCCCAATTGCCGGGCCTTATATAAAACAGACTGGTGACGGGCAGCGGCGTCACTAGTGCAAGGGTTTCGGCACCGCACTCACCAACCCGCCTGCCCAGCGTGTGTGAGTAGGGGCATTTCTTCCAGGGGGACCGCCAAGAGTGGTGAACTCCTGGAAAGGCCTATGTCCAGCAGTGGACGAAACAGGCTGATGGATGTGGTGGTGGAGGAGGTAGTAAGAAATAATAAATATTGGGTTTTTGCTAAAATAACATTCAAACTGAACATGATATTTCTTTTTAGAACCATCTTTGGGTTTTTTTGCTCAATATTGAATGACATGTTGAATGATAGTTTAGAAGATTCTGTTACGTTACGATAAGAGTGTAGCTAGTTTCAGACTACGCTATACTATTGTGCTATATTATGCAAAGAAGGACCTAATATAGTAAGCGTGTAGGAAGCCAATAATATATAGTACAGTACAGTGTGAACGTGTCCTTAACAATGTATGGTCCGCGATATTGTTGTGCTATGAGCTATATACAGCTATATACTATATGCTATCATATTATAGCGTAGTCTGAAAGCCGCTTGTTTTTGGCAGAGGAACTTTTTCTTTCGTGTAGTACTGCTAGATTATTTTAAACAGGAAGATTAAATTACGGTTTTGCAGGGGCTATTAATTATTCACAAAAGACAAGATCATCAGAAAATTTGTTAGCTACGTTATTCTAGTCATAATAAATTTAACCTTGCATTTTTATCAAAATTACAGATTTGGAACAAAAGTTCCGAGAGACGACGAAATTCATAAACTACCACAGAGGAAGCCCCAACTACATAATGGGGGTGATAGCGTCGAACATCAAGGAGAGATTCACGAAAATGCTCAAAACGTACCGTCTGTACGCCAACTACAGCGACCTCGTCCTCAACTTCAGGCAAAACAAATCTATCAACCTCTACATTGATGGGTATATGGAGACTGGTAAGGGGGAAGTTTTTCCTTTTCGGATATCCGTTTTTTTATTTCTCGGATATCCGGTATGTAGGCAGGTTTTCTCGTTTAATGTTTTTACGGTTCCGTACCCAAAGGGTAAAACGAAGCCCTATTAATGTGAAGTTATTCGGGGGAGAGTAAGAGAACAGCTCTCAGGCAAAACTAGGCGGGCCACCATTGCCTGGGACCGATGGATGGCGGTATATCCATCCCCAATTGCCGGGCCTTATATAAAACAGACTGGTGACGGACAGCGGCGTCACTGGTGCAAGGGTTTCGGCACCGCGCTCACCAACCCGCCTGCCCAGCGTGTGTGAGTATGGGCATTTCTTTCAGGAGGAACATCAACTGGCGAAATCTTGGAAAGGCCTATGTCCAGCAGTGGACGAAACAGGCTGATGGATGGATTAATGTCAGTCTTGCTGTCTGTCTGTCATGAATTACAAACCTGAAATTAGAATATTTTGTGTAAAATGTTGACACAAAACCGAATATTAAATTAGTAAATCAATAAAATTACCGTCTTCAATGGGGGGGGGGGGGGTCTCATACATGAAATAGGAGCCGATTTAAAAAGAAATAAGAAACGCAACTCGCGTATGAAAAAAACATATTAAAAGAGGCGTTTCTAACAAAGTGTCATTTGACAATGGCACCAGAAACTCAAAAGTCAAAAGGCTCTAAGTTGGTTCCTTCTTACTGTGTGTCGTGCGACCCTGGGCCAGCCGTGATTCATTGATTTATAGACACGTGGACGCCCATTGGCGCCTTTGCCATGGTGAACTGTATTGAACACAGTTATAAACGGGTAATTTTTTTTAGCGCTAATTAGACTTTTATATAACGTACCCATTTTGACGCTTTGTCATCAGCCTCATATTGTGTAATATTGATAGATTCGGACTATAGTGAGCTGTCCCTGTATCACGACCTGTTCATCGAGTCTCTGAAGAACGCAAAGAAGAGAGGAAGACAGGCCATCAAGTACGACCTAAAGGTGTTGGATGATAAGCTGGAGGAGGGCGTGAGTAATTGCAAATAATATCCCGACTTATATTACTGATTTATCAACGACTTAAAAACGTGAAATTTGGTCTGTAGGTTCTTTGTATGGAGTAGATATGCTCGACTGGAAAGGATTTGAACCCGGGTCTTAATATTACTGAGTTATCATTGGTATAAAGTGCAAGACCAGTAAGACGAAAATTCCGAAAAAATACCATTGATGGAACTACACAGAGGACAAAATCTTAAAATATTTTTCAATGAAATTCCGTCAGCTCTCGCTGCGGGAGTCCCTCAAAAAAGGAATTTATTTAATTAGACATTGTACTGCTAGTTTTTTTTATGTATGATAATTATCTTAAAAGTAAACGATTATTATTTTGCCGTGGTCCGTTAGGAAAATTTTCCATTTAATATTGCAACGACTCAGTGGTCCGTTGGGAAAAAAATACATTGATTTTGTAGTTGCACTCTATGGGAACATTTAGCGTGGTCCGATGCAATTCGCAATGGACCACGAGAGCCGATGGGAATAACCCATGTTTACCACGAGATTTTTTCAACAGATGGCTAGAGTCAGGAAGATCTTAAAGACTACAACGGGCATGACGAAATTCACCTTTAATTTAGACAACTATGACGAAAAACAGAAACAAGAATACTACAAGGCTATGGGTCAGGGAAATGTCCCACAAAGTCTAAGACAGGGAATAGGACCAGCAAATCCAGAAAGCCCTGATAGAAGGTATACAAACACTGGTAAGTTCCTTCTACGAAGAAATATTGTATAATGGGCAAAATTACACAAAGAACATCAACTCTTTTTAAGGTCCTACAATAATAAGTGAAAATAATTCAAATTTTTCAACTTCCCCGTACAAAGTGGTTCAATCAAGAAATTTCTATGGAAAAGTGAATAATAAGTACGCACAAAAAATTCTTTTGGTGTAAAGTGGTCTATTAGCGAGTTTCTATCATCTCTTGAATTTTTTCATTTTGAATTATAGGACCTTATTCTCCGAGTCTACTTGAACAATCCGGTGTTTGTGTGCATGTATGTAAATGTTTATTCGACGATAACTCGAGTATCGTTGATCGGAATGTCATGAAATTTGGCAGGCCAGTAAATAAGGCACAAAAAAATTTTTAGTTCAAACACGAGCCAAATCGATCAAGCGCGAATTGGGCGAGCGCGATTTCATAGTTTGAGGCAAACTACTAGTATAATAGTTGACAAATGTGGACACTAATAACGGTCCTTCCGAATCAAGCTCATCTTAGTTTAAGGCACCAGATAACCGTATAGATTAAATAAGTTTTCAATGTACCTGCCCACCTTATGTACCTGCCTTTTGTGATTTACTTATTATTCTGATTTATTTTATGTTTGTTGTCTTTTGAAAAAAGGTTATTTTATCTCTTTTTTATCTATCCAGTTTAATGAAAAACGATCAATAAGTTCACGCCTGTCTCGTGGAGGATGGCTAGAGACTATTAATTTCAATCTCATATTCCATCTGCAAGTTTAGATCTTTAAATTTATTTAACAAAAAAATGTGCATTAGGATAAAAACGAGTTTTATGTATTCTTTTTCCTATTAGGGTTTCCTTCTTTCGCCAGAACTCTTAGTCCTGATAATAAAACGAGAGTCCACTTTCTAAACTTTTCAATGTGTTGCTTGAATTAACATTTTAAAAATGATCTTGACATGAAATTTATGTTGCTACGTTTCTTGCCCTTGTGCTTAGCAAGACTAATCGAATGGGCGGAGTAAGCCATTATATGTACATTTATTTATCCTATCAACATATTTATTTATTTATTTTATTATGTGTATTTAATAATTTCATTTTATATTTTTTACTCGTGTAAGTAAACCTCACCTCACTTTTAAATATTTTATTGTACTTTTCCGTATTATATTTCATCTTGTTCAATTGTTTTTAAGCTTAATATCGACGAGTAGAAAGTGTTTTTATACATATGTATTTTACAAAATAATTTATTTTAATTCATTAGTAACATTATATTTTTCAGTTTCAAAAACCACGCCGACGATGGCACTCACAACTACGAGATCGAAACGACCAACACCGGATATCCGGATCGACGATTCCGAATACAAAAGGAGTATGAGACACAAATTGTGGGACCGGAAGTATGGACATTTTGACCCGAACCTAGAGGGTGTCGATATTAATTTGGAATATATTTAAAGGAATAGAGGACACCACGATTTGCATATAGTTTGCAGTGTTTTATATAGATATCTACAGATAGCGCGCGAGTTCATGTCCATCCTGAGGAATGCGGTAGTGCTGTGACCTAATCTTCGCCGTCGCTGATTACAATTACGAATTTGTCGATCGTATTTTCCATTAGTCCGTCTTTTTATTTTCGGTATCGTCACAACCATCAAGGACAACTCTCGACTGCAGACTAATGCGGCGGGCGGTGAGTGAGGTGAAGGCGGGGCGAGCTGCCCCCGCGCGTCGCCTCTGGCCCCGATGAACTCGCGCGCTATCTGTAGGTACCAACTCTACGATGTTAACAAAGGCTTATTCCAGAAATCCCCTGCGATGATCCCATTTATTTGCGTTTATTATTGTAAATATATAGATTTGATGTCTACACTAGTAAAGCAAAAAGAGGTTTTGTAGCGAGTTAAACAATGCCATCGGTTAATGATTATCTACCTATGTATATGTATAAAGCGCCTCTACATTTTCCATATGAGGTGCCTACGCACTAGGCAAAGGCTAGATCATGTTCCTAGCTCAGATGTTCTCCGACGCACTGAAATGTCTGGCATGGAGTGCCTGCTCATGAGCGCGTCCAGTGCTCAAGGAAATCTGTAGGGGATTTGTGGAATAACTAAGCCGTTATAAATTACAAGTTTCGAATTTAAAAATAAAACCAGCTATCCGAAGATAAATCGAGTTTATCTCATTTAAGCACTGTCCTAACAATAAATAAATAACACATCATAGATGACACGAATAGATCTGGGGGCACGGCAGTGCCCCCGCCAAGTCGAGCTAAAAAGCGGCACGGCCGTACCATCCTTTTCTCGAAACAGTTCAGGCCATTTTCGACCCCCTATAACTTCGATGTGGATAAAACTAGAAGCCTGAATTTTCAGTAACCAAGCAGGCATTGTATAAACACGGTATATTTCAAATTTCATTCAATTTGAACCAGTAGTTTAAGAATTATAACTAGTCAAAGTTTCTCAATCAATTTTGTCACTGACTGACTGACTGACCGATCATCAAAACCCTAAGGCACTTCTAGCAGACATAGAAGCATCTGGAATACAATTGGTGT
The DNA here is from genome assembly GCA_910592155.1 of Ypsolopha scabrella. Classification (NCBI taxonomy): domain Eukaryota; kingdom Metazoa; phylum Arthropoda; class Insecta; order Lepidoptera; family Ypsolophidae; genus Ypsolopha; species Ypsolopha scabrella. Next base: position 7,789,638 of record OU342986.1, read on the forward strand.
TTAGTGTATAAATCAAGGAAAAACTAAAATATTTAGCAATTTCGGTCCAGTGCTCTAGATAAACCAACTGCATAAATAACTTTGTGATCCCATGTAAATATGTAGGATTACAAAGTTACATTTTTACCTGTAAGTAGAAGGTACCGGAAAGGAAAAAATGTAGGACTATATGAGATGCCATCAAAAACAAAACTTCTCGCCAAGTCTCGCAACTTACTTCTTCTACCGTAATAAATTGTGAGATCCATGTAAATCCAAGACAAAATTAATCTATTCGTGTCGTGTCAACTATGCAGCGACGAATAAAGGTCCCACCACGAAGCAAATACGAAGCGGGGGTCCCACGGTATCAAATCCTTGAAAATAAGTTCTCAAACAAGGGACTTATTTCTTTTCAATCTAGAATTACATCCCTTCATAAATAACAATCAAAATTTTACTAATTCAAAATAATTTACAGAACAATAAAAAACTGTCCAATTTAAAAAATATTATCTATAGGCACTAACACTAAAGTAGTAAAATTATCTTGTCTGTATATTAAATATTTTTGCGAAATTTAATACTCAGGCCAAAACTACAATTTTCAAATCTGTTTGTCTGTCGAGAACCACTCAACGGATTAAGATGCGGTTTTTTTTATTATCGTCGTAGCGACCGTGTCAATACAAAGGAAATTAAGGTGTTCATAAAATAACGCCCAATCTGAAAACGGGGCAAAGTGTGTGACATAGCAACGCCCGTCGTAAGAAGCAACGCAAGGCGCATTTCGCACCGCTAAACTCATGGCCAAGCTGTAAAAGATGTGCAGGCGGGTTGGTGAGCGCGGTGCCGAAACCCTTGCACCAGTGACGCCGCTGCCCGTCACCGGTCTGTTTTATTAAAGCTTGGCAATAGGGGATGGATATACCGCCATCCATCGGTCCCAGGCAATGGTGGGCCGCCTGGTTTTGCCTGAGAGCTGTTCTCTTACTCTGCCCGGAATAACTTCGGGAGGATTTGCGAGTAAGATGGTGGTACCTCCACAGTCGAGCCCGGTATCAGCTCTACCACCTAAAGTAGTACTTGAGTTAAAACGGAACATATATACATACAGACAGACAAAAATTGTAAAATTGTGGTTTTAGCCTCAGTACAATACTAATAACCAATTTCATTTTAAATTTCGCGAAAATATGTATTCAGACATGACCTTTTTACTAACTACTTTATTATTATTAAAGATAGAAGATAAGACCATTGACGTCTCATAAACAACAAGACTCACAATCTCGCTCAAAAAGTGTCCGCGATGCATTTTGTCACCGCTTTTTAACAATCTAATGATTGATAATGATAAACAAACATTATTCACGAATATTGTAATCTATTTATAACAAGGTTGTAGAGCTGATGCCGGGCTCGACTGTGGAGGTACCACCATCTTACTCGCAAATCCTCCCGAAGTTATTTGGGGGAGAGTAAGAGAACAGCTCTCAGGCAAAACCAGGCGGCCCACCATTGCCTGGGACCAATGGATGGCGGTATATCCATCCCTAATTTCCAGGCCTTAAAACAGACTGGTGACGGGCAGCGGCGTCACTGGTGCAAGGGTTTCGGCACCGCGCTCACCAACCCGCCTGCCCAGCGTGTGTGAGTATGGGCATTTCTTCCAGGAGGACCGCCAAGAGTGGCAAAATCCTAGAAAAGTCCTATGTCCAGCAGTGGACGAAACAGGCTGATGGATGGATGGATTGTAAACTAATCATACACTATACAGTAAAAACACAATTTACTTAATTTGTAAACATGCGTGTAATTGCAATGGCCGAACAATATGATAACGAATATTTTATTGTCAATTTCACAGAAGTGTAGAAATATTTATTAGTTGAGTAAACAATAAATACATTTTAACTGCCTAAGTTTAATTATATTTCAAGAACACTTCGTAATGCTGCTATCCCTGGTCGTGTATTTTATTTTAAGGCGTAAGTTTACAAGTCTGTTTGAGACTAATTAAGGCGTAAGTTTACAAGTCTGTTTGAGACTAATTAAGGCGTAATTTTACAAGTCTGTTTGAGACTAATTAAGGCGTAATTTTACAAGTCTGTTTGAGACTAATTAAGGCGTAAGTTTACAAGTCTGTTTGAGACTAATTAAGGCGTAATTTTACAAGTCTGTTTGAGACTAATTAAGGCGTAAGTTTACAAGTCTGTTTGAGACTAATTAAGGCGTAATTTTACAAGTCTGTTTGAGACTAATTAAGGCGTAATTTTACAAGTCTCTTTGAGACTAATTAAGGCGTAAGTTTACAAGTCTGTTCGAGACTAATTAAGGCCTAATTTTACAAGTTTGTTTGAGACTAATTTTAAGGCGTAAGTTTACCTGTTTGAGACTAATTTTAAGGCGTAAGTTTACAAGTCTGTTTGAGACAAATTTTAAGGCGTAAGTTTACAAGTCTGTTTGAGACTAATTTTAAGGCGTAATTTTACAAGTCTGTTTGAGACTAATTTTTCAATGCAAGTGCCCGTAAAGACCTATTTTATATGCATTAAAACTGTTGGCAAAATTATTTGTACCGCACTAGTTCCTAATATAATAATATAATAATATTATACCTGTTTATAATATTATATTCTTATAGCGGCGGTAGCTCAGGGGTAGAACGCTGCCCTTTCAATCTTTAAGATCCAGGTTCGATCCCGGCCGGGCATGCAACAATGAGTTTTTCGGAATTTATGTGCAGAGTATTTAATACTTACAGCTTGCTGAACGGTGAAGGAAAACATCGTGAGGAAACCTGCATGCCCTAAAAAGCGTGTAATTGAGCCCGAAGTACGGCGATAGGGCTCACCACCCGTCACGTTGGGACGTAATAATCGTCGGTGAAACACTTGGAACACCTCTAATACCCCCTCGAAGATCCATGTCGTGACGATATTATATTAATTTTTATTTGTATATTCTTTACTAGCTTTTGCTTGCACCTGCTCCTATTGTTTTGGCCATATTTTTATCCTCCCTCGGTCAATTTAAGATTTTTGTACCTCATCCAAAAGCTAGTAAAATGCAAATGTTTTTAAGCTAATACGCACAGAAAATTGCATAGAGACTTTTTCTTTTAACATAGCTTTTTTGTGTAAGTCTTTTGCGATTTTCAAGAGTTTTCAATTGTTTTTGAGCACAGTGTCAAGGTTTACGTCAATAATGTGCATTTTAGGTTTATTGGTTGGCACACTATCAAAGGGAAACAAATAAAAAATTTGTAAAATAATGGCTGGTTTTTTTAATATAATTTTTTTAAGTTTACTTTAAGAAAAAAACTCAACTGGTTCACATTTGCACAATGCATTATATAGTCGAATCGACTGCAATTGCTCTCTTCTACAACCCCTTCAAAGGATTGTATCTAATTACCAGTCACCCTGTATAGATAAATAAAAATTCCTACAAATTAAAAGCTATGCTGGCGACATTCCCGCGTTGAATCGCTAAACTTAAGAGTGTATAATACCTCACTTCGCTTCGCATGATCCTGCTTTATTTTATACCAATAAATACTGCAACAATCAATCTGAAATAAATGGTAAAGTTGAGGACTAGTGCTATGTCAACACAATGGTGAAAACTTGATTCCACTAAATTTTCTCGATAGAAAACAAATTACAATGTTACCTCCAAACCGTACATACAATAAACTCACACTCAGCAAAAATTAAGAGAGTTTGGCTGGGACGTATTAATTCATCTGCCGTATAGTCCTGACCTTGCACCTTCAGATTTCCACTTGTTTCGGTCTCTTCAGAATTCCTTTGGCAGTGTCAGGTTAACATCACGAGAGGACTGCCAAAACCACTTGTCGTGGTTTTTTGATCAGATTCCCCAGAATTTCTATAGCAATGGGATCATGTCCCTACCTACAAGATGGCAGAAAGTTATCGAACAAAATGGCACCTACATATTTTAGTTAAATGTAAATAAACTTTATTAAATAATGTTTTGAATTTTCATATAAAATGCGAAGAAACTTTTTCCCCATCCTAATTAACTCGGGGCTGTGGTAGGGTTTCTGGGGAACACCAAAAAAAAATATTAACGAATTTCATAACAAGGGTAATTAAATCTTATCTTGATACTGAACACTTACCGAGTCTTCAGTATGGATTTGGCTGTCACCTTGTATTTTATGGCACGGATAATCCGTAACATAAATATGACGCGGATATTTCTTTTTCCCCATATTCTAAGGGGAGGTCCGGCGGACCCTCTAACCCCGCCCCTCATACGCCCATAACCCAGGCTGTATGCTTCATTTCTTCCAGAGCTGGACGATGTTCGGTGTGTCACCACAACGAAACAAATCAAATTCTACTTCGACAGAAAACCTGAGGAGAACGCGCTGCAGTCCATTGACCGGCTGTTCCACATGCTGAAGGCATACGAGCTAGACACCAGGTGAGACCTGTAGAGTCTATCGACCGGCTGTTCCACATGCTGAAGGGATACGAGTTGTACGCCGTACATGTACGGGTAACATCGACTCGAAAATACTCGAAATAATATTTTGTTTTCTTTGAAATGATGTTTAGTTTAAATAACCACAGATTACTCCAAAAACGTCTGCGGTGCATTGCGCAACCTGCTGCGCAACGGACCCATTATATAAGTAGAGTCGGTTGCCATCTGGTTGCTAAAAACTCAAATAAAAACCGGTCAAGTGCGAGTCAGACTCGCATACCTATGGTTCCGTAATTCGACAGTTTTGGAAATAGTGAGGAAGAAGGTATTTAAAATCTTGCCCATAACTGTTTATGGAAAGAATTGATTGTACCACAAAAGAGAGACTCAAATATTTTTATACCGTACCTACTCGAAATAAAACTCGTGGATGAAAAATTTAATTTTGTCATTTTTTATCGTGAATTTCTCACCCACTATATTTATCCTGTAATCTTTACGTAATCCCAAATTACCATGATTTTTTTCATTCGGTTCATTAGTTTCGGAAATAAATAAAGATTTCTCGAAATTGGTGCCAGTAAATATAGTAAAAGTATATATTTTTATAATCAGCTCTTTAATACCTACAATTTCATATCCATGTTGTATTTTTATAAAATATTTTTTAAAATTTATTTTACGTTTTCTTTTATTTCTCATTTGTTCCATCCATCAGCCTGTTTCATCCACTGCTGGACATCGGCCTTTCCAGGATTTCGCCACTCTTGGGGGTTCTCCTGGAAGAAATGCCCATACTCACACACGCTGGGCAGGTGGGTTGGTGAGCGCGGTGCCGAAACCCTTGCACCAGTGATGCCGCTGCCCGTCACTAGTCTGTCTATCACTAATCTGATTAGAAAAATATATACTTTTACTGTATTTACTGTAACCAATTTCGAGAAATGTTTGTAAAACCACAAAAAAGCATGCCTTTAAGTCCTTAATTCCGAAACTGGTGGACCCAAAAATATGAAAAAAATCAAGATTATAGGCCATAACTGGCCAATAACAGGAAAAATATAGCGATAAAAAAAAGTCAATAACAAATTATAAATTATTAGATGGTAGAGCTGATACCGGGCTCGACTGTGGAGGTACCACCATCTTACTCGCAAATCCTCCCGAAGTTATTCGGGGAGAGTAAGAGAACAGCTCTCAGGCAAAACCAGGCGGCCCACCATTGCCTGGGACCGATGGATGGCGGTATATCCTTCCCCAATTGCCGGGGCTTATATAAAACAGACTGGTGACGGGCAGCGGCGTCACTGGTGCAAGGGCTTCGGCACCGTGCTCACCAACCCGCCTGCCCAGCGTGTGTGAGTATGGGCATTTCTTCCAGGAGGACCGTCAAGAGTGGCGAAATCCTAGAAAGGCCTATGTCCAGCAGTGGACGAAACAGGCTGATGGATGGATGGACCTTTTTGTTGATTTATTTTCTCCTCTCCTACACCCATTACGATTTTTTCCCATAAACGGCTATAAGGCTCACGTGGAACAGTAAAATCGACCGTAAAAGACGGGTGTACGAGAGTTTACTGTGGTTTTGCCACGCCGCACTCGGAAAAACCCCAAACTTCTCAGGGATATACAATAACGTTGCGATAGATCTTTTCACAAGTTATTCTCCTTCTAAATTCTCAGTACGTTGCAGGCAAAAGATAGTGGAGCTGGGAGAACTGAAGTCCATGGTGGAGTCGTCGTCTCAGTACGAGACTGGGTACCTCGTCTCTGAGATCATTGAGAAGTAAGTCACTCAACACGGTGCACACCCTAATACGTGTTACTAAGGTCTCCTCTATCACAACAACGAAATAATAGAATAAAAATAATGTTGAGGGGGTCCCCATACAAGAAACCTCGAAAAAATAGCTAGAGAGAAAAATCGAATAAAAAATAGAGACGGATGGACAGACAGACAGACAGCGGAAGATTGGTAATAGATACAGAAGGCCTGCTCCATACAAACAACGATTCCGGGCACACGCACACAGACGCTTACGTACGACGATCTCTAGACACTCATGTACTGACATTCGACCGAGATCGTTGTACGTAAGCGTCAAGCACGTATCCAGGGGGGTAGATAGGTGGGATTTATCCCCCCCCCCCGAAATTTGGCGTGACATACACGGGACCGGGAATGTTTTTTCATAACCACTGTAAAGTACGTTTTAATAAGCAAAGGTACGACAATTTGATACTTAATAATATTATACGTGTAGTACAGTGATTACACAGATTTTCTTCACAATTCCCATTTTTGTTTGAATGAATGTCCCGCCCCGAAAGAAAAGTCTGGATACGTGCCTGGTAAGCATCTATATGTGCGTGCGCCCGGAATCGTTGTTTGTATGGAGCTGGCCTTCTGTATGTATTTATTTTGTAGTAATAGCCCGTTTGACAATAGCAGAGCCTGGCAAAAAACCTGTCACCGTCTGCGCAGGGAACCATACTCTTTATTATTATCATATTTTATTTTACTTTAGAGTACGTAGTACTGTGTACCACAATCAGCCTTGATTTAAAACTTGTACCTATGGATTTATTTTTTATCTTTAAATAAGAGCCAAAACAAATAGCGTTAAAATAACGTAACTTTTTCGAACTTTCTTGTATGGAGCCGCTTGAATTTTTTTTTATATTTCATTATTTATCCTGATAGAGGCCATAGTAACATGTACTCTGTGAAAATTTCAACCCTGTGACAGACAGACAGCGGAGGCTTAATAACAGGGTCCCGTTTGACACCTTCCGAAATAGGAAATTCACTTTGTCCACCTTCCAGATTTAGGCTCATGGTGAAAGAGACAGCAGCAGCCGAAGCTTTGAAATCAAACGAGCTGCTAGACTATCTCGTGAAGGCCTCCAACGTGCAAAACTACTACTTGGAAATATGGCATCTGTGCATGATGCTGCATGAAATACCGCCGAAGTACGGAAACAACAGCGAAGACTCCATCTTCATGGACGCAAGCATGAGCAAGGCGAACCGAGACGAAATAAAGAAGTTCTTCCAAGAAAAACGGGAGAAGCAGGTCAAGGATCAAGAAGAGAAGAAGCGAAAGCAAAAAGACGAGAAGGACCGCCAGGATATTGCGGCAATAATCGAGAAGTTCTACCCTCTCGGCAGTGGGACGACCCGCAAAAGGAATACTTCCAGGTCTTGGTGGCCTATAGAATATGGGTGGGAGATCGACAGTACATGGTACGACTTACCTACAACGACGCCGGCCAAAGGAAAAGGGTTTTTCGGAAGTATTTTTGGTTAAAATAAAGGTGCAGTAAGGGCTTGAAGTTCACAGATAATCATTGTGCATAATATAGCTGCATAGATGAAAATAATAGAGGTTTATATCTCGGAGAAGCCTTTGACCAATGGAAACGCAGAAAGTGTCTCACGTGACCGTTATCGTCGCGACAAATGACTTGTCCCGCGTTTCCAATGGATAAACGTTTCGTTGAGAAACAGAACTTCTTTATTAATTTCACCTAAGTATGTGACAGCTCGCAACTTCTGAGACCCGATTTCACCATACTCTGTTAGTTAGTTGACACCCCTGTTATATCATTTAAAAGACTGTTAAAGTTAGTGAGTGTCCTACCATGCTATAATTTCCTTAATAAGTTGTTAAACTTAATGACTGCTCTAGGGGTTCGTTAGATTGGTAACAGACAATTAGCTTACTGTCACACAGACCCACAGCTGTCTGGATCGGCCATGTTTGCTATTGTTTACATTGTTGTCATGTCTACCGACAACTGACCTATCTCGAAGACTCAACATTTTTGACGTTTGAACCAGCAAAACGAAATGTAAACCGATCTTTATTGAATTCAACAGAATAAACGGCATTTCAAATCAGTCGCCTTACCAATCACGAAACTTATAATACGATTAGTGAAAAAAGTGCCCGTGTGCGCAATAATGACAAAACAAATAATGACCTTTTGTTTTGGTTGGCTTAGAATGTGAGTGAATGATTTTTGAATCATTCGCTTAATGTTTGATTTACTAATGCCTTGTTACATTTTTTGTTAATTTTAATCCCTCATTAGGTAATGTCTGATTTATGAAATAACTAACAGGGTATGGTGAAATCAGGTCTTATTATTGTCTAACTTCAACATCTATCACTATCACTTTCAAACGACATCACACATAATTTTTTGCCAATCATGATCATGATACGTTTGAAAGCGGTAGCGGTAGATGTGAGGCCCGGTCCAAGCCCAAACTTATACCTGAAGCGATAGTAGGTTTATACGGTGTAAGTACACAATTACAAAATTAAATAAAGCTATTTCTAGGACTATAATTATTTCATTACTGATGCACTTTTTCTTCCCGTTTAATTACCGACGATCTAGGAAACGTTCTTAGGAAATTCTGCACAGCGCGCTCGTCTCTTAGCTACAAGGGAAAGGGAGTCAGGCTACTGGCTAGACGCCATCCCATTCTCCAACGTTGGGGCGCTGCTGGATAAGTCAACTTTCACTTTAGTTGTAGGCCTGCGGATAGGGGCAAAAATTAATGAAACACATCGGTGCCGCTTTGGATAAAGGGCTGACCAGTTGGGCCACTACGGCTTGTCATGCCTCCACAGCGCTGGGCGTCTGTCACGTCACGCTGCCATCAACGACGTCCTCCGCCGCGCCCTTGCCAGCGCCAGCGTTCCCGCAGTTTTAGAGCCAAATGGACTCGCATGCGACGATGGCAAGAGGCCCGACGGCATGACGTTCGTTCCGTGGCAGAACGGCCAGTCGTTAGTATGGGATGCGACCTGCGTCGATACGTTGGCCCCATCCCATGTCCAAGAGACCGCAGCCAAGGCTGGCGCTTTGGTGAGATTAACATGTTTGTGCCGTTTGGCGTCGAAACCCTCGGGCCGTGGGGACCCGACGCGCGACGTCTATTCAAAGAGATAGCGTCGCGCCTGGTTGATGCGTCGGGTGACAGGAGGGCGGGGGCAGACTTAGTCTCGCCATCCAATGAGGTAATGCCGCCAGCCTTCTTGGCACTCTGCCCGGCGGCATCGATTTGGACAACAATTTTTACCTTTCTAAGAGCAGGTTTTAGTCTTTTATATTATTGAATTAAGTTTAGTATTTTAAGTGTTATTTTTATTTTGTATGTAATCGTATTATAACATAGAAGATATATTTGAAATATATTTCGACCTTTATAGTAGGTCGGCATCAGTCAGAAGTTATAAATTATAAATTACAAAGTAAATGGTATTATTACTTAAAAAATATCTTCTATGATTTTTAACATCTAGTCTACTTATATATATTAAACGATTATATGTTGTATTAAAAGAAAAAGACGAATAAGATGAATTCATATTTTTATGTTTTTTTTATTTGCTAGATATAATTTGACCTTAAAAAATATCTACTATCACACCCCGTTGAATAATCTTAAATTGTCGACCCCTTTAGTTTTGCAAAATGATAAACTTTTGCTATAAAGTCTTTCAACCTTTAAAATCTATTGCAAAATAACGGCAACATAAAAATCTGAAAATAATAACCGAAACAAGTAGTACCTACATCACTTTTGATCGCCAACAACAATTAAATATTACATTGTTTTAATATCATAAGCAATGTCAACGTCATTTTCTATTTATTTCTACTTTAATTGAAACTACTCATATCTAAGCTGAAATTGAGCTCGGCCAGTCGTCCATTCCAAGGGTGTAATGCTCCTAATATCTACTGTTATAGTAATCCCACGTCTCTTCGACGGGCCAGCCATTCTGGAACCGCTTCTTGGTGGTCGACGCATTGGGCGGGAGACCCATCTTCCGCATGAGGTACGCTTGCCTCATCGCACTCTTGTGCTTTGCTTCTTCCCTTAGCATCAAGGATTCTTTGTAATTGGGGTCCATTTTTGTGGTCAGTATGGCGGATCGAACTGTGGGAATAGAATTTTAAAATCTGTTACGTTATACAGGCTGTTGAACTGCTCCGCGAGTTCCGTCACCGGTGTTATACAAGTGACTTTCGTTTATGTAGCCAAATTCATACTGGAGACTCGTTCAGTGGTCAGAACCAAGGTTCAATGACCCTGTTTGCAAAATACAAACATACATTTTTTGTGCCTCTATTATTGTTCAAGAACAACCTCGACTCAATTAGTTATTAGGAAGTCTTAATTTTTTTTTGCGTATTTCACAGAAAGGGACATTGAATTTGGGTCCTGACTACTAATTGAGTCTCCAGCATGAATTTGGCTGTATAAACAAAAATCATTTGTATACCGGATGTACATGAACAGGTACCTTTAAATGAAACCACATACTTTTTGATTATAGTGAACCATTTTTCTAAAGCAACATGCACAAATTAAAATATTTCTCCTTTCCACTACCCTACTTTAAATATATTTAAAGTCGGCAATTTTATTTTATTTGAGAATGTTGTTCAGTAAAATCAATTGAATACTTGTATTCATTTTAAGACACCTGACCATTAACACCCGCTATTATTACATAATGCACAAATAATATGAATAACTGGAGATGATGTTGCGGACCAAATCAACAACCTGTAAATTAGTAATTTTTTTTGTCTTTTTTCAATTTACCTCTTCATACCTACGTTCCACAGGCAAACTCTGTGCATTTCACTTAATTTCTGATGTTAATAAATAAATCCACCAGAGCATCTGCTCAAAAAAGCTTCATTACTTTTTTTTTTAAATCACTATTATTGTCTATGTGCTCGTGTTTAAGTTATATCTTCTCTATATGTACCTATCTCAACATATTTAGTATAAAACAAAGTCACAATCCGTGTTTGTATGTACGTATATATTCTCTTGTTACTTCTAAAGTTCTACATGAGTTTCAATGCCGTTTTCACTATCATTCACTAACATTCACGAGAAAGGTTGATGAACAACAAATTCACATTTAAGTAGTTTGTAGAAGAAGATATCGTTGTTTCAAGTCGTTTTTGCGGCGCTTACATGTCATAAAGCGAAAAAAAAAGTTTTCGGCTTGGGCGTTTTTGTTATGAATATCTCTCATAGCCTATATGTGGACCACGGTCACAACGATGATAAGAAAAAAAACGAGAATCAACCAAAGTGGTCCTAGAGTTAAAAACGGAACAACAATACAGACGAACATTCTAAAAATGCTATGTCGTAGTGATTAATGCTATGTCACAATAATTAGGGCGAACCATTTTTTTTCTCTGTCTGTCTGTATATAAGGTGACTTTAATTTATGCAGCCAAATTCTTACTGCAGACTCAGTAAGTGCTTAGTTACAAGGTTCGGTGACCCTTTTTGTGAGATTCATAAATTATTCTTTTAGTGTTCTCTACGAACGCAAGCCCAGCCCCGAGTCAATTACTAGGGAACGTCAAGATTTCATTTTGCGAAATCAGCAAAAAGCGTTATAGATCCATGTTACTGATCACTTACTAAGCCTCCATATATTTCGTAAGCCTTATATTTCGTGTTGACTCGAGAGCAACTCAAAATTAGATGCGATTTGTTTTATTATCATCGTAGAGACCCTGGTCAACACATAGGCGAATATTATATTATACTACTAGCTTTTGCCCGCGATTTCACCCGCGTTGAATTAGTTTTTGTGTACTCCTATAAAATCAGTCAATATTATTCGGACTGTTACCTACAGTAAACACAGTTGGTGAAATGTGTGTGTTATGCGCCTCTGTTTCCCATTTTGTGTGTCTCTTTTATAGTTTTTCGTAAAGTAGTTTTTGTCCTATTCAAAGTCTAGAACTACATTTATGCAAAATTTCAGCCTAATCGGTTTCGTAAGCATGGCGTGAAAGGGTGACACATCACTTTTCTATAGAAATTTGAAAGCTCATTTTCATCCCATGGGAACTGATTTATGGGATAAAAAGTAGCCTATGTCCTATTCCAGGTCTAGAACTACATTCATATAAAATTTCAGCCCAATCGGTTCAGTAGTTACGGCGTGAAAGAGTAACAAACATCCATACATCCAAACTTTCGCATTTATAATATTAGTGGGATTAGTGGGATGGGATAAATTAAGGAGTATTAATAAAATAACGCCCAAGCCAAAAACGGGGTAAGGATTGCATAAACGCGAGGGGTGTCGCGGGCAAAGGCTAGTTATTTAAATATTATCTATTGTCAAAGAGCACTCACGTATGTGGGTAGGTGAACTTTCACCCGCTGGCTTGGTCGCAGCTCTCGTCTCATGAGCGGCGTCGTCGTCCACCCGCTTCATGTTGTTCCGTGACTCCAGCTCGTATATGTCCACCGACATTATCAGCTCGCACAGCTTGTCTATCTTCACCTGAAACGTCATTCCGTTTGAGACATCTCTGTGAAAGGGCGAAAGGCTGTCTGTGGCTGTTATACAACACTTTAACTTTTTCAAAATCACGGTGTAAGGGAGAACGTTTCGGGCTCGGTGCAAAATGCACAACTTATGATTGTTTTTCTTAATATTGAATAAAAAGTACTAAATAAATGTGACTTATGGCATTTTGCAACAATAGTTTAATGTCAATTAAGCTTTTCTACCAAACTTCTGTAATTTTGTCCATTGCGTTGTTAATGAATGTTCACACCAACATAAATAACGCTTTTAAGTTTGTATCCATAAAATGACGCAATTCTGCTAAAAACCCCTGATAATTATTAAATAATAGTCGCAAAATAAGATTAAACTATTTTATTTTATACATTTTATATAAAAATGAGACAAACACCATAAGTTTAACTTTATTACTTCGTATTTCACATAAAATAATGTTACATAATTTATACAAACAGAATTTAAGTACAAAACGTATTCTACAACGTTAGGGACGCCATACTCCATAACGTTTAGTTTCGAGGCCTGGAATTGTACGAGACGGCCGCAAGTTTTCATGCGAATACGAGGGGTGGCTGATATAAAATCTCCTTTGTTAAAGAAAGTTTAAAAAATGTTACTGGCCACTATATTCTCGTATTCTTTGTTTATTCCTTTTTTAAAAATTATGACACTTATTTGTTTCTACGAGTTCAATTTTTTTTTGGCGCGTCTTCGTTTTTATCAAGTTGCAATAAAATTAAAAATGGATAAAATTGAGTATCGCGCTGTGATTAAATTCCTCGGTAAAGAAGGGAATACGCCGACGCAAATCCGAGAGCGCATGTTTAAGGTGTTCGGAGATTCATGTCCTTCCGAATTTGTAATAAAGTTTTGGTCAAAGCAGTTTAAACAAGGCCGTGTGAGCTTAGAAGACGATCCCCGTAGTGGAAGGCCCATTTCTGCAGTTACCGCAGATAATGTGGAAAAAGTGAAGAAACTGATCCTTGCCGATCGGCGAATTAAGCAGTGGGAAATAGCTAGAGATGTTGGCATTAGCAAGGAACGAGTTCATGAAATAATTCATGAACATTTGGGAATGTCCAAGGTGAGCGCACGTTGGGTGCCTAAAATGTTGACCCTGTTTGATAAGCAAAGGCGTGTGGAATGTTGTCAGTCATTTTTAGACTTGGTAAAGGATAAAGAGGAAGAAACTATCTTGCGAATAGTGACCTGTGATGAAACTTGGATTCGTCAGTGGGATCCCGAAAGCAAACAAGAATCGATGCAATGGAAATTTAAAGGGGAAAAACCACCAAGGAAGTTTAAGGTCCGGCTGTCAGCGGGCAAACTAATGGCAACCATTTTTTGGGATGTTGAGGGGATTCTTATGATAGATTACCTGCCAAAAAACACCACGATGAATGCTGAATACTATGCGAACTTACTTGACCAGCTACGCAAAAAAATAAAAGAAGACAGGAGGGGCAAACTTAGCAAAGGCGTTTTGATTTTGCATGATAATGCACCCGCGCACACGGCCTTTAAGGCGCGGTCATCTCTGACAATTGATCTTCGCAATCTAAGTGCGAATATTTATCTAGACTAGCTAACGACAACGACGTGGACATTATAGTTGTTCAAGAACACCACATTGCAGATTTTAATAATTTTGATAGACGAGGCTATATCCCTGGTTTCAGTCTCTTAGCTTATACACTTTCACCTATTTATGGATCGGCAGTATATGTGAAGTCTTCTTTAAATCAGTCAAAAGTGTTAGAAATTTCAAGCGAAAATAATTTAGAAATAATTAAAGTTCAAATTTCCAATATAACAGTGATAGCCGTATATAAGCCTCCAAACAGTGTCTTTCCTAAGCCACCTTTGCCTAAGCTCCCCCACCCTGCAATTTACCTTGGCGACTTCAACAGCCACCACACATCATGGGGATATTCCTCGAAAAATTCGTGTGGCGAGATCCTATCTGACTGGGCTGAAAAAGAGAATATCCATCTGATTTTCGATCCTAAAGATAGAGGCTCATTCCGATCGGCTCGCTGGAAAAGTGACACAAACCCCGATCTCTGTTTCGTGTCGCAGGACCACTGCGGCAACATTCTTCCAACCACGCGAAAAATTCTGACTAATTTCCCGCGTAGCCAACACCGCCCGGCTCTAATAAAAATCGGACTTGAAGTTCCCCTTGTTATGTCGGTTCCCAAATCCCGATGGAACTTTACTAAGGCTGATTGGGATGCTTACAGTCACCAGGTGGACTCCACCCTACGCTGGCTCAAACCTTCCGCAGAAAATTATGGGCGTTTCTGCAAGATCGTTTTAAGTGGGGCCAAACGGCATATCCCGCGAGGTTTTCGCAAGGAATACATACCTGGCTGGACAGTAGAAGCGGAAGAAGCCTATCAGGAATTTCAGTCCACAAGTGACCCTCAGGCGGCGCATAAACTCATGAACGCACTTGACGAATCCCGGCGCAAAATATGGACTAAAAGTGTGGAAGGCATGGATTTCACCCACTCCAGCAAAGAGAGCTGGACCCTGCTGCGTAAATTGGGAGGAGCAACAGCACCTGATGCAAAGGAGCCTCCAATACACCCGAATGAGGTTGCCCGGCACCTTCAAAACCTAACAAACTGTGCGAAGGTAGATAAGTCATTTGCCAAACAGATCAGAATAAAACATGTCAATTACGTCAGAGGTCTCAAACCCAGAGATGAGTTCAGTTCTCCTTTCACGGGCCGTGAGCTGGCAGTGGCACTCAGTAACGTAAGATGTGGCAAAGCGGCGGGTTTTGATCATATCTACCCGGAATTCCTTACCTACCTAGGCAACAAAGGTAGACGATGGTTTCTTTAATAACATCCTGGAAACAAGTACTCTACCAAAAATATTTCTCGAAGCTAAAGTAGTAGCCATTCTCAAGCCCGGGAAACCAGAGGACGATCCAGCGAGTTACAGGCCAATAACCCTGCTGAGCGTCACTTATAAGTTGCTTGAACGCCTAATATACAATCGCATCTCCCCAGCAGTGAACCCAACGATACCGACGGAACAAGCCGGATTTAGAGCAAACCGTAGCTGCGCTGATCAAGTCTTGGCCCTTACATCATTCATAGAGGCTGGTTTTCAGCGAGGGGAAAAGACGTTTGTAGCGTTCGTCGATTTAAAAGCAGCCTACGATACTGTCTGGATCAACGGCCTGCTACACAAGCTCAGCAGCATAGTACCATGTAAGAAAATCTTCTTCCTGCTAAAACGCATGCTGGGGCCACGCAACATCAAAGTGATGCTCGGCGCCGAAGAAAGTACTTACAAGCTGCTGAAGAACGGTCTCCCTCAGGGTTCTGTTTTGGCCCCGCTTTTGTTCAATGTGTACACTAGTGACATGCCCAGCACCCGATCGGAAAAATTCATATACGCTGATGACCTGGCCCTGGCTTTCCAAGGAAAAAAGTTTGAAGATGCAGAAGCTGTGCTATGTGAAGATCTTCGTGAGCTGAACAAATATTATACGCAGTGGCGACTTCAACCAAACCCTACAAAAACTGAAGTAAGCGCCTTTCATCTCTCAAACAGCCTGGCTCGATGTGAACTTCGGGTGACATTCTGTGGAAAAATATTACGTCATAATTTTTCCCCAAAATACCTAGGTGTTATCCTAGACAGATCTCTGACCTTCCGTGATCACCTGGAGAACGTCGCCCAAAAGCTGAAGACTCGAGTCAACCTAATTGGCCGGCTAGCTGGCACGACGTGGGGAGCTCGCGCTGACGTCCTTCGTACCTCCGCACTTGCCTTGGTGTACTCCACCGCTGAGTTCTGCGCTCCGGTGTGGTACCAAAGCGCACATACAAATAAAATAGATGTCCAACTAAACAGAGTGATGCGAATTATATCGGGCACCCTCAAGCCAACTCCGATACCGTGGCTACCGGTGCTAGCACACATAGCCCCACCACAGCTCAGGAGAGAGCAAGCAACTGCTAGTGAATGGACTAGAGCATTCAACGAGGCCCCACACAAAATACCTATAAGGAAAACATTAGACCAGATACCACCTCAGCGACTTCCTTCCCGCAAACCAATCTGGATTGATGCCAAGATCAAACACCAAACTGACATCCAGACTGAATGGCGGGCAAAATGGCGAGAAGAAAAATGTTCAGAGGCGGACATCATATCTGACCCGTCTGCCACACAACCAGGTTTTAGAGAACACCGTAAGCTATGGACTACGCTGAATAGAATTCGTACTGGCGTGGCAAGGTGCAACTACAACATGCATCAGTGGGATATAGCTGACTCACCTCGTTGTGACTGTGGAGCCTCGGAACAAACTATCCGTCACATCGTGGAAGAGTGCCCCAACAGAAGGTTTTCTGGTGGGCTGGAGCAGCTACATAAGTTAACACCTCAGGCTATCAAACCTGGATTTAGAATTGTAGCTGTATATATAAAATAGAAAATACTAAGATAAAGCAGGATACCAAGGCCATACGATGATGATGATCTCTGACAAAAAACGGCTTTACAGAGATCAACCACCCACCCTATAGTCCAGACCTGGCTCCCTCTGACTACTTCTTATTTAAAAATTTAAAGAAAAATTTGAGAGGGCGCAGATTTTCAACAGACGAAGAGATGAAGGACGCTGTGAATGACTATTTTGACGAACAAAATAATAATTATTATTTTAATGGTATGCTGTCACTTATTGACAAATGTCGTAAGTGCATTTCAGTTGCAGGGGACTATATTGAAAAATAAAAATAAATTATTAATCCATGTATTTTCTTTCATAGTCAGGTAGATTACTTTTCAGCCACCCCTCGTACGTGGCTACGTGAAGGGTCATTCAACTTTTTTACCCCACACTACTTTTTGAAGTAATCAACCGCAAAATTCACAATTTCACTCTTTTTCCGGAAATGGTTTGTTTGCTTACTATTTAGTAACATTTAGAAATAAAAATATATTGAGAAATCTTTGTAGTTCTTCAAAAGTAGACGAGTTTGTCCCTGAGTTACTATGAAAAAACGGTGTTGTCTACTGAGTTACCCCCTAGTTTTAAGGAAAATTACTATAATAATTTAAAAAACATTACTCGAAAGACAGTCAATGATCTCTGTATCTAATATTTTTGTTTTTAGCAAAAAAGCTACGCGTCAAAGTTGCTTATTTAGAAGAACTGGAGTGTGCGTTAAAAAGTTGATAAGCCAATCTGAGCATCTTTCTAGTCATCATTAAGACCTATGGTTAATACTCGGAAACACCTGACAACTCTAGCTAGCATAGATGAAAATAACAGAGAATTTTGTCTCTCGAAGAAGTGGTAGACCAATGGAAAGACAGGAAACCTTGTAGGAGAAAACCAACTGGAGTGGAGCCGCGCACTAATTTCTATGCAAAAAAGTCTGTCATTTTCGGTGGGGGACGAGGCAGCGTCGCGATGCACGCACACTACAAAATACTCAAACACTAGCTTAAACTGTACGCACACAATCACATTCACACACAGGGACATCTATTGTTTTTATATTACCAGTATGACCGCCGGGCTCATACCATTGGCAGAGGGGTTCGCCTGTTGGTGGCCTGTCCAGTTGGTTTTTTCGCCCGAGCAGGAAACCTACATCACGTGGCTATCGCCTCAACAAACGACTTGTCCTGCGTTTCCATTGGTCAATCGCTTTTTCGAGAGACAATTTAAAACTTCTCTATTTTTTTGTCTACACCAGTTGGGCTAGATTAAAAAGGAGCTAAGTCCCCACCTCATCCCGATGCACGACCTCGTAGTTATTGAAGTACTCGATCAGCCGATAGTCCCCGTAGAAGAGGGTCGGGTAGGCGGCCTTCTGGTTGTACTTGTTCACTACCATCCGATGGATGCTGAGCATGTGCTGGTACGTCTCCCTGATAATGCCCAGGGAGAACCCTGGAGAAACGTAGGTTACGATGCTTGATAAGTTTGTTCGGCCGTAGTCGCACATGCTACGTCGTAGTAATTAATGCTACGTCGTAGTCACTAATGCTAAGTTGTAGTCGGTAATAATAAGTCGTAGTCTCTAATGCTACGCCGTAGTCGCACGCACTACGTTGTAGTTACAAAAGCTACGTCTAAGTCACTATGCTAGTAAGATAACACAAAATATTACCCCAAACTTTACACTTTTGGTAAAAAACTAATTAATTTACTTTTTTTAGCGGTTAATTGAAAATAAAAAGCACTCGTTTTTGCCCGTGGCTTCGCTCGCGTGGAAGTAAGTGTCTTTTAATCTTTGAATTGTATCAACAGTTTTCGGCTTAGTGGTTATTTTAACACCCCTCATAGCCTATATGTTGACCAGGGTTACTACGATGATGATAAAGAAACCGCATCCAAATGTGTTAAGTTCCCAAGTTAAAGGAATAGACACGACTTTTTACTATAATGTATTCTTACCTATTTCATAAGCGTAACTTTTTCTGTGGATCATCCGAGGGCCGTCTGTCTGCCTGTTCTTGTACCGAGCATCCTTCAGCATGTCTTGGACGACTGGAAGCAAAGAGATTGTTGTCAAGTATAGGATATAGGATGTATGCTTGGAGTATTTATGATATTATGACACTAGCTTTTGCCCGCGGCTCCGCCCGCGTGTTATTCGGCTTAACGACATGCTTTTTTCCGCGATAAAAAGTAGCCTATGTGTTAAGTTGGGGTATAAGCTATTATCCATTCTAAATTTCATGCAAATCCGTTCAGACGTTTCAGCGTGAAAGAGTAACATACACACACACACACACACACACAAACTTTCGCATTTATAATATTAGTGTGAAGTGTGATGAGATAACATAGCCTTGTCTTATTTCACCACAAACGATTGAGGACCACGCTAATTTGACACCTGATGTATGAAATAACAAAGCCTTGTCTTATTTTGCCACAAACGTTTAGGTCCGCGCTAATTAGACACCTGATTTTTTAATGATATTGATCTATCCTACAGGAACTATGCATCTTTCTCGAATAAAAAGTAGCCTATGTGTTAAGTTGGGGTATAAGCTATATCCATTCTAAATTTCATGCAAATCCGTTCAGCCGTTTCAGCGTAAAAGAGTAACATACACACTCACACACACACACACAAACTTTCGCATTTATAATACAATACAATACAATACAATACAATATTCTTTATTGCACACCAAAAGAGAAATAAAAAACAATAAATTTTAAAATATAAGTTAACAGGGTACAATTGGCGGTCTTATCACTAAAAGCGATCTCTTCCAGACAACCTAATATTAGTAGGATAGGATGTCGGAGATCGAAGGTGCCCGACATAGCCTGCCGACTCAGTAAGTAGTACCCTCTGAGTACGGAACCCTAATTTTATTATTTTTGGTTTTAGCTTAGAGTACGAGTGTGTATAGCAATTCGCGCAAACTGCTCGTTAATAGTTAGGTGATCACATGAAAATTATTCAATTTATGCGTTACATTTTAGCTGCATTACATTACAACTGTTAACGCGCTTTTAAGTTTGTTAATGTAATGCAAATAAAATGTATTTTTGTAAAGAGTTTATTATTAATAAACTATTTCCGCATGTTGCTTGAAAACACATTTATTGCATACTTTTCATTCAAAAGTAAGGAAAACAATATTATGATGTGCATTTTGTACCGAGGTAAAAAGTTACCCCCTCAAGGGAGAACGT
Organism: Ypsolopha scabrella; assembly: GCA_910592155.1. Taxonomy (NCBI): domain Eukaryota; kingdom Metazoa; phylum Arthropoda; class Insecta; order Lepidoptera; family Ypsolophidae; genus Ypsolopha; species Ypsolopha scabrella. The sequence continues at coordinate 7,810,161 of OU342986.1, forward strand.
TTCGAGCTCAGTGCAAAATGCATAACTTATGATTGTTTATCTCATTTTTAAATAAAATGTATGAAATAAAATAGTTCCATACTATTTTGCGGCTATTGTTTAGTAATTATCAGGGGTTTTTAGCAGAATTGCGTCATTTTATGGATTATACATAGTTGGCGTGAATGTCCATACAAACTTAAAAGCGTATTTTAAGTTGGTGTGGACATTAATTTACAACGCAATGCATAAAATTACAAAATGTTGGTAGAAAAGCCTAATTGACATTAAACCATGGTCGCGAAATGCCATAAATCACATTCATTTAGTACTTTTTATTCAATTATAGGAAAAACAACCATAAGTTGTGCATTTTGAACTGAGCTCGAAACGAAACAAATAACCTTAAAAATGCACTATGCTTTATTGCGTGGGTGGACCCCCTTGTTTTTTTTTTTAGTTTTATTATTTGTGGTGGTAGAGGCCACGGTAACAGGTATTTTGTGTAAATTTCAAGTTTCTGCCTATTACGGCTGAAGCTGTAGACCCCACAGACATATAATTATTACTATACTTCTGTGGTAGACCCCTGTTACAGACAACGGGGGCTTAGTAATAGGCACCCTTCATGTACGGAACTCTAAAAACGGTGTTGTCTACTGAGTGACCCCCTAAATTTAATGAAAATTACAATAATTATGAAACATTATTTGATTCGAAAGACACTCAATGATCTCTCTATCTAATATTCTTATATTCAACAAAGAGCTACGCGTTGAAGTTGCTTTAAAAACTAGCGGTGTGGGGTGAACAAGTTGATTGGCTCAGATACAAACTTTCCAGTAATTGTTCCCGATTATCTTTCATCATTCTGTCCTCGGGGAAGGTGATGCGCGCGTTTTTGCTCGGGTAGCCAGAGCCGCTTATTCTGTAAATAACAAAGACAGTCAAGTGCGAAAAGGACACGCGTCCTGAGAGAATAGAATAATAGAATAGTATCTTTATTGAAATAAACCATTTACATACATTTTTAACAGTGTTCTCTAGTCCCTACACTAGGATTCCCTTTAGGTTGTAGGTAACTAGTCTCTAACGCTCTGCAAATCAAATCAAATCAAATCAAATAAAAATATTTATTTTTGCAAAATAGATACATTAAGTATACTTTCTACAAGTCAAAGTTAATTTACACAATATAATATGTCTTTAGAATATAAAAAAAATATATAATAATACGGGAAATAAAATATACACCTGCATTAATAAATGATAGTCGTAAGTTTTTAAATAAATAAATAAATAAAAAATAAATAAAATAGGGGAATCTAGGAATAAAAATATTATATATACATAATACAATGAAGAAATAATAAAAACGGGAAATACATACAAAAAATATTAAGGGTGGGCTACTAAAATGTAATAAAGTTATACACTTGCATAAAATATAGAAATATAGGAATAAAAATATTGTATATACATAATGCCTAACCATCCGCACCATTCGATTAGTATTGCTAAGAAGAAGGGCAAGAAACTTAGCAAACATTCCTTTTTTCAAAATAAAACATATGCAATGATTTATATGTATATTTATTTATAATTAATTAATATTAGAGAGGGTTCCGTATTATTTCATGTATGACATATTGCATAGGCGACAACCAGGATTTTTTCGGGAGGAAAATATGCTTGTTTTTAAATCAATTTTAGGGTCATTAAAACGTGGATAAAAGTTTCAAAATAATATAAGGTGACTTTAATTTATGCAGCCAAACTCATACTGGAGGCTTGGTAAGTGATCAGTAACACGAATCGATAACACTTTTTAATCTTGACGGGGCTTGCGTTTGTAAGGATCACGAGAAGAATAATTTACGAATTTCACGAAAAGGGTCATCGAACCTTGTTACGCGCACTTACCGAGTCTTCAGTAAGATTTTGGTTGCATAAATTAAAGTCACCTCAAATATGTGTTTCTTCGTGATTTTATTCACATTATTATGGCAATATTTCAGCAATTTATTTAACTTCACTGAATTAAAGTTTCATTTATTGTATAATTATTACAAAAATATATCAAGATTAAGTATTATTGTCTAAGTTTTTATGGAAACTTTATTGGTAAAATTGTTAAAATAAACATTGAAAACTAATAAAAACACCACGAAATCGCATGTTTTCTGAGCGGCCCCCTTCCAATGAGCAGGATAGAAAAGTGTAAAATGAAAGCGTTGGAGCAGGACAGATTGCACTGAATTAGAAGTCAAAATGAAATTATGTTTATTATAAAATATTAAAAAACTGTTAACAGCAGGCCTAGCATGGTTGCCACTTTAACACCATTTGACAGTAAATATATGGAATTTGAGAACGGACAAAGAATTGAGTGACAAGAGCGTTCTAGTCTTTATTTTGGAAGTTTGAATCCCCAAAAAACCTCTCCTTGGTACGCCTATGTTATATTTCGTTCGCTCGCCTTTGAGATTTAAAAATAATGATTATAGAATTTATAACAACCTCTTTTCGTGTCAAATTCGAAGATTCGAAAACCCGTATCTTGGGTTAAACTAGAAAATTATTTTTTACAGCTACATGAATCTGTAGTCCGTATCGGTCTCGTCAGCAGATCGTAAAGATTAAAACCGAAAATCTTTCAACAAAATTGAAAAATAAGTGCGACGACCATTTGACGTACTACCAATTACGTTAAGTGATAAATTTGAAAATAAAACAATAAGAAACATTGTAAAACTTCTTTTCAATACGAAAAGAGGATCAGACTAATTAAATAGGTGCTCATATCTACGAATAACTTGGTTTATAATAACTTCGAAAACGCGTCAACCCATAACTAAATTGAATAAACAAAACGCAGATTTTCATTCGTTCATGATGTTCATTGTCATTGCAATTTTTACAAAATAGGTCCGATTCAGACTCTGGTAATGGTAATGAAGTTCAAAATGATGTTCAAACCCATGACAATCAGAATTACGTGGTAGACCCGCGGGTCTGTGCTCAAAAGTGTCCGAACCAAAAGAGAGTCAAAACCATTGAAAATTAAAAAAGGGTGTCAATCACACGTCAATCAAAATTAAGCCGTGCAGCAATGACATACGATTCAAATTAAAATGTTTTGTTTATATTTTGACACTTCACTAAGGACACTTTTTTGGTAAATTTTATAGTAGACCCGAGGTCCATAGTTTGTTATATCAATGGCGACGACGAGCGGAACGAGGAAGAGCGTGTCAAGATAACGTATGTAGTAAAAACTAAGTTTTTGAACAAGTAGTACTCCCAAACTACAATAGATATGGTTCTGAAACAATACATGTTATAAACAAAGCCTTTTCCAAGGCGATGATGGCTCGATCGAAAAAAAATGCAAAATGAAGGCTATTTTTTCAGTTCAAACAAGCAGTCTGTAGAAACTAATAAAGTAAAAATAACAATGATTACTGTTTTAAACATATAAACCTATTATCTAAACGATAGCACAGTGTAACATCTAGCCTAAACCTACCTAAATAAACTTAGCTACTTATTATCTCCTAGATACCTATGTACGATATACAGATGTTTTGATCAGTAACTTGGCCAAATGTGATCGCTAATGGTGGACAGGACCTTATGTTATGCACCTCAGTTAGTAACCCTAGTTCTTTTAGAGTAGTAAGGGATGAGACTGACCTAACCTGACTCTGACAAATATTCTAAGAATCCTAAGTTCTAGATCTCCTAGTCCTAGATCTAGTTTTTAATTTAATTGTAAAGAGTTCACAACAAGGCGAGGGTATATTTTTGGCTTAACTCAATGTTATGTACAACTAGATGATTACACAATTTATGAATTGGTTGTCGAGAATTAGGGTTCTGTAGGCCTGCAGAAAACCTTATGAGATTTATATTATTTTATGTACTAGATAATTAAGAATGTGACTTTCCTTTTAATAATAGTAACGAAACTTTGATCTATTAAATAGTTGCAAGGCTTCTTCTCATAAAAATACGAGTCTGGTAAAAATCAAATGTTCTATAAGCTACTCTAATAAATGTATCTGCTACTTGGTAAGAAATCTTGGTTGATTGTAAATTGGAACTGTGATCTACATTAATAGTAGATAAGGTCATAATAAACTTTGATGGAGTATAATTATTGAAACAGAGTAGTTGTAGAGTATTTTGGTTTTTCGAAATACAATATTCTTATATCAGGAAAACAGTTGATCTGTTGCTGCTTATTGAAAATCAGTACATGATTCTATAGAATGTTTTTTTATTTTTATTTGATTGGGAAAACAGCCCCGCCACCGCCGTCCCAGTGGATTCCGTCACCAGACTAATGAATCCTCCTGAAAGATGTAGGAGATGAAGTACATAAATGTACTTGAATATTTGAGTGTATTGTACATAAGTAAGTACTAAATTTGTGGGACAAAATCCTGCAGCATTCTCTGATACTGTATGTACCATCTTTGAAATAGAGCTATAAAATTTGGGGTAAATATGCAATTTTGTCGAGGTTTATGTATAAGGAGTGATGTGACCCCCCCTTGGGATGATTTTTTTTTTTCATTTTTATTATTTATCTTGGTAGAGGCTATATTAATACGTATTTTGTGAAAATTTCAATTTCTACGGCTGAAGTTGTAGACCTTTGTGACAGACAGACAGACAGACACACAGTGGAGGCTTGGTAATAGGGTCCCGTTTGGCCCCTTCGGGTACGGAACCCTAAAAACTGTGTTCATTGGACTAAACTGCCATTATAATCGAAATTTTCCGAGGATTCTCAATTCCTTACTGAAAAAATAATTTGTGTTTCTCGCAGTTTGAAAAATACGTACTTACACCGAGTGCCTTTGATCGTTTGCAGTGATTCCGACAAATAATAATTGGAGAAAACCTGAAAAATAACTTGGTTTTAGAATTGTGTAAATACTGTGTCGGGTGGGAGTGGGCGCTTGAGCGGTCAAATCACACGAGTTTTGGATAGAGGCGCTTGGTCAGTCAAACCAAACGAGTTTTGGATAGAGGCGCTTGAACGGTCAAACCACACAAGTTTTGGATAGAGGCGCTTGGTCAGTCAAACCACACGAGTTTTGGATAGAGGCGCTTGAACGGTCAAACCACACGAGTTTTGTATAGAGGTGCTTGGTCAGTCAAACTACACGAGTTTTGAATACATGCGCTTGGTCAGTCAAACCACACGAGTTTTGGATAGAGGCGATGGGTCGGTCAAACCACACGAGTTTTGGATGGAGGCGATTGGTCAGTCAAACCACACGAGTTTTGGATAGAGGCGATTGGTCAGTCAGACCACACGATTTTTGGATAGAGGCGATTGGTCAGTCAAACTACACGAGTTTTGGATAGAGGCGATGGGTCGGTCAAACTACACGAGTTTCAAGAGGAGGCGTTTAATCAGGTAAATTAGGTTGGGTGTTTGTTGGGAGCAGAGACGTATTTCCCGCTGCCGAAAGTATTTGCTGATATATATATGCGTGCCAGACCGCTACGTGCACCGGCGACGCCGCCCGCCGTTGCTGGCCGTGCCAAGTGCGCGCACCAACCTGATGCATGAGGCACCGAGCACGCGCGCCCTTCGCACTCTCAACCGGGTCTCAGAGACAATTGATATTTTTTATTGTTCTCTGACCGAGTTCACAAGGGCTACTCTCTGTATTTTGTGTTATAATTAAGTTTTTGTATATTGTGTAGATTTATTATATATTGTCTAGTAGATTAATTATTATGTAAATATTTCGTGTGTATTTTTTTTTCATTGTTTCTTTTTTGTTTGATATTTTTTATATGATATAATATTACTCGTAGTGTATTTAAGTTGCATTATCGTATTAGGCTAGCCTGTAAGGATGATGTACCTGTTAATATAATAATAAATAAATAAATAAATATATATTTTTTTGGTAATAAGTAGAGACTTTAATCTAACTCTCGCGTTTTGTAAACATTATAATATTTAGGTATTTAGACGTCTATAACGCGATTTATTTTGTCACCTTTTGTTTGAGAAAAGGCACCCGAAGTTTCGAGACATGTGACGGACGGACAGACAGACAGCGGAGGGTTAGTAATAGGGTCCCGTTTGGCACCCTTCGATTTACGGAACAAAAACCCTAAAAAGGGATTACATAAAAGAAGCATAGAGTTAATTATTCAAACTTACCCAAAGCAATGAATAGTATTTCCATCCTGGGACCTTTCATTTTACCTTACAGCGTGTTCATTTGAGATGGGCCAGTTTGGAGAGAATCGAATCTATGAGAATAAGAAATATTGAAAGAAATTTGGTCATATCATGGTTCTCGTCATCGATTTTGAAGAAAATAGAAGCCAAGTAGCTATGAATAATACACGATTAAAGCCGTGTCTTTGAAGTCGCCGACGACGCCGCCTCGACCCTTTATCGATGTTCCCACGCATGCAAACTATTTCAGAAAACCTAAGACTTCAATATTTAAATACCAGACACACTGCGCTGTTCAAACGTCCCGCGTTACATGGGTTTAGCCAACACCTACTGAGACCTATTCTGAAGTAACATGTCCTAATCAGACGCTTATAAAAAGTGCGCTTAAAATTAGTTAGCGCGACCTAAAATTTTTTGGTATTCTAAAGCTGGCGTTTACGAACGTCAAATTAAAATTGTTACTAAATTTACGATGACAGCTCTAAAGCATTCCTCTTAGTTTTTTTGGTATTCTGAAGCAACAAATTAGAGCGTTAAATTGGTTTGACAGCTCTAATTTTAGACAATTTTAGGACGCACCTATTTAGGTTAGTTTTTTCCACCTTGGTAACTTTTATTTTGTTTCTAGGTGGAACTGAACAATCAAAGGTGTGTTCTAGTACCTTACATAATTTCATAATCCAGCAGTTAAGCTGAATGAAATATGTGTGAAAGCATTGCTATGATTTCAAGTGAATTTTATTTATACTGTCAGAACTGAACGCGGTGGTTCCAGCAAGACAGTGGTGCGTATTGGTACGAAAGTGACAGTTCGTGATAGTGGTAAAAAAGTAAAAAGTTTACCATTGCTAAAGTCGTCATTGGCCACCATGGGCGTCGGAAGACGAAAGTCTAGGATGCGGGTGATCTCTTTCAAATATTAACGGGATTTATAGTTGAAAAATGAAAAAAACGTACTTTTGTGCAAACAAAAACTTCCGATCGATCTTGTCTCTCGTATGTCCGCTGTTTGTGTACTTTAGTACTATCATTTACTGTCCCTTTCGGTTTTTAGGAGGGAGGGGGGGGGGGGGAGCTACCCCTCCTGCCCCACCCTTCCGAAGACCGTGTTGGCCACGAAGCACAAGAGTTCACTAGTTTGTATGATTCACCTTTTCCTTCATACTTTACAGGTTTAGGAGCGTCAAGTGCAACTGACATGGTCTAAGAAGCAAAATTAGCTAAAATCTGAAAATCCCTTGTGTCGCGGTCCCTGCGCTGACATATCCTTCGTAGCGGTATAAGTATGTTTTTTACAGATCTAAAATCTTAACAGCAGCGTGGTGCGTCTACTACTGAACAAAAGCCTTTCCAAAATGTCGCCACCCTTGGCGGTCCTCCTGGAAGAAACTCCCACACACGCTGGGCAGGCGGGTTGGTGAGCGCGGTGCCGAAACTCTCGCACCAGTCTGTTTTGTATAAGGGCCGGCAATGTAGGATGGATATGTCACCGTAACATTAAAAAATCCGAGTTGATAACATATAGTAACATTATAATTTCACGGTTGTTTATAGATTAAACCTAACCGAGGGAAATCGTGAACTATCCGAAACTGTCATTGGCTCTATGCCTCCGAGGCTCTATGTGTTGCTTTATGTGTAATTGTATTGCTGTTGATGTCCCGAATAAATAAAAAAAAATAGTAAAACAGATTAAGCAAAAAAGATAATTTTTAATACAATGAAAAATCTCAATCGTAAAACAAATGGAAGGCTTCTATGAATTTTATGGGGTATGCGGCCGCCCCGCCATCAACACGTACCCGTTGGGCACGTATATTTCGCGAGCTTTTCAAATTTGAGTTATTTTTCTGCCAGCGTGTTATTCGGTTTAACGACATACTTTTTTCCGGGATAAAGTGTGTTAAGTTGGGGTATAAGCTATATCCATACTAAATTTTATCCAAATCCTTTCAGCCGTTTCAGCGTGAAAGAGTAACAAACATACACACACACAAACTTTCGCATTTATAATATTAGTGTGATTTTGACTTAATTTGTTTGAAATGTTCGTAAACCATCAAGTTATAGGGGATTTTTCGAATTGGCGTGATGATTTTGGGGGCTCACGACCCCTGACTCCCCCCCTCTGACCCCCACTGGTGGTACCTCCACAGTCAAGCCCAGCTTCAGCTCTATCACCACTTTTTTACAGATCACAGGCGACAATAAATAAATAAACAAACTTTGATAGTCACCAACCAGCTCTCCTACTATTTAGCCGAATGAATGTAAATTAAGTGCCTGTACTTAATTCAAAACTAAACAGTAATTAAAATTAAATTAATGGCCTATGTTTTTTACGTTTAGTTGTTTAATTTAAAAACTCACGGGCGAAGCGAAAAGAATACTCATATAATTTCATTAACGTATTATTTTTTATTTCTCGTAATTATTCACCATATAAATATATTTATACACATCAATATCAGTAACAACTCTTCAATTTTGTAAGTAAAGGTTATCATTCGAATGCAGGCCATGGTTCGTCTATCCTCTATGGTCGGTGGATGAATAATAAAATAATAATTAACTACGAAGAATGGCAATTTTTTGTTGCCTTTGCCTGAAGTTATCAGAGAATTTAAATATTACCCAGGGAAATTATTATACATAGGTAACACTAAAAGTTTCCGGAACTGGCCACTTACATAAACAATATTTAAAAATTTATTGCAACATTTGAAAATAGAACTCTTTGGCTGTAGAATGCAGTTTGTTTCATCTGACTGTCTTTTGTTTTTACCTTGTGGCGCCATTTAAAAAATTGTGTGTCTGCATCAACATGGATTTAACTCGGGAAAATTTTCGTAGTATGATTTTCTACGATTTTAAGTGTAATTTGACAGCTCAACAGAGCATCGCTCGGCTTGAAACAGCTTTTGGTAATGAAGCACCATGCAAGACGACTGTTTATAGCTGGTTTGCAGAATTCAAGCGTGGTCGTATCAATCTCAGTGACGAATCTCGCGATGGTCGGCCGTCCACCGCTGTGACCAACAAAAACATCGATGCTGTGCGCCGTATGATTGAAACAGACAGGCATGTGACCTACCATGAAATTCGCGCATCCTTAGAAATAGGCATGAGTCAAATACAATCAATCCTACACAAACATTTGGGTGTGAGAAAGCTGTGCTCGCGGTGGATCCCACACAACTTGGCCGAGGCTCAAAAAACGGACCGCGTCACTTGGTGCAGTGCCATGCTTACCAGATTCAACGAAGGTGCGTCAAATTTGGTGTGGGACATAGTAACAGGTGACGAAACATGGATTTATTGCTACGATCCCAAAACAAAGCAGCAATCGAGCGTATGGGTCTTTCAAGATGAGCCGAAACCAACCAAAGTGGCGCGCGTGAAAAGTGCATCTAAGCGGATGATTGCTTCTTTTTTTAATAAAACTGGACACGTGGCTACTGTTGCTTTAGAGAATCGTCGTACCGTGAATAGTGACTGGTACACGACCATTTGTTTGCCGGAAGTTATTGACGAACTCCGTAAAAATAACCGTAAACGCCGTATCATCCTGCACCACGACAATGCTAGTTCTCACACGGCCAGACAGACAAACGACTTTTTGAAGACGAAAAATGTAGAACTCATGAGTCATCCTGCATACAGTCCTGACCTGGCACCTTGTGACTTTTTTCTGTTCCCAAAAATTAAGAACCAATTACGCGGTCAACGATTTTCATCACCAGAAAGTCTGTCGAGGAGTATGAAAAACACGTTTCAGAGGTCACCACAGGGGAGTGCCACAAAAGTTTTCAAAACTGGTTTGATCGAATGAAAAAGTGCATAGACGCCAAGGGAGATTATTTTGAAAAACAATAAATTAATTTTGTACCTTTAATAGTATTTTTTCATATTCATTCCGGAAACTTATAGTGCGTCCCACGTACATTGAAATGTTTGGCTTAATATAAACCCAACTTTACAAACGTCGGTCGCTTGGTAACACTACAATAAAAGCGTCTCTTCTCATTTAAGATAACAGGTTTCCTAGGCAACTTTGGTTGATACAGCCAAATACATACTGGAGACTTTGTAGGTGATCAGTAAAGGTGACCCTTTCTATGAAAATCGCAAAATAACATAACTAATTGATACGGGATTGTTCTTAAACAAGTAGGCATAAGGGCACAGATAATATTTTTGATATTTTGCATAAAGGGTTATTGAACCTTGGTCTGAACCACTTACCTAGTCTCGAGTTTGAATTTGGCTATATCAACCAAAGTCGTCGAATATACTTAATGTTACGATGCTGACAACTTAAGGTGGTTAAACCGAATCTCGGTGCAAAATGCACATCATAATATTGTTTTCCTTACTTTTGAATAGAAAGTATGCAAAAATTAAGTTTTAAAGCAATTAGCGGAGATTGATTACTAATTATAGGGTTCTCGCATTAAAATTATGTTATTTATGCCTTACATTTTGATTACATTCGATTACAACGATAAATACGCTTTTAAGTTTGTTAATCGAATGCAATCAAAATGTAAATCATAAAATGATAGAATTTTAATGTAAAACCCTAATTATTACTGGTAAATTTCCGCTAATTGCTTTAAAAGGCAATTTTGCATACTTTTTATTCAAAAGTAAGGGAAACAATATTATGATGTGCATTTTGCACCGGGATTCGGTTTAACCACCTTAAAGAGAAAAGTCGTTTAACATGTTGGCTCCAAACACGTGCCTTAATTTGCACACGGCACCATACTACATATTAACAGCCAACAGGTTAAGTAACAACCAACCATTCATTATAAACTCCCCTTTCAAAGAAGCTAGAGTTATAACGGAGGTACTATTTACTCTTTAAAAAACAGTAGCGTTAGCATGAAAACATCACGGTTACGTTTACGTTACATTTTGTGTGGAATCTGTTAAGTTCCGCTACTGACCGCTAGGGGCGGTTATCAGATTACATACGAAATGTAACGTGAACGCAACTATAACGTAACCGTGAAGTTTTCATGCTAAGGCTAGGACACTCCCTGCACTAAAAATTAAATAAAAGTGTACGTTATGTTCTTAGGAAGCTTGAGCATTACACAGGAGAATATATTGTCAAAAAGAGCTTTAATATAAAAAGAAAAACCTATGGCCTGTTCTCAAACCCAATTGAATGAAAACCCTTATATCTACATTTACAACTATACTTACAGTATATTCTCTTGTTTTCTAAACTATTTATTATTATTATTTCTAAACATAATTATGTATGTTGCATTTTTATACAACCTCTTGTAATTTTCTATTACATTATTAATATAAGAAAAATTACAGTAAATTTTTACCCTATGTAGTGACCGCTTGCTGCATTACGCGAGTTTCATAAAACTTAAAGTCAATTTTGCGATTACGTAGTTTTTTAACAATCTACTTCAGTAGCGTTAGCATGAAAACATCCCGACTACGTTATAGTTGCGTTAACTATAACACAATAACGTAACCGTGATGTTTTCATGCTAACGCTACAGCACTCAAAACATTATAAAAGAGGGCTGTCGAGTTTGCTCAACGCAACAAAACTGCAGTATTTCTTATAACTTCACTGTTTGATATGAGTTCGTTAGAAAAAAATGTAAATTAAATACCATCTGCAATATAAAAATATTAGATACATATTAAAGTATATTTAATTCAGTTTTTATTAGTCCTTGATAATGCCATAAGGCGAAACCGGTTGGAGTTATAAAGTTAATATAAGTGAAATAGTATACGTGTTTTCATCAAGATAATAATGTATTATCATGTGTCTTGCGAGAGAAACCTCGACCTTCATCCGTGGCTGAAGGGGGAGAGGGGGCGGGGTGGGGGGAAGGAGGAGATTAAGGTGTTTTACCACAGATATAGATCTAAATAGATGACGCAAGTGCATCAAACTCTATTAAAATCAAGCGTGTCACATTTTACAATGAAATTGGTTGACAGCGGTTTGAATCTTAGAAGGGATTGTAAGACATAAGAGTCAAAGTTGGAGGAGTCAATATCTGTGAAGGAAGAGCATTGCTCTCCCTTTTGGCGCGCAATTGGGCACGCGAAGTACATACACTCGCGGCATCTATTTGGATCTATATCTGTGTGTTTTACTGTTTAAAACGTGTTTAAATACGCTCTAAAGTTGTTATGCAGGATCATTTACAAAGTAATGCATAACATGAAACAAATATAGGTAGAAAAGCTTAATTGCCATTAACCTTTTGTCGCGTAGTGCCAAAAATACATTTATTTGTTTTTGTAAAAAAATAAGAAAAGCAATCATAAGTTTAGATAAGTAGAGTTAAAACTGACTTATGGGACTTTACTGAAAATTATCAATTATCGGGTCATCTATCAAGCATGTTTTAAATTAAGTAAAGATCAATTATCAATAAGGGATCGACTTTAAGTTAAGTGAAATTACATTCGTGACGTCACTGCGGCGGCACGGAGATGTAGTCGGCAAACCGTAGAATTCGGCATATCATGATTTGGCTGGGCAGATCGTAAAGTATCAAATCGAAAATATTTAAGGTGCGACGACAAGCGGAGCGTGTTAGTATTAAATTTGTTTAGTTTTGACAGAAATACGATCTGCCTAGGCAGATTATGATGTGCCCAATTCTACGATATGCCGACGATATAGACAATATCCTACACTACGTATGGAATTTTACATACATTTTGTTCAAGGGATGGAAATGTTAAGATATTGGTCCCAGGCAGGTCCTTTAAAAATTATTAGATTGGACATTGCTTTACAATTAACAAAATAATGCATTTTTCAAGGGAAAGTTAAAGCTCTATTCTAAATAGACTGTAGTAATTTAAGAGGTTTGGCAACCCTGCGTCAAATATCGTTACACGAACAACATTAATGCGTTTAAAATGAAATAAAAATATAGAAAACATACACTATTTTGTTATTAGAAGTAAAAAAAAACCCCGGTGTAAATTGACTGCAAAATCTGAAACCACAATCGATAATACATAAAAACTTAATTTAAAAAAACATACCGCCTTAAATTTTCCTCTACATTTTTTTATTAAATTAAAATGTTTTTTAGAATACTATGGTTTAATTTAAACTAACATCATGGTCACCTATATGGTAAAAGAAAAATTAAATAATTGGCGCCAATATACCATAAGGTAAACTTATTCAAGCCATCAAAAAATTCAACATTGAGCAAATGGTAAGACTTTCCAAGCTGCAAAACTAATAAGAGAAGAAGGGGGCTGCCTCGGTCCAATATCTTACCACACCGTACAAACTGCTCCTGACCACTCAAAGATATTTTAGTACGCTAACTCTTTATGGTACAAAGTTGAAACGGTAACAGTGATATTTCAGACTGCCCAGGACGGCGAGTCTCGCACATGCGACAATTTGCGACGGCCGAAAGCGGGTGATTTTTACTACCTCTCAATGAAGAAACGTATCAAACTTTTAATACATAAACCTGTAGCCTTAGCATGAAAACATTACGGTTACGTTTAGTTTGAACGTAATGCGGTTTTGTATGGAATTCTGATAAGTTCCGCTACTGACCGCTAGGGGCGGTTATCAGATTTCATACAAAACCGCGTTACGTTCAAACTAAACGTAACCGTAATGTTTTCATGCTAAGGCTACTGATAAGTTCCGCTACTAGCCGCTAGAAACGTATCAAACTTTTAATACATAAACCTGTAGCCTTAGCATGAAAACATTACGGTTACGTTTAGTTTGAACGTAACGCGGTTTTGTATGGAATTCTCATAAGTTCCGCTACAGACCGCTAGGGGCGGTTATCAGATTTCATACAAAACCGCGTTACGTTCAAACTAAACGTAACCGTAATGTTTTCATGCTAAGGCTACTGTTGTCTGTATTCATAACATGCTTTACGTGTCTTTTAGGGAGTTATAGATAATAGAATTATCATCACACAGCATTTTTGACGCGATAAACAGAGGCGCATGAAAAGCAAGGCGTGTGAAAATGTTTGCGAGAATCGCTGTCCTGGTAGCATGGATGAAACTAATAGAGAAGTTTCATCTTTCTAAGCGATTGACCAATGGAAATGCTCTTTCGATTACATCTTTTTTGCGTTTCTATTGGTCAAACGGTTTGTCGAGAGACAAAACTTCTCTTATTGGTACAACAAATACTGCAAACAAAAATCTTTATCAAGTTTTTCCTCGATCTCTAAAATATTGGTAGGTATATTCAATATTCAATGCAACATTTAATACAGATTTTTCCGACAACCTAAGAAACGAGGCTATCGTGTTTGAAACTAATAATTTATGTGATTTTGGCGATTTATAGCTTTTTTTTTCAAGCAAAATAAAGATTCTGTAAATAAATAAAAACAATAAAAATTTTAAGAGTTAAAAACCAAGAAATATCGCCAGTTTAAAAATATACGTATATTCATCTAACAAACTTTTCAACCATTTACTTACATAATTTTGCATACAAGTTGGTTGGAACAGCTTTTCCCTTTAAACAAAACTCGTGAGGCCCATGGCCTAGCTTCATAGTAGCAAGGCATACGAAGCCCTATTTATAATTATATCAAACTATTATACATTACAATATACCTTTTTATATTATATGAAAACTGTATGTAGAATACACACAAAATATTAAATTTAGAAAGCTTTTAACAATTACATCAAAAATTTTAAAAAGCATTTTTAATTTACATAAATGTTTCGAACACAGATTTAAAGTTTTCATTACACGTGACTAATACAAGCATATTTTATTGTATAATACTTGCGTACGATTGGTCAATTTTAAGACAGGCAAGTGACCAATGTCTTAATAAAACTGCAATTGCAAAAAACAGTTTTGAGATTAAAAGAATACCCGTAAAAAATCACTCTATCTCGCCGAATGACTGGTTTCACCTTTGTCACTCTCTGAATCGCATCGGCAATCCTCATTTATGGAGTCTAATGACATTAAACTTTCTTGGGACAATCTGAAGCATGCTTTGCATCTCGAGTCCGCTGAATTTCCGCTTTGGGAGTTGGCGTCCTCAGAAACCGATTCGAGGCTTCTCAAAGATTCAACTGAGGTCAGTTTGTATTCCCTTCGAATGTCAGCGATGTCCTCGGCGGTTCTATTTAACGCTAACAGAGAATCTCGCGCCATCTTGCCCAAAGAGCTCACTTTTCTCTTTTTTATAGTGATAGATTCCATCTTGTGTATCGGTGAAGGTTTGTTTAGACTCTCCGGCAAGGATTTCGGACTGGAACCGCTCCGAGAACGTAATTTAGATCTTCTCTCTGGTATATCCCGAGGTGTAGTCGAACATTCAGGAACATTGAACACGATATTTTTGGGCTTGCTTTTAGGTTCCTCTTTATGAGGTTCCATACAAACTCTTAGCAGACGCTGCGATAGGTCTTCTAATGAATTTGACTTTTTGATCTTAGTCCTATCAGGTATCGCCGGTGATGGGTTTGAAGCCGAAACCTCCTTTGCATTAAAAACTTCGGGTTCCATCACATCGTCAATCACCAATTCTGGTGACAAGTCAATCAGTTGCTCTTTTTTTTCAGCGTTTTTCAATTCTTCAGACAGTACTGTACCCTTATCTGTTTTCGTTTCGGGTACAGCTGCGTCAGACACTTCAAAATCTTGGTTCTCATAAATAAGGTAAGAAAGAGCATCTTTTCCTAAATCTACTAGTTCTAAATTTACAATATTTTCTTCAAATTTCGACGTTGCCTCTTTTGCTTGTAGTTTGACGGTATTTTCATCTAATGCACCCTCAAGAGACGTCACACCACTATCGATCGATGTATTTGGATCATCAGTTATGATTTTATTGCATTCGATTTTACATGCATCGATTTTTGGATGCAATGTACTACCCACAATAACATCTTTAAGTTTGTCAATGTCACGTGTAAGTGTGTATTCTATTGGATTCGGTATAATAAGGTCTGTTGGAATTTCTGGTTTTACATCATCGATAATAGGTAGAAGTTTTTCCTGCACAGGATTAGTAACTTCCCATACAGCATTAATAATAGGTTGATTCTTTATTTGCCTTTCACTCAATTCTAATGCAAGAGTCTTCGTAGTGCTGGATGTTAGCGTGTTTTCAGGGCTTATATTCTCTTTTATTTCTCTTATGACTTTACTGGGTAGTTTGTCAACCGATTGCCCATTATCCGGACTGGTTTGTCTATCTAAGGAATTTTCTGACCCAGAAGACTTCAAAACAGCAGCGAAAGATCTCGGTCTAGCCTCAAAACTCTTGGTTTCTTCTACTTTAAAGTCTACATTTGATTCTGCTTTGTCTGCTTCTATCTTATCTATTTTTGTTACAGTGTGTTCGGGTAAACTGGCAATATCTTGACTTGCGTCAGATGTAATTTCTATCTCTTTATCGTATACATTTTTATTGAAATCGTTGGGTTCTTTGAGATCTGTTTTATCACATACCGCTCCTGGTTTATTATTACCATTTGAGCTTAATTCTGTATCTCTTAGGCTTAAATCTAAACATTTTTGTACTAAATTGTCATCGGTGGTTACATTTGCGGTAACTTTTGCTACTGTCCCCTCTATTTTTAAATCCGTTGCATCACTGGTTTCGGAATTCCCTTGTATAGGAAACGATTGAAATTCGCTCAAAGTGTTATCAGTGTCTGTGGAAGGTGTCTTGCTATCCAATTTCTTAGAAAATGACTCGTCAACATAAGAAATCTGTACTCTTTCCGACAGAGTAGAGTCTGTTATTTCAGGAGAACTATCTCTGTCTTCCAATATTTCCTCCTTTTCTACTACACCAGTACCCCAAGACCAAAATGAGGTAGTTAATGAGGTAGATTCCTTTCTAGGTGGAGTATTGGTTGCAGCCCTTTTCTCCTCTTCGTTGCTTCTCGAAAACAAACTACCAGGATTGTGGAATAGGCTAAGTAATTTCTCCAAATGTGTGGGTAATTTAGATTCTACTTTGGGTGGTTCTTCTGGCTTCGGAATATGAAAACTAGCTGATGGCGCAACCCAAGATATCTTTCTCATTCTATCCAAACCTTTAGACTTCAAAGCCGGAACATCAAGGAGACTCGAAGTCCTTTTAGGCGAGGAAGTTAATGTATCTTGAGCGCTTTGGAGATACTCTGGTCTATCCGGTATTTTAACAGAATCTCTCAAACTAGAACTATTTGTCAACGTACCTTCGTTAGAAGAACTATCTTCTTTGGATTCAGACGGATTCTGCAAGGAATTTTCTATACCAGAGTCAGCTGATGTGACCATGGTTCTTTCTGTACCTCTTGCGGAATCAATAGAACTGACACTAGCTTCTAAGCTTGATAGAGATCCGTGAATTTTCTTATTCTTTCCAAATATAATAGGTGACACGCTCTCGTTGGAACTGAGAGACGTATTCAAAAAGTTTCCACTATTCACTGGTGTGTTTTCACTTGCGGTTGATTCGATACTGCCTTCTGTTGTCAAAACTATGTTATTAGGTTTTCTTCTATCAAGTTCCACCTCAACTGTCTCTTGAATTACCATTGGTTTGTTGATTTTAGTAGTGTTTTGGTTGTTGTCTGATGCGTTAAGGCTTTCCATGGAACTTCCAGATATTTCTAGTGAAGAACTGCTATCAAAGAAAGGACTGCTTAACGGTTTTTTGTTCATAAGCCTTGACACTTCCAAGTCTGGACTATCAAGACTCGATTCACTTTTATTCTTTTTAAGAACTAAACTATCCCGAATTAGAGTAACAGGTACTGAGTTATCGTCTTTAGAAATTATATCCTTTTCCTTTTCTACAGTTATATTTATGACACCTGGTATATCAGTTTGGGTGCTGTCGTTTTTAACTTTTGTTTCAGCAAATTCACTAGATTTTCGCGCCAAAACACCCGATTTCTCAGAGTAAGTTTGCATTTCATGTATTAAGTTTTCAAAATCATGTGTTATTGCCTCTATTTGTTTTATTGCGACATCTTTTGAAGTTAATTTATTTCCTTTTTCTATACAAGCTGAAACTGTGTCGTTTTTATTCACTTCAACCACACGTTTATCATCCACAACCACAATAACTGGTTTGATTTGGTCATTATGTACTTTGGCAGGTGCTTGACTATTTACAATATTTACATGCTTAAAACTATCTTTTTGAGAGTTAGAATTGTCAGCAACACACTCTTTTTTAACAGTAACTTCTACTTTTACATCTACTTTCTCTTTATCACTCACTTCCCTGCTATTTTTAACTAATTTTGTTTCCTGAACAATCATCTTTTCATCACCTTTGTCACTGACAGTCTCATCGTGTGATATTTTTTCGGATTTATCGAGATATTTCGTTGCACTGGCTGCTGTGGCAGTTTTTTCACTTTGCACTTCACTTTTTACATCGCTTTTATTGTCTGTACTGACAGTAGCATCACTTACAGCGTCGACTTCGATTAGAACGTCACTGTTTCCACAATCTGGTGCTGTAAAATTACTTTTGTTAGTAACACCACTATCACTTTTTACAGTTTTATCACTACACACATCACTGGGTTTGTTCCCGCTAGGGTTTTCTGCTTTGTCCACTTTTTGCGGCAGCTTGTACATGGTATCTGTGTTTCTGGTGACCGAAAATCGAGACGCAGATCGTCGCGGAGTTGAGTCGGCTGCTTGTACTTGGATTTGTGGCGGCTCCGATACCTAAAAACAATGACAATTATTAATGTTTGTTCAAAACTATGTAAAAACATCAGTAGCCCTAACATGTAAATATCCTGGTTACGTTATAGTTGCGTTCACTTTAGGGTCAATCGCGGTGACGGGTGTTACATTTGTACGAATTCAAATTGGTATAATTCCTAAAGAACGAGTAACACCCGTCACAGGGTTTAATTAAATCTATTATAGATTCTAAACGCCTGGATAATTTCTAACATACATACCATGACCATTGACCGTGCTAGGAAATATTATTTGTATTGAAAAGTATGACACTGTTCCCACTAGACCGTTGCGTCACCGACCAACACCGTCGCGTGCCATGCACGGAGCGTCAGCAAATGTCGGCGAGAATATATTGCCGGTGCTGACACGCTCTGTGTACAATATGAGTAGGTATGTATTCTGAATATTTGAATTTAAATAAAAGTTTGATTTAAAATATATTGAACAAATTGTTTTACTTACCGTAAACACACAGCAAGCTTTTCTTTAGATGACAGACATTCTCTAAAATTTGTTTTTTCTGACAATGTCATTTTCAATTTTTTTCAGCTAAACATTAAATTGGAATGTAGACATTCGGAAATACAGAAAAAACTTTTCTTCATCATCAACTCAGTGTCTGAATAATGTCCAATACTGGCAGCATACGGGATCTATACGGGCACAGAACGCCGTCGATCCGTTCAGTGGGCATAGTAGAGCGTATCGTGTTGCTTTTCGTGCCTGATACGCTCCTAGCACGGTCATGGTATGATACGGTGTAGTGGGAAGAGACCTTTATAATCAAAATGCAGACATATTTGTTCTTATTTAGGAATTATACCAATTGGAATGCGTACAAATGTAACACCCGTCACCGCGGATTGACCCTTTAGATTTTGTAAGGAATCTGATAACCGCCCGTAGCGGACAGTAGCGGAACTTTTCAAATTCCATACAAAATGTAACGTGAACACAACTATAATGTAACTCTAGATGAGTTTTACATACAAAAATATCAAGTTTGAGAGCTGAAGACTCTTTCAAAAAACACTCTTTTTGTGCCTCGTTCTAGGCCCCCTGGTGCTATTGAAGCTAGGTACGGTCGGTCCGTACAAAGTCGATTGGTTCATTGCCGTGGCCGCCCAAACCAATATCTAAAGCAGACCTGTGACTTGTCTTTGAAGATGCGCTAAAAGTATAGGCCAGTAAAAAGTATCCGGTGTAGGGGGGTTACCAGATCGAGTTCCTGACGAAATCCCTGTTAGCTCAATAAATTCCTGACATTTTTCTGAAGGTTTCATAATGAGGCAGCGCGATTTTCAACAGTTTTTGTTACAAACACAATTGTCGCGTTTAACAACCTCGAATCGCTGCAGTGATGAACTGTGCAGCCGCTGCAAAGAGTTAAAAAAGCGACCATTTTATATGACTTTGACAAGGATCGAGCAGCGCAAATAATTTCCGCTGCTCTCTGCAGCGTATAGGCTATCTGTCATTTTGACGTATGGCCGTTTAATCGCTGCAACCGTTGCACAACTCATCGCTGCAGCGATGCAAACCTGTTAAACACGACAAATGTAACTCAATAAATATAATAATTTTAATTTATTCATCCTCTTTTAGGTAGATAGGTGGTAGAGCTGATGCCGGGCTCGACTGTGGAGGTACCACCATCTTACTCGCAAATCCTCCCGAAGTTATTCGGGGGAGAGTAAGAGAACAGCTCTCAGGCAAAACCAGGCGGCCCACCATTGCCTGGGACCGATGGATGGCGTTATATCCATCCCCAATTGCCGGGCCTTAAATAAAACAGACTTGTGACGGGCAGTTGCGTCACTGGTGCAAGGGTTTCGGCACCGCGCTCACCAACCCGCCTGCCCAGCGTGTGTGAGTATGGGCATTTCTTCCAGGAGGACCACCAAGAGTGGCGAAATCCTGGAAAGGCCTATGTCCAGCAGTGGACGAAACAGACTAATGGATGGATGGATCCTCCTTATTTTTTTCCTGATTTCCTGTTAGAGGGCTAAAATTCCGGACAAGTCTGGAAAATTCCTGGTAACCCTAGGTTTAGGAGGACGCAAGAAGTGCCAGCGGGCAAAAGAAGAATAAGGCCCGCCGTCCACGCGTGTTCTCCGGCTTCCCCCTTTGATACCATGATTGGTGGAAACAGGGATGGGTGTGGTTATTCCTGGCAAGGAGACATCCATGAATTATGTCACACGTTGACGGGGAGGGAGGGGATGTGACATCATGTGACATGGGGGGGACGAGTAAAGCTTTGTGACGTCACATATGAAAATTTTATTATAAAAACTTAAAATATGTATTGTTCATTTATTTTAAATAGAAATATATGTATAATTTTGGAAGTACTGTTTGATAAAATTAAAAAATATGTGACGTCACACCAGCCAGAGGGGTCACATACAAATGTGACCACATTTGGCAAGGACCGGGGGGGCTCTAAAAATAATGAAATTCGCGTGACGTAATTTATGGATTCCCAACAGCAACATGGGGTTTAATGTAGCTACCTGTATGACCCTGAAGCGAGAAGGCGAGGCGCGCGTCGGGGTGGTCGGACTGCAGCTGTCTGATGATGGCGTGGCAGGGTCGCGCTCCGGCGTCACGCGCGTCACCTGTACGTCATAAAACATGTTTGACAGATTCTTACAGTAACGTACAAATAATGTACTTTATGCAAAAGTGATTGATTTATTATATAACTAGAGCCTTTCGCCCTCGTCTATTTAATCTCTGCCCCGTTTTCGGTTTGGGCGCTATTTTATTAACACCCTTTATAGCCTATATCTTGACCAGGGTCACTACGATGATTAATAAAGAAAACCGCATCCAATTCATACAGACAGACAAAAAAATAATTGTTTTCAGTTCAATACTACAGGTCTAGGCGCATTACTGAGTCTGTTCCTGAGGTATGGGAGCGGTACGGGAGGGGTGACGAGTGAGGCAAGGCTGAAGCCGTCTGAACTTACCCCTCCCCTGCCGCTCCCGTACCTCAGGAACAGACTCAGTTATGCGCTAGAACAGTAATACCTAACCTACTTATTTAAAAAAAATTAAATTATGTCCTGTGTACAGACACGTCTTCTTTACTATGTTTATTATTAGTAAAGATTTTTAAGGTTCTGTACATCAAAATATTAAAAAAAAGGATCCCTTGTAGGATTCTTCTATTGTTAGTTTGCCCGTCTGTTCGTCTGTCAAGACCGATTTTCTCGGGCCCCGTTAGAGATATCAAGTTGAAACTAAAATACCTCCCACAGAAGTCTGCGGCGCCATGGTACTGTTAAATAAATCAGCCTTTTTAAACGCAAAAAAAAGTGATTGCCCTTTACGAAATAAATTTCATACAAATTGGTTCACTATGGAAACCCATAAGGTACTTCCAGTTGACTTAGAAACTTGAAATTCCGGTCTAACAGCACACGTATAGCAAAACAACTGAAAATACCTATATTACCTGCTGCACCAAGCCACAGTATAGGTAACAATAGTAGTTTAACTAGACGGTGTCATTGAAATCAATACCTACGGCCGCTCGGCGCCTAAACACGCCCTAGGGCTGCCAACTGACTGTTTACGTATTTGATAATGTTATATTATTATTATAAAAGTTGTATTTAAGCAACCATACAATGCACAACATACACTGTAATTTCGTGTTATAATTTACGAAAATGCGCGGGAGCGTCACAGTGACAACGTGCGTGCGACCGCGACTGTCGTAAACCGAGTTGTACCGAGTTTTTGGGGGGGGGGGGTTCGTTTCGGTCCGTTTGTATCTATCCATCAGCCCGTGTTCGTCCACTGCTGGACATAGGCCTTTCCCAAACTTCGCCACTCATGTCGGTCCTCCGTCCTCCTCATGCATATTTCTATTATTAAGTGAAAATTTACAATTACTAAACTAACGCATTAGACAATTCTGTAATGTTAGTTTTAGTTCTTTATAATAAATAAATAAATAATATTCAATTATTCAAGAAGAAATATAGACCAATTTAAGTACGGCGAGTACTAGTCGCACTTGACCAGCCCCCTTATTGTAACTTGAAAATTAATCTCAATCCCTTTCAAATGTATAATGATCGGCTAGAAATGACATCACACATAATTAGGTTCCGTTTCGAAACGAGCGAAAATCACTCGGAGTGATGCGAATTTCACCCTAAAGCGTTCAAAAATGGACACGAGTTAAACCGAGGGTAACCGAACTGTTACATGACAGTTGCTCGGAAGTGTTTTGGAACGCTTTGGAGTAATGCGAAAATCACACTGGGCCACCTGATTGGTACAACCAGATATTTGTTTCTCTTGCTCCTATATAGATCTGTCTCTTCCTAATAAACGAGTGAAATTTCGCAGTATAATCGCACGTTCTGAAACGCTTCCTTATTAGTCAATCACAATAATTTGAAGTTAGACAATAAAGTCTCGGTTTTTTCTACTGCATAGGCAATTATACTAACAGAGAAGCGTGTCGGCATCGCTCCTGGCACGGGGCTGCCAGCGGGCGAGGGGGCAGGCGAGGGCGCGGGGGACCGGAGGCGACGCGCGCGCCGCTCCTCTTCAGGCGATTGTCCACCCTAAAGCAACAATAAAGATTATAATCAACATTATACCATGACATAAAAACATCTTCAGCACATATAAGGTGACTTTCGTCCGTATAGCCAAATACCAACGACCTAGAGATACAAATACATACACCCCGTCTAGTTACTGGCACTCCAGTCTGGTTATAAACTTCTTGGATGAGTCGGTGACTCAATCGGAGAATTCTTTTAAAATATATACAGGGTGTAATCATGACGTGCTCATCAAATTAAACCACATGCTCTATTGATCATCCTGAACCACTCCCATAGAAAAACTTTTGATAAAAAGCGAAAAAAAAGAAAAATTCCCATAGAAAATGGCTCGGAGGTATTAACAATTTGTATGGGGAAGTACCTAAATTATTATTTCGCGTTTTTTGAAAAGTTTTTTCCATGGAAGTGGTTCAGGATGATCAGAAGAGCATGTAGTTTAATTTAATGAGCAAGTCATGATTACAGCCTGTATACCGGTTGTAAATAGAGTGCGACCATTAAATGAAACCACATATTCTACCGACCCTACTGAACCACTTTTCCCAGGAATCATACCCGCGGACCTAATTAGTTTGGGAAATAATTAAGTTCCAAACAAAAATGTGTGAACCCTAACGCACCGACATACGGGCGAGGTTAGAGAGAGCGTCGTCCGTGAAACTCCAGCTGTTTGAGGTCAACGCTCTCTAAACTCGCCTGTATGTATTTTTTTAAATTGCGTTAGGGTTCACGCATTTTTGTTTGGAATCCAATTACTTCCTAAACTAAGGGTGTCCGCGGGTATGATTCTTGGGAAAAGTGGTTCAATAGGGTCGGTAGAATATGTAGTTTCATTTAATGGTAGCAGTCTATTTACAACCGTAGCCTTAGCATGAAAACATTACGGTTACGTTTAGTTTGAATGTAACGCGATTTTGTATGGAATCTGATAACCGCCCCTTGCGGACAATAGCGGAACTTATCAGAATTCCATACAAAACCGCGTTACATTCAAACTAAACGTAACCGTAATGTTTTCATGCTAAGGCTACCGGTATATATACCTAGTCGGTGCTTAAATTCTGTCACAAACAAAATTGGCTATAAAATGAAAACTAGTCATGACATTCAAAAAAAGTTTTTTTTAAAAAAAAGGTAATTTAATTGGCATACCTTAAACACAAAATTTATTCAAAATGATTGCCACCATTTTTCACACAAGCCTTCAATCTTCGAGGCCAATCATCAATAGCAGCACGGACCATATTCATGTCGATATCCGCCACTGCTTTAATCAATGATGACTTTAGGCTGCTCAAATTTTTGTGAGGTTTAGAACAGACCTTCTCCTCCAATTCCTGCCAAATTTTGTAATCCAGTGGATTGAGGTCAGGGCTAGACGAGGGCCAATCTTGATGCCTTATGAGCTCGATATTCTGGCGCTCGAACCACTCCTGAGTTGTTTTGGCCTTATGAGCAGGTGCGGAGTCCTGTTGAAACACAAATGGCCGTCCTCCAAAGAGTGTCTGGGGCAGATCTTTTACTATGCGATCTAAAACCGTGTCTTGGTACACTTTTGCACTGGTTTTGACACCTTTTTCACAAAAATTCACTTCAGTAGGGCCATAGTAGGACACTCCCAACCAAATCATGACTGATGATGGATGATGGCCGTGCTGCACTCTAGGAATGGCATTTCCAGCGGCCGCAGAGCTGGTAGCGTACACCTTGTCATTTTGTTTGTTGTACTTCTCTTCTATATTAAAAATGTTCTCGTCTGTAAACAGGATATCGCGGTGTCTGTTTCTTGCGTACCGCTTTAGCAAAACTTTGCATTTTTTGGCTCTCGTAGCTATCAGACGCGCGTTCAGAAGATGTCCACTCTTTTTTCGGTAAGCTCGTAGTCCCAGGTCTTCATT
Organism: Ypsolopha scabrella; assembly: GCA_910592155.1. Classification (NCBI taxonomy): domain Eukaryota; kingdom Metazoa; phylum Arthropoda; class Insecta; order Lepidoptera; family Ypsolophidae; genus Ypsolopha; species Ypsolopha scabrella. Next base: position 7,835,595 of record OU342986.1, read on the forward strand.
GAGTACTTTTTTTACGGTACTTCTGGTTAATCCCATCTCCAAAGCCATCAGTTTCTGCTTGCGGACGGGATTTCTTGCAATACGCGCCTTGATTGCTTTGATGACCCCTGGAGTCCTAACGGAACGAGGTCTGCCAGTTCTTTTCTCGTCATCGACACTAGAGGTTTCATTGTACCTCTTGATGGTACGGTACACGAACCTCTTCGTGATTTTTAATTTTTGAAGCAAGTTGAATATCGTCTTCGGCGGATGGCCGCAACGATGCAATGAAATTACTGCTACTCGGTCCTCTTTGCGAGTCCACTCCATCGTAAAAAATGAATGAATGTAATTGTGATTTGGCAGATTATTAATCAAAAAATATTTGAAAATCGAACACCATTTCATTTTTTTTTCTAGGTGTTCTATTTTTGAAATAAATGGCCAGTGACAGTATTTAAGAACCGACTAGGTATTAATTTATTTGTAGCAATACACCACAGACATAATACGTCTGTGCAATACACAGTTAAAATAATACAATTACGCCAAACTGTACAACAGAATGACTGACTGAAAAATATTGACAAAGGGTATCGTTGCGGCCTGAAAGAAGATGTAGTGACTAGAATAGTAAAAAGAATGCTTCGATGTTTTGAGCACAAAGAGCGGATCAATAAAAGAAGAGTGACGAAAGAAATTTATGCCGCGTATGCGTAAGTAGGACATAATGTCGACCAAGTAGGCGACAAACTTAAAACTACCCGGAATAGAAGAGCTCGTATGACTAGATTGACGGATGTAGATGAAGCAAGAGGTGTGTCAGGATCGTAGCAGATGGAAATCTGTAGTCTCTGCCTACCTCTCTGGGAGACAGGCGCGAGTACATATTAATGAATGAATGAGGAATGAATTAATGAATTAATATAAACTCACTCTAAGCAGACACTTGGCAGTATGACACGTGAGGCTGATCTTCCTGTGCACGCGATGTTCGCCCGCGCTGGCACTCTCGTTCCTGCGGCACAGAGTCGATATTTCCTTGGCAAGGCGCCCGCACGACGCTTCCTCGCCGCCGTTCTCCGCCGACAGAGTGCTGGATGACTCCTATGAGAGAAATTCATTTCTAATATTTGTACATTTTTCATGAACTCTATAGCCTTAGCATGAAAACATCCCGTTTACGTATTAGTTGCTTTCACGTTAGATTTCGTATGTAATTAAAGCTGATAACCGCCCCTAGCGGGCAGTAGCGGAACTTATCAGATTACATACGAGATGTAACGCGAACGCAATCATAACGTAAACGTGATGTTTTCATGCTAAAGCTACTAAACGTGGCGCCTGTATAATTTGTACCTACTTATATGGCGCTACCCAAGCCAAACTCAAAAAAAATATATATGACATTTATTGACATAAGTTATGTCCCGTTATTGTGATGTTTTAAAACCTTGAAAAGTTCAACCCTACAAAAAGTAAATAATTACGTTTCAAATGTGTTAAAGTAGTTAAAAAAACTGATACAATGCTGGAACTTTTTTAAGTACTAAATTTAAAGCGTCAAAGACACCACAGACCATCATCTATCAACAATATCAAACTTTCACTAGTAGCGCTACTTCACTATAGATGGCGCTTATATTTTATGCTATTTTTACACTAATGTTCTGTAACATTATTAGAATAAATTGGTCATTGCTTTTTGTTGCCATTTATATAAAAAAAATTTTTCGCTGTCCCTTTTATCCTGGGAAGGTAATGATTTAGGGACAGAATCCCAGAGGGCAGAGTTGATATTTCCCCCGCTAAAACCCTGAAAGGGTTATTTTAGGCCCGAATTCAATGATCCGAATATCCTGGGATATAAAGTAATAATTAAAAAGCGAATAAGGACGTATGCCGACCAAATAGGCGACATACTGAAGAAGGGCAAAATCCAAAGTACCCGGAATAGAAGAGCCTGTATGACTAGATTGATGGATGAGAAAGACACAAAAGCGGTGTGTCAGAATCGTAGCAGATGAAATCTGTAGTCTCTGGCTAAACCCGCTGGGAAACAGGCGTGAGCATAGGTACGTATTTGGAGGCGAGTATCTTACCGAAGCATCGTCCAAGTCTATTTGTATCAAGGTGTTGTTGTCTTTCAACGCATTCAGTATCGCCTGGAGGCCCGTGTTACCCAGCTTGTTGTCTCGAAGGTCTAGTCTCTGAAATTACATAATATGAAAAGTAAATCGACGGGTACATTTAGTAAATTAAATAAAGTTCTCAACTATTATACTGGACTACTTTCTTGAAAAATCTTTTTTTTTGGTCATAAGCCTGTGTTCGTCCACTGCTGGATATAGGCATTTACAACTCTTGGCGGTCCTCCTAGAAGACATGCCCATATTCACACACGTTGGACAGGCGGGTTGGTTAGCGCGGTGCCGAAATCATCGCACTAATGACGCCGCTGCCCGTCACCAGTCTGTTTTATATAAGGCCCGGCAATTGGGGATGGATATACCGCCATCCATCGGTCCCAGGCAATGGTGGGCCGCCTGGTTTTGCCTGAGAGCTGTTCTCTTACTCTCCCCCGAATAATTTCAGGTCATAAGCCTGTGTTCGTCCACTGCTGGATATAGGCATTTACAACTCTTGGCGGTCCTCCTAGAAGACATGCCCATATTCACACACGTTGGACAGGCGGGTTGGTTAGCGCGGTGCCGAAATCATCGCACTAATGACGCCGCTGCCCGTCAACAGTCTGTTTTATATAAGGCCCGGCAATTGTGGATGGATATACCATCCATCCATACATCGGCCCGTTTCGTACACTGTTGGACATAGGCCTTTCCAGGATTTCGCCACTGTTGGCGGTCCTCCTGGAAGAAATACCCATACTCATACACGCTGGGCAGGCGGGTTGGTTAGCGCGGTGCCGAAATCATCGCACTAATGACGCCGCTGCCCGTCACCAGTCTGTTTTATATAAGGCCCGGCAATTGGGGATGGATATACCGCCATCCATCGGTCCCAGGCAATGGTGGGCCGCCTGGTTTTGCCTGAGAGCTGTTCTCTTACTCTCCCCCGAATAATTTCGGGGGGTTTGCGAGTAAGATGATGGTACCTCCACAGTCAAGCCAGGTATCAGGTGTCCTCGCCCTGTCCTCGTCTAGTGTCGAGCGCCGGGACTCTTGAACGCGTTGATCGTCTCAGCATCGAGCGCGTTGCAACCGATATTGAGCTCGCTGAGCGACTGGGATGTTTCAACTTACCTGTAGTTTTGTCCTCGCCCGTACCAAGTCAGCTAAAGCCCGCCCAGCGTCGGGCCCAAGCCTAGCCGCTTGGAGCCCCAGAGAGATCAGAGCACCGGGACTCTTGAACGCGCGGATCGTTTCAGTGCCGAGCGCGTTGCGACCGATATTGAGCACGCAGAGTGACTGGGATGAACGCTGGAATAGTTGGTAATCGTCAGTAATTCGAGTGTAATTATGTAGTAAACTATTAATGCCTATATTAATAATAATATTATAAGATGTATGCGAGTTTGGATGAAGGGGATATCCCCGGAACTGCGGATCCGATTCTGAAAACTCTTTTATCTAACCTCATATCGTAAAATCCTCATTACGAACTCAAAACTACTGGCTTAGTGAAAAATACTTTTCATGAACGTCTCTAAAACACACAAATAAATTAAATTCGGAGACCTCCCGAACAACATAATGCTATAAAATAACTTTTTCTGAGATTACAGTACATGGACATACTAACTAGGAAGGCAAAGGGAACTTAGCCCATACAGCCATGTCTGAGGTTTAATATCAAATACCAATGAGGTTTTTATAAAATGTTCTCCAAGGTTACAGTCAACTTCATTTTCGGCCAGGTATTGTCTATGGCTTACGGCGCGTTGTACTCGGTCTGTCATTGGATGAACTGTTTGTTGTGCTATAGTTTTCGAGGACATTTATTTATTACTTATTGCGGTTTTATGGGTCAAAAGAATTATTTTGCCCTAAAATTACTGACAGCAGGGATGGTGATAATATTTGACTCTACCTGACATTCTGGAAATAACGACGGAAATTACGTACACTTTTATAACAAGCTTTTACAAGAAAAATCAAAAATGGCTAACGGCAAATTTTATCAAGATTATGAAAACAGGTACTCATGAGTTTAGATAAAGTAGTGTATGAAACTATACATAACTAGGTATTAAAACACTCGTGTTTTAAACTGACACTCGTGTTTTCTTTTTATGTACCAGTTTCATGAACTACTATTACTGATAGGAAGCTATATTATCAATGAGTGCTATAGGCTATAGTTTGTTCCCTGAGGTCGGGCAGTTCCCTAGGGATTACACTCGCGCGGGTAATCGCTGGAACTACTGAACTGATTTTTAAATTTCTTTCACTGTTGTAATGGTTAGACTCTTTACTTGGACAAAAGCTATATATGTCCCTGGGGGTGCGCGTTCCCGAGGGACAAAGTCATCATTAATAATATTAAACCTATTTTGAAAACGTTTTCATTGTTGTAATGGTACGGCTCTTTAGTTGGCCACAGGCTAAGTTTGTTCCCTGGGGACGGGCAGTTCCCTAGGGATACAGCCTTTAGTTACAATCGCGATATCAAATATGATTCGTAGTCACCATAGCTTTGGCGATGTGGTTGGCGCAATTCCTCGTCAGCTGGTTGTTCCACAGCACCAAGAACGCGAGACCGCGTGACTCGTACCCGCCCACTGGAAACAAAAAAACAGTTGCGAATTTTAGGGTTCCGTGCGGAAATGAACTTAACCCGAGGGCCACGGGCAACGACGCTCCAAGCGAATTCGCTCTGCGCTGCAAGCGTCGGCGTCAAGCTCATACAAAATTGTACAAAATTATATGAGCTTGACGCCGCGCAGCGCAGAGCGAATTCGCTTGGAGCGTCGTTGCCCGTGGCCTTCGCATAATACGATGCATTTTTTGTCAGTGTCTGTGTCAAGATCCTAAAAGAAACGTCAAAAGTATCAACTTGCAATATGGTGAATATCAAGTTCAGGTTTGTTCCACCAGCACGTCCGCTATGTGACTCACGCCCAACTCACTCTATACGCTTGCTAACACAGCTGCGGCACCCTTCGCTCGCGATACATGTCGTGACGATCACGCCCAACTCACTCTATACGCTTGCTAACACAGCTGCGGCACCCTTCGCTCGCGATACATGTCGTGACGATATAGGTACAACGAACCTGGGCACTGATGCGGCGAGAGCGGCGAGGTGGCGGCGGAGGGCGGCGTCTGTCCCGCTTGGTCCACCAGCGCGTCCGCTATGTGACTCACGCCCATCTCACTCTATACGCTCGCTAACACAGCTGCGGCACCCTTCGCTCGCGATACATGTCGTGACGATATAGGTACAACGAACCTGGGCACTGATGCGGCGAGAGCGGCGATGTGGCGGCGGAGGGCGGCGTCTGTCCCGCTTGGTCCACCAGCGCGTCCGCTATGTGACTCACGCCCGAATCCTGCAATACACACGCAATTTACATTATAACTTTTTTAAATGGTTGATACTTGCGATGGTCGTATGTGGAGCTATGTTTACCTGTATGTTATTATTAGATAGATCTAGCAGCTTCAGTCTCGTATTAGCTCGCAGTAGACACGCGAGTTGCAACGCGTCTGAAGGAGATAAACCGTTGTCGCCCAGTCGCAGCTCCCGGACTGAACTGTTTGATCGAAGCGCGATTACTGGAACAAAAAATAAATTACTTTACAAAAAAAGATTGATGTTTAGAAAATCGTGACGAACAGGATCGCGCCGTCGGCGATAGAAGCGCCCCCGCGCGGCGAACCATTGACAGTAGCTACCCGAACCTCAACCGAGCATCTTGTGTAGCGTGCGCACGGCAAATACTACTAAATACACTACTAGAAACTCGTTAGTCTCTGGGGCCAACACGTTGTCTCCAGCCAGCACAGCCTACTTCAGCAATCGCCCGCAGTTGCATCGGCCTCGCCCAAGCAAGGCAAGGGAGAGCACTTCAAGGTTAGTTCCCTTTGACTCAACCCCTTTTCCTGCCCATCCAATCCGCCTTACATTACATGGGAGCACGGCGCTCAAAATTGCACCGCATTTACAATCCGAATCCCTTAAGGGTGTACCGATCAAAATAAGCTAAATCGGCAGTCATGGTTAAGTTGATTTAATGAATAATATTTCATTAATAAAAATAAAAAAATATATATTTAGTATCACAGAAAATGTATGTACACTTTATCCGAAGCAAAAATTTAAAATAATTTATATTTCATGAAACAAAACTATTTAAACTAAGCCCAAAATGTAACAAAGGCCAAAATATAACTGTGGAATTTTATCTCAGACTTAATTTCAAACAATCACCAAAGTATAAACTACAATTTGTCAGACTTACATTTTAGAAATATTGCCTGGCAATTGAAATACGATTTATTGCGTTACATTTTTAGTATGGCCGGGCAGCATTTACCACGATAAACACGACCACGAGAGTACAGAGCGAGGTGTCTAATCGTCGTACGCTCGGCGCAGCCTTAATCTTTCGTCTGGGTGTCCGAAGATGAGACCAGAAAATTGCGGCAAATTCAGTAAATCTTCGTATGGATCAGATGAATTTCAGACATTAACTGTTTACCCCCGATAGCAAACCTTTAATGTGACAACTTTTCTGTTGTTTTGGGTGGGTTCAGAGTTGAAAATATGGTCACACAACTGCAAAATGCTACGGTAGAAACTGCCTTGTACGAAGTGGACCATTTTGAATCCAAATATCTATAGATAAGGGTTATAATAACCTAAGCAGGCGAGCGGCTCCCCGCACAGCGCCGTGTGCTGCAGACTGAGGGAGCGCAGCGCGCAAGTGTGAGGCCTCAGTGCTCGCGCGAGGACAGGCGCGTGGCCCGCCTCTATCGGGCCCGATGTCACTTCCAACTCGGTCAGTTCTGCGCTCTGGAAACAAACCGTTCATTGTTACACTTCGACTCAACTATGAATGTATAGTCTTTAACTCCATTTGACAAAAAAAAATCTAGAATTCTAATGGTGTTAAAGTGGCAACCATATAATGCTAATAGCCCTGCTGGAAATAAGCCGGAAAAAAGTGTCAAAAGTGTTCTGTAGACCCCCGGGAACATTCATCCACATTAAACTTTGCATTATCTCCGAAAATGAGAAAGGGGGGTCTGACCCCACAAAAAGTTGCTAACATAAAAAATATACTACCTATTTGAAAAATTCCTTCTTTCTCATGTTCCCCACACCCACAGGAACATTCGTCAGCATTGATTTTGCATTACCGTCAAAAATGAGAAAGTTTGGAAATTTAAATGCCTCCAAAATGCCCCAAAAAGTCGATGTCGTAAAGAAAACTAATATTATGTCGCATGATCACGAATCTGAGGTCCTAATTTTTTGGGGGTCAGACCCCCCTTTCTCATTTTCGGAGGTAATGCAAAGTTTAATGTGGATGAATGTTCTTGGGTTTATAGAGCACTGGAAAGAAAGATTTTTAAATCGGTGCTGTGCTACTACTTTTCCACATTTTCCGGCTTATTTATTGGATTAGTAATCAAAAATGGCGTCACAGTTGGAGACTCCTCTTTGTGAAAATTTTCCACTGACAACCTAAGCATTAGTAAACGAAAGTTTGTCACATAAGACGCATTATACAGTGCGAGTGAGAGCGAATGATAATGGGCGCCGTTTATGATAATTTTCTATAATAACCGGATGTTCGAGGCAACAGTACCTTCCTGATCATCCGGCTGGCCGCCTGCCACCCCCGGATGCCAAACTGCCGCGGACCGTTGATGGTCAGCGTACTGGCGCTCTCGTAGTACTCTATCATATCGAACAGCGCCTCCTGGGAACGTAAACACGCTTTTAAACCTCTGTATCGCTAAGCAATAGTTTACTCTCTTGATTATTATTACTGCTAAGGGAATAGTTATCTCTCTTGATTATTATTATTATTGCTAAAACCATAGTTATCTCTCTTGATTATTATTATTGCTTAATAGTTAACCTTTATGATTATTATTATTGCTAAAACCATAGTTATCTCTCTTGATTATTATTATTATTGCTAAAACAATAGTTAACCCTCTCGATTATTATTATTATTGCTAACACAATAGGTAAGTCTCTTGCTTATTATTATTGCAATAACAGGATAGGTGAGTCTCTCGATTATCATTTTTGCTAAAACAATAGGTGAGTCTATTGATTATTATTATTGCTAGAACAACAGTTAACCCTCTCCATTATTATTATTATTTCTAAAACAATAGTTAACCCTTAAAACAAGTTGACGGCATGGTTTCGTCATGAGGATGGTGAGAAGCCACGGCCGACGCCAACCACCAGTAAATAGGTGCCTACTCCATCTCCGCAGACGGGGCCAAGATCCAATGACCTTGTGACCCTCAATAATACTGAGACAGATTGTTGGCATACCTTTTTATTATCCCTTAGGCTTACATGACGTCACGCAAAATGAGGTTCAAATCCCATTGACCGCACCCTCGCCCCCAAACACCGCGTGTTCTATGGTGTCCTCCAGAACTGCGTCTTCGTCAACACAGCTTCCAAAGCGACACCAATATAAAACAAACAATTAAATACCTTACGAATTACAAAATAAGGTTCAAATCCCACTGACCGCTCCCTCGTCCCCAATCTCCGCGTGGTCTATGGTGATCCTCCTGAACTGCGTCTTCTTCAGCACCGCTTCCAAAGCGTCAGCCGGCGCGGAAGTGAGCAGGGAGCAGTTGTCGAGGGTGAGGCGCGGGGCGCGGGTGGACCCGCCGATTGCGCTCTCCGGTAGCTCCTGGAATTGAAAAAGGGAGAATATGAACTATATCCTTTAGTCTGACCAGCTTGTAAGGCACATACTGGACGCTCACAAGGGCGTTATGTGATTTCACGCCTTGCTCTTAGGAAACAGATGACGCCGTCGTCGGTGCAATATGTGTAGCTTCAGACAACTAAGATTATTATACTGGTTCGTTTTGGTTAGATCAAAGAGACACAAAAAAAACAAGTATGGTGGAAAAATTCAACGGTCTAGGATAAGAGCCTCGGTGGCGCAATTGCTAGAGCGCTTGCCTTGATAACGAGAGGTCACAGGTTCGAATCCTGGCACGAGGTTTTTCTTGTCTTTTTGTTTTATAATTGATCTTTACTAGTTTATAATGCACTCTAATAATAATATTTAGAGTATTCCAAAGCTGCTTGCTCTCACTTTACGACGGCGTCATAGTATTCTATCTCGGTACAAACGGGCCGAAACGAACCCCCCCCCCCAAAACTCGGTCTACGACAGTCGCGGTCGCACCGCATTTACGTATGCACGTTGTCTGAAATTCGAATATAAAAAAATAATATAATTAATCTTATTATAATAAAAATTAAAGTTAATAATAAAAAATTGTTATTAATTAAAAAGTTAATAACTATTCATTTAGGGAAAAATCCTAAAAATTTACGTATGCACGTTGTCTTTGTGACGCTCCCGCACATTTTCGTAAATTATGGCACGAAATTACAGAGTATGTTGTGCATTATATGGTTGCTTAAATACAACTTTTCTATAATAACATAGCATTATTATCAAATACGTAAACAGTCAGTTGGCAGCCCTAGCGTGTGTTTAGGCACCGAGCTGCCGTAGGTATTGATTTCAAGGACACCGCCTAGTTAAACTACTGTTGTTACCTACACTGTGACGGCCGGCGCCTTGATTCGGGCGCATCTCTGCGCAAGCAATTTGATCATAATTAATAGGAAGTGCGTTTTTGAACGCTTCAACTCTAGCTGTGAGGGGAACCATGTGCCAGCCCCGGGAGCGCCAGCAATGCACTTACTTGTATCTGGAACAGCACAGAGTGTATGGGCTGCGTGTTGTGGCGGCGGCACGACTCCACGTACTCACTCGCCAACTGCTCCCGCGACGTCGGCGGCACTGGAATACAAACATACATACTGTTAATTACATAGATGCTGCAGGGCATACTGGGACCGGAACAGGGCCCGGTTGGTTATGGCGACCTCGTCTCCTCGGAGGCGAACTTCAGACGGCTGCGGGACTTCGCGCGTGCTTGGCACAACAAACGCAAGCTGTGGGAGGTGGGCTGATGCCTGCCTTAAACTAACGACTACTACATTCACGTGCTGCTCGGCGCCGAAGGCATAATTTGTGACGTCTCTTCTCCAAAGAAGCGCTAGAAGTAGGCCACGCCCCCTGAGAGGGGGAGAGGTGGCTGGGACATGGGCCAGTAAAATAGTATCCGGTGTAGGGGGACTCAAGAAAAGCCGGAGGGCAAAAGAAGAATAAGGCCTGCCCTCTGCGCATGTTCCCCCGGCTTCCCCCTTTGATACCAAGACTTGGTGGAAACGGGGTTGTTCCTGGCAACAGGAACATTGGGTATATCATTCATTAATTGTAATAATAATTAGCGGCTTGCAACCCTAAAAAGAACCTTCTTCTTACTCGCTTGAGATAAAACTAGGGCATTATTGCTAGGCATTAAAGGTATCGCGATTGGCTAGAAGTGACGTAACAGATAATTTCTAGCCAATCACTAAACCTTTGAAAGCGATAGATATTGAAGTTAGATAATGAAGCCCCAGAACTTCGAAACAGTATTGCGGTTGATCGGATTACTAGATATTAAAATCATAGGTTCAATTTATTCAAAATGATCCACGCAAGCGAAGCAATAAATGTCCATTATAGCATCCCTAATATAAACGCAAATTAAGGTTAAAAGTATGTAAAAGTCACTGGTCAGATTTAATGGGAGGACGCTGGCAACCTTGAAGTTAACGACGTAAGTTAACGTTATAAGTTATGGTGTTTTTATACCGCGGGTTATTTAGGTCAAGTTGCAATATTTCAATATGAAATTTTTTACTTTTTATTGCCCACCTATATTCTTATTCAAACGCCGAACGAAAAACTCATAGAAATGAAATTAGCGGCGAAAAGTGACCCTGAGAAAACTGTGTTGAACACAGTTTAGTATGGCGACGGCTCCAAAAGGTTCCACTGTCTCTATGAGTTGGCCAATCACGGCTGGCCCAGTGTCGCATGACACACAGGAAGAACCAATCACGAGCCTTTGCCCCTTTGGCTGTCTGGTACCATTTTTGAAAGACGCTTTGTTAGAAACGCTTCTTTTATGTTTTTCATGAAGCAATTACATTTTCTTTCGCAAAGCTCTCTGTTAGTATTTTCGAAGGATACTTCATTAGAAACGCTTCTTTTTATGAAAGAATAACAATTATTTTTTTGCGCAATTGTGTCTGGTATTAATTTTGAAAGACGCTTTGTTAGAAACGCTTTTTTTTCATGAAACAATTGCAATTTTTTTTTCGCGCCAAACAGCTGGTCCTATTTTTGAAAAACACTTTGTTAGCGACGCTTCTGCTATGTATTTATCATGAAAGAATTACAATCAGGGGGAGGGGGGTTTAGGGGTTAGGTCTTCGTTACTTAATCAATAACATCGAAATGTTATTTTTTTTAGCTTTATTCAAATTATGAATAGAGAGACAATGAGAGTCAGGAGCCGGCAAGGCCTTAAGAGGATAGGCTCCGAAAAACCAATTGGAATTCTGTCAAGAATATAATGCACACTCTTATCGAAACAGAATTTTCGAACGTCATTCCAACATTGAATCATAAAAAATCAAAGATTACTCCAAATAAAGTTTTCATGTCGAGTTTTAACATTGTTTGAGCAAAATCATATTATATTATTTATGAATTACAATCTGTATAAACTTTATTAAACTTTGAACGAACAGATATTTGATACAAACTTTAGTTTTTTTTCAGAATTCGTCCCTCTCGCACTGCGGGTCTTTACGCATGGAGTAACAGCGATCAATGCAATCGGAACCTATTCTCTTAATGCGGAACATTCAGATGGCCAAAGATGGAAACCTCGTCGATAATAAATAACTTAATAAGACATAAAAAGCTGTCAAATCACCAAGGACGTAGGTTAACGACACGTTTGCTGCTTCAGCTAACGTCACTAAAATGAAATCTCCTCTGTTATGGTGCTGAATCAAGTGATTATCTCAGTACGACAAGGATCTTGAAGTGAACGAGCGGTGTATTACAATTGTATTGCTATACTAGCCTTTGCCCGCGGCTCCGCCCGTGTTTATTCGATCTCTGTCCCCTTTTCCGCTTGTGCGTTATTTTATTAACACCCCTTATAGCCTATATGTTGAACAGGGTTACTACGATGATAATTAAAAAAACGCATTCAAATCTGTTGAGTGGCATATAGACAGACAAATATTCCAAAATTATAGTTTTGGCCTCAGTAACGTACGTTTATCGCATTTCATTTAAAATTTGGCGAAAATATTCAATGTACAGACACGAACATTTTACTACCTTTATGGTTTTCAGAGTGACAGGTCTAAAATGAAATATTTCAAAAGATTCTAAATGCCTCAGGAGCCATTTGAAGTTAAAACCTTCCAGCGAGTCTATTCACTTAAAACTAGATATTGGCGGAACTAATATGCGGAGACACATTGTAGGAAGCCAGATAAAACGGCTTTGATTCATTGAACCATACATTTTTTCGGAATAAAAGTATCCTTTGTTATTCTCCGCCCTGTAGCTCTATGCCCTTCTCGGAAATCGGTTCAGTTAGTTTCAGAGATAAGCTCCAGCCAACTAACAAACGGACGTTTCCTCTTTATAATATTAGTGTTCATCTGTATATGTAATTGTTTATACATCAGTTTCTGAGAAATAGCTCCTCTCGTGTTTTACCACAAATTCTGTAGTTATTTTTAACGTTTCCGTCAAGAGACGGTTCAAGTTAGTCACTCTGTCTGCGGTTTATTATAAAAATGCACATCTTTTGTGTATTTTGAAGGCCACTTATATTACTATAGAACGACGACTTTTGATTATATTTGGAGCAACATTTGGTTAACATTAATGTCTTATTTTTTGCGTAAATATACGTATAAGATGACTTTTATATATGCAGCTAAATTCTTACTGAAGACTCAGTAAGTGCTCAGTAACTAGGTTCGATGACGCTTCTTGTGAAATTCATAAATTATTGTTTTCGTATTCCTTACAAACGCAAGCCCAGCCAGCCCCCGAGTCAATTGGGACGTCAAGATTTTATTTTGCGAAAGTAGCAAAAAGTGTTATCGATCCTTGTTACTGATCACTTACCAAGCCTCCATTATGAGTCTGGCTGTATAAAGCCAGTTTATATTTGGAATAAAACATTTGGTTAACAAAATTGAAATATTTTTTTGCATAAATTCAATTTAAATATCCGCTTAGATAATAGGGAACACTAAATAAAAGTTTAGCTAGGCAAACTTTTTTAAATCATGTTTTAATTTATAGTTATTATATTTTAATCTATACTTATCACTTAAAATATTCCATCCATCTATCCATCAGCCTGTTTCGTCCACTGCTGAACATAGGCCTTTCCAGGATTTCGCCACACTTGGCGGTCCTCCTGGAAGAAATGCCCATACTCACACACGCTGGGCGGGCGGATTGGTGAGCGCGGTGCCGAAACTCTTGCACCAGTGACACCGCTGCCCGTCACCAGTCTGTTTTATATAAAGCCCGGCAATTGGGGCTACCCAATATACCGCCATTCATCGGTCCCAGGCAATGGTGAGCCGCCTGGTTTTGCCTGAGAGCTGTTCTCTTACTCTCCCCCGAATAACTTCGGGAGGATTTGCGAGTAAGATGGTGGTACCTCCACAGTCGAGCCCGGCATTATCATTATCGGCTAATTCCTTAGCCTTTCCCCGCGGTTACGCCCGCGTTTCATCAATCTTTGCGTCGTTTTTTATAAACACCCCTTATAGCCTATATGTTGACCAGGGCCGCTACAATCATAATAAAAAACGCATTCAAAACTCGAGTTAAACGGAACGAAGACAGACAAAATCTCTAAAAAAAATCTCGGTTTTGGCCTCAGTACGATACTAATAAAGCATTTTATTTAAAATATACAATGTACAGATCGACCTTTTTACTACGTTATTATTAGTATAGACCACAGACGTAGAATATAATAGCAGAGCTAACATTAATAATAAACGCATAGAGTCGACGCGTTGCAATTTTAGCTCAGAAGGTTACGGGCTCTTTTAGACATAAATATTGCTTGTTTCCAAACAAAATATAGGTTTAGGAATTAACAAATATGTTTCAAGCATAAGCCGGCCAAAACAACCCATTTTTATACGTTTCTTCGTACCATGAAGCCTAAATGTAGCTCAGTAATAATTATATGTCTGTGGTATAGATAAGCTTTGTACTATAAATAGTACACTGTGTCACTGCAGCCCCAGAGGGTGACGGCATTCGCGTGTCGAGCTGCAGGTCTATAAAGCTGTACAAGCCGCGTGACGTCATAATGGCGTCATTCATTTTCATTACTGTGCCGTGCCGGTAGATAGGTGGTAGAGCTGATGCCGGGCTCGACTGTGGAGGTACCACCATCTTACTCGCAAATCCTCCCGAAGTTATTCGGGGGAGAGTTAGAGAACAGCTCTCAGGCAAAACCAGGCGGCCCACCATTGCCTGGGGACCGATGGATGGCGGTATAGCCGGGCTTTATGTAAAACAGACTAGTGACGGGGAGCGGCGCGTCACTGGTGCAAGGGTTTCGGCACCGCGCTCACCAACCCGCCTGCCCAGCGTGTGTGAGTATGGGCATTTCTTCCAGGAGGACCGCCAAGTGTGGCGAAATCCTGGAAAGGCCTTTGTCCAGCAGTGGACGAAACAGGCTGATGGATGGATGGATGGAAATTTTTATAGCTATTTCGGTTAATTTTATATTAATTTAAAACCGACATTTTGCTATTTTTCCGGAATCCATCCCTCTCGCACTGCGGGGCATTCCGCATGGAGTAACAGTGACCTTTGCAAGCGTGACATATCCTCTTAAACAAATTTGGTAAAAGGAAAATCAACTCTTGAACTGATAGTTAATATTAATACCACAACGCTTCAGGGTTGTAAAGAATTGTAAGAAAAAATACATATTTTTCGCAAATAAAAACACATAATTATTGCCATATATTCTAATTAATAAACCAGTAAGAAAGTCGTGTCTGTACATATAATATTTTTTCAACATTTTAATTGGAATGGGTTATTTGTGAAGCCAAAATTACCATTTTTAGATTTCTTGTCTGTATGTATGTTCGTTTTTAACTTGAGAACCACTCAACGGATTTGGATGCGGTTATTTTATTAACATTACAGTGACCTCGATCCTATAGGAGGTGTTCATAAAATAACGCGAGGCAAAGGCTTGTTAAAAATAATGATAAAAAATATAAAAACAAAGCTTTAAGTCAATAAAAAGTCTTACTTGTACTAGTTCCACAGTGTTTATTTCTCCTCTGTTAGCGATCAGTTTCGTTTAAAAACATCTCCAGGCAAATTAAAGAAACATTTATGTATTTAATTTGATGTGTTTACATCATTTGCAACAAGAATGACAAATCGGTTTTGCCCCCGTTTGGAGGTAAATGAACAAAAGCTGCGTTTAGTTGTTACAATTGTTTATAATGTTAGACTACACTGCAAGATATAATAAATTCGATTTCAATGATATGATTTTATACTTATTTTATATCATTGACATTAAATTTATTATATTTTATAGTGTAGTCTAACTTTATAAACAATTGTGAAAACTAAACGCAGCTTTTGTTCATTGCCATTCTTGTTGCAAATGATGTAAACACATAAAATTAAATACATAAATATTTCTTTAATTTGCCTGAAGATGTTTTTAAAGGAAACCGGTCGCTAACAGAGGAGAAATAAATACTGTGGAACTAGTACAAGTAAGACTTTTCCTTGCTATAATGGAGTTCCTACAAGAACCATCAATCAAATCTATTAATTAATTAAAGCTTTAAGTCATTGATAATTTTTCTTATTTTTCCCGTTTAACCTACCAACCTCTATGTAAATTTATCTTCATTGCTTTTTAACAATAACATAAAAAAGCATCGTCACAAACTAATTTGCACCGCGGGTATTCAACCCACGACATCTGGGTTAGCAGGCAAGCGCACTACTACTCAAAACTGAGAACTCTAAAAAGGTTTTCACACACGGCGGAACCCCACTCCGTAATCAAAAACCCAACTCGTGTCTCCAACGATGACCTAAGATCTTCACCTATTCAGGATTTTATAGATACGGTATCAAATGATCTCATCACTACTGCGTCGGCTAAATAATTAAGGTGACTTTGATTTATACAGTCAAACTCATACTGGAGGCTTGTTAAGTGATCAGTAACACGGATCGATAACACTTTTTGCTAAAATAAAATCTCGACGTCCCATAGAAATTGACTCGGGGCTGGGCTTGCGTTTGTAAGGAACACAAAAAGAATAATTTACGAATTTCACAAAAAGGGTCATCGAACCTTGTTACTGAGCACTTACGGAGTCTTCAGTAAGAATTTGACTGCGTAAATTAAAGTCACCTTATATATTTCATTCATTTGTCATTTGTTTTAGATTTTGTAAATTGTTGAAATTAAATTAAAAATGTTAAATTAAAATTGTCTGTGTCACGTCAGCATGAACGAGAAAATTTTCGTGCAATTATTTTTTATGACTTTCGATGTCATTTATGTCAACAAGAAAGTTATAATAGTAATCAAAGTCACAAAAAGGGTCATCGAACCTTGCTCAGCACTTACCGAGTCTTCAGTAAGAATTTGGCTGCTTAAATGAAATAATCTCACGAAGTCCGTTTGGCTATGGTCATATTAGTGCTTGCACACACTAAGAGCAAGCGTTGTTGCAACCGTTTTTGTAAGCGCAACGATGCAACCGTTTGCCATAGTTGGATAAAGTAGTTGCTAAATGAAACTAGTTTTTTTGACGACACGTCTTCAGGGCTAAGTACAGCAGTGTTGCCACTGCCTCTGTATCAGATTTTACACACATGGCTCCCTGATTTGATTACACACCATTAGATTACATTTTGTGTGTACGGGGCCGTTCAAGTATTACGTAAGCAGATTTATTACAATTATTTACCCCCCCATCCCCCTTGTAAGCAAAAGTAAGCAAAGCTCTTACCCCCTCCCCCCATGCTTACGTAAACATTTTTCAATTATAAATATATATTTTTTTATATTATAATGTTATAATTATAATTTTAAAAATAAGAAAATAGATTTAGGATAGAGATTAGATTTTACTGATACAGTATTCAACATAGAGTAAGGGGCAAAAATATACCGATGACGTAATCATCATCTAGACTCCCCTACCCCCCCATGTCATCGAAAATAAGCAAAACAAAGACCCCCCCCCCCCCCTATAGTGCTTACGTAATACTTGAACGGCCCCTACATAAATGTTTACTTCTGAATAATTTTGCTTGATATTTGAGATAAAGGTACATACAGATTTTAGCCATCATTATCAATCGAAAGTATTCAGAACAGAAGTCAATTAACCTAATTATATCTCCCTTATAATATAGATAAAGAAGTTTACTTTACTTAAAACTAGTTATGAAACTAGTCTGTGACGCTGAGAAAACAGTCTCGTTTCGTTGCGGAAAAAAGCTCAATCGACATCGTTTCATTTCAGGTAACCATTTGTTTTCAATATTTATATTTAAAGTCTGCGTAAAAATAAAGCTTACGTATCTTTTATTTTGTTTTATTGTGTGTTTTTAATGCTTATTTAAATTTTTTCATATTCACTCATTCTAAAAGGACGTAAGTCGCAACTGAGGATTTCAAACTCGATGTTCATTGCCAAGGGATTATTTAAAAAAAACTTGAAATGTTTATGTTCGCTGTCAATGTCAACGGTCACAATGACATGACAGTTGATTTTTTTATACAAAAATGAACTTGAAAGCAAAGGTAATTGTTTTTAAAATCCTGTGTTTGCCAACTTTTAAGGGTTTTTTTTAATCTCTTTATTTAATAATGATTTAATTCTGAAAAAAATATATGCTCAGAAAGCCAATATCTCGAAATGGTTTTTAGTTTTGCACCAATTATTAATTTGTAATGTTGTCGATTTCGGTCAAACTTTCGTTAAAATATCCACAAATAATCTTTTTCTTTCCAAAAAGAAGCAATTAGTCTTAAAACGGATTTCGCTCGAAACATTTTTTGAGTCAGCATGCCTCTCTGTGTTAATAACTCGGGGCAATTCCGACACAATAAAATAAGGGCAACAATTCGACACAGATTCCTTTTATTAACCGTTCCACCTTAAAACAGAGATTGAAAGTTGCGCGGTAAGAACAAAGAGTTTTCATTACTCAATTTCTTTTTACGAGCGAAATATTCCGTTTACACCAGATATTTCTGGATGACCGCCAAGATGGAGGGTGACTGGCCGGCCCACCACCGCTTCTTTATTGCAGGGATTAACAAAAATTCTGTCACAATCCGCCGCCGTACCGTACGCGATGTCCGTTACATCTATACTAATCCTACTATCCTACTAATATTATAAATGCGAAAGTTTGCGTGTGTGTGTGTGTATGTTTGTTACTCTTTCACGCTGAAACGGCTGAACGGATTTGGATGAAATTTAGAATGGATATAGCTTATACCCTAACTTAACACATAGGCTACCTTTTATTCCGGAAAAATGCATGGTTCCTCTAGGATAGATCAATATAATGATTGAAAAATCAGGTGTCAATAAGACAAGGCTTTGTTATTTCATACATCAGGTGTCTAATTAGCGCGGATCTTAATCGTTTGTGGTGACATAAGGCAAGGCTATGTTATCTCATCACACTTCACACTAATATTATAAATGCGAAAGTTTGTGTGCGTGTGTGTATGTTTGTTACTCTTTCACGCTGAAACGGCTGGACGGATTTGGATGAAATTTAGAATGGATATAGCTTACATCCCAACTTAACACATTGGTAACTTTTTATCCCGGAAAAAAGCATGTCGTTAAACCGAATAACACGCGGGCAGAGCCGCGGGCAAAAGCTAGTAAATAATAATGAAGCAGTAAAAAAGTCATGTCTGCAAATTTAATATTTTTTTATTATTTATATGGCTTAGGTGTATTGTATTGAAGCCAAAACTGGCATTTGCAGAATTTTTGTCTGTCTGTCTGCTTGTATGTTCCGTTTTAACTCGAGTACCACTCAACGGATTTGGATGCTTTTTTTTCATCATCGTAGTGACCTTGGTCTGATAAGGGGTGTTCATAAAATAACTAGGGCGAGAGCTAGACGACTGTAGGCACGAGTAGGATTAAGGATATAAGGGATAGCGTCATCCATTAATCAAAAAGACCAACTTCATTTGATCATACTTACCTCTAGAAAATCAAGAGATTTTTATTTGGCATTATGTTTAATAGAGACGCTCAACGACGCCATATTCATGAATCCGTCGAAAACGGTGATCCAGCCAAAGTCTGGAAATTTCTCAAATCTCTGGGTGTGGGTAAATCTCGTAAAGACTCAATTTCGAAAGATTTGAACTTAAATTCACTTAACCAATATTTTTCTTCTTCGTCCACTATTGACAGTGCAACGAAAATAAAAACTCTAAACTATCTTTCTTCAATCCCAACACCCGACTACCCTTCTTTTAATTTTAGTCAACTCACCGATTGTGATGTTAAGAAACACATTAATGCCATTTCATCCAACGCTGTAGGAAGTGACTGTATTAGTCGTAAAATGATCGTTCCTATCCTTGATATCCTCTTACCCATCATCACCTGTATCCTCAATCGATCCATCTCCACAGGATCTTTTCCGAACTTATGGAAAGATGCTCAAGTGACTCCCTTAGCTAAAAAAGCAAATTCCACTACTTTTTCTGAGTATCGTCCTATTTCTATCCTTTCGTTTCTTTCCAAGGTCCTTGAACGTGCTGTCCATCATCAGTTAAGTGTTTTTTTGAACAAAAACAACCTTCTGAATCCTCATCAGTCAGGTTTCCGCCCTGGTCATAGTACCGCTACGGCCCTTCTAAAAATTACTGATGATATACGCAAAGGAATGGATGATGGACAACTCACAGTTTTGACCCTACTTGACTTTTCTAACGCATTTAATACAGTTGACTTTGAAATCCTACTGGGTCTGCTACGTTCTCTTAACATATCTCCAACGGTGATTGACTGGTTTCGTAGTTATCTACAGGGGCGCCGGCAACGTATCCGCATTGATGATACCTTTTCTGAATGGTGCGACACTACTGCCGGTGTTCCTCAAGGTGGCGTCCTATCTCCTCTTCTCTTCGCTATATTTATTAATAATATATCTCAGTTTATTTCTTCGTCCTACCACCTTTACGCAGATGATCTCCAAATTTACACTCAGGCCAAATTAGAAGATCTTCCAGAAGCCATAGCTACGACAAATGCTGATCTATCAAAAATATCTGTCTGGAGCAACGAATATGGTTTAAAAATCAATCCCTCCAAGACGCAAGTCATTATCATCGGAAGTCCTTGGTTCACCGATAGGATTGACTGGCAAACAGTTCCTACTATTGTATTTGATGGGACTATAATACCATACAGCAACAAAGTAAAAAATTTAGGTCTCCTATTAGATAGTTGCCTGTCATGGGACCCCCAAATAAATGAAGTTAGCAGAAAACTTTTTGCGGCTGCAGGAGCTCTGAGAAGGCTTCGAAATTTCCTCCCGACTGCTACTAAAATTGCGCTTGCACATTCCTTGTTACTACCGATTCTCGATTACGCAGATATTTGTTACCTCGATCTTACTCAGGTCCAACTTGATAAACTCGAACGTCTTCAGAATTTCTGTATTAGGTTCATTTTTGGTATTCGTAAATTCGATCACATTTCTGAATTTCGTTCGCGTCTTAATTGGCTTCCACTTCCATGAAACTTGTGTACCGTATTTTAGGTCTCTTAAAATACTAACCATGCCCTCGCTTTACATTTTTGAAGTTGCTATATTTGTAAAAACAAACCCCGAGCTCTTTGTTGAGGTTTCCCAAGTACACTTCCATGATGTAAGAGCCCAGTATAGAAACGACTTGTGTTTACGGAGCTCAAAAACAACTCTCATGCGGAATAGCATATTCTGTATGGCTGCGAAAATATTTAATAAAATTCCAACCAGCATTAGAGATTTGAACTTTAGACAGTTTAAGAATAAATTATATTTGTTTTTACTTGATAAATGCTATTATAAAATTGATAATTTCTTTAATGATAACTTTTAATTTTAATTACTCGTATACGTTTCTTTGAATGTTACTTGTATATCTACTTCAGACATTTTATGTATATTATCAAGAATTTTGACATTCCTATTTGAATTCACCTTTCTTATGTATTTGCATGTGCATGTAACAGAATAATTTAATTAAAAAAAAAAAACCATTCAATATTTGTACGCCGTCAGGTAGAACATAGTGCTCTTAATTAATACCTAACATCTTGTTGTGACATTTATAAATTGTACATACATTTCCTATGTTCACAAATAAACTATTCTTTCTTTCTTTCTTTCTTTCTTTTATTCGTCGTCGTCGCAATTCTCATATTCTGTCTCTTTTGTATTCTGTATTAAATAATCCTGCCACCCCATCATATCTCAAAGCTCGCTTTCAGTTTCTTCATGGTACTCATGACCGTATCTTACGGTCCTCTCAAAATCTACTCCTGGCTACCCCAATGCATTCATCGTCCTTCTATGACAATTCCTTTTCAGTACAAGCCGTCCGTTTGTGGAATGATCTTCCTCTATCTATAAGAAGAGCACCTTCCCTACCAGTCTTTAAGAGACTGGTAAAAGAACACTACCTCTCACTCTGACCACTGAACTATCTACATTCCTCTTAAAGTTTATTTATTATTTATGTAATATATGTATGTATGTATATATTTATTCATTCATGTTATTTATCTATAATACATTATTATTTTTCTTTTAATTTATTAATGTAGATTTTGTATAGTATATTTAAATATTATTTTAAAATTAGTGCACCGCCTATTCATCAATCTCCTTTTAAACCAGATTCTACCCAAAGGTTGTCTGGAAGAGATCGCTATAAGCGATAAGGCCGCCTGATTGTACCTACGTTATTTGGCTATTGTAATTTATATTATTTTTGTTTCCTTCTTTGTGGTGTGCAAATAAAGTTATATTGTATTGTATTGTATTGTAACTAAAATTATAAATTTAAAAATTGTATACGATATCGTCATAAAATGTTTAACATCGTCTGCCAAATATAGTGATAGATTTGTAAGTTTCATAATAGAGTCATTGTACATAAGATCTGAATATTATAAAAATACTCATTAAGTACCTATAGTAATCCCAACTGTTAAACACACCATCATAACATCTAAAGCTTAAACAATATTGTAATTATTTTTAAGCCGACTTAATCTTAAGATATAATAATATGGCTTTTAAAATAAATAAGAAAAAAAAAACATCGTCTTAGATAAACGTTGAAAATTATAAAAACACCTCAAAATCGCGAGTATTCTGAGCGGCCCGATCCCACTGAGCAGGATACACAAGTGTAAAATGAAAACGTTGGAGCAGGACAGATTTAACGAATATAATAAAACCAAATCTCGGTGCAAAATGCACATCATAATATTGTTTCCCTTACTTTTAATCGAATGCAATCAAAATGTAAATCATAAAATGATAGATTTTGTATGTGAAAACTTAATTATTACTAATAAATTTCCGCTAATTGTTTTAAAACGCAATTTTTGCATACTTTTTATTGAATAGTAACGAAAACAATATTATGATGTGCATTTTGCACCGAGATTTGGTTTTACCACCTTAGACAGTCTGTCGTACACAATTTATGGTTTCGTTAAGGGGCTCTTTCGATAAAAATTGCACTTATTGAAGTTGTATACGGGTAATTCTTCGAGGACGTCATTTTCAACAGTAAAAGCGAAGAACTGACAAAATTTTTAAACGAATAATTTTTTAAAATTTTGGTGCATCTTAATAATTGCGTAACCTATCCGTTTCACGTACTTTTATTCAAAATAAACAATTCTATATAGAAAAAACTATAAAAATACTAGTGAAAATCTAAGCTCCATGGCGCGTAATTTTATTCCTAGTAACATGAGTTTATGTCTTGTGCGAAACAATAACGTCAACAGCTGACAAGTTTAAAAATTTTCAAGTAAAGTAGTATATCATTAAGCAATTAAAAAGATATCTGTGGCATTACGGCTGATAAATTCTGAAATTAAAGCCTAAAAATAAAACGTACTCGTCAAAACTCTAATTTCCATGGTAGGACCATTCCACGTCTATTAGATAAGCACGTAAAGGTTCTAGACCCCCGCCCCCCTTGATCCTGTTCGAACAGTCGGCGCGAGCGCGTATTGCGAGTTGGACGTGTGTTCCGTTGCAGAATTTTCCCGCCAAATCGGTAAGTACCTGATTCTCCGACACATGGTCATGATTGCTTATAATTTCTATGGCTCAACATCCTGGCATATTTTAAAATATAATAGAACAGTGATTTTTTTAGGGCAAAACTCTGAGTTCCTTTTTACATGATTCAGTTCATAGTTAAATTTGATTACTTATGATCCCGCTACAATTTTTCGAAGTCAATTTTCTAATTTCCATGTTACTAATTTCTGTGGGTTTCTGTGGCTTTTTATGGCCATGGAAATTATGGAGTGCCACAGAAATTATGATTTTTAGAATTCAACGATTTCAAATAACATTTTTTTTTGTAGATATCACCAATATGGCAAAAACTAAAAAGAAACAGACACGCGACGAAAGGTTGCGAAAAAAAAGGTTGGCCGAACAAAAAAGACGAGAAATCAGACTAATAATCCAGAGTTATATGAAGAGTTTAAAGAAAATGACAGAAAAAGATATTATATTAAAAAACAGCAAAAAAAAGTTCTTCCTATAAGTGAAATGACTTCAAGACGACAAAGAATACAAAGAAAACGAAATAGGGATAACTTTAAAAAATATTACCTCCGAAAGAAACAAAAGAAAATCCTCCTTGAACGAATTCAACAACAAAGTCCCCCACAATCAGATAATGAGACACCGGCACCATCACCAGCTCGACCCTTGATGCAAAACTTGGCCACCCCATCTACTGCGCCTCCATCGTCGTCGCCAGGTAGCAGCATTGTGTCTTCAGCTCAATTATCAACTGGAAACCACGCTGCCACAGCGGTACTATCGTCGTCAGGTAATAAAATTATGCCTTTAAGGTCTTCTGCTCCTACAACTTCTCAATCCGGCAAAGATAATTTAAGAAAATATAGATATAAAAAACAAAAACAAATTATTGATCTCCAGAAACAAATAAAAGAGTTAAAACGAATAAAGGAAGTATACAGACAAAAAGCTAGGAGACTTGAAAAGACTTATTTTACCAGTGCTGATAGAACAAATAAAATTTCAACACTGCGAGCACAATCGAAAGCTTTTACCAAAAATGTGATAAGTAATATTAGAACAGACGTTACAAACTTTTACGAAGATGATGAAAACAGCAGACAAAGTGAAAGTGGCAACATCCAAGAAGTGAACAACCCTGAACATGAGGTTTTGATCCATAATAATGAACCGCTAAAACACTCATCCCTTACAGCAAATACTAAAGTCAACTCAAATAAACAAATTGAAGTTTTATCAGACATTGTGATTAAAGAAGCTGAAGATCAGATTGGTGAAAACTTTGACTTTGAGGATTTAATTGATGCTCAAATTGTTGGTTGTAAAGAAACTATACCTGTAGTTAGCCTTCATAGATCTTTTGCCTTCACTGCAGATTCGTGGTCCGATTTACCTGAAGAATTAAGAGGTGGTGCCAGCACTCCTGATTTTTATGTGTCGGACACAAACATGGAATGTTCATCAGATCCCTTAGCTCTATCAGGTGATGCTATCGTTTCCAATTCCCATGTGCCTGATAAGTATAATTATATGAAAAGTTCAGCAGATCTCTTAAGTGCACAAGATGACAATGTCGCTCCTGAATCTCATGTGTCGGACAAAAATAATGACATGAAAATATCAGCGGAACCTTTAAGTCTACCAAGTTTATCTTTAACCTACAAAGTGGGTTCTTGGGTGATAGTAAAATACTATACAAAAAGACAGGAAAAAAAATTCATTGGTCAAATTTTGAACATAGAAAATGATCTGTTCACTGTGAGATTTGTGAGAAAAAATAAAGGTACAAGCAACGTATTTAGTTTTCCAGACATTATCGATGAAGACATTATACATATAACAGCAATAGTTAAATCCTTAAATGAACCTCAAATAAACCGAAGAGATCAATTGATCTTTGAAGATTATGGAAACATTATAATTGAGTAAAATAAGTTCCATTATCAGAATCAGTTGATCGATTTTACATTGTCGGTACATTTGCAATCTTAATCATCTAGGGTTATGTTTTTTTTTGTTAGTAAGTAAACAAAAAGACTGTTAATTTAGGAAATAAGTAAGTAATTTTGATAAGCCAGCAACATACTGAAAGTAAGACTGTTAATTTGAGAAATAAGTTAGTAAGCTTTGATAAGACAGCAACATACTAATTTTAAAGTATACGTTTTTTTTTTCTTTGTTATTGTTACTAGTATTTCTAGAAATATACCTATAATACGTTCTTCTACTTGATATTTAAAACTTTGATACTCTTTTAATCTTGGAAACTTTATGATTGTTTATGGAAATCATTGTTTATTCCTCAAAGGATCTCATTTAATTTAAGTGTGTACGTATAATAAAGTACCCCAAATTAGTGTTTATTATTGATATTACGTCCAATTACTTGACGTAAAAACTTAAGACTATTGAATCTTGGAACTATTTGTGAGTGTTTATGAAAAACACTGTTTATTCCTCAAAAGATCTCATTCAATTTAAGTGTATAGTATAAGTATAAAGTAGCTCAGTTTAATGATTAACATTATTACTAGAAATATAATACGTCCAATTACTTCATGTTAAGAACTACGTACAAAATACCTCAAATTTAATTTTTATTGTTCTTACAATAAATATATACGTTAAATTACTTAATTACTCTGTACTTTTCATGATTCCTTATGAAAAACATCTTTTATTTACGAAATTGTAATCTTATCTAACTGGTGATTTCTGTTGATTTTTTGTGATGGTTAAATTTATCTATTTAAAATATGCATGCAAAATAAAATCAATACTTATAAAAAAACAGTTGTTTTATTTTAAGAATGCTAATTTCCTTGGCATTATAAAATTTCCATGGACGTGGATTCTAATTTCTCTGGCTTATGTCAAATTTCCATGGTCAACAAAATATTCAACTGCTCATAACTTTCGAGTTATCCATTGTGAGACTGTGCCTCCCATTTCATTTTTGTTAGTTTTTCTTCTACTTCATCAGAAGTATTTAATACATTTAAAATTATTTTGCCATAGAAATTATATGAATAATAGCAAATTCGGAGAATTACCCATACCTGTTTTTTAGAAGCAGCTACTAATTTAATAAATCAGTATATAAATTTCGGAACCTTTTTCTAGTTTTCTTCAGTACAGAAACGCGATTGCGTAACTTTCGCTCGATAGAAATAATTATTGAAATGAGGTCTTCTTCTACACTTTTTTTCATAATATGACAAACAGGAATGACATTCAGACCTGAACGATATTTTATTGGATAGATTTTAACGATATCTAAATTTTCTTAGTTGGAAATTTTGATATCTATTTTAGTTCATTTTATATTAATTTAAAACCGACATTTTGCTATTTTGTCCGGAATCCATCCCTCTCGCACTGCGGAGCGATCCGCATGGAGTAACAGTGACCTTTGCAAGCGCGACATATCCTCTTAACGTTGATGTGTCATATATTTCGGAAAAATTGTTCTTTGGTTGCTTGTAAAATTTTGAATGTGCTATTATAATATTACTTAGGCTCTGGATAGGGAACGATGGAAGACACGACACCAACAAGGGTCGGGCTCCTAAATAATTCAGGAACATAAAATAAGCTGTTATTAGAAATTCGAAAACGTTCTAAGAATATAACCCTTATAAAACATGTTTTAAAAAGTCAACTTTGTCACTAAGTTTGTTATTCCGCAACGATGACCTTCCAATTTCTAATCCATACACGAATTAATATCAGGTTGCGGTGGACGTTATCAAGTCCTATGTCAGATAAGAATGTAGCCATGCGTGCTTGTTGTCAGTACGCGTCGTCGTCAGATGAATCACACTAATATCATAAATGCGAAAGTTCGTGTGTGTGTGTGTGTGTGTGTGTGTGTGTGTGTGTGCGTGTGTGTGTGTGTGTGTGTATGTTTGTATGTTTGTTACTCTTTCACGCTGAAACGGCTGGACGGATTTGGATGAAATTTAGAATGGATATAGCTTACACCCTAACTTAACACAAAGGCTACTTTTTATCCCAGAAAAAAGCATGTAGTTAAACCGAATAGTACGCGGGCAGAGCCGCGGGCAAAAGCTAGTGTTAAATAATAAAAGGACTTGAATGACTCAGTTGATGAGATGATTTTCTTTTTAATGTCTTTTCTTTGTACAATAAAGTGTAATTCATTCAATGTGGAAGTGAAAGCGGTGTGTCAGGGTCGCAGATGGAAATCTTTAGTTCTTCCTATTTTTTGGGACACACGCGTAACTACGTGTTACATCATGAAGTCGCACCGAACAAAACTTAAATAAAGCCTTCCCGGAATTATTATCCATTAATTTAAAATAGTGACTGTTGCTACTGCTGTAAAGTAGCAACTGACATAACGAGAGCCGAGTGCAAGTGCAGGACACCAGTGCTTTTTAAAGAAACGAACGAAACACTTTATCCACAACTGTTTTTTTCGTTCACTGTCTGCGACCATAAAAAACGCCACTTTTGCCTGACATTATGTATAACCTTTCCAACTAACAACACATTTTTTTTCTATTGCTCCCATAATTCTTACGCAAGTGTCTTAGCTAGTCAGCGTAGCTGTCGATAATTTACGAATTGTTGAATTTGTTCTGTGGCAGCGTTCGAAGCTGTATGGCAGAGATACTTTTGCCTAGCCTAAAACAAAAGAAGCAATATTAGTCGCTGATTGGAAATCCAAGTGGTGTTCACACAGCGCAGAATCGCGGTGTTATTATTTATATTATACATCAGTTTTTTACATCGGACAACCAATGTAGGTCCCTATAAACCTTTTTTTGATGTTGTAATTATTTTATTGTAGTATGGGAGTAGATCACACTATATCACACTATAATATTATAAATGCGAAAGTTTGTGTGCGCGCGTGTGTGTGTGTGTGTGTGTGTGTGTGTGTGTGTGTGTGAGTGAGTGTAGGTTTGTTACTCTTCCACGCTGAAATGGCTGAACGGATTTGGATGAAATTTAGAATGGATATAGCTTATACCCTAACTTAACACATAGGCTACTTTTTACCCCGGAAAAAAGCATGTCGTTAAACCGAATCAGACGCGGGCAGAGCCGCGGGCAAAAGCTAGTAAAATATAGTATCGTCTGAATTATAAAGTTTGAATATTAAAGGATACAAGTTTAATTATACGATGAATGTCACATTTTTACATTCTGTTGCTTACAAAGTTGAATCATAGGTGTTGTATGGTACAGGAACGTTTATTTCTGAAATATCTTACGTCGTGAAACCTGAAAAATGCGACCAAATAAAATTATATAACGAAAAATTATTAATTTGGACCTTCATCGTTATAGCGTCCCATCCTGCTCTATCAGCGAGTTAATCCCTGCGTGAAAGTGGAGGTACTTCCAAACACGCTTCCGTATGTAATTTGCTATTATTTCTAGAGAAAATATGCCCGTCCTTGAGGCAACAGGTCGACTACAGAAGGTATAGTACATTCAGAATTAGCTGGCGTCTTTCCACTTGAGATCGTCATTAACAATAGGATTAAGTCGTGGCGGGTGAATTCGCCTGAACGGAACAATAAACACTTGTAAAACACGTGCGGCAGGCGGTGTTTCAAACGTTTTTGATACTTTCCTTATGTTATCTTCCCTTTAATAATATAAGGAAAAGGAAATACCACTCGGTTGTTTTTTAAACTTCGAAGAGATTAGTTCAGTGGGAAGTATCAACACTGGTTGGTTGGCAACAAAACAGATACGGCCGAAACGGCTCCTTCAAAAATGGATGGGCTCTATGAGTGTTTGGTTTATTACCCCTATTGTTTGTGTTCAAGTGGAAAGACGCCAGCTAATTCTGAATGGACTTTAGCAAACGTGAGTTTTTCTTTCATTCTACTTGTTGACATTTCCTGATAGTGTCATCTATCTAAGCTAAATAGGTATCAAATATTGTTAATTATCCGTATAACTGAGATGTGGATTTCCCTGTCAGAGTCCGTTTATCCGAGTATTTATAAATAGCACAGATTCCTTTAAGAGAACAGTAAATAGGTACTTTCTGGGTTGAATCAGGCGCAGTAGTGGCAAAACGTTGACCAGTTGGCTTGGCTGTCAAGACTTCCCCGCGCACTTTCTTCACCTTTCGTTCCCCACGCCCCCCCTGTTTAAGAGGATATGTCACGCTTGCAAAGGTCACTGATACTCCATGCGGAATGCCCCGCAGTGCGAGAGGGACGGATTCCGGAAAAAATAGCAAAATGTCGGTTTTAAATTAATATAAAATGAACTAAAATAGCTATTAAAATTTCCGACTAACAAAATTTTGATATCGTTAAAATCTATCTAATAAAATAACGTTCAGGATACACAAGTGTAAAATGAAAACGTTGGAGCAGGACAGATTTAACGAATATAATAAAACCAAATCTCGGTGCAAAATGCACATCATAATATTGTTTTCCTTACTTTTAATCGAATGCAATCAAAATGTAAATCATAAAATGATAGAGTTTGAATGTGAAAACTTAATTATTACTAATAAATTTCCGCTAATTGTTTTAAAACGCAATTTTTGCATACTTTTTATTGAATAGTAACGAAAACAATATTATGATGTGCATTTTGCACCGAGATTTGGTTTTACCACCTTAGACAGTCTGTCGTACACAATTTATGGTTTCGTTAAGGGGCTCTTTCGATAAAAATTGCACTTATTGAAGTTGTATACCTGTTTTTTAGAAGCAGCTACTAATTTGATAAATCAGTATATTAATTTCGGAACCTTTTTCTAGTTTTGTTCAGTACAGAAACGCGATTGCGTAACTTTCGCTCGATAGAAATAATTATTGAAATGAGGTCTTTTTCTACACTTTTTTTCATAATATGACAAACAGGAATGACATTCAGACCTGAACGATATTTTATTGGATAGATTTTAACGATATCTAAATTTTCTTAGTTGGAAATTTTGATATCTATTTTAGTTCATTTTATATTAATTTAAAACCGACATTTTGCTATTTTGTCCGGAATCCGTCCCTCTCGCACTGCGGAGCGATCCGCATGGAGTAACAGTGACCTTTGCAAGCGCGACATATCCTCTTAACGTTGATGTGTCATATATTTCGGAAAAATTGTTCTTTGGTTGCTTGTAAAATTTTGAATGTGCTATTATAATATTACTTAGGCTCTGGATAGGGAACGATGGAAGACACGACACCAACAAGGGTCGGGCTCCTAAATAATTCAGGAACATAAAATAAGCTGTTATTAGAAATTCGAAAACGTTCTAAGAATATAACCCTTATAAAACATGTTTTAAAAAGTCAACTTTGTCACTAAGTTTGTTATTCCGCAACGATGACCTTCCAATTTCTAATCCATACACGAATTAATATCAGGTTGCGGTGGACGTTATCAAGTCCTATGTCAGATAAGAATGTAGCCATGCGTGCTTGTTGTCAGTACGCGTCGTCGTCAGATGAATCACACTAATATCATAAATGCGAAAGTTCGTGTGTGTGTGTGTGTGTGTTTGTATGTTTGTTACTCTTTCACGCTGAAACGGCTGGACGGATTTGGATGAAATTTAGAATGGATATAGCTTACACCCTAACTTAACACAAAGGCTACTTTTTATCCCAGAAAAAAGCATGTAGTTAAACCGAATAGTACGCGGGCAGAGCCGCGGGCAAAAGCTAGTGTTAAATAATAAAAGGACTTGAATGACTCAGTTGATGAGATGATTTTCTTTTTTAATGTCTTTTCTTTGTACAATAAAGTGTAATTCATTCAATGTGGAAGTGAAAGCGGTGTGTCAGGGTCGCAGATGGAAATCTTTAGTTCTTCCTATTTTTTGGGACACACGCGTAACTACGTGTTACATCATGAATTCACACCGAACAAAACTTAAATAAAGTCTTCCCGGAATTATTATCCATTAATTTAAAATAGTGACTGTTGCTACTGCTGTAAAGTAGCAACTGACATAACGAGAGCCGAGTGCAAGTGCAGGACACCAGTGCTTTTTAAAGAAACGAACGAAACACTTTATCCACAACTGTTTTTTTCGTTCACTGTCTGCGACCATAAAAAACGCCACTTTTGCCTGACATTATGTATAACCTTTCCAACTAACAACACATTTTTTTTCTTTTGCTCCCATAATTCTTACGCAAGTGTCTTAGCTAGTCAGCGTAGCTGTCGATAATTTACGAATTGTTGAATTTGTTCTGTGGCAGCGTTCGAAGCTGTATGGCAGAGATACTTTTGCCTAGCCTAAAACAAAAGAAGCAATATTAGTCGCTGATTGGAAATCCAAGTGGTGTTCACACAGCGCAGAATCGCGGTGTTATTATTTATATTATACATCAGTTTTTTACATCGGACAACCAATGTAGGTCCCTATAAACCTTTTTTTGATGTTGTAATTATTTTATTGTAGTATGGGAGTAGATCACACTATATCACACTATAATATTATAAATGCGAAAGTTTGTGTGCGCGCGTGTGTGTGTGTGTGTGTGTGTGTGTGTGTGTGTGTGTGTGTGTGTGTGAGGGTGTGTGTGTGTGTGTGTGTGAGTGAGTGTAGGTTTGTTACTCTTCCACGCTGAAATGGCTGAACGGATTTGGATGAAATTTAGAATGGATATAGCTTATACCCTAACTTAACACATAGGCTACTTTTTATCCCGGAAAAAAGCATGTCGTTAAACCGAATCAGACGCGGGCGGAGCCGCGGGCAAAAGCTAGTAAAATATAGTATCGTCTGAATTATAAAGTTTGAATATTAAAGGATACAAGTTTAATTATACGATGAATGTCACATTTTTACATTCTGTTGCTTACAAAGTTGAATCATAGGTGTTGTATGGTACAGGAACGTTTATTTCTGAAATATCTTACGTCGTGAAACCTGAAAAATGCGACCAAATAAAATTATATAGCGAAAAATTATTAATTTGGACCTTCATCGTTATAGCGTCCCATCCTGCTCTATCAGCGAGTTAATCCCTGCGTGAAAGTGGAGGTACTTCCAAACACGCTTCCGTATGTAATTTGCTATTATTTCTAGAGAAAATATGCCCGTCCTTGAGGCAACAGGTCGACTACAGAAGGTATAGTACATTCAGAATTAGCTGGCGTCTTTCCACTTGAGATCGTCATTAGCAATAACAATAGGATTAAGTCGTGGCGGGTGAATTCGCCTGAACGGAACAATAAACACTTGTAAAACACGTGCGGCAGGCGGTGTTTCAAACGTTTTTGATACTTTCCTTATGTTATCTTCCCTTTAATAATATAAGGAAAAGGAAATACCACTCGGTTGTTTTTTAAACTTCGAAGAGATTAGTTCAGTGGGAAGTATCAACACTGGTTGGTTGGCAACAAAACAGATACGGCCGAAACGGCTCCTTCAAAAATGGATGGGCTCTATGAGTGTTTGGTTTATTACCCCTATTGTTTGTGTTCAAGTGGAAAGACGCCAGCTAATTCTGAATGGACTTTAGCAAACGTGAGTTTTTCTTTCATTCTACTTATTGACATTTCCTGATAGTGTCATCTATCTAAGCTAAATAGGTATCAAATATTGTTAATTATCCGTATAACTGAGATGTGGATTTCCCTGTCAGAGTCCGTTTATCCGAGTATTTATAAATAGCACAGATTCCTTTAAGAGAACAGTAAATAGGTACTTTCTGGGTTGAATCAGGCGCAGTAGTGGCAAAACGTTGACCAGTTGGCTTGGCTGTCAAGACTTCCCCGCGCACTTTCTTCACCTTTCGTTCCCCACGCCCCCCCTGTTTAAGAGGATATGTCACGCTTGCAAAGGTCACTGATACTCCATGCGGAATGCCCCGCAGTGCGAGAGGGACGGATTCCGGAAAAAATAGCAAAATGTCGGTTTTAAATTAATATAAAATGAACTAAAATAGCTATTAAAATTTCCGACTAACAAAATTTAGATATCGTTAAAATCTATCTAATAAAATAACGTTCAGGTCTGAATGTCATTCCTATTTGTCATACTATGAAAAAAAGTGTCGAAGAAGACCTCATTTCAATAATTATTTCTATCAAGCGAAAGTTACGCAATCGCGTTTCTGTACTGAAGAAAACTAGAAAAGGGTTCCGAAATTTATATACTGATTCGAATACGGGACGAAGAAGAGAATACACATTACTCTTATCGAAACTATGATATAAATAAATTTATGTAACCTCGTATCGTAAAATCCTCATTACGAATTCAAAACTACTGGCATAATGAAAAATATTTTTCATGAACATCTCCCAAAAAATTAAATTATAGTATAGGTCTCCGAACAACATAATGCTATAAAAAAACTTTTTCTGAGATTACAGTACATGTGATACTAACTAGGAAGGCAAAGGGAACTTAGCCCAAACAGCCATGTCTGAGGTTTAATATCAAATACCAATGAGGTTATCATATAATATTCTCTAACACGTACTAAATAATATTGCGGCGTGACAAAGGAGGTCACAATTTAATTTTATTTTCGGCCTGCATTGTCTATGGCTGCCGGCGCGCGCAAAGCGTTCACATGCGTAGTGGCCTGTTGGATTTCGGTGCCATAGCTATGTGGGAATTATTATTTACTGTGGTTTTATGGGACAAACCAAAAGTATTATTTTTCCCTAAAATTACTAACAGCAGTATTGGTGATGATAATTTGACTCCACCTGACATTCTGGAAATAACGACGGAGATTACGAACACTTTCAGAACGAGCTTTTACAAGAAAAATCAAAAATGGCTAACGACAAATTTTATCAAGATCATTATGAAAACAGGTTGTTAGGCATGAGCTTAGATAAAGTAGTGGATGAAACTATACATAACTAGGTATTAAAACACACTAACACTCGTGTTTTTAATAACCTTTTTACGTACATACAAGTTTCACAAACTACTATTATATATTTTTAACACTTTGCGATTTATCCATCGGAAGGAGATAACAAATTAATTTTCATTATTTTAAGTGGGCGTGGATGGGCAACTCCAATGCTATAAGGAAAAGCGAAAAGTGCTCAAATCAGCCCTGAAAAATGCTCAAAGGTTTATCTCAATAGTTACTATGTGGCCCGATGTAGATGAAAACTAAAACTGAATCGTTCGATTTTACACTTTCATTACATTTTAGTAGCCCAACCTTAATATTTTTTGGATGTATTTCCCGTATTTATTTATTTATATTCCGATTTCTCTATTTTATGTAGGTGTATGATTAAATTTTTGTAGGCCAACCTAAATATTTTTTGTATGTATTTTCCTTATTAGTATATACATAGTTTTTTTTTTATTCTAAAGAATTTTTTTGTAAATTGACTTGTAGAAAGTATACTTTATGTATCTATTTTACAAAATAAATATTTTGATTTGATTTGATTTCATTAGAAAAAGTAATTTTTCTAGCCGAGAATAAAAACAGGGTGCAATTGTGTAAGCCAATGGTATTCAAATTCGATTGTCATATGGCTATTCGGCTTAGCAAATAGGCCCGTTTGACAAAATGAAATTTTTGGTTGTCAACAACTGAATAAGACAACTGTATTCGTATGACAGCCAAAAATGTACGATTTCAACTGTCAAACGGGCTAATTTGCATCCTTATAAGCGACGTTATGGAATGGTCCAATAATATAATGTGTTTTTTTTGTCAATCGAAAGGTGCAATTTCGGTTTTCATCAAAATCTTTGACTCAGGAGCTGTCAGTTTCGAACTCCAGCTAATTAAAAATCCAACTTTAGATTAATGGATGTAGAAGAAGCAAAAGATTTAGCAGGTGGAAATCTGTAGTCTCTGGCAGGCGTGAGCATACAGGGTGAATTTCAGTCAACCATCCAAATTTATACTGGAGACTCGGTTAGTCATCAGGAACAAGTTTTAATGACCCTCCAAGTGAGATTCGAATTTTTTTTTTAAAGTTTGTAAAGGGAACAAATATTTTTTTTATGATTTTGCCGAAAGGATCTTTGAACCTTGTTCCTGATAACTAACCGAGTGTCCAGTATGAACTAGGGCGGTTTAGTGAATTTCATCTGGTATGTTAGACCCGGTACCAAGTGTAAACAGTAGGAACACCTTCGAGCCCACATTCTGGCATCGTTCCACGTTTCTACTCGGTTTATGAATACTTAACGTTTAACAAGCATTCCAGTAGCCGTAGCCGAGCGTGACTCATGCAACTCTGCTATACAGGTAAAGATCATACAGTTTTACTGACTATACTGAACAACGAACTCAAACTTGTTTGTTAAAGGTCTCCGAAACTTACCATGCTAGCTCTGTCAGAAATCAACACAGACATAAACTAAAATTGCGAAAAGGAAAAACAGCATAGATGCGGAACAGTATATTTTGTATGGCACCAAAGATTTTCAATAAAATCCCAAATACTCTCAAAGATTTGAATTTAAGGTTGTTTAAACAGAAACTTTTCTCATTTCTACTAGAAAAAACGTATTATACCATAAAAGAGTTCCTTGAAGATGTTTCCCTAAAATGCTAATAATAGAAATTTTTGACTTTGTTTTTTATATAATATATCGTTAATGATCTTAATGTAATTAACTACATAATTTATTAGTAATTAATTAATATTTGACTTTCCGCATGATTTAAATATTGTTTGTTTTTTTTAATGCTGATGTTATTTCAAGAATTTGTACGCCTCCCCCCCCCCCCCCCCACGGGCCAAACATAGCGTTCTAGTATTAAGCACCAACACCATTAATGTAATGATTGTTGCCTATGTTTACAAATAAATAAATGAAATAAATGATTGATTGAACGATAGGTTCTTTTTGGTCTGCAAAACTGCAAAATTAGGTTGGTCACTAATTTTCTTTACATACATGTCTCCCAGAGGGGCAGGGCGATATTACAGATTTCCATTTGTCACGATCCTGACACGCCTCTTTTGCTTCTTTCATCAATTTAGTCATATAAGCTCTTCCATTCCGTGTACTTTTGACTTTGCCCTTCTTCAGTATGTCGCCTATAATTACTTTCAATTTGAAGTTTATATCACACTATCACACTAATATTATAAATGCGAAAGTTTTTGTGTGTGTGTATGTGTGTTTGTTTGTTACTCTTTCACGCTGAAACGGATGGACCGATTTGGATGAAATTTAGAATGGATATAGCTTATACCCTAACTTAACACATAGGCTACTTTTCATCCCGGAAAAAAGTAATAACACGCAGGCGGAGCCGCGGGCAAAAGCTAGTTCAATACATGGTAAATAATATGCAGATATTACGAATTCCTAACTAGTTTAATTTTTAAGATAGACCCCGTAACAAAACTGGTCTAAAACTGATTTGACTTTGACGGCCTATTTGTCAAGATAAAAAGGAATAAAAATACATTCGTCTTCTACTCAATGAGCTTTAGACAATGCCACAACATGGAACAAGATTAAAGAAAGAAAAAGAAATCGTCTCTATTTTTCAGTACGGGTCCCTGAATAATTTTATTGAATTACTAATTATCCCCCTCTGCCGAAGTACATGAACAATTTGTTCATGTAAGTTTGCTTGTGTGCGCGCTTTGTGTTCGTGTTGCAGCTTTTGATTTAGTGTGACAAATCAACTTATCGCAGGAGTGTGCGTGAATGAGTAAATGTGTGCTGTGCGTGTTTACCTCCCCTCCCGTGGAAAACGGGAGAATAATTTCAGTACTAAGAGTCGCGCTTTGCCAGGTCCCGCGTTAAATGGTCTAAGACTGTGCTAGATGCATTATAAATAAATAACATTTACAGAATGCCTACATTTCGGTGATGACCTGGCTTAATGAGATCCACTCTCGTAGACCCCCGTTTAGGTACTCCCAATTTCTACCGGACTGGTCGAAGTCGACCTCGGGGCTCGATAAAGACCACTTTGTGAATCATCCCAGCTATACAAAACAAAACGTACCCTTGGCCATGGCAACACTCCAAGCTCCCGCAGGTGAGGGCAGCGACAGAGACCGTCAGACGGGGCGCGAACACTGTGGTTATTTCGGGACGCTTTATTTTTGTCATTTCTCGAAATAATGTCATCTGTCCATTCGTCCGTGGACAGATTCCGGAATTTTGACGTTTACTTTTGGCTGCGATATTTCAACGTGCTGTTTGGTTCGCTTTATTGTTTTACCGCGATGTTGGTCCCTTTCTCCTTTAAGAAGAAAACTATGCGCATTGTTTTTTAAATTAAAAAAAAAACGGTCAAGTGCGGATGGGACTCGTGCCTTAAGGCATTACCGTTTTACCGTAGTACGGATTTAATCACGAAACTTATTGCACGCGCTGTTAAAACGACCAGGTTACGATTTATTTATCTAATTAAGTTGGACACTAATTCGTTTTTGAATTATTAAAAATAGGTACGTAACAGTTTTATTTTTTCCAATAAGTATATTTATTTACATAGAAAATGTCATCCATCGAAGGTATATAAAAATATATTTTTCCTACCATCGGTTTCGAAGTGTTTAATTAAAGGTATTTTTTATCAACAATTTCGTATGATCGCGGATTGGGACCGTGTTTACGCCATAATTCGGTCTTTCACGAAAAAGCGCGCTCGCAGTTTTTGACATCACACGACCAGCCCTTACATAAAACAGTCTGGTGACGGGCAGCGTCGTCACTGGTGCGAGCATTCGGTACCGCGCTCACCAACCCGCCTGCCCAGCGTGTGTGAGTTTGGGCATCTCTTCCAGGAGGACCGCCAACAGTGGCGATGTCTTGGAAAGGCCTGTGTCCAGCAGTGGACGAACCTGGCTGATGGATGGATAGCTAGTTTAGAAGCACTGATTAGGTTAAATAAAGTTTTAATTGTATTCTAAGGAATAGCATAAAGAGGACTTTCTTGTATTTATAATAATAATAATTAATTGTACTGGCCTGTCTGTCTGTGACTAAAAGGATTAGAGTTCATTAACAAGTATTTTAAAACAATTTTTGATCTTTTTAAATTTGATTTAGACAAGTTTTTAATACCTATTTAGTGAGTTAATTATCGATTTAATTTCCAGGTATTAAAAACATTTTCAAACTGTCATATTATAATTTATTGGGTGTCATAGTAAAAGTTGCCATTGCTGATAAGATATATCGATTGGCATAAGTTTCATTCGCGGGCAATAGGTTTGGAAATGTTGGGCCAAACAACAAGGGCAGATTTGCATGATCTTTGAAGGGTTCTCAAACCATCACCCGGAACCGCGCAGTCTGTATGTTCACATAAATATCTGATTATCTCATCGGCGTTTGTCATCCAACAAAAGTAATTGTCGCGAATTGTCGGCCAACCTTTTAATGAGAGTAATAAATATGTACCCGCGCGTCGTTTAGCGACTCCCGCGCACGTGCTCGCGTGGAAAATTCACATTAATTTACCACTATGACTAGACAGAAATTACAATTGACCATTTTAGGACTACACTCGGGCCGCGATCTTATCGGTCCCATGACGTTTCATTGGGTAGAAAAATCACATTGCTCTTCCATCCATCAGCCTGTTTCGTCCACTGCTGGAGATAGGTTTCCTGGAAGAAATGCCCATACTCACACACGCTGAGCATGCGGGTTGGTGAGCGCGGTGCCGAAACCGTCGCACCAGTGACGCCGCTGCCCGTCACCACACCAGTCTGTTTTATATAAGGCCCGGCAATTGGGGATGGATATACCGCCATCCATCGGTCCCAAGCTAAGAAATTCTACTGATTTAAATATTGGTGTACTGGATTTTGTATATTTCAAAAATTGTAGTAAAATACTTGTTAATGAACTCTAATCCTTTTAGTCACAGACAGCCAGGCCAGCACAATTAATTATTATTATTATAAATACAAGAAAATCCTCTTTATGCTATTCCTTAGAATACGATTAAAACTTTATTTAACCTAATCAGTGTTTCTAAACTCCTAACTAGCTATCCATCCATCAGCCAGGTTCGTCCACTGCTGGACACAGGCCTTTCCAAGACATCGCTACTGTTGGCGGTCCTCCTGGAAGAGATGCCCAAACTCACACACGCTGGGCAGGCGGGTCGGTCAGCGCGGTACCGAATGCTCGCACCAGTGACGTCGCTGCCCGTCACCAGACTGTTTTATGTAAGGGTGATGTGTTTATGTGAGCGTGCTTTTTCGTAACAAACCGAATTATGATGGAAATACGGTCCCAATTACGCGATCATACGAAATTGTTTTCTATTAAAACTAGGGTGGGGGGGGGGGGGCAAGGTCGCCTCGCTCCGCTTCCCTAATTTTTTTACATGTAAACATAACACGCCCTCTCACCCGAGTTTGCTTCGCTCGGGTTAGGGTTTTTGATATTTTGTTGAAAGACTTTCGTAATTGTTTTTATCTCGCTTTTTCGAGAAACATCTGTTTATTCGAGAAAAAGCTTATCGTGTGATGGTACAGAACCCTCTGTGCGGGAATCCGACTCGCACTTGGTCAAATTATTTTATCTGTGGCCTTAAAAGCAGAGAAAATAGATATCACATCTGAAATTCACACTTGATAAAACGATTTTGTAATCTAAAAATGACGACGTGGTAAAACAATTTTGTAGTCTCAAAATGACGGGAAGGTTAGATTGACGCAGAAAATCATATTCAAATTTCTGTTGTGAAATTTCGTTTAACAAGTGGCTGACGATTCTAGTAACAAGCGTGTCTTCCGCTTATCATCCCGCTACATAAATAATCCATGACGAAGTATCGCAGAAACAACAGTCCAATAAACTTACAAAGTTGGCACAATTATAGCGACACAACAATTATACACCCCGTCATATTACAAGTAACGTAGATAAACCCACATTCGCTTTTAAAGACTATCGTTTAGAGGCTAAATTCGCCTGTAAACACATTTTCTATGTGGACTTGTTATATAGCGCGTGGTGCACGGGGTGCGGCAGGGTTTGGGGGGCAGATCGTCACGTGGTCTGCGTACGCGCAGACGGCGTGGCGCTGTGGGCTCGCAACAGCTGCTCAAGTCAAGAGAAAAGTCATTGCAATGCGGAAAAGCCTGTAGGAATTAACAACCGATGCGCCTAGACATCTTGAAATTTCTTGGGAATTGGCAACACGCATTTTTTCTTCTTTATTTAAACACAACTAGCTTTTGCCCGCGGTTTCACCCGCGTTGAATTAGTTTTTGTGTACTCCTATAAAATCAGTCATTATTATTCGGACTGTTACCTACATTAAGAACAGCGAAATATGTGTGTTATGCGCCTCTGTTTCCTATTTTATAGTTTTTCCATGGGAACAAAGGGAAAAAGTAGTTTTTGTCCTATTCAAAGTCAAGAACTACATTTATGCAAAATTTCAGCCTAATCGGTTTCGTAAGCATGGCGTGAAAGGGTGACACATCACTTTTCTATAGAAATTTGAAAGCTCATTTTCATCTCATGGGAATTGATTTATGGGATAAAAAGTAGCCTATGTCCTATTCCAGGCCTAGAACTACATTCATGTAAAATTTCAGCCCAATCAGTTCAGTAGTTACGTCGTGAAAGAGTAACAAACATCCATCCATACATCCAACCTTACGCATTTATAATATTAGTGGGATGGGCTTCGTCTTACTGTGAATAAGAGGACAACTCTCAAACAGG
Source organism: Ypsolopha scabrella (assembly GCA_910592155.1). Classification (NCBI taxonomy): domain Eukaryota; kingdom Metazoa; phylum Arthropoda; class Insecta; order Lepidoptera; family Ypsolophidae; genus Ypsolopha; species Ypsolopha scabrella. The sequence continues at coordinate 7,876,688 of OU342986.1, forward strand.
CACCAACCAGCCCTCTTATGGTCTAACTTCAATATCCATCGCTATAGCCTTCAAAAGCGTCGTGATTGGCCAGAAATTACGTGTGACGTCATTTCTAGCTAATCACGGCGCGTTTGGAGGCGATTGCAATGGACGTCGAAATTAGACAATAAGGCCCCAGGTTCAGGTGGCCCCCACCATTGCCTGGGACCGATTGATGCCGGGCCTTATAATACAGACTGGTGACGGGCAGCGGCGTCACTGGTTCGAAGGTATCGGCACCGCGCTCACCAACCCACCTGCCCCGTAGAGTCATGTGATAACATAAAGTTCCATTAGTACCTTTCAGAAGCTGAATTAAATCATTTGAAACCGAAAAGGTATGCTTTGTTGAATGCAGTACGATTTAAGCTGAGTTAATACCTTTTACCGCGCTTTTACAAATGTAAAATAATGTGTAAAGAAACGTGAAAATCGAAATACACTTGCATCAAATTTCACAGAATGTGATATTTCCGTACGCGATTAACGTCGTTCAAAATATTGTGCACAACAAAAAAAAAACCGTTTCGCATGAGGAAAATGCACAGCCAAGGACGCAAACTGCACACGTCCTATAATTACTTGCGGCCGATATTGTTTTCTGTACCTACACAACTCATCATCATTACCATGCAAATAACATCCATTAGCGGAAACTGTGCGAATTAGAAACTAGAAATCTTAAATTTATTTAAGGGGCTATTTCGATAAAAACGGCACTTTTGATGTTGTTTACCTGCTTTTTAGAAGAATTTCGGAACCTTTTTCTAGTTTTGTTCAGTACAAAAACGCGATTGCGTAACTTTCGTTCGATAGAAATAATTATTGAAATGAGGTCTTCTTCGACACTTTCTTTCATAGTGTGTCAAATAAGAATGACCAGACCTCAACGATATTTTATTAGACAGATTTTAACTAAAATCTTATAGATAATCTTACTAGAACTTCAGTATGTTGTCAGAAAGTCTACATTAGAATGCTCGATTCGCGCGCTGGCGGCACGCAAAATCAGTGAGTTTTAGAGGTTTTTCTGGATTTTACGAAAAAGTATTTGATGTAGGAGTTTTTCCACCTGACATGGGAAAATAAACCATGTTTTCTTGTTATATCAGTAATTTCAGACATAAAGCTCAAGCCGTTTGGACATAAAACGAAATAATAACTTAAAAAGGCATCATTTTCAAAAATTTAATCTGTCGAGCGAAATGTGTCCAATTAGGTATCCGACCTGACAACGGAAAGACAAAGGTCTGAAAAATCACGTGTCCAAGTTTCACATTGATCAGATAAGTAGTTGACTCAGCATATTAAAACAAAAACCGTTGAAAGACCCAATACAAGCCCTTAAGTACCCAGGGAGTTATCCTGTTCCCTAGTTTAGGTAATCCTGAATCTTAGGGCCACAGTTTCATATCCCTTCGCAGAGATAGATGTCTTATATTTTATGTTTGCATATTATATAAAAATAAAAATATTGTATATGCATGATTATAATTTCTTTCAGGAGGACCACTCGCGTGTGGCCACGAGTGGTGAAATCTTGGAAAGGGCTATGTCCAGCAGTGGACGAGCAAGGCTGATGGATGGATGAAGTTCCATGAAGTACGAGGATAGGTTCATCACCCATCACGCGGTGGAACGTAATCATCATCGGTGAAACGATCTCAGATTGTGATCAATAACACAGTGTGATCTTTTTGATGATAGGCCAATTGATGTGATAAGAGAATGTCTAAAGAGAGTGAAGTATCTAAGATGATGTCCTAAGAATATAGGGATGATTTTATAGCTTAAATCAATATTATGTATATTTTTTTAGGGTTACGTACCCAAATACTCGACCAACTTAATTTTGCAGTTTTGTTTCATACATTGTCTAGGTACTGATAAATTTGTATTTTTTATTCAAATCTATTCACATCTAAATCAAGTCTATTAAATTGTTTTAATGGTACGGGACCCCAGGGCGCGAGTCTACTCGCACTTGACCGAATTTTTACTTGAATTACATAGCTATGTGTTTTTTTATTGAGATAGTTACTTGTATAACGTACCATCAAAGCACAGACGAGATATCAAAGAAATTGCCACCAAACCACTTTTCGCTCTAACATGGAAGAAAAGCCTGTGGACTTTCTGTCAAAGTACAAGAGAAAGTTTTTAGGGTCCCGTAGTCCAACAGGGAACCCTTATAGTTTCGCCATTTCCGTCTGTCCGCGGCTTAGCTCAAAAACTATTAGTACTAGAACGCTGTAATTTGGCATGGGTATACATATTAATCACGCCAACAAAATGGTAAAATAAAATTTTTTAATTATTAAAAATTAAAAAGAATTAATTTTTTTAAGGGTACTGTTATGATACAATTTTCCCAGCTGACTATATAAAATAAAACCGATGACCTGTTCGGTCATCAGGTTACATTGCTGTTTCCCACACTTGTATCTGAACTTTGTCGTCAGACCGGTTTTGATCTTCCTAGCGGACACTTGTGTTTTATTTTTGTAATTGAGTTTCGGGAATAAACTTTCTTTTGGGGTAGTAAATCGTTTTTTTTAAAGCTACCTGTGACCCACCCCGTCTTACACGTAAATTGGGGATGATTTTTTTTCGCGTCTATCCCATAGTGTGGGGTTATCGTTGGATAGGTCGTTCAAAAACATTGTGGGTGTGTGAAAACCATTTTTCGATTTAGGGATCCGTTCGTGAAATATTAAAGCTTTAAAGTGGTAATTTTTGTAAGAGTCAAGTGTGTGTTCAGTATTGCCAAAATTTCGTTTCTTCTGACACATTTTCATCGAGCGTGCACGTAATAGCGAAATTAAACAGCATCACATTAGGTCACGCCCACAACTGAGTTGCTGCGCTCATGACGACCGTCCCTATAAAATATTTTGGAAAAACGAAGAATGTCACCAAATTTAATATCATACAAGTTATTCAACATAGCAGCTGCCACGCGTTTTATATAAATAATGTATAGATAGTTATTTCGTAGGTTGTTTTGTTTACTATAAGCGCCTTATCTTCGGCAACCGCGCGGAAAAGAACCACCGATAGGGCAGTATTCAAGATAACTAATACCGGGCCAGAGATAAGTAATCCTACGAAGATAGGTATGAATAATGGCCTATTGGTAAGAAGTTTGAGCCATTCCACCAAATTACCGTTTTTGTATGGAGTGGCTTTGTGGATCGTGATTGTATTGAAATTAAGAGTGACGTTAATTATGTTTTATGGTCTAATTTTAGAATGGATTGTCAATACCGAGTGTAAAAGCAAAGGCAAGAATTCTTTAAAGGTGTGTTAGTATGATCGGTAAAGATATTATTTTAAATACTGGGATCTCTAGATAAAGTACCAGTACCTCATAATAAGAAGATTTTCTTTACTCAAAATACACTAATCGCGTGGACACCCGCACTGGTCGCTGGCCACTCGGATGAGGGGTGCGGGTTGCGGGGTGCAATTAAGTATGTGGGGAGGCCGGTGAGCTGCGTAGCCATAGCTTAGAAAAATGAATTTTTGGTGAAAATTCAAGGTTTTTTTTTCTCGTAATGACATCAGAATCGTGTATACTTTCATACCCTAAAGGGATTCGTGACTTTGCATTTACAGCCTGTATAATCGCAGAATTCGATTGGTTAAGAATCATCAATTATTATGCTGTGAAATTTCAATTTTAATTAAGTGTCGTGGTAAACTGGTGACATTGATCATACAAATTTACGGAAGTATTTTTTTTTTCAACAGTTTATACATAAATTATGTTCTAACATGTTTTGGCAAATTTTAGCAAATATTAAACTTGAATAAAAGATTTAGCTCTTTGAAGTTGACAATGTGAATATTTTTCAGTAAACGAAGTGTAGGAATTAAACACTACAAAAAATATAAAGTAGTATTTGCAGATGTAATACATTAACGTCCAATGCAAAAGATTGGTTTATGACTAACGTGCATTCAACAGTATTGAAGTCTTTCCTAAGATGGTAAATTAGGCGCTAGAAATTTTATAATTTCGCATGAAAATGTACGCGGCTCTCAAATTAGAAACTAGAAATCAAATGGTGTAAGATCCGTTTCAAAAACCGGACAAGTGCGAGTCGGACTCGCCTACCGAGGGCTGCGTTAAAGACTAATATTTTTATGATATAATTACAAATATGTAGTTTTCAGATTTTTGCTTATACTTGTAGTATAAGACGGTATTACTTGCCAAATTTCATGGTTCTAGGTCAACGGGAAATACCCTATAAATTTTGATTCCCTTGCGTGTCGAAACCGGTCGTTTCTTTTTTCACGTTAACTTAGAAGTTTGATATTTTCACAGCTTCAAGGGACTGTAGACCTGAGTATATGGTTTTAATTTCAACTCAATACCTCCACGCGTTCCCGAGATAAAGGGTCTTGTCTTGACAGACGGACGGACGGACAGACAGACGGATGACAAAGTGATCCTTTAAGGGCTCCGTTTTTTCCTTTTGAGGTACGGAATCCTAAAAATACGGATTTATTTGATTTAAATCTTTTTTATTTCTGATGTTTTTCATTTGCAACGTTCTTTTCTTGATTTAAAAGAAAGTTTGCTAGGGTCTAGCTACTTGTATGTTGTATATACAAGGTGAAATTCAATCAACCGACCAAATTTACACTGGAGACTCGGTTAGTGATCAAGATCAATGTTCAATGACCCCCGAGGTGAAATTAGAAAAATTATTTTTTTTGCCCCGTAGTGCCTGCACTGGGAATTGTACTTGAACTAGTTCAACCAGGATAAGAGCAAAAAAAAATATTTTTCGAATTTGGCCAATTACTGAACCTTGTTCCTGATCACTAACCGAGTCTCCAGTATGAATTTGGTCGGTTGATTGAATTTCACCCTATATTATTGCAGTCTCAGACCAAATAAAAACTCAAGACGGAGCGCTGTCAACATTGACGTGAAGCCAGTTTTATAAACATGTGTGCACTTAGTGAGTGTTGCCGCCAAGGAAAAACTGAGACAGATTGCGCATGTGTGAGTTTCAAGCCGCGTACGAACACGAGACTGTCTCACTTTTGGCCTGCTTCACCCGTTACATAGAGTAAACTACGCCTTGACTTTTTATTTGGTCTGAGATTGCAGTTATAACCGAAGGAGCGTCCATAAGCCTCGGCACCCAATTTGATCTCAATTCTTTTCTTGGCGAAACCAACAATCCTGCACTGCCTTTGTACTGAACCGGCCCCTTTTTCACATTTATGTTTTTGGGATACGACCTTCTAGGGCGGCCTGGTCGAGCTTTACCTTCCATTTGCGCATACATTTCTTTCGAAACTACACTTTCGGTCATCCTCTCTATACGACCAAGCTACCATCACCATATCTTTTGCTATTACATCCGATAAAGTTAACGGTCTACGCTGAACGTGATCGTCAATCTAATTATCTGATTATTGTCATCATTTTTATCACAAATTGATAACGATAATAGCTACCACGTGTCCAGATACATTTGGTTTGTACCGGATTGTCACTGAAATTTGAACTGCAACAAGCATGTAGGTCTATGGAGGAAGAATGCATTATTTATCATTTCTTTATCAAGGCTTGGCCTACGGTGCACCATAATCTTACTAAGTGATTTTGAACTTCAGTATGTTATCAGAAAGTCTACATTAGAACGCTCGCTCCACGCGCTGTCGGCGCGTATAATCAGTGAATTTTCGAGGTTTTTATGGATTTAAGGAAAAAGTATTTGGTACAGGTATTTTCTAGCTTGACATCAATACTTATAATAAAACAGTAGAAACCGTTGTCTGTACATTGAAGAAAAGCAATAGAAATAGAAAGGGGGTGACTAAAGAAGAGTAATAGAACACAAATCAACGATTTTTAGAAATCTGTCTTTTCTATACGTCCCACCTCAACATCTGTCTGTCTATTTGTTCACGCACATCTCTAAAACTACTGAACGGATTTTCATGTAGTTTTCACAAGCTTAATTTGGAATAGAATAATAGCTTTATTTCATTAAAATCGGATCTCGGAAAAAAAGTTATCGTCATTCAAAGATTTTTGGAATTTACTTTTCTACTGGTAGTAATTAGAAGTTATGGTACGGGATCTCCTCAACGGATACAGAGTTCGAGTTTGGGCTTATTTGATTGGTCTTTAATAGCACTTTGGTAAAACATGGTAACCAGGGTCTGATGATGGGACTGGAAGGTGAGTACGGGATTTCATCAACGTTTTGTTTTCCTTATTTCCACGAAAATCTCTTGGACGTGGGCGGAGCCGCGGGCAATAGCTAGTTCGAAAATAAAGTATGTTTTCTTGCTATAGGGTAATTTCAGACATAAAACTCAAGCTGCCAAGATAAAAAAACATACCTACCACTTAAAAGACATCACTTAAAGAAAAAAAAAATCTATCGAGTGAAATGTGTCCAACCCAAGTAACACGTAATCTGTATAATAACCAAAGTGGATATGGATTTATGTCCTAAAGTCAGACTAACACTTTTAATCAGAACTGGCCAAAATTTAATTTTGTTTAATAGCATTTGGTTCTTCTCATAATGCTTAAACTCCTACTAACACATCAGGTAATTATAATGTACAGCTACTTAAACAGCTTTTACACTTTTCCAATGGTTATTATCTTATAATAGTAATTTGAAAACACATATGCATTAAATAAGCATTTAGAAAATCTCTTAGCGGGCATTTAGCTGTATTAGGTTTATTTTCAAGGCTTGAAACTTTCTAATGGGCTGAGGTTGTGTTTATTTAATGCTAGTTCTATATCAACATTGACTAAATAATTATTAATGCCTTAGCTCCGTTTTCTTCGTAATGTATTTTTCAATCAAGCTTTTAGCCGTATTTGGATACAAAGAAAAGTATTTTTAAAACTACAAGTAATAACTAGATCGTAATTCAAGTTTACCAATGGCTATTTATGCACTACTTTTGTGTTGGGCATATCGTCATGGACAAAAAAGATTGGAATAAAACCAAAAGAACGGGCGGAATTAAAAGAAAACTTAAAAAGGAATATTCAAATTTTATTACTCATTTGAATAATCAAAGTAATATGTAGTAAAATAACCGATGTTCCTGAGTTGGAGAGTTTGTGTGAGCCAAGTACTAGCCAAGCAGTGTCGCCAAGGGGTTCCGTAGCAAATAATTTTATTGAAGAAGAGGAATGTGTTGCAGAATATGTATTTTCGGATATCGCAGTTGGCCTTTCCATTCCCATTCACTGGGTACAATAAATAACTTTTCTGATCCCTTCTCAAATGTTTGGACGATCTTGAAGGGCATATTGTCTCTGAAAAGAACGAACATGTATTAAGTTAGGTATAGGTACTCACTTCAAATGCATAATGTATCAAAACGATCCAGAAGTTCCGTGTTCCGTAAAATATTGATATTATATAATAAAATTTTGATTAAGTATTTGAACCAAAATCAGCTTTTAATTAAATTTTATTTAAAGCAATGTAGGTACTATCTTTTATTTATTGTTTTGTTTTTTTTTCGATTTTGGCGGGAGAAGTGTTTTAACAAGCGTATGCAAAAATAAACTAATAAATGTTCTGTTTGCATATTTTTTTAGAGTTTACCGATATTAAACTCAAAAAGAATTCAGCTTTCTATTGATAAAAATGTAGAAATTAAAAATGGAATTATTAAAGCAATTTCTATATGGTTTGGTTTCAATTCGTAAAAGCTTTAGATTACAAAATATTTTTTTATAATTTTTCCCATAAGTTTGAATTATCACCATTACTATTTTCGGTTTCATAAAAAAATAAGGTTTAGTAACCTAAAATATATACCTACTTAAGACCTTGTCCACATGCTGCGTTTTGCTCGCGCGAGAGCTCGCTCGCGCGTAGTCGAAGTACTAGGCTCCAATACATTGCGTCCACATGCTACGCGCGAACCAACGCGCGAGTTTCAAACGTCGCGTGTGGACGCAATGTATTGGCGCCTAGCACTCGCGCGAGCAAAACGCGACATCTGGACAAGGTCTAAAGTTAGTTACACTCGCAAGCACAAGTTACATATATGTATACGAGTAGGTATAACAATTGTAGCTAAGTAGGCACGTAATTAATGTAGGTACACTTTCCCAGTCACTATTCTCATCCTAAATCTGTAAGCGCGTAGTAAATTGAAAACCAAAATTAGCAGCAGGCGCACGGGCAAGGCGTAACGCTATTGTGTAAATATTAAATAGGTAGGTACCAAATCAAAATGTTTCGCAGAAATTTTATATTTTCTTATTACTATTTCTGTCTGTTAAAAATTGTTGGGATATAAATTAATAAAAATAAAATCGGAGGCGTCACTATCGCTTACCATGTCAAAAGTATAGAAAATTAGTTTGCCAAACGTTTTTCCAAATTATTACGGTACCCTTATAAACACGACAGTAATCAACCGTTATGCTGCAAAATGACACCAAGCATTATAATATGATTCTGATGTGTTGTAATATATCTGAACACTATTTTTGAGAGTCTTTTATTATGCTTAACAGATACTAATTATTTTGTCTAGCTATAGTAGAACTAACAGCATTATTATCCTATTTTCGAATGCCTAAAGCATTTATATTATGTGACGCCATTTGCTTTCTCTTCCATTATTTTAGAAATAATTAAAGTGACCAAAATTTCATGGAACCAGCATTACTTAATATAGGTATCGAATGCGTGAATGTCTATGGAAGCAATTTTATTCGTTAAAACTAAGTCAACAGCTTAAAATTTTACAAAAAATACTGTTTGTAGATTTTAATGGTCTAACATTTTTACACTAAAAAGCAATTTTGCGAGGGCGCGAGAAAATTTTACTACAAACTTACATATGTTTTCACAGTAAACTGATACCCGCAGCTCCATTTCATCCAAAGATAGAAATACAAGTTTGTACTTACCCATTAAAAAATATTTCCACAGTTGTTTGTCACACTCACTGCACAATGACAACCATCTAATAAATGTATTTTTAAAATCTGTTCAGAAATTCTTTCGTACAAAGGAAATACAACAAGTAGCATTTATATAGGTTTTTATTTAGGCATTATAATAACTAAAGCCGTTTAATAGCTGTACTAAAGTCGCAAAAAATGCCTTAAATACAGTAATTTATTCTTTACCGACTATAATAATGACGTTGTACAAAAGGTATAATGCTATTAGGCAGCCTTTATAGGACTTAAAGCCGGCTAATTTGGGGCCCAAAATGCTCCTAAAAGAGCTGTACAAAAGTTAAACAGCTGATATACGATTGGCATATAATGCTTTGTGCATGAGCTCATGCTATTGTATGTTTATTATAATGGTGTTTGGTGTTACTTGGGAATTAGAGGTAATCTTTAGAGAAGAAAGATAAAGGTCTGAAAAAACATGTGTGTGAGTTTTACATTGACCAGGTAAGTAGTTGACTTAGCATATTCAAACAAAACCCTTGAAATATAGAAGACCAAGCCTTGGAGCAAGACTACAGATCGTGACACATGTCTTTTTAAGCTTTCAACCGATGGATGCCAAACGGCACCCTTTCGCTAATCCTCCGCTGACTGTCTGTTCGTCCGTCTGTCACAGGGGTCTACAGCTTCAGCCGTAATAGGTAGAGACTAGAATTTTTCACAGGATACGTGTAACTATGGGCACTACCACGACCAATAATAAAAATGAAAAGAAAATTAAACTTAAGAGCTACAGCATCTACATTGTTGATATGTATATTTCTAGGGTTCCGTACCAGTGTTGTGTGACGGTACGGAACCCTGTGTGCGCAAGTCCGACTCGCACTTGGCCAAATTATTTAGGGTTTCGCGCCCAAAGGGCAAAACGGCCGAAGCCAGGAAAACGTTCAGTGGGCAGACCGATCGATGGCCCGATGGTGACATGATATCGTCAAGTCTGTTGGTGGGCAATGGATGAGACTGGCGTGGAGAAGAGGCCAATGGCCAACAGTGGGTGGATGCGGGCTGATTGATAGTTCCCGAGTAGATCTAGGTAATCTCAATGGACTCAGCCTAAAATATTACAAAACCATTCCAGAGACAAGACACCTCACAATTTTGGGTTTGCATTTGGATGAAGGCTTGCGCGTGAGCATGCCACGGCCGCTTCTTCATTGTACGACACGGCCACGGCACGACACGGCTACATTCTTGAGGCATTCTTCGGCTGCTCGATACGCGATTACTAGCATTTTCCTCGATCCGATTAAATCGCAAGGATATGTCTAAACTATGATCTAAATATCATTTCATTTGAGCTATGACAATAAAACTTATACTAAAATAAACGTCGTAAATATAAACCGGCCATCATATTAAAAACCCATCCGTCTAATTCCAAAATAATAAATAAAAACACCTCATAACCGCGAGTTTTCTGAGCGGCCCGCTTTCGCTGAGCAGGATAAACATGTGAAAAATGGAAGCGTTGGAGCAGGACAGATTCTTCTAGATAAACTCGCCTTAAGTATAATTCTGACAGCGAAGAGTATTGTACGAGTAAGTGTTGCCGGTATTTATTTATAGTTTCCAAGCTATTTATAATACGGTTAGGAAGGTATTTTCCTAAAGCCCGTGCCGCCAAGGAAGTATGTTGAATTTTGGCATTTTATTTCTTATTCCAACGAGGATTAGTACTTTAGCTCTTGTGGCGAGAGCTCTGCACCCGCGCCCGTTCGCCAGCGGGGTTTTGGCAGGAATTGCTGGAAACAGGTGATTCTAGTTAAGATGAAATACGTAGGATTCGGCACTACAGGTGTTAATACCTGCCTGGATGATATTTTTGTGTCCGGTGTGATGATGTATCATTTTATATTTTGGGCTCCGAACGACGATTTCAGTTTTTGGGTTTCACACTAGAATGTTATAAGAAGAAACCCTTGTCATGGCATACTTGTGTCGGTCTATATGTCACAACCGCTTTGCCCCGAGACGGAAAAGCTATCACGAGTTATTTATCAATCTATTGAAAGTATGCACCAAGTGGCACAGAGGGCTATCGAGCGTGCCATGCTAGGCATCTCTCTTATGGATCGTGTACCGAACGTCGAAATTCGACAACGAACTCGAGTCGAAGATGGCGGTAAACGAAGGTGATATGTGAATTTTTCAACGGTCACTGTTACTCCATGCGGAACGGGCCGCAGTGCGATCGGGACGGATTCCGGAAAAAAATGCAAAATGTCGGTTTTAAATTTATATAAAATTAACTAAAATAGTTATCAAAATTTCACATTCACAAAATTTAGATATTGTTAAAATCTATCTAATAAAATATCGCCCAGGTCTATATGACATTCCTATTTCGCATACTATGAAAAAAAGTGTAGAAGAAGACCTCATTTCTATCAAGCAAAAGTTCTGCAATCGCGTTTCTGCATTCAAGAAAACTAGTATATACTAATTTATCAAATTAGTGGATTCTTCTGAAAATTAGATAAATAACTAAATAAAATAAAATAAAAAAGCCGATTTTAGTGGGGTAGCGCGGACATCTGGCTAGACGGGAAGATGGACGGTGGACTAGGGCAGTAACAGAGTGGCGGCCGAGGCCAGGAAAGCGTTCTGTAGGTAGACCGATGGCCCGATGACGAGACGACCATGAATTTAGGTCTCGATATCAGTTAGCAATTGCGAATATTTGTATTATAAAATAGCCTTTGCCCGCGGCTCCACCCGTTTGTTAAATATTGCCCCGTTTTCGGCTTGTGCGTTATTTTATAAACCCCCTTATAGCCTGAAGATGTGTTGACAATGATAATAAAAAAAACGCATCTAAATCCGTTGAGTTTTTCTCGAGATAAAACGGAACATACAGACAGACAGACAGACAAAAATACTAAAAATTGTACTTCTGGCTTTAGTACAATACTAATAACCCATTTCAAATAAAATTTCGCAAAAATATTCAATGTACAGACACGACTTTTTGACTAGGTACTTTATTATTAGTTTATGTTACGGGTAAAGCCCGAAGTCGGGTAAGGCCGAAAAAAGTCAAAAATAGGTGCGACGACGAGCGAAGCGAGGAGGAGCGTGTTAGGTTGACATGATAATAAACCTCCGAAGTTTTGTATAACATGACCCGGGTACACCCAGGTTTACCCTATCTTCCAGCATTACCCGTAACATATATATATATATATATATATAGATAGATATGAATTCTGGTCCCTGACGCAAGGTCTGGTCGCAAGTGAGGTTCGAGGCCCAATCTCATGGTAGGCCTTAGATATCGTAAAGTATTATTCTAGTGTGATAGGCGAATATTGGAATAACGATGTTGTCAACATTAATAGAATTTATGGAACCCTCGGTGCGCGGATAAAATTCGCAATGGTCTAGTCTTTTAAAGGTGGTAACGGAGGATCTCAGTTCAAAATGCACATCATAATATTGTTTTCCTTACTTTTGGATCAAAATTTTGCAATAAATGCGTTTTATTAGCAATTTGCGCAAACTGCTTGTTAATAATTATGTGATCACATAAAAATTATTCAATTTTATACGTTACATTTTAGCTGCATTACATTACAACTGTAAACACGCTTTTAAGTTCGTTAATGTAAAGCAAACAAAATGTAATAAATTAAAGTAAAGTCCCTTTCAATAGAATCCGGCAATAATGTAAACTAACCAATTATTTGACAGTTGTCTATGATCATACTGTTGTACCTATCTTTGATTCAAATGTTTAAATCTTTTTAAAATCAATTCAAAACAATGAAAAACACAAACTTTTCATAGACAAATAGGACTTTGATGATTAAAAAACTAATATGAAATTTGACAAAACTATTGAAATTTCCGTCGTCCGAGTATTTTTTATCAAAATAACTATCACAAAGAAGTTATTTGGTGTCGAAATGATTGTAAGAGCAATGTATGGTTCCTTGAAATGTGAATATGATCATGATTGATATTCAAATGTAAGTAATTACGGAGTAATCGTGTTTAAATTTGTTTGTTTACATTATTGCCGGATTCTATTGAAAGGGACTTTACGTATTTTTTTTGCGAAGACTTTATTGTTAATAAACTATTTCCGTAAGTTGCTTTAAAACACATTTATAGCATACTTTTTATTCAAAAGTAAGGAAAACAATATTATGATGTGCATTTTATACCGAGGTAAAAAGTTACCCCCTTAACAGACTTATTTTTATGCAAATTTATAATTCGTAGAAGTGTTTATAAAAACAAGTTAATGAATTTTGGATGATTTTTTTTAACTTTTGCCAAAAGACATCCCTTCGTAGCAAATTTCAAGCAGGTCACCAAGAACTAGAAGTCTCACAATCACGTCACCGTTTAGCACAGATCAAACTTGTATGTGCTAGAAACTGAATCATAGAGGCGAGCGTTTTAGTGATAAAAACTAGAAAAGACAAACATTACTGAATCATACTCTTTAACATGAGTAATGAAATCAGCATATAATGTCACCGGCAAAATAGGTAAGTCAGCCATTGTATAGAATACCTAGTTATTCTATACAGTACCAGTTTCTCATCTTGTCAAGGCAACCAAAATAAAAAGATCTAAATCATTTATTTTACTAGGAACTATTTATAATGTATCCCTACGAACAATTATTTACACAGTTAAACCTAATTACAGCGTAATGTATAAAATATGTTTTTTATCGTTAAGCAATACATACTGTACTTAGATAATAAAATAATAATAATTAAAAAAAAAACGCACAAAAAGATACAAAGCTTAGAGCATCTGGCTCCCAAAAAGTTAAACCTGAGATTCAGGAGCCAGTATGCAATACCTAAAAAATATGTATGCCATTAGGAGATCAGATAATGTAATCTGATGATAATGTAAAATGATGGACTATCTATGGTGTTAGATGTCGTGCAAAATCGATGAAACGAAACGCAAAAATAAACACAAATCCTGTTCGATTCAATACAGCCGATACCAAAAAAATAGTTCGAAATCAACGACAATCGGGAAGTGTAGCGAGCAATCGCCATGGACTACTTCGGGTGTTGGGTATTTCTACATGGTAGCCCATCCTTTCTGTCTTCCCGACAACCGCATTTATTAAACACTTTGCCGTTATTGTATAGATTGCCTAGGTAATGGTTGGAATAAATAATATTTTACTTGAGTTCAGTTCAGTGAAAACAAGGACACGCTGAAAATCGGCGCTGTGAAGATTCACACTCACAGCAATACGCTGAGCGATGCCCCTTTTGTCACCAAACCCTTCTGTTTGTAATAAATTTAGCTTAAGTATGTATAATTTGTGACAAACAAATTCCTTTCTTTTTTTATTTACAAGGATGGAATAAATATTTTATTCATTGCCTGAAGTTTTTAGGCTCTCTATAAAATGCCTAGGTATTCTATAGTATACGAGGTTATACAGATTGCCGTATTTTATTTTTACTCTGCTTAAGGGCCAACAATACCTCAATTCGCAGTCCTGCTCTAACGCTTCTGCTTTTTAACTGTCTATCCTACTCTAATCAGATGCCGCGCACGCAAAAACATCAGTTATTATGAAATCGCGGCTACACTGATAGTTTTTTAATTTTTATGTTACAGTCTGCAGCTGCTTTATACTAATATCAGTTATATTATGCAAAGTTTCAGATCTAATTTCAAATAAATATATATAATTTAGCTATATAAAGCCTTTAGTTTCCTTTAACTTGTATTAATAATAAAAAAATATTAATTTTCGAAATATATTTCGGCCCACTATTCGACTGATGCCGGCCCCATAGTGGGCCGAAATATATTTCGAAAATTAATATTTTTTTATTATTAATACAAGTTAAAAGAGATCTAATTTCAAGTATTCATTGAATGCTATCGGTTTATTGTACGGTTTGGAGGTAACTTTGTAATTTTTTTCTATCGAGTAAATTTAATGTAATCAAGTTTTCACAACAGCGTGGACATAGCATTAGTCCTCAACTTTATCATATATTAATTTCAGAGTGATTGTTGCAGTATTTGTTGGTATAAAACAGGATCATGCGAAGCGAACTGAGGTATTATATACCCTTAACGCTTGGCCAGGCCGCGTCGTAGATGCCTAGGACCAAGACCGCTCGCGCAGAGAATTTCAGCAAAATCTACGGAAGTTGTGACGGCTTATGACGTCATAAATAGTAAGGGAAAATCGGCGCGACCGTCGCTTTTGATCAGTTTTTTAAAGCGAGAAACTGAGCGTTATTATCTCTTTAGGTTTCGGTGGCCGAGCAGTAGAGGGCGCGCCTGCTAACCTAGAGGTAATGGGTTCTATCCCCGCAGTGCACATTCGGTTGGTGTGCTTCGGAAGGCAGATTAAGCTGTTGGTCCATTTGTGCCCGAAGTACGGCGATAATAGCCACCACCACATCACGTTTGGGAGGTACAAATCGTCAATGAAAAACGGGTGGACTGTGATTTGCATTTCGCAGCTTGGGAACACATCTGACAACCCCTCGGAGATTCATGTCGTGATGATATGTTGAAATATATATATTATATTTATGTATGGATATATATATACATATGTATATATCATACATATGTATAGGATATATACATATGTACATGTACATTATATACGTAGTCTGGTCATAAATTTTGTCACATGTAAAGTTAAATATATTTTAGATTAAGAAAATTCCAGAAATCCCTCGTTTTTACTTTCTTTAAATATTAAAATTTCGGATTATACTCATATTTTTTTCGGCTTGCATTCTAAATTCTAAATTTTACCTATGTGACAGAACTTATGGCCTGACTACGTATATTATGAGTTTGTTCTATATTTCATCGTAATAAAATATGAGAATATTATTAAATTAAATTGTTCTTTCTTTTTTTTACGATGTACCACCTTCACGTTTTGTCTTCTTGACCACATGCCCACCCAAAGGTTGTCTGGAAGAAACCGCTTAAAGCGATAAGGCCACCAATTGACTACTGAATACGGTTTTGTCCTGTAAGTTTTCTTTTTAAATGGTGCACAATAAAGAGTATTTGTTTCATCTTTATCTTGTATTAGCGGTACATTGTACGAAAGACATACACTAGACAGAACTGAATGAGGATGAATATAGACATGCAGCATATGCTTGAATAGCTGCCAAGATGCGGGAGTCATGCTGTCTGAGCAACTTGATGGGCCCGATGGGTAGCCATCAGTTATATGGTTAATGGCGTGGCGTGACTCAGTTAGCCAATATACAGGATGGAAATTTAATCATGTACTACCTACATAATAGGCTTGTGCACAGGGTAAACAAAATATTATTCTATTTAGTCCGTCATTTAGATTATCAAAAAATATTGGACACGTATTTTTTCTTTTGTCAATCAAACAAAAAATTACAGAGATAAAGCGCGTCAAAGTTTAGAAGTGGGGGAAAATGACGTCACTTCTAAGTAAAATTGTACCTAGATGGACGTCACGCGGAACTTCAGCGTGCTATATCTTCATCATAGTTTGTTTAATTGAAAAACGAAAAAATACGTGTCCAATATTTTCTGATAATCTAACTGACGGACTAATAATTTTTTTTAGTCATCATGCTTAATTCCTATTATTGTTTTGCAAAATGCGAGTGCAAGTTTGCACAAAGGGTTCTGTACCACACAATACGGGTATGGAACCTTAAAAACATTATGGTAAATAACAACAATTAGGTATAAGGTCAGGTTTATGAAATATATTTTAATATTTGACCAAAAAAATTTTTCTTCTCTAAAATATGATATGATATTCACGATCGATACACAATCCGCCCTAGAATTAATTTCACTTATTATTGTAGGACCTTAGCAAAATCAAGGCGACAAAAGAGAAGCCCTAGATCGGTAGCGGCTGACAATCAATTCGGTACCCTCTGAGTATGGAACCCTGATTTTTATCATTTGTCGTTTTACTTTAAAGTAGGAGGCTTTTACTAATAATTATGTGTTAATTGGTAGTATTCCAATGCCTGATCGGCAGAAACTATTCAGAAGGCCTATTTTAATAGAGTAAAAAGGTATGGCACGGTGTTTCCAAACTTCTAATTCGTGCCGGCAAAATTTACTGTCTACAGATATCTTATCTCTCAAAATTTTAGAAGATAAGTATTCAAAAAATTGGAACGCAACATAGCCATGTTATTGAAATCAGTTTTAAAAACCGGCCAAGTGCGTGTCGGGCCACGCGCAGTGTAGGGTTCCGTAGTTGTTTAGGAGAACAGCCCACACATTGTCGTGTTTAGAGGGTATTAAAAGTTTGGCGCGACCTGTACTCGTAAACCTGTAAAGCCTACTTAGCTGTGATAGTTTTCCCCTTAAGTTCATTATATATACTACTTCTGTGAATTTTTTCACACATCCATAAACAACCGTTTAGCCAGCACAGACACTTGATTCTAACAAAAATTAGCACTTTAAAGCTTAATATTACGCCAACGAATCCCTAAATCGAAAAATGGTTTTCACACACGCGAAATGTTTTTGAAAGACCTATCCAACGATACCCCACACTATAGGATAGACGAGGAAAAAAAATCATCCCCAATTAACGTGATGGGAAACAACCTAAAAAAAAATTTTTTTTTAGATTTTTTTACCGTTTTGTCGGCGCGATTAATATGTATACCCACACCAAATTATAGCTTTCTAGTACTAATAATCTCTGAGCTAAGCCGCGGACAGACGGACATGGCGAAACTATAAAGTTTCTTTGTACGGAACCCTAAAAACCAACAATAGGTACTAAAAACTGATTTGATAGACATCTGAATTACTCTAGAACCATTAGACGAGCTGAAAATTCTATGTTTCACGAAATTTTTAATTCTTGCTTTTATTCATGGAGTGGTATTTATTTCTGGGCAATATAAATCAACTTGTTACATATGAAATCACAATGAAAATTTAAAAAAACAAAAGCCACCGAAACCAACACAAAAAAGAGTAAGCTGATGAGATCATAGAATGTACTATCTGTCCATCAGTATTATAAACTGTAAACACCAAATATATACATATTTGTACAAGTAAACAACAACCGATAAGCAGTTAATATGAGTGCTGAGGACACACAGGGATATAGCTAAAGCATAGTTTATCTAAGAGTGATATTGGTATTTTGGAGGGGACATCCTGAGGTAACAAAATTCTAGCCTCTCTTTCAATTATTTTTTGAGTTAATAAATTTTTATATATCAATTTTTTTTTGGTTTTATGAGTGTTAGGTACTATACCTGAACCAAGAAATCATTATAAGTGTGTATTAGGATACTTGGGTGGGTGTGATAAAAAATTTTGTATATAATAAAATGTTTATTAAGAACTAGCTTTTGCCCGCGGCTCCGCCTGCGTGTTATTTGGTTTAACAACATGCTTTTTTCCAGGATTAAAAAGTAGCATATGTGTCAATTTGGGGTACAAGCTATATCCATTCTAAATTTCATCCAAATCCGTTCAGCTGTTTCAGCGTGAAAGAGTAACAGACACACACAAGCTTTGGCATTAATAATATTAGTGTGATTCATATGATGTAATTTTTTTAGTTTATTGAACACCGTAAACATGAAAAGAATAACCTGAAAGGGTTTAGCAGGCTAAGCTAACGAGAGTAGCCAACAACGAGGGATTTGGTGGTGTACATACTGGCAGGTCCTAAGAACACTCCATGGTTAATATCAGTCCTCGATCTCCTTTTGTTTTCGAGTAATTTAGGATAATATAAAATAATCAGGGTGTCATTTAAAGTGTCATATTAGGTCATTGACATACTACCAAATGGACCTCAGGTCTAGTATAAAATTTACCAAAAAAGTGTCCTTGGTGAAGTGTCAAAATATTAAGATATACCTACTTAAAACATTTTAATTTGAATCGTATGTCATTGCTGCACGGCTTAATTTTGATTGACGCGTGATTGACACCCTTTTTTAATTTTCAATGGTTTTGACTCTCTTTTGGTTCGGACACTTTTGAGCACAGAGCCAATGTCCATGTAGTACGTCAATGTATTAGGTAAACTAATGAAAATATTTTTATATGTATATGTAGTGAGCATTAATGGCTTATCACTATATTTTTCTTGTAAGTTTATCTCTGTGAAAAGTCTCAAAAAAATTAAAACAAAATTAAAGTAGTTTTTTTTCAATGAAGTTTAAGGACATGGTGTTGGTTGAATATATGCATTTTGTAGCCTATTCTATTTTTATTCATGATAATTTTGTTTGATTAGAGTAATCTTGAACAGTTTACCTAATATGACACTTTAAATGACACCCTGATTATTTTATTTATCCTAAATTACTCAAAAACAAAAGAAGATCGAGGACTGATATTAAGCATAGAGTACTCTTAGGACCCGCCAGTACGCCATCTGAAAGAATCACCAAATCCCTGTCGCAGGATACTCTCGACTCTCCTTAGCTTAGCCTGCTAAACCCTTTAAATTTATAATAACATTTTATAATTTCTACATTTGGTCAATTTCTTGAGTTTAGATATGTATGATTGCTGTTATTCATTTTGTTGTTAATATTTTTTAGGCATTGACCTCTAATAAACAACTAAACACACAGTCTCTAAGAAAAGTTCGTCAGAAAGTGTACAAACGTTCATGGGCATAATAGCAAAAATGCTTCAACCAAATTAAGACGTTATGTCGTTAACATAAGATGCAATGTCAGTTGTACGAAATCGTCATTCGATAAGATGAATCGTGAACACTTTTTGATTGAGATTGTCTAGTTGTTTATGAGAGGTAGAAAGTTTAGGTAAAAGGCTTTGCTAGTTGATGTTATTATAACTTTTACATCAACTGGCAAACCCTTTTACCTGTGTTTAAACAAATAAAACATTTTGATTTGATTTGTAACTTGTAATGAAAATTTAAATCTTTGATTTTCAGTAAAATATAATTTGAGCAGGTAACATAGTATTAATTCAGTACCTTTATTGTTTTTAGTCATAACTTTCAGTATTTTATCACAACTTTCAGTATTTTTATTCATGCAGCGAACTGTCAGTAGGGTTTGATTAAAAATAGGTACTGTGAATTTGGAGATTCTAACAATTTGGGGTATTGGGTGCCCTACAAAAACCCCCAATAATTTTTTTAATTACAGGCTGATATTGAAGCCGATTCAAATGTTTTAATTTAAGTTTTATTGCTGTTACAACTAAATTTTCTTTATTCCAAAATATTTCTTTAGTGTTAATTACAAAAGCGATATCACTTTGGAAAAATTCAAGTTTTGACAGCACTAAAACTAAAATTAAAGCCTTCGAAATCGACTTACTTGTATCTTTGTGGAATGTATGCCAGTTATATTATTGGCTGCTAAAAATAGAAACATATGAGCTAAATATTATCAGTGCCTTTTTTGCACTAGGCAGTGTGCGAGAAAGAGTAATGGCTATTTAGAGAGAGATAGATACCAAGACCTCATACTTGTAGGAAATCTACATAGTCGGCATAAATAAATATAACAAACAGCTGGGATCATAATACTAGGTGAAATTAAATCAACCGACCAAATTCATACTGGAGACTCGGTTAGTCATCAGGAACAAGGTTTAAGAACCTGCACTAGGAATTGTACTTAAACTAGTCCAACCAGTACGGGAGCAAAAAAAATATTTTTCGAAATTGGCCAAAAGGATTACTGAACCTAGTTCTTGATCACTAACCGAGTCTCTAGTATGAATTTGGTCGGTTGATTAAATTTCATCCTATATAGATATTGTATTGTATATTAAGCACTAATTGCCATCAAGGTTTTTACTCATCATTTAGATACTGTGGACCTAAAACAAACAAAAAATTTAATTTTACATTTAAGTAGCCTAGCCGCTGAAGTGCAACGATTATCTTAGAATAAATCTGGTTACAAGTAAAATTTTATTAAATTAGACACCTAACCAACATCAATAGATCAACATCTAATCATTAGAGAGTGAGCATGTTGACTTTTTGCCAAAAACACTGTCAATGGCATAAAAACTTACCATCTTGCCAGGGATTCGCTGGCTCGAAGTACTGTGTCACTAGCTGATCCTCGTTAGGTGGGAATGATACTTTTCTCGACGGCTTTTGCCTCTTCTTTTCGCAAATTTCATCGTCGCAAGCATCCTCGCACCTGGCCCCAGAGGCCTCCTCTTTCGCGCTCTTTTCACTAGCACTCGGACATGCCGTATCTTTAACAGCATCGGTAGACATATCTGGCGCCGTTTATGTCACATAGCAATCGTCCACACGGCCACATTAGCTAATATGAAAAACACTTCCAATGCAAAATGAGAAACACAATTTATCACAAACTGAACACCCGCGACAAGAATTCGGCCCCGTTAATTCAACACAACATTTTCAATGTTTCACCGGCTATAGTGTCCTTTTTTCGAGTTTTGTTGAATTTTATTATTTTTGTAGTTCGATTCAAATCAAAACATTCTGCACCTTTCATACACCATTTACCGCCATATTGAATTAAAGGAGACAAAAGAAATGTTTTTTAATTATCCGCCAGAGGGCACTTTATGTTTTAGGGATACCAGTGCTGTGTCAAAAAAACAAGTAATAATATAATGTATAATTATTATATTACATAGTTATAGGTCTGTGACAAACCCGAGGATAATAAAAAGTTAATAAAAGACCCGTAAATTACGAAACTCCTTTAAGAAAACCTACTCTTATCCTTCTCACACTCACACACGTCCAAAAATGTTTCGTTAGTTGCCTTTCTCGCCAGAGACATTCAATTATAATTATTGTGTTTCTCGCGCACAATCTGATGAAAGAGAAAGATTTTACTTTTTGTAAAGCACAGATAAAAAAAATAGTTGCTATAAAATTGTATTTTTCTGAACGCTACAAATGCTTTTTTAGTTCCGCTACTCACTAACAGAGGACACTAACATGCAAAAAAGATAAATTTAATTTATTTGACCAGTAGATGTCACTTTGTAGCTCTAGCATCCCAAACTAGAAACTAGACGAGTGCAACAAGTAATACAGTCGACAGGCACTGTACTTTCAGCGGTGTCATAGTAAAAACAGAATAGTAGAACAACTCCCGCGCCGAGCGAGGCTTAAATGCCTACTGCTGCAGGGATGTCAATTTATTTAGCGGCGATACGACGAACGGCGCGCGGCCACAAAATACCTATCTGTTTTGTAGCGCGGCGTACGCCACTGAGCAAATAAAAGCCAACCCTAGTCACATAGCCAGAAACCGCCTGAGATATTGTCGTTGTGTGCGTGCTGTGGTTCGTACGTACGTACAGGCTCGTAGTGGCTCGCAACATATAAGCCGCGCGGTCGACATCTCTGTGAAGATAGCTTACTAGTCTGTTTTTACTATGGCGGTGTCAACAAGTAAGCTTTACGCTGATAGCTGCATCCGACAGAGAGAAAAGTGGCTGTGACAGATAGACACGCGGACGGACACACCATAGAGTAACTTATACACGAGCTATCCCATTCGGGTTCTTTCTTATTTGAGCATTTTTTTCAATACAGTTACCCTGTTTAGAATTGAGACTTTTTTCCAATATCATTATATCAATTATAAAATTATTCCTGTTAAACATAAGTACATAAAATCAATAAAACGTAACGCGGTTTTGTATGGAATTCTGATAACCGCCCCTAGCGGTCAGTAGCGTAACTTATAATTTTATTTTTATTTATTTATTACACTTTTTGTACATTTACACACATATTAAACAACACATTTTAACAAACAGAACAGACATTGTGTACAAAGGCGGCACTTATTGCTTTTAGCAATATCTCCCAGGCAACCTTTGGGTGAAAAGAAAAGACGTTAACTAAATTAAACTTTAAAAGGGGTAAATGCAATCAAAAAGGAAAAAATACTAGGGTGCTATTTTATCCAAAATATAATTTTAACATATTAATATAATATTTATATTGTTTAACATAAACATACTTAAAAAATACATAAACATACAAAGATAAATTAAATAAACATAAATATATAAATACTTATAAATACACAAATAATAATAGGGGTGGGATATTTATATTGAGTGCTATTTTGACGGGTATTCAGAATGAAAGAAGTGCTTCACTTTGATCATAAATGAGTTTACATTTTTCAAACTTTGTAGAGAAAACGGTAAACGGTTCCAATATTATAGAATTCCATACAAAACCGCGTTACGTTCAAACTAAACGTAACCGTAATGTTTTCATGCCAAGGCTACAGCAGCTATGTTAGCTTAAATATCGATTTTATTATGTATATTAAAAATTTAAGGTAGGTAAGGTGACTTTCGTTTATAATACCAAATTCATACTGGCGACACGGTAAGTGATCAGGACCAAGATTAAATTATCCTGTTTGCGAAATACGAAGTCTCAATTTTATTTTACGTATTTCACAGAAAGGGACAAAGTCACCTTGTAGGTATAAAGAGTTATGTAATTTATACAGAGTGTAATAAATGGTACCGCATACTTTATAAGTATACTGAAAATCTTTCAAAAAAAAAATATAAAAAAGCACTCGCGTATACAATAAACGATTACATTTCAAAAAAATTGTAATGCAACGAGAACAGTAGTTTACAGTGCGACCAACTTATCTGTTCAGTTGGATTATCCACCCATCTCTTTCTAGTGCGGTAGAAAAGAGTATAATTAGAAAGAGACGGCGAATGATTTTACTGAACAGTTAAATTGGTGGCACTATATGCTATAAGTGCCGTAAGGAGGCAATGGTGTCGATTCGGTGTAACACGGCCTTACTTATTCGACAGCACTAACCTTATATTAAGCATCCGGTCCTTGTCTTTTTGATACAGAAAGTAAAAGACAGAATGCTTAAATTAAGTTTAGTTCTACCAAATAAGTTAAGAAACTGCTCCGTATTTTTCGTCTGTTTGATGCGAAGCATTATTTTAATTACTTTTCTTGTCATTGCCGCGATGATTTTGTAAAAAACAGGGACATACACCAGTCCATATTGGCCATCTAAATGAAGACCTAAAATTTATTTGATTAAATGGTTTCTCCTTTGCGCGTTATTTTGATACTTAGATAATGAATAACAATTCGGGGCGGGCTCGTAAGTAATAAAATAACTCGCAAAAGAGAAGCAATTCAATCAAATAAATTCTAGGCCTTCATTTAGACGGCCAATATGAAGTGGTGTATGTGCCGTATTTTTCCAAAAACATCGGGATAAAGCTCAGAAAAATATTTAACATATTGTTTTTCGTCAAAGTTGTCGTCGTCACAGAGTCGTGTTGCACCGAATCGACACCATTAGCTTACGAGGAACGATTCGAAACACGAGCGATAAGCGAGTATTTTAAACGTTACGAGTAGATAAGTTATTGCCCTTACCCACCGTGTATCATGCTACGTTTATCAATACATAGTGTGAGTAAATATATGAAACGTAATTATAGAAACAATAAAATATGCTCCAAATTTAATGAACCTAGGCGGGTATTCTTTTTATTTTTCTTTGCACGCAAGTTGCCAACTTGACGGAAATAAACTGCTTTCAGTTTGATGCGATCGAAGGCTGCTTTCAGTCATACCTACCATAAATTCGATTCCACCAGCTTATTCCAATGATGTAAACAACAATGGCTGCTTTAGTAATGTAGGTATTATAGAAAAGATACAAAGAATGTTTTTTTTGCCTTTTTATCTATTAGTTCCGCCAAAGTCGAGTTTTGTGCGAAAAGACACAATGTTTTTTATATATATATATATATATATGGAAACTACGGTCTTTGTAAAAAGGCTAGTCTTGCCAGCGTCAAGTGATTAAAAAAAAGGTTACGGAGAAGGACTAAAGGAGGAATTGTTATAACTTATAAACTCAGAATACTAAAGTTCAGAGGATAACAAGGACGACCGATAAATAACGTTGTAAATTTTTTTTATAGTTTTTTGCTAATACTTATGAATTTAGAGGGTATTTTGAAGTTTTGCGTTAATCCACAAGATAAAAAAGTTGATGTGATGATATGTGTATGCTATTTAGTGCGTTTTTAATTACAGAACCACAGATATTGCGACGAAATCTAAGACAAGTTCATTGTTACCTATTGTTTTTGGAATAAGCTGGCGGAATAAACCTATCCTGCTGGCAGTAGTAGGCGGTTGTCGTCCGATATCAATGATTGTAAAGCGCAGCTTAAAGCCAGCAAAGCGTAGCGTAGGCCGACCTCGTGCCCGCTGGACCGACGATCTGAAGGAGGTTGCGGGGGGCGGCTGGATGAGGAGGACGGAGGACCGACATGAGTGGCGAAATATTGATGACAGGCTTAAGGATGGATGGATGGATGAATAAATTATTAATTAAGGTCCTCTTCAACATGGTTAACTCTCTTAATTAAAAAGCGACTCGTGAAAAGCTTTTGCAAACTCCTTTCTATCGGACTAATAATAAAACACAAAATTGGGTAACTCATATCATTTAAAAATTCAACATCACATATTACAGTCCTCTATACAATTTGTTCTTACATAACTAACGCTTGTATACATATTCATAAATCTTAACATTTTCTTATAGTTTGTCATGATTTCATGAATCTATTTAATATGTGGTCTTTTACTATTTATAAATTTACGCTTTTTGATATAGATATCAACCAAATAGCTGGTGATAGTAAGTTCTCGTTTAAATTAATTTCTCTTTTGCTACGGGGCCAAAATTCAAGTCGCAAAAAGAAGTCCGCTTTTCGGTAAAAAAGTGACATTATCTATTCGACTCACTGATATACAGGCTGAACCAAACTAATGCCCCCTGGAGGGAAAGTACCTTAAATATTAAAGATAGCAAATTTTCAAAAAAGAAACCTTTGTTTTATTTTTAAAAGTTAAGGAAAAAAGTTCCGGTAATCGAACCGCACAAATGTGTAAAAAAAAACATCCTGTATTTTAAGATTATGTTTTTATTGCGAAATCCATCGCTTTAGAATACTCTAATCCTGTGTTTTTATGATACCGATCGAAAGATTAGAACCAAATTATTCTAAGTAACATACTAAGTATCGCAAATTAAAGGAAGACCATGAAATTGAACATTCATATTGTACGAAAAAGACGCAGGAAAAACGCAGGTAATTTTTTAAATTATTTGAATGCAGTTGTTCTTTACTTTAAAAAATAAAATAAAGGTTCCTTTGCTATCTTCAATATTCAGGGCACTTTCCCTCCAGGGGGCATTCGTTTGGTTCATCCTGTATATTAGAAAAATACTACTAAGATATCTATGATTCTACTAAACGCAGGATTATTGCGTTTCCACGGTTAGCAATAGGAAAAAAATGTTTCACGAGTATCACCAGTTTTTGGCCCAATAGTTTTAAAATAATAAACGTATGCCTAATTGTAGGAATGGCCATATCGGATAAATTTACGAAAAGACAAGTAAAGCGAGGATGCTTGTGATCGTAACGTGATATGAACAATCAACGATCCAGCTACGACATTTAAACCGTGCAATATTGTGATGGTAAACGTACAAATAAAATGGCATGGGTTGATATGTAGATAGTAGCTGCGTACGGATTGTGAACGCACATTCATCCGCGCCGAAAGAATCGACCTCGCCGAATTCATGAAGGCATTGGGTCATATTATGTAAAATTATGTCTTATGATACCATAGTACAAAAAGGTGGTAGAGCTGATGCCGAGCTCGACTGTGCCACCATCTTGTTACTCGCAAACCTCCCCGAAGTTATTCGGGGGAGAGTAAGAGAACAGCTCTCAGGCAAAACCAGGCAGCCCACCATTGCCTGTGACCGATGGATGGCGGTATATCCATCCCCAATCCCCAAACACACTGGTTACGGGCAGAGGCGTCTCTGGTGCAAGGGTTTCGGCACCGCATTCTCCAACCCGCCTGCCCAGCGTGTGTGAGTATGGCGATTTCTTCCAGGAGCATTGCCAAGAGTGGTGAAATCTTAGAAAGTCCTATGTCCAGCAGTGGACGGAAGAGGCTGGTGGATGGATGGACGGATGGACCATAGCACGGTCGCTTTATCAGCACTGAATCTGATGACGACGTCACCCATTTTTTTCGGAGATTCGCTCGGTTCGGATTGGTGAGCGTTTTCATATAGAATTCTAAAATTCGTTTCATTCGGCGCGCAAAATATGCTTTCACCAATCGAGAGCGAACTGTGCTCTTTTATTTGACCCGATAGAGCAGTACCACTCGCAATATTGTACAAATGTACAGGTTTGGACCAACTAATAGTGCGTTCAGAGTCAAGATATAATCGATTACATCGCGTCTATCGTCATTCCGAATCACTGATGGCCGTGCGTAGTTTGATGGTACTTTTAGTGCTGTCAGCGCCATTCGGAACCCGGCCTAAGATGGCGTGCATCAAGTTAGCTGTCACCCAAAATGCAGGGTGACGTTCATAAACTAGAGGTCGCAACACGGGTTCTAATGCCATCTCTGTCGCATGCTTTACTAATTGTTTAAACTATCCTGCTGTCAGTGTCGGAACTTGACGGAATTGTTATTTATGAACGGCTACCAGTGTCCAGTGTCACCCCCAAGGGCGGAGCCAGGATTTCGTCGAACTTCACGCCTACTTTCTTTCTTGGCCCAAACTCTCCAGCTTAACGGGAAATGTTTACATTGCGGGCATTTGTCGAGGTAAAGTTAGGAGAATAAACTTGATTTTGGGGGCCCTTTGCAGTAAAAGCGTCACTTTTCATTCTGGTTTTTTCTACCCGACTTCGCTGAATATTTTGACGCCTTACAGACGTTCAATTTTATTGCACAATATTATAATCATCGTTATCGAGAATCAATAATTCTACTGCATAGTAAACATTCGTAACTCTGCCTGGACAAAGCTGACAGTTCCCGTTCTGCGGAAATGGCCAATAGCATCGGTATAGTATAAAAATATGTGAAATTATGGAGCTGTGAATACACTTTACATCGGCAGTGGCGAAGGGTTCACATTACGCGATTCCCATCGGCTTCCTTTTAAGAAATTACATCCTACATCTCTCTGTTCACTAAAATTTCTTTATTCATCTACGGTAAATTACAAGTCAAAAGTGCGTTGTGTGCAATGCATGTACATACAACAATACAAAAAATACAAAAACATTCTCTAATAAAAATCACAGAAATATAATATAGTAGCAGACCGAACATTAATAATAAACGCATAGAGTCGACGCGTGGCAATTTTAGCTCAGTGAACTTCAGGCTCTTTAAATATATATATTTCTTGTTTCCAAACAAAATATATACTAGAGAATAGTATAAGAATTAACAAATATGTTGCAAGCATAAGCCAGCCAAAACAACCCATTTTTATACGTTTCCTCGTACCATGAAGCCTAAATGTAGCTTATTTTTTGTATGGAATCTTGCCACGCTATTTAATCCTTATGTTTGGTCTGCTACTTAGTAATAATTATATGTCTGTGCTAAATATGCATTTTTGTCCGGCTTCCCATTTTAAAATGTTCACCCTTCGCCACTGGTAAACGGACAGGTATTTTTAAACAAAACTACAATCTACATAAACTAAACAAATTTTCTAAAAAACGGTTTATTCGTTATAGTAAAATATCGCCTGATCAGTTTCGCTATAATGTGTCTAGTTTTCTTGTCGCACGGTTATTGGCCAACCTGTGGCCTTATTGTCTAACTTCGACATCCATTGCAATCGCCTCCAAACGCACCGTGATTTGCTAGAAATGACATCACACATAATTTTTGGCCAATCACGACGCTTTTAAAGGCTGAATTTTACTCGGAGTGATGCGAATTTCACCCTGGAGCGTTCAAAAATTGACCCGAGTTAAACCGAGGGTAACCGAACTGTTACCTGACAGTTGCTCGGAAGTGTTTTGGAACGCTTCCGAGTGATGCGAAAATCACACTTGGCCACCTGATTGGTGCAACCAGATTTTTCTTTCTCTTTCTCCTATATATATCTGTCTCTTTCTAAGAAACGAGTGAAATTTCGCACTATGATCGCACGTTTTGAAACGCTTCCTAATAATATTGGTGTCACGAGTTGTTCAGGCGACTTTATACAGGCCTCTGACATGACTTAGCGACCATTAACGTTCAACCAACAGCTTTCCGAGGCACGGAAGTACCCACATGGTCTCCTATCCCAAGGTCTTTCAACGGTTTTTGTTTTAATATGCTGAGTCAACTACTTATCTGACCAATGTAAAACTTGGACACGTGTTTTTTCAGGCCTTTATCTTTCCGTTGTCAGGTCGGTTACCTAATTGGACACATTTGATTCGATAAATTTTAATGTCTTTTTAAATTCGTTTTATGTCTAAAATTACTGATATAACAAAAAAACATGGTTCATTTTCCGATTTCAGGTAAAAAACACCTACATCAAATACTTTTTCGTAAAATCCAGAAAAACCCCGAAAATTCACTAACTATGCGTCTAGGCAGCGCGCAAAGCGAGCGCTCTAATGTAGACCTTCTGACAACATACTGAAGTTCACAATCACTCACCAAGATTATCGAGCACCATGGGCTAAACTTTCACCGCGGATCGTAAATGATCACACAACCGCACGCCGCTACAAGCCTCCTGTAGCCATACCAGACACGGCCCTCCCCAAAACACCACAATTCCCCACATTCGACTCGAATTTTCGATTCGATACAGTTGTACTTTTACACGGCATAGATAATACCACCAATAAGGTTTAAAAGTAATAGTTCACATATTTGTGCCCCTCCCCTTAAGGAAAAATTAACAAACAAAAACATTTTTTTTTGTTTTTTTTTGTCATATTTTGACTCTAGCCCGGAATTTGTCAGAATCCCAACCCTGAATGACCCAATGAAAACCCTGGAGCCGCCCTTGATACCAGAGTCAAGCGGAGAATCGTCGCCTAACCCAGTTTACCTCCGAAGAAGCTATACTTCTACAGCGAAACTAGTCAGGTGATATTTAGCTATACAGGATGCGTAGCCGTTGCGTAGCCACGAATCTTTCAGAATAAATGATTCGGGCAGTTTACACATAAATATTCCGAAATTTTACAAAATATTACAATTTTATATGAAAAGATGTTTACAGTTGGCGTAAAACCATATTGTAAAGATATATTAGCTTTGTAAATTGGTTTCTTTTAAGTTGTGTACTTAATACTAATTTTCATTCATAAATACACTTTTCTCTCTTTCCTTACTGTAAGTATATGGTCCAAACAATTTTATTTACTTTTGATTTTGGTCGTGAATGGAGCAGGTATTTTATCAAAAAGTTTACTATATATACCGGGTGTAAATAGAGGGCGACCATTAAATGAAACCACATAATCTACCGACCCTACTGAACCACTTTTCCTAAGAATCATACCCGCGGACACGCTTAGTTTAGGAAATAATTGAATGCCAAACAAAAATGCGTGAACCCTAACGCACCGACATACGGGCGAGTTTAGAGAGAGCGTCGTCCGTTTCACGTTTTTGTTTGGAACTCAATTATTTCCTAAAATAAGCGTGTCCCCGGGTATGATTCTTGGGAAAAGTGGTTCAGTAGGGTCTTTTATTTAATGGTCGCACTCTATTTACACCCGGTATAACATTGAATACATCAAAATTAATACTGGAGTCTCAGCAGATTATTAGAAAAATATTCACTGAATATTATTGAGGGGTTCCTTTTGTGAGTTATGAAATATGACAATATACAGGGTGTATCAATAACTCGTTTAGAAAATTAAACCACATGCTCTATTGATTAAACTGACTCACTTCTACAGAAAATCTTTTTAATAATAAAATTCACTCCCGATATAAATTTCATTTTATTTTATTTATAAATATTTAACTTGTAATTTTTAATGGGAAAGAAAAGGAAAAAATGTATGTATTTGCAAGAGTCAAAAAACAAAGGTTCACTATATGATAATACATGGGGTTTAATTTTCAAACTCGTTTTTAATACAACCTATATAGAAGTCCAAACTTGTTACAGCCAAACCACGAATAAATTTTATTAATATTCCTTTTGCAATCCTCAAAAGGATCATTGAACCTTGTTTCTGATCACTTACCGAGCCTCCAATAAGAATTTGTCTGTACTAATGAATGACAGTCATCTTAAATACCTTCACATCTTCGCAATGAAGGAATACATTTTTAGAGGTAAATTTTCATAAAACTTAAAACATACAAGTAGCGAAATAACGAAGGACACTATCTAAAAGATCAAATTCGTAAATACTATACAAAAACCGTACAAAATGTACCATCACCAAGATTACTGCCCATCCAGTTTCAAAACTTTGTTGCTTGCATCTGGCGATCTCAGCTAGCCCCGCCTTTTATTTTATTTACAAATGAGTGAATAGGACTTATATACCGGGTGTAAATAGAGTAGGACCATTAAATGAAACCACATATTCTACCGACCCTACTGAACCACTTTTCCCAAGAGTCATACCCGTGGACACCCATAGTTTAGAAAATAATTGAGTTCCAAACAAAAATGCGTGAACCCTAACGCACCGACATACGGGCGAGGTTAGAGAGAGCGTCGTCCGTGAAACCTGCAGCTGTTTATGACTCTTGGGAAAAGTGGTTCAGTAGGGTCGGTAGAATATGTGGTTTCATTTAATGGTAGCACTCTATTTACACCCGGTATACCCATTGGTAAATAAAATAAACGACGGGGCTGAGATCGCCACATGCAAGCAACAAAATTTGAAACTGGATAGGCGGGAATCCTGCTGATGGTACATACACACAAATACATAGATAGCTTAAAATTAACTTGTTGGATGGAGATATAAAATTATGAGATACTAATCAATCTAATAATATTTGGTTTACTAATAATAAAATATTCGTGTGCTAGAACGACGCTGTACATACGTACGCTTTGGGGATTAGATACAGACAGGTATCAGTGGCAAAGGGTCCATATAACACGATTCCCATCGGCTTGTTTAGGAGATAGCATCCATACTACATTTCTTTATTCCGTGCTCTTCGCTTTGTCAAACTCAATACGACAGATATACTTGGCTGTCAGGGAGTTGCAAAGTACAACTTTTTTTATGTTTTCCTTGGTTGCTTTTTTGAGAAAGGCGGTTTTCTTGTCCGGCTTCACCCTTCGTCACTGACAGGTACAGGACTTGGCAAATCTCCCGCCTGATCATCAAAGGGCCAGTTTTGTGTGCAGTTTTAGAAATTGATTTTGATTACCACATTTTTAAATTACGTATAATGATGTATAATGATACGGAATAGTAGATAAGCAATTTTAAAAATGATTTCTTTCATGTATCTTTAATTTAGGTGTTTTTTTTTTTGCTGCAAGGTTAACAAAGTAACAAATATACAGCATCGTTCGAGCAAACATCTCTTATGTATAATAAACACTATAAAGGTGTCCGTTTTACAGACGGAACCGTAAACAAAATAAGTGGACCCCTGTTACGTCACTGATTCTCTTTCTTTATCTTCAAATCCAAGACTGAGTCTGAAAAAGAAAAATTATCATTTTTTTTATATCTCCTCAATAATGTAACGAAAGTTAAATACAGGGTGTAAATAGAGTGCGACCATTAAATAAAACCACATATTCTACTGATCATACTGAACAACTTTAAGAAGAAAAAAAACCCGCGCAAATCT
Source organism: Ypsolopha scabrella (assembly GCA_910592155.1). Taxonomy (NCBI): domain Eukaryota; kingdom Metazoa; phylum Arthropoda; class Insecta; order Lepidoptera; family Ypsolophidae; genus Ypsolopha; species Ypsolopha scabrella. Next base: position 7,909,381 of record OU342986.1, read on the forward strand.
CCAGAGATAAAGATATTCAACTGTAACTCAAAGACTTTATCTCGTAGGAGGAAGGTCTATTTTAGAACGCTGCACGGGAACAGCTGTTTCACGGACGACGCTCTCTCTAAACTCGCCCGTATGTCGGTGCGTTAGCGTTCACGCATTTTTGTTTGGAACTCAATTATTTCCTAAACTAAGGGTGTCCGCGGGTATGACTCTTGGGAAAAATGGTTCAGTAGGGTCGGTAGAATATGTGGTTTCATTTAATGGTAGCAGTCTATTTACAGCCGGTATAAGGTATATTTTCTTTATACAGCCACTCATACTGGAGGCTTGGTAAGTGGTCAGTAACACGGATCGATAACACTTTTTGCAAATCACGCAAAATAAAACCTCGACGTCCCATAGTAATTGACTCGGGGCCGGGCTTGCGTTTGTAAGGAACACGAAAAGAATAATTTACGAGTTTCACAAAAAGGGTCATCGAACCTTGTTACTGAGCACTTAGTGAGTCTTCAGTAAGAGTTTGGCTGCATAAATTGAAGTCACCTTATATACAGATATTATTCTATTCCGAACGCCTTTGTGGCCCAGTGGTAGAGCGCTCCCCTGCTAACCCAGATGTCGTGGATTCAATCCCCGCGGTGTATATCAATTTGTGTTCGGTCCGCGTGCTTCGGACGGCACGTTAAGCTGTTGGTCCATTTGTGCCCGAAGTACGGCGATAGGGCTCACCACCCATCACGTTTGGGACGTAATAATCGTCGGTGAAAAACGGGTGTACCGCGTGTGGTAAACTTGCATTTCACACTTAGACACACCTCTGTTACCCCCGGGGATTGCTGTCGTGACGATATAATTCCGAAAACGGGCAAAGATTTAAAAACACTTGACTCGGGAACCAATCAACGGATTTGGATGTAATTTTATGTTTTATTATCAGTGTGGTGACCCTAGTCAACACCTAAGCCCAACCTAAATATTTTTTGTATGTACTTCCCGTATTTTTTTTTCATTTTATTATGTTGTTTTTGTAAAGATTAACTTTGACCCAACGACCCATTAAATATCTATAGCTTGTTGCTTTGACCTGTAAAAAGTATACTTTTATGTATCTATTTTACAAAATAAATATTTTGAATTAAGCTATAAGGGATGTTCATAAAATAACGCCCAAGCCGAAAACAGGACAAAGACTAAATACCTAAACTTTTAACTCGAGAACCCCTCAACGGATTTGGATGAGTTTTTTTTATTATATTCGTATTAACCCTGGTCAACACATAAGCTATAAGGGTGTTCGTAAAATAACGCCAAGGCCGAAAACGGGGCAAAGACTGAACAAACGCTGGCGGAGCCGCGGGCAAGCACTGAAAGCAAAACGAAACAACAATATATTCTCTCAAATATCTCACCATCACTATCACAGAAAGCATAGGCGATCCTCCTCGGCGCAGACTGTTTCCTCCCATGACTCCGACGTCCCTCTTTCACCGACAAATTCAGCACTCCGCTCTCCTCTGAAAAAGCATCTTTAAAACCACCTTCCAAATTGGTCTGACTCACTATGGACTCCACATCTCCATTGGTAATGAAAACCGTCTTTGCACTCACTTTCTTGATTTCATTGTCGAGCGATTTTGTGTTCTCTGCCTTGAAGATATGGTTGACACTCTGCTGCACTAACTTTTCTATACGACACTCGAAAATGTCCTTCTCTTTTTGGTCCCTTGTAATATCAGGTAAGGATTTGGTTGTTGTAGCTATGACTTTCTTTGCGGGCGTTTCTTTAGGCGGCTTTGGAGTGTGGTTGTGAGATTCTTTGTGATTGGTTTGTGGTTCCTTCTTTATGGTTACTTCTATGTCGGGTATTGGTGATGTGTCAGATCTTTCTCGAAGCACCTGGAGACGAAGAAAGCGAAATTAATCGAGTTCGTAGTAAATAGGGCGCTTATGTAATGACTAGTTGGTGTAAAGATCTCAAGCTATTAACCAGTAAAGTGGCAGGAGGCACGATTGTGCCAGAAGTCTATTCTAAAGATTTTCGGCTTAACACTATAACTTAACACTTATTTGTCGCAGACATGATGGCGGTTGGGGCCGAAAGGCGTTGGAATGGAGACCACGTACAGCAGCGGACGAACACAGGGTGATGGATGGATGACACTTAAGGGCCTATAATACCTCACTTCTCTTCGCATGATCCTGCTTTATACCAACAAACACTGCAACAATCACCCTGAAATTAATATATGATAAAGTTGAGGACTACTGCTATGTCAACCCAGTGGTGAAAACTTGATTTCGTAAAATTTTCTCGATAGAAAAAAATTACAAAGTTACCTCCAAACCGTACAATAAACCGATAGTATTCAACGAATACTCGAAATTAGATCTGAAACTTTGCATAATATAACTGATATTAGTATAAAGCAGCTGCAGACAGAATTATAAAAATGGAAAAACCATTATCTTTACCGTAAAAAGAAAATACCTAAATGATCGAGCGTCGTACTCAGCCTAACCTGGACCGCCCTGCCGCCCGACCCCCGATTCAGTTCCGCTTCGGCTTTCGTACGGGGAGGCTGCGTCGCTTGCGCTCACTAAACTCACGATCTTAGGCAACAAACGACATCAATTAAAATCTCATTATTTCTTAGTAGGCTTTTTGTGACTAAACACAATTATGGGAAATTCACGTAACAAGAAAAAGAAGAGTTGGCATTATCGTAAGGAGGCGGTCAAACGGATGAACGACGTAAAAAAATAAGTACCTACTGCAATACCAAGACCAAATTTTTATTTCCCTAATAAACGTAGGTAAACTAGTTTGATTGTTCTGCATGTTTTTTAGGGTGGATGTCCCAATCGCAGCCAAAGTACAAAATATAGGGTGAAATTTAATCAACCGACCAAATTCATACTAGAGACTCGGTTGGTGATCAAGAACTAGGTTCAGTAATCCTTTTGGCCAATTTCGAAAAATAACTTTTTTTGCTCCCATACTGGTTGGACTAGTATAAGTACAATTCCTAGTGCAGGTTCTACGGGAAAAAAAATTTTTTTTTTCGAATTTCACCTGGAGGGTCGTTAAACCTTGTTCCTGGTGACTAACCGAGTCTCCAGTATGAATTTGGTCGGTTGATTTAATTTCACCTAGTATGTAGGTACTTGATACGCATAAATTTTTCTTCACGCCAGGGTTATGAATCAAGACGCTGCAGCGTCCAATTTCGCCTAAGTGGTGAATAGGCGTGAAACTACAAACGTGAAAAACCTGGTCAGGAACCTCATTTACCCAAAAAATCTAAGTCATGTGCCGTCCCTAAAACATGGAATAGGCCACGAAGCAACTGCAGAGTCATTTTCAATTTTTTTGGGCCATTACCAAACTGTTGTTACAAAACTGTTGTAACAAAATCGTTGTTTATTGGACCAAAGTAACCAAATTGTAATTATAAAGCTTAGTTTACAATATAGCGGTTCGCCGCCGAAATTTTTTATAAATTTCTAAAACATGACTTATCTTATCACAAATAAAACAACTCTTGAAAATCAAACAACATGTTTATTCAATTGAGTTTTATATCTTTACTAAGCATACAAACCTCAAAGGCTCAAATTAAAATAAAAGACTCAATCAAAATTTCTACAAGATAAGTTTAAAGCAATAATCCAAATAAATGAAAACCCAAAGTATTTTGGTTTGGAATAAAATCAGTTACAATAATCATTTCCAAGCTATACCTATCTAATAGGAACTTTAAATAGGTAGGACAAAACATTTACTCAATTATTGTTTTCATAATCAAAATAAATGTCATCTTCATCGTTCATCAACATATATTCGATTGGGTTTTCATTTATTTGGAGCAAATCTAAGTCTATAAGTAACAGTGTCCTCGTCCTCAAGTTTTGGTGTAGTAAACTTCAGTGCTTCATTTTTTCCGATAGATTTATAAAAACTTATTCTGTACATATTCGTACCACGATTTATGAATAATATATACCTTATTATTATTAATGAATTAATTAATATTAAATTTAATGTTTTTATTTAGCCTTTTTTCTGTAATGGCATTTTTTTATTTAATAATTTATTTTCGCTAACATTAAAGCAGATTATGAAGGCTTTTATTTAAATTTTAGTACCGTCAAAACAAAATTTTCTTAATTGCAAAATTGTAAGGAATAGAAGCTAAAATTCTATAGACAATTTTATATTTCGACGTCACTAAAACTAAAATTAAAGCCCTCAGAATCGGCTTTTACGGTCATTAGCTTTACTACAAATTAATGTAGTTGAGCGTACCCACGTGTATTAACGTGTCTTATATTATAACTGACTGCTAGCTGCTGAGATAAAACCAAGAAAAGCATCAACCTGTCTTTATTGACGTAGTCGGTAAAATCCAAAATGTGCACCTAGCTTTACACAGAACAGTTTTATAATGTAACGAAACGTTACAAAACTGTAAGTAAAAAGTAACCTAAAAATTGATTTTCCAGGGGACAGCAGAACGCACAAGTAGGAAACAGCGTAAGATTATAAGAAAAGTGTCTTATAACTAGCTCTCTTTAATCACACTTGCATAAAAATAACAAGTATCCCAAAAAACACAATATTCTTTTTTCGTTAACAAACTGGTGACGCCTTGTATAAACGGATACACGAATAAAATGGATGACAATTCAGGCTGACATACACCATCACAGTTTACTATCAGCCAATCAGAATTGAGTTAGTTCTGCCAACATTATTAGCATTAAGCTGCGTTCAAAATTTATAAGGGATCATCTTGAAATAACGTTATACAACTGTTTGTAACCAAATTGTTAATTTAGCAGGACAAGTATAGAACCGCTGCTATTTTATTTATTTTGAAAGATATGCATATTTTATTAAATATATGATAAATATAACTTAGTCACAGAGATATTAGGGGTCTATGATTATTTAAAAGACTCGAAATAATTGTGAAAATCTGAACTTGTGAAGGCATGGGCGGACAGATATTTTTTGTATGAAGAAGAAAAGTCAATAATTCAAAAAACAATAAAAATTGGCATTAATTCACAAGAAATAAGTATTTTTTTAATAAATCCATGAAGTTTAATACTTCTTCTTAAAATAATGAATTTTGAAATAATAAACAAGATACTAACGCTAATAAATACTCTTGTTCAAAGTTTGAGGACATGTCATTTTCCCCAAAGGCCCAAAAAATTTGAAAATGACTGCTATGGAACAGCTAGCATCGCAATTGAAAATTGAAACAGAGCCTTGTGGTCTTTTCATCGATAAAATGTTGCCTTTCTTAGGTGCAACTCCAGACGGAGTTGTAGGAGACAACACCATCGTTGAAATTAAGTGTCCAATCACAGCCTACAAAACATCATTGGAAGACGCTGTGGATAAGAAAAAGGTCAACTTTTGGAGAAAAACCAATATAGGATTACTCGTAAATAAAAAACATCCGTGGTACATACAAGTGCAGGGGCAACTACATAAATATCACCGGTAGGCATCAATGTATTTTCGGAGTATGGTCTGGATGCGACAAAGAGATCAAAGTTGAAATGATACAGAGAGATGATCATTATTGGGAACAAATGGAACTAAAATTAAAACATTTTATATATCATACATGTTGCCAGAATTATGTGATCCCTGACATGTTCGAAATATGCCAATTAAAGATTTAAGCGACATAAAATAAATGTTTATTTCAGTGTGTTTAATTTTAACAATGTTTAGTTTACATACATACTCACTATTTTCTCTCAGAGAGTTAGGCATGATCCTGACACACTTCTATTCTTCCACGTCTATCAATCTATTTATACAAGCTATTCTATTTTGGGGACTTTTGACTTTGCCGTTGTTCAGTTTTCTAACTCCAACCTTAATAATACTTTATCAACTATTTTAACCACGATATGCATAAGTTGGAATTGTTCCCAGTTCTACAGATTTCTTTTACAGAATTCCATGTCTACAGATTTCTATTTCTACACATTCCTAAGTGTACAGATTCCCAATTTTACAGATTTCTATGTGTACATAATTCCAACTCTACAGATTTCTGTGTCTACATATTCCCAATTCTACAGATTTTCATGTCAACACATTCTTTATTATACAGATTTCCATTGTCTACACATTCCTAAAACTACAGATTTTCATGTCTACAGGTCTACAATTAGTTGAAATGTGATTAGGAATCCCTAATCACATTTCAGCTAATTTTCTATTTTATTAAAAATTAATTTATATAACCGCTTATTTGGATCGTTGTCTAAGTACTCACATCACAAGCCTCTTTGCTCTTTTCTCTATTAATTCGACATACTGGCCGGCACTTACGGTCTATATTTAATTATTTATCTCGAGTGTCACGTCAATGCCATGTCATTTAGATATCATACGAAGTTGTATGTTTCTGTGTAGTTCAGTGAAGGTTGCATAAAATGGATGAAAACGGAGAATTATCTTTTGTGACTGGCGAAAGAGGACAAAGAGTTTTAATAATTGGCTCGAACAATATTACTATAGCGTCAAAAATAAATCTGGAAGCACAAACTGGCGATGTTATAAAACGGCAGAATGCAGTGCATCCGTCACTCTGAGTGCGAATAATGAAATTCTGCGTACAGGAGTTCATGCGTGTTTTTCCGATACATCTGAAGTTAAAAAACGGCTGAAAGATAAATTTATGGATGCTTGCAAGGAAAAGGTGTGTAAATCTATGATTCCAGTTCAGCAAATTTTTGAAAGTGAATTAGAGTCCCCTCAGTACAGCGACAATAACATTTTGCTCCCAGAGTTTTCTTTTTGCAAGAGTTCAATGTATCGAGCACGGTACCGATCGCTAAATATTATTAAAGCGACTGCTGAAAACGTTAAGGACGTACAAATACCACAAGATTTTAAAAACGATTTTTTGGTTTATGATGGTGCAAAATTGGACAAAATTCTAATATTTAGTACTCCTCTGGCTTTAGAATGTTTTACGACAAGAACTTCAATTTTCTGCGATGGAACATTTAAAATAGCACCAAAGCCATTTGTTCAGCTATACAGTTTTCATGGGGATTTCTCCGAAAGTGATACTGAACTAAGATACGTTCCGTTTCTCTACGCTTTGCTTCCGGACAAATCTCAGGCTACATACTACAAACTATTCACAATTTTAAAAGAAAATTTCGGAGTAACAATAAAAAATTTTAAATGCGACTTTGAGGTTGCTGCCATTAACGCCTTTAAAATGGTATATCCGGAGATAACAATAAGTGGTTGCTACTACCACTATCAGAAGGCTGTGAGAGCAAAAGCCGAAGACCTTGGAATAGACATTACGCAAGAAGGAAAAACAATAGTCAAGTCTTACTGCATGTTGGCGTTCCTACCAGCTCCACTAGTGACTGAAGGCCATATCAGCATCGTTAGTGACTTACCAGAAAGTTATTGCCGTGACGATGATTTTATAAAATTTGATGAATATTTTTTAAAGTTCTGGATAAAAAGAATAACTAGTAACGTGCTTAGTTGTGCCAATGAGGACGTGCGTACAAACAATTTATTAGAAGGCTGGCATCATAGAATTAATGTCAGAATTCCAAAACATCCAAGCATTTTGTTATTTATCAGCTTGTTGAAAAAAGAAGCCATATACCAAGATCGGAGAATAAGACAAAGGCAATTGCACCTACCTGCCAAAAAACGCAAGTCAAACGACATTCAAAAGAACATCCAAATAAAAAAAATTGTACAAGATTGTATGACAGAACAAATAAATGTCAAAGACTGTATTCAACGATTAATGGCTGTCTACTAACTATTTATATTTGCCATGGAAGATTAGGGTATTTGGTTTGTGAATGAGATAATTTTAAGACAAGTAAACTATTTGTAAGAACACGTTTACAGTCGCTATCAGATACGTAGAAGCGGCTCATAACTATCTCGTTAGAGTGCACTCAGATATTTGTGACATCTTAACTTCCTCAGCTCCGACATATCTGATGGCGACTCTACAATAAAATTTAAATTTAAATTGTTAAATGAAGTGATAGTTTTAATTTAGAACATATTATAATACTTATTAAATACGTTATTATAATAAAACTGTTGTTTTGTAAATCAATAAAGAAACCTGGGGAAGACCGATAAATACTTTTTAATTTAGCCCAATGTTTTTATTCGGTACGGTCAGCAAAGAAAGTGGTCTGCCACTTATCGACTCTATTGGTCAAGTAATAGAGTCGAAAACGGTAGAACACTTTCTTGGCTGACCGTACAATCGAGTTCATTAATACAATGTATGTCATGTATGAGCAATACTGAGGTTACAAAAATATCTTTACACTTTTATGACATTGACAATAAGGTGCAAAAGTTTACATACTTTGCATTTTGCTGCTCATATATTTATGAACTCGACTGTACCAAGGTGCTAATCATGAAAAATCTATTGAGGAGGGTAGGGAATCTGTATTATTGCGTATAAGGAATCAGTCTTATAAGGAATCAATCGTATTGGGAATCTGTAGTATTGGGAAGCTATAGAATTGGGAATCTGTAGTGTTGGGAAGCTATAGAATTGGGAATCTGTAGTGTTGGGAAGCTATAGAATTGGGAATCTGTAGTGTTGGGAAGCTATAGAATTGGGAATCTGTAGCATTGGGAATCTGTAGATTTGGAATTCTGTAGTATTGGGAATCTGTTGACATGTTCATAATTCATAAGTTGACTTTTATTGACATAGCCAAATTCATACTGGAGGCTTGGTAAATAATCAGTATCACGAATCGGTAACACTTTTTGGTAATATCGAAAATAAAATGTTGACCTTTCAAAGTAATTGACTCGTGCTGGGCTTGAGATTGTAGGGAAAACGGAAAAAAAATTGGCAAATTTCACAAAAAAGGTGATCGAACCTGGATACTGATCACTTAATGAGTATCCAGTATGAATTTGGAAATATCATTTGGCTATATTTTGGTTTCATGTAAATATAGGGAACTATGGAACCCTACGTGGCTCGACACGCACTTGGCCGGTTTTTAATTATTTGGGACAAATAATTCTTTTTTTAGTCATCATAAACAGAATGCCTGACTCCCAATTGACCGTTTTTTAATATTTAAGGTCCTATGAGTCAAGGTGAAAAAAATAAAATAAGCGATAGAGTATCCCCAATAGACTACATTCCAATGAAAACATTCTTTTTGCACGAGCTTTTTTTAACCTTTCCATTGAAAAGTAGCCTGCTAATTAAACCGCTTTGTACTCGGAAATGAAAAATTATTTGGCCAAAAAATATTACATAATCCATAATACTTACTAACCAATGGAAATAAATAAAATGTGCCAAATATTTTATCAAATAATAACTTAGGCCTATCTATAACATAAAAAAAGGTTTGATATTTTCATAACTTAAAATACCTGTCCGAAAATTGTTGTAGTTACCCTAACAAAATCGCGTGTTGTCGCGTCAAAGGTGTGCGAGCCGCGGCAGCGAGCGGTCTGCGTAAAGTGAAGTGAGGCGCGGAGAAGTGGGGGTGAAACTCGAATTCGAGCTGAGGTGTTATAGACTCTTAACACTTGCTGAACAGTGAAGGAAAACTCTGTGGATAAACCTAAATGTCCTACAAAGCGTGTATTTGTATCCAACATACGGCGGTAAGGCCCTAATAATTCAGGAATTAAAAGAGTCCAATAACTTTCCACATGAGAAAACATCTCTAAAACGCCCTCAGGGATAGTCACCAAAATGTTTTCTTTTTTAAAGTTACCTTCTCTATGTGTTCCCTGAGCCGACAGCATCGCTCCACCAAGCTGTGTCTGTGTTGCAGCAGAACGCCCCGCTCCGCCACCGCGTCCCCCTTGCACGCCCGCACGGCTCGCAGCTCTCGCGACAGCCGGCGGAGGTGCTCCATCGAGCGGCGGCGACTATTCTGCGACGCCAGCTGGAAACAAGATACGGTTTAGATATAAAACGCAGTCTGTGCTTGCCCGTTTGTACAATTTGGGTCAGTACAGAAAGGGCGGGCGTTAAGATCTCCCCGCGCACCTCACCTGTCGAAGGTCCGAGAATGTGCGACTGCTGCGCCATTTGTTACTAACTTCACACGCGGTCTCTGTTTGTTCAATTATTACTCGAGAGCCATGAAACGGATTTTTTTGCGGTTTTCACTTACTAGACTGTTCCAATAGTCAGACAGTAGCTTATAATAAATGAATCACATCAAAAGATAATGTAACATAAACCCAGTAGCGTGAGAGCTTGTTCATAAAGATCTCATTACACTCACCGACCACAAACATGCATTGAACAAACTAGTTTGTGTAGAAACTGGTTTATTTAATTAATTTTTTTCACTATGTGTTATATATAATAAACGCTTGCTCCCCAGATGGTACATGTTCACTTTTTTAGGGTTCCGTATTTCAAAATGATAAAACGGAACCCGTGTCCGTCCGTCTGTCAAGACCCTTTTTCTCGGGTCCCGTTACAGATATCAAGTTGAAACGGCTCCATCATAGTGTTGATAAAAAATCTGACTGCTAGCTTATGGGGGTAACTTTTTACCTCGGTAAAAAATGCACATCATAATATTGTTTTCCTTACTTTTAAATGAAAAGTAGGCAATAAATGTGTTTTAAAGCAACTTGCGGAAATAGTTTATTAACAATAAAGTCTTCACAAAAAAATTACGTACTTTAATGTATTAAATTTTGTTTGCATTACATTAACAAACTTAAAAGCGTGTTTACAGTTGTAATGTAATGCAGCTAAAATGTAACGAATAAAACTAAATAATTTTCCTGTGATCACCTAACTATTAACAAGCAGTTTGCGCGAAGTGCTATAAAACGCATTTATTGCATACTTTTTATTCAAAAGTAAGGAAAACAATATTATGATGTGCATTTCGCACCGAGATCCTCCGTTACCACGTTAAGTTATTGCCCTTTACGTAATTGAATAGAAATTGGCTCACCATTAAAACCTATAGGGTCCAGTTGGCTTAGAAACTTGAAGTTCCGTACACGATTAGGTCTTTAACACACATGTGGGAAAAAAATTACAGATATTTGATTATTTAAGAAGAATAAAGAATAACAACATAATAAGACCCTTTGGATACATGGAGAGTAATAGATCGTAAGTATCAAGTTAAGTTGGTAATTCCGTAGAAAAGGTGGTGTTTTAAGGCTGCATCGTCAGATTGAGCCCCTCATTTTGCATCAATCAGAACTGAACTCTACGACGTTTCCTTTTAGTTTAAAATAGCGCGCTCTCAGCCGTGGCTGTTACGACCACCAAGAAACACGCGCCCACAAAAATTAGAGTTTTTATTTAATAACTCCGCTTCTAGATGCAATTTTTAAAATATTCAATGACGAGCCGACGATGTCATTTAACTTATTTTTAATTTAAAAAATCAAGGCTGTATGATTTAAGGAAGTACCTTTAACACTCAAAAAACATGAAATTTAGAGGTAACTTCGTAAATTTTTCTATCGAGTGAACTTAAAGAGTTTGCGTTTTTTCTAAGATAAGCCTATTAGTCATATAGTCTACTATCTATATTATTTAAATCATACAAATCATACATCATCATAAAAAGTGATATGCTCATTTGAAGTTGGGCATCTAGCCTTATACGGACCCTCAGAGGGTTGTACGGAACTCTCAAAGCACGACTTCTAATCGCACTTGATCGTTGTTTTTAAAGAATAGTAGAAATATGTATTCGGGGTAACCGAGGCGACGCCGCGCCGCGTCGTCGGCAGGCCTCTCCTTCTTTTGGCCAGTACCACTCCACGAAGGCTACAAGAAGAAGCCACAAGCTCATCGACGACCCGCCCCAGCTAAAGTTCAGTGAGTGTGAGTTACGTGATAGAAAGAGAGGTGCCTATAGCCCTAGCATGAAAAAATTACAGTACCTACGATTAAAATCAGTTAACGATTCGGCCAACCTCGGAAATTGTCGTTAATCCCTCATCTCTCACATAGAGTTATCAATTTACAGATATGACCTTTAATTATATTACTCGTTGTCTTATTGAATACAATACAAGAACGATATGAGCAACAAAACCTCCTTTGTAGCTCAAAACTAACACAACCTTTATATTGAAATAAGAAAAATAATTGACTATTTTTACAGTATGACTTCTTAGTGTCAATAAAAACAGTTTGACGTATATGATACATTTATGTTTATGAACGCTAATTTCATTCGTGAAAATATTCGATTCTATCAAATTTTATCAAAATTAACTTACAATAGTCATGTATCATGGCTTCAACAAATTTAAAGCGTGGTAAAAAAATTGTTGCTCAATCTCGTGAAATTGTAAATAATGTAATAACTATTTTAGAAAAGAAGCTAATTTATTTAAAAAAGAAGAAAGTAAATATCTAATTAGCTAATTTATTTAAAAAAGAAGAAAGTAAATATCTTTTTTTTTATATATTGTATACAAGTATAGCTACAGTAAATAATGAATGTTCAAATTCATGTCGCTTCTGCATAATAAATTTCTTAGGTCTACCGGTTAGTAATGTCATCTTGGCAGGTGCTATACATTGCGTTTATGATACTTCAAATTGAATGCTACCTAAAAGAAATCGCGGTAATGTATTTCGTGTCATTTCCGTCTCGGGATTTAGGCGATGATATCCGAGAAAAGCCGAATCGTTAACTGTAGCCTTAGCATGAAAACATTACGGTTACGTTTAGTTTGAATGTAACGCGGTTTTTTATGGAATTCTGATAAGTTCCGCTACTGACCGCTAGGGGCGGTTATCAGATTTCATACAAAACCGCGTTACGTTCAAACTAAACGTAACCGTAATGTTTTCATGCTAAGACTACTGGTAGGTGAACAAAATGTCAGCCACGCAGTGGTCTGCCAGCCGAATTGCACTTTATTGCCGCGTGGCGAGAGCTGATTTTTATTCATGTGTCTTTAAAGAGTGGATCTTCTGTAGTACTAGTATTTCTGTAACGCCGGCAGAGTTCCACATCTCGGATGTTCAGATGATAAATCAAGATTTGAATTCAAACAAACGAAACAAACATATCGTCACGACAGGAATCCTTAAGGGGGTGTCAGAGGTGTTCCCGAGTGTGAACTGTGAAATGCAAGTCACAGTCCACAAACGGTACAACCGCGTTTCACCGACGATTATTACGTCCCAACGTGATGGGTGGTGAGCCCTATCGCCATACTTCGACCACAATTACACGCTGCATAGGGCATGCAGGTTTTTTGACTATGTTTCCCTTCACCGTTCAGCAAGTGGTAAGTATTAGGTAAAAACACAAATACTACGAACATAAATTCCGAAAAACTCATTTGTGCATGCCCGACCGGGGATCGAACCTGGGTCTCAAGATTGAGAGTCCAGCGTTTTACCGTCTGGGCTAATACCGCTATTTGAATTCAAACTAAGGGAATATTGATAACAAAGAGTAAAACTTTTAACACATTTCAATGACAGGATATTATTTAGTGCTAAGTTTTAAGAGGTACCACCATCTTACTCGCAAATCCTCCCGAAGTTATTCGGGGGAGAGTAAGAGAACAGCTCTCAGGCAAAACCAGGCGGCCCACCATTGCCTGGGACCGATGGATGGCGGTATATCCATCCCCAATTGCCGGGCCTTATTAAACAGACTAGTGGCGGGCAGCGGCGTCACTAGTGCAAGGGTTCCGGAACCGCGCTCACCAACCCACCTGCCCAGCGTGTGTGAGTATGGGCATTTCTTCCAGGAGAACCTAAAATAGTCTATGGTCCTTTATATTTTATTTTATTGAGCTCCAACTTCCGTTGCCGGTTTTTTAGTTGGCTTTTTTTTTCGTGTCATGGCAGGCTTGTGTTGCGTTGTAAAATGTTTGCAAAAATTAAAGTTCAAAGTGTTCAATCAGCTTGGTGTTTACTTTGTACAAGTTCCCGTCCAAACCCACGCCGCAGACGTTTCACTGGAAATCCCAATTCTAGACAATACCCAAACTGCACTTTATCTTCATCATCTTTGAAGGCCTACTCCTACGACGCGGGTGGTCAAAACACTTGAAAAATACATAATAGCCATAGCATTATCATCATTCAATTAAATACTTATAATAAAACAGTAGAAACCGCTGTGTTGAAGATTTGAACATTGAAGAAAAGTAATAGAAACAGAAAGGGGGTGACTAAAGAAGAGTAATAGAACACAAATCAATGATTTTTTGAATTCTTTTCTGTCTGTCTGTTTGTTTGTTCACGCACATCTCTAAAACTCCTGAACGGATTTTCATGTGAAAACTACAGCTGTACAGAGCTTAATTTGGAATAAAATATAGACATCTGTTAGCTAATAGTTATATTTTATAATTTTGTGTGTAATTGCATACATATGTACATTATGACATGTCTTCTTCTTTTTTTGTATTGTTCTGTTTCTGTACTATAGGACATGTATTAGCTAATAGTTATATTTTATAATTTTATGTGTAATTGCATACATATGTACATTATGACACGTCTTCTTCTTTTTTTGTATTGTTCTGTTTCTGTACTATAGGACATGTATTAGCTAATAGTTATATTTTATAATTTTATGTGTAATTGCGTACATATGTACATTATGACATGTCTTCTTCTTTTTTTGTATTGTTCTGTTTCTGTACTATAGGACATGTATTAGCTAATAGTTATATTTTATAATTTTATGTGTAATTGCATACATATGTACATTATGACATGTCTTCTTCTTTTTTTGTATTGTTCTGTTTCTGTACTATAGGACATGTATTAGCTAATAGTTATATTTTATAATTTTGTGTGTAATTGCATACATATGTACATTATGACATGTCTTCTTCTTTTTTTGTATTGTTCTGTTTCTGTACTATAGGACATGTATTAGCTAATAGTTATATTTTATAATTTTGTGTGTAATTGCATACATATGTACATTATGACATGTCTTCTTCTTTTTTTGTATTGTTCTGTTTCTGTACTATAGGACATGTATTAGCTAATAGTTATATTTTATAATTTTGTGTGTAATTGCATACATATGTACATTATGACATGTCTTCTTCTTTTTTTGTATTGTTCTGTTTCTGTACTATAGGACATGTATTAGCTAATAGTTATATTTTATAATTTTGTGTGTAATTGCATACATATGTACATTATGACATGTCTTCTTCTTTTTTTGTATTGTTCTGTTTCTGTACTATAGGACATGTATTAGCTAATAGTTATATTTTATAATTTTGTGTGTAATTGCATACATATGTACATTATGACATGTCTTCTTCTTTTTCTGTATTGTTCTGTTTCTGTACTATAGGACATGTATTAGCTAATAGTTATATTTTATAATTTTGTGTGTAATTGCATACATATGTACATTATGACATGTCTTCTTCTTTTTTTGTATTGTTCTGTTTCTGTACTATAGGACATGTATTAGCTAATAGTTATATTTTATAATTTTGTGTGTAATTGCATACATATGTACATTATGACATGTCTTCTTCTTTTTTTGTATTGTTCTGTTTCTGTACTATAGGACATGTATTAGCTAATAGTTATATTTTATAATTTTGTGTGTAATTGCATACATATGTACATTATGACATGTCTTCTTCTTTTTTTGTATTGTTCTGTTTTTGTACTATAGGACATGTATTAGCTAATAGTTATATTTTATAATTTTGTGTGTAATTGCATACATATGTACATTATGACATGTCTTCTTCTTTTTTTGTATTGTTCTGTTTCTGTACTATAGGACATGTATTAGCTAATAGTTATATTTTATAATTTTGTGTGTAATTGCATACATATGTACATTATGACATGTCTTCTTCTTTTTTTGTATTGTTCTGTTTCTGTACTATAGGACATGTATTAGCTAATAGTTATATTTTATAATTTTGTGTGTAATTGCATACATATGTACATTATGACATGTCTTCTTCTTTTTTTGTATTGTTCTGTTTCTGTACTATAGGACATGTATGAGCTAATAGTTATATTTTATAATTTTGTGTGTAATTGCGTACATATGTACATTATGTGTTTTTTTTTTTTTTCTGTTTCGAACGTTAGGACATGTGTAAGCTAATTGTAATATTTTATAATTTTGTGTGTAATTGCATGCATGCATACATCATGTGTTATTTTAATATTTGTATGCCTTTGTGGCTCGGCGTGGCAAGTACTACATTTATACCCACCATCTTTTTACAACCTATGCTGAACAAATAAAAATATTTGATTTGATTTATTTACTTAAAATCGGATCTCGGAAAAAAAAGTGATCGTCATTCAAAGATTTTTGCAATTTACTTTTCTACTGGTAGTAATTAGAAGTTATGTTATGGTACGAGATCTCCTCAAAGGATACAGAGTTCGAGTTTGGGCTTATTTGACTGGTCTTTATTAGCACTTTGGTAAAACATGGTGACCAGGGTCGGATGATGGGACTGGAAGGTGGGTACGGGATATCCTCAACGGACAACAGCAGACCCTTCGAGTTTGGGCTTATTAGATTGGTATTTATTAGCACTTTGGTCAAAACATGGTGACCGTTGCATATTGTCGTTCGAAAAATCATATTCTTTTGTGTTCCTTATTTCCACGAAAATCCATTCGACGCGGGCACAGCCGCGGGCAATAGCTAGTCAAAAATTTATTCCATGTTTAATAAATGAAAAATATACTCTTGACAAAAACAAATCGATAGTTATCAAAAGTTTCTTGTGATTTACGCAAGAATTTTTCTACTCCTTGCGCCTGAAGCGATTTTAATTATTTTTTCACCATACTAAAGACAATTTACAGATCTACAAAAGTATTGTTCAAAATTTGAGATCCGTCTATCGCGTCCATGTGAAAAGCATTATTTTCTCCTATTTTGCGCTATCGGGAGACGCAGCGATCGTCGTAACAGCCACTTTGCAATACGCGCTGATATGAACGTTATTTCAATGTCGTTTCGGTCGATTTTTGTACTGACACTATCGAGCTGCTAATTTAGCGGAGGCATGCGCCTTAATCTAAATAATGTTACCTAACAAATGTAGCCAATAAATCCGATTCTGAAGGCTTTAATTTTAGTTTTAGTGCTGTCAAAACTATTTTTTTTAATTCCAAAATAGTTCTTTAGTATTTACAACAGAAGCTACTAAAACTAAAAACTTTATCTTCAGAATCGACTATAATGGATCCCTAATTTTTGCTGTCAAGAAGAACGTTTACGTGGATGAATGAAAGTAGAGTGACGAAAGAGATGCATGGTCCCTAGAAGTACGTAGGCCGACCAAATAGGTGATATACTGAACAAGGGCAAAGTAAAATGTACCCGGAATAGAAGAGCTTGTATGACTAAATTCATTCCACGTCTATTCTAGACGTAGAAGCATCATAAGAGTTGTATCAGGATCGTAGTAGATCTGCAGTCTCTGCCTACCCTCTGAGAGACAGACGTGAGTATAAGGTGACTATCGTTTGTAGCGTACTGCCCAGGATCAGAACACGTAGATAAGGAAACTACAAGAGGTGGTTCTACTTATTGTATTTCTCTCCTTGAATACAGGGACCAACTTAACTTGATGCGTGCTTCCAACAAAAGAGGCCCGCGGCCGTCCCGTCCGCCATTTTATATCCCCCCGCCCACGTCATTTCGTTCACTAGTGTTGCCACAATTTTACAAATCGAATCGCAACAATAATAAATAAAATAATGAAAACCTAACACGTTTATATAGCCAAATTAATACTGAAGACTCGGTAAGTGGTCAGGACCAAGGTTGAATGACCCTGTTTGCGAAATACGAAAAATATATTTTTGTACTTCTAAACTTGTTCAAGAACAACCTCGAATAAAGTAGTATTATGTTTTATTTTAAGTATTTCACATAAAGGGTCATTGAACCTTGGTCCTGATCACTTAGCAAGGCTCCCGTATCAATTTGGCTACATAAACGAAAATCACCTTAGGGAGCGTTCAAGTATTACGTAACACTTTTCCCCCCATGTAACGCGCCGTAACGTTTTTATATACCCCCCCTCCCCCTAGTAAAACGTTACGTAGCCACCAAGTGACCATTTTTTGATTTGTTATTTGATATTTCGAAAAAAAAGTTTTAAAAAATGCGTGAGAAAAATATCTCTGCGCGACCGTTCAAAAACAATGTTACGTAACACGTAGTTCAAATACCCACTTCCGCCCCTATAACGCATCGTAACGTTTTAGAAGACCCTCCCCTCCTCCCCAAATTCGTTACGTAATACTTGAACGCTCCTTATATGTAAGTAAGAAGAAGGTATACTGAAATAACTCACTCTATTTTTAATTCTCCTTCTGAGCCCCTTGAGGAAGGCACTGTCTTCTTCATTCAGCCGCAACGACTGGACCTTCTCGGAGTACTTTGTTGTTGACAACCCAGCCACCTCGGCCACCGTCATGTCTATACCTCGTGCTGGAAATTGGACAGGTATACCTTTGTGAAACATTACTTTGCCATGTTGCCATAGTTAAGGAAATAATTGACTTCTTCTTATCGTGTGGGCTGTAAGACTTTATCGGTCCGACAAGCCCTGGTGTCAGAGTTTTTAAACCACCTTACGGCCTCTGACGTGGTTTATGTAACGACCACTCTACTAGAAAGTGGCCGTGCCTTCCAAAGCACGGAATCATCTTACTTATCGGACAATCAGGTGATTCAAGCCTGCAATGTCCTAACCAAACTGAGAACAATTCACAAAACTATGTGTGTTCCCCGCGGGAATTGAACCCACAACCTGCGGGTTGAGAGCCCACGGCTCTCACCACTAGACCACGGAGGCAGTTAATAATTAACGATTTGTAACTAGTATAAATAGTATTCGTAATATTAACTTGAAAAGTTTTAACAAAATATTGCTAATAATGCAATGAAATTATAGCAATAATATGATTTTGATTGTGACACAGCTAAAGAATCAAAATAACAATACATATACAGCATACCTTTCCAACTAGATTTTTGGGGTTCCGTACCTCAAAAAGAAAACAACGGAACCTTTATAGGATCACTTTGTTGTCCGTGTGTCTGTCTGTCAAGACCCTTTATCTCGGGAACGAATATTAAAACTCAAGTCTACAGTCTCTTGGAGCTGTGAACAAATGAAACTTCTAATTATTGATCAATATATCATACAATCACCCTACCTCCCCCCTACCTACCCACATAAACTATATTTTACATTCACAGCAATAAATGACATTAAAAACTTAAACGAAAATATTGATCAATTATCATTGTCCGAAGTCTACACAAGTACTCCTGAAAACTGTTTTTCCCATGTAGAAAATCCACAAAAGCAACTTAAAATCATTAATCAAAACATCAGATCTATAAACATTAATTTCCCGAGCTTTGAAATTCTGCTCCATCGAATGCCACTCGAAAGTGACATCATTGTTTTAACAGAATGCTGTTTACCATGTAGCACTAACTTAAATATTCCTACCCTACCGAACTATTCAATGTGTCACACTGACAAAAACTTAAACAAAAATGATGGCGTCGTAGTGTACATAAATTCAAATTTCTTGTATACTGTCGAAGAGCCAAACTTCCATAACAACTCTGCAACAGGATTAATTATTAAACTAGGTCACGACACCGCAATCGTATGCATCTACCGTTCCCCATCAAATAAAGACATCGATTCTTTTAATAAATCGCTTGAAACAATTTTACCTTCTTTATCCAACTTCAAATCAGTTATTATTACAGGCGATATAAACCTTGACATTAAACCATCTAGTACTGAGTCACTCAACCAGTGCTCTGAGGACTATCTTAACAATCTCGCTCTTTATGGTTACCTACCAGCGCACACTTTGCCCACAAGACTTAATGCTTGCTTGGATCATGTCATCTTGCGCACAAAGCTTCCAGCCACCACTATCCTCTTTGAATCAACGGTTACTGATCATTGTTGTACTCTCTTTTGTCTGAAAACTCATCAACAACGTAATTTCGCTGTGACATCTGTTTCAAAAATAAATTATGAAACTTTAGATGAAACTATGAAAACACTTGATATGTCTCCTAACTTCTTGTCTACTGACTCTGAATCAAGTGTTGACATGATCGTTATGTTATTGTCTAAGGCCATTGATGATAATACTACAGTGACCACCTTGCCAAAGAGGAAGCGGATTATCAAGCCATGGATAACCCCAGGCTTGGTTAGATGTATAAAAAATAGAGACAACCTGCACAAAAAAACAAAAAAGTCCCCGGAAAATGAAATACTGAAACTGTCTTACATTAGATACCGAAACTTCTGCACAAAAATTTTAAAAAAAGCTAAACGTCAATTTGAATCTAAGGAACTTGATAAAGCAGGAACAAATAGCAAACTTTTGTGGAAAACTATAAAATCAATAACATATAGTGTGGTACCTAAACATACCCCTATCGAGTTGCTACATGTCTCCAACACTCCTACTGACTCTTGCAATAAAGTTAATAACTTTTTCATAAACATAGGCAGTCAACTTGCGGAGGAAATTACTCCTACATCTCACCATTCCAATAATCCTGCCTCACCCATGCATTTATCCTCTAATATTCTTTCGTCTTTTGTATTACTAGAAACTGATAATGAAGAAGTGATATCTATTATACGTTCACTTAGGTCTAATGCTGCTACGGGTCATGACAATATTTCTACTACCTTCTTAAAAAGATACTCTACTATCTTGGGTCCTATTTTCAGTCATATTTTTAATTTATGCTTCAACACTGGCCACTTTCCTACAGCTTTCAAGAAGGCAATTGTAAAACCAATATTTAAAACAGGTGATAAAAACGTTATTAATAACTATCGGCCTATTGCTATTCTTACCTCACTTTCCAAGGTTCTTGAACGCCTTATAAATAATAGACTAATTGGATATCTCGAAAGTAACAATCTCTTGTCCCCTAATCAATTTGGCTTCAGGAAAAACAAATCGACAAATGATGCAGTACACGAAGTTGTAAATCACATTGTTAGCAACCTCAACAAAAATCAAAAAGTTCTTACTATATTTCTTGACATTTCTAAGGCGTTCGACACCGTTCCTATCCCACTTCTTTTACATAAACTGGAAAGAATTGGCATAAGAGGTCTCCAACTCGATCTCTTCCGAAGCTATCTCACAGGACGAACACAGGCGGTTAAAATAGCTAATAATTTTAGCAGCGAACTCCAAACGTTGTATGGCGTTCCACAAGGAAGTATTTTGGGACCTACTTTATTCTTAGTTTTCATAAATGACCTCTGTAACCTTATAACACCTTCAGGTAAAATTACTTCGTTTGCTGATGACACCGCAATAACTTTTTCATCGTCATCCTGGTCAGACCTTCAGGAAAAAGCCCAACAAGGTTTTAATTATATTTTTGACTGGTTTCTTTCCCACTTCTTAACGCTAAATACTTCTAAAACAAAGTTTATCACCTTTTCAATTTCGTCAACTTCACAACCATCATCTCCCCCTTCACTCTTTGCACACTCTTGTTCTAGCCCACCATCAACAAACTGTAACTGTCCATCAATCTCACCTACCGATTCCATAAAATACCTTGGTATTATTTTAGATAAGCATCTAAATTTTAAGCCCTACATTAATCTCCTTACTAGTCGAATACGAAAACTTATCTTCATCTTTAAAACTATT
The DNA here is from genome assembly GCA_910592155.1 of Ypsolopha scabrella. Classification (NCBI taxonomy): domain Eukaryota; kingdom Metazoa; phylum Arthropoda; class Insecta; order Lepidoptera; family Ypsolophidae; genus Ypsolopha; species Ypsolopha scabrella. Next base: position 7,931,109 of record OU342986.1, read on the forward strand.
AGGCATGTTGCCAAACCTTCTGTCATTCGCACTATTTACTATGCCCTGTGTCAATCTATTTTATGTTACTGCATCACCTCTTGGGGTGGTGCAGCTAAAACAACGTTAAAACCACTTGAGATTGCGCAACGTGCTATTTTAAAAGTTGCTACTTTTAGTCCTATCCGTTTCCCAACAACTGAATTATATAATCACGTCCAAGTACTAAATGTAAGGCAACTATTTATACTTCAAACCATTCTCCATCAGCACCAAATAACACCTTACAAACAATTAACACAACGACGTAAAGACAGAATCTGTTTTATTCCCAAAACAAAAACTGAATTTGCCAAAAGATTTATCTTCTATCTTGGACCTTACCTATATAACAAAGTCAACCTGCATTTACCCATACTCGGATTACCTCGATATCAGTGCAAGCATATTATAACCTCTTTCCTTTTAAAGAAAACATATCAACAAACAGAGAATTTTATTAAAAATCTATAACACTTACTTATACTTTTCTTTTTTATATAAACAGACCTCCTATCTATACATTTTTACTATACTCTCATCTAGACACCCTCTCACTCTCACCTTTTATGCACCGTCTACAACTTTTTTTCTTTTTTTTTCTTCACATAAACTTGAACGCATACCGCACTCATGCACATACCCTCCACACACACACACACACACATACTTTTATAAAATATCGCATAATTGATACAGTTTTAAATGTTAAGCCGATAACCCGTCCTTTTATAATGTTTTTTTACCCCATTGTGTTTTTCCAAGGAAACGGGGCTGTTATTCCTTTCTACAGGCGTAAAACCCTATTTAGGATAACAGCAAACATTTGTTATTTATACTACATGTTAATATTAGATTTTAAGCTCTGTGTTTATATAAGTCTCTTGTATCCCCTTTTTACGTAATAAAATTATATTCTATTCTATTCTATTCTATATGGCGAGTAAACGTTTATGACAAAATGACGCATAACAATACTCAAAAAAAAAAAAAAAAAAAAAAAAAAAAAAAAAAAAAAAAAAAAAAAAAAAAAAAAAGTTAACAGATACGGCCGTTTATGCTGCAAAAAACGTATATTTCGACACTTTCAAGGGAATCAAAATTTATAGGGCATTTCCCGTTGACCTAGAACTATGAAAGGCAAGTAATAACCTCTAATACTACAAGTATAGGAAAAAATCTTAAAACTATACATTTGTAATGACATCATGAAAAAATCGTCGAGGTTAAGCAACGGTATGCGCGGTCATAATTGTATGGGTGACCAAATCTTATTATAGATTTTTTTAAACTTTTACTAATTTTTACGGAACCCACGATGGGCGAGCCCGACTCGCACTTGTCCGGTTTTTTATCTTAGAAAATCAGCCAGTTCTTTGGACACAGCACAAACATAAAAATGATCATGGGCGTAGTTATTCATAAAGTACCTACATCAAAAAAGAAGAATCATCAAACTCCTTTACAAAAAAGCTTAAGCAATTACTCAATAAATTACTATCTAATGGACAAAACCATATAATTTCATAAAATTTTATTGAAGTTTCCTCAATTTCGCTGATCTTGCATACACTTTTATATTATTTACAATTTTTATTTTTTTAAATTCATAGTCTATCAAATCAAAATACTTGTAATATGTTGTGTAATGTAGTTAAATAAATAAATAAATAAATGTTTTATCATAAAATATAAATGTTATTGTTGTGTTCTGACATGTAAAATCAAATATAATATATGTACTTTATTTAATTATGTATACATTCAATTTAAAATTTAAAATGCAATTGCTGCGCCCTGACAGGGTAACATGTTCTATATGTATACACTATTGAGCACCTGTGTAATTTACATGTTTGCAAATAAATAAATATGAAATATTGCTTACCAAAGATCCAAAAAACGCTATGAGCTTGCGTTTGTAGGGTATACCAAAAAATAATTTACAAATTTCACAAGGGTCATCAAGTTTTAGTACTGAGCTCTTAGGGAATCTTTAATATGAATTTGGCTGCATACATAAATTAATGTCACCTCGTATTTTATGGCACGGATACAAAAGGTAATGCTTAGATTAGAAAGAAGAATTATTCTGTTTGCGTATGCTTTATATACGCCCATGAAATCTGTACACATACAAAGGCATAATTAAGAAAATTACACAGTCAAATAATTTATTTGTGATAAATATCAGTTCTAAATGCAACCTATCAATATACTGGTTAGTTTTGTTACATTTTTCTTAGGGGATCATATAATACAGATGACTTTTATTATTGCGGTGTTGTAGCCATTGAAATCGTTCACAAACTGCACCAACTATCCAGTACAATAATAAATAAATAAATAAATTGCTTTATTTCAGGCAACAAGGCCCATAACAATAAATACCTTATACTACTAATACATATGTTTTTATACTAAAAACTAAGACTAACAAACTAAAATATCATTTTGGCACAACGTCACTGTGCCGGTCCGGTGGTGTAGATGGAAGTCTACCGCGAAAAATAAGGAAGCGTTTCAGAATGTGCGATCATAGTGCGAAATTTCACTCGTTTATTAGAAAGAAAAGATCTATATATGAAAAAAGAGAAAGAAAAATTTGGTTGCACCAATCAGTGTGATTTTCGCATTACTCCGAAACGTTGCAAACACTTCCGTGCAACTGTCAGGTAACAGTTCGTTTACCCTCTGTTTAACTCGGGTCAATTTTGGAACGCTCTAGGGTGAAATTCGCATCACTCCGTGTGAAATTCACTCAATTCGAAACGGAACCTAAGTAGAGTATGAAATTCTTGTAAAGCTTACTAAAGATACCTAATCTTGGTGTTTCCACGTGCGTAACATCTCTTTCGTTAGGCATACTTTTGGTTTAAATCTTCCTATTTGATTTAATTAAATGTTATAAAGCAGTGTTGTGACAGGAAGTAAAAAGTCTTATAGCTCTATTAGAGGACACGCAATATCTATAAAATATTGATAAATTAGTTACAAAGGATTACAAATGGTAACCCTCGTTACATAGAAATTTATAGCAACATTTTTTTGACCAATAAGAAGTTTCGAAATAATATTGCTGTAAATATTATGAGAGTGCATTACAAACTAGAAAAGATCAATTAGAAACAAATTTCAAATATAGTTGATGCTTGTGATTGTTGGCACTTGGTGGAAATTAATTATATTTTATTGCACGTACTTTATTTGTAGATTCTGAAAATGTAATTAAATAAATATTGTAGTTAAGCCCTTGAGAATACTGAATAGCGAAACCGGTTGGGTATAATATTTAATATAAGTATGTGGACAAGTACATGAGTTATAAATAAACATAAATTTCAAATAAGACAAGAATCCGTGAGAGTCACTGGTGTGTTTCTTACTAGCTAGCATATCGATTAGTTACAATAAAACAGTGTACAAATATGTCTAGGACAAGTTCCTCGGTGGCGCAGTCGGTAGTGCGCTTGTCGTGATAGCAACATGTCGTAGGTTAGAATCCTGGCCTGTGGAATTCTTGTCTTGCTTGAGATTTGTTCCTGTTTTCTAGTTTGATTCAAAGATTCAAAAGGTTTATTTGTAAAATAGATACATAAAGTATGCATTTTAAAGGTGATGGAACAAATATGATACGGGAAATATATAAAAAAGAAACTATATTTAAGCTGGGCTAGTAAAGTTATACATATGCATAAAATAAAGACTTATTGGAATAAGAATATTATTGTACATAATGCAATTAATAAATAAGTTAGTAAATAAACTGAATAGACCATAAATAAGTATAATGCCTAACCAAATATATGTATAATAAATAACATAATAAGTAAAAAATGTAAATATTGTATATACCTACATAATGGAATGAATAAATAAGTTGATAGATAAATAAACTATAAAAGGGTAAAACTAACCTAAGATCCTTGTCAAAATTCTAATAAAAGTAATTATTTTCTTTTCTGTCTGTCGTAAACTAAACTAAATTAAAAATCCTATCTAAATCGCTACCGTCATGTGGTACCTAGAAGGCTGGCAGCGTTTCCCCTTTGAATGGCCAGGCTGATTCTCTGGCCAAGATACGCGCCAGCCTTCGGGTCCCCACAAACGTCGATCAGCCATGCAGATATTTCTTTAAAAAGGAATTTTGCATCTGGACCCCACGGCCCGAGGGTCTCGACCCCGAACGGCACAAATATGCAGTCCGAGCTAAGGGCTGCATACTTGCGCCTCTTATTTTCCTCGGCCGCTGCCGCAGCCGCACCAGCCCTAACGGCAGTAACACCGGTGTGGGACGGTGCTAGTGTGTCAACACATGTTGCATCCCACACCAATGCTCTGCCGTTCTTCCATGGGATTAATGTCATCCCATCGGGCCTATTGCCATCGTCACGCGTTATGCCCTTCGGCTCTAGAATAGCTGGCACGTTGACGGTGGCAAGAGCCCGCCGAATGACATCATTTATACTGGCGTGGCGCGGCAGGCGACCAACACCACGCTGACAAGAAAGGCCGTGGTGTCCGAGCTGATCGACGTTTGTGCCACACCGGCAGCGATGTGGCTCATTTGTCTTCGCGCCGAGTCTGAGGCTGACGGCTAAGGAGAAAGATACCCTGTCCAGTTGCGTGCCGATGTTAATAGACGGTACAGCGTGCAGCCAGAACCCGGACTCCCTTTCACCAGATGCCAGGACGCGGGCTCGATCTGCAGGATCGGTCGCAATGTCAAGTAAAAAACTTTGAACTTGTCTGCAGATCGGCTCGTCCCACTGTTTTTGTTTAGTCAAGTCAGTGGGCAGATTCTCACTAGGACAGGCTAGCACCCATGCATCCCTGGCATAAATATATATAACTATAAATAGATATATACTATAACTTTATTACATTTTAGTAGCCCAACCTTAATATTTTTTGTATGTATTTCCCGTTTTTATTTATGAACTTATTTGTTCATTGTATTATGTATATATAATAATTTTATTCCTAGATTCCTCTATTTTATGCAGGTGTACTGGTGTATATTTTATGTCCCATATTATTATATATTTTTTTATATTCTAAAGATACATTATATTGTTAAAATTAACTTTGACTCGTAGAAAGTATACTTTATGTATCTATTTTAGAAAAATAAATATTTTGATTTTGATATAATGCCTAAATCCACCCATTCGATTTATCTTGCTAAGAAGGGCAAGATCATGTTTTTTTTTTCTTATCATATGGCTTAATACTATGGCTAATTGAAATACACTCGAATAAACCAAGACTTTCGCAATCTAGACGTTTTGCCTACCTAGACATTCTACAACCAGGACCTTTTGCAATCTTTTTTGCCAACCCGGTCATTTTACAACCAAGACCTTTTGCAATCAGGAGGTTTTGTCGTTTTACAATCTAGACCATATGAACCCAACCCATATTTAGAGTATTCAAAGCGATGCATTTTGCTTTAAAAACATGATCTCAAAAGTTTGCTACCTGAACTTGGGGAAAGCCCTGTTTATGATCACCTTACACACTATGTCTCCCAGAGGGGTAGTCTGAGATCACAGATTTCTATCTGCTGTGATCCTGACACACTTATTTCGCATCTTCCAAGTCCGGCAATCATACAAGCTCTTTTATTCTGTTGGCTTTTTAATTGACCCACCTTCAATATTATACCAATTTTATTAACTACCTACATATTTTATATGATTCCTAAATGTTATTCTATCAGTTTGTACAACCATTTCCTATCTGCTTTCATAGCATTTTTTTTTCAAGGTGGGTTATCTCCAGACTACAGAAAAAAGGGTTTTATTACAATTATAATATAGGCTCACTAAAAGAAGACCCTTGATGAATTAAACCACACGTTTAGATCATTGCAATGTCTACTCAGAAGAAAATCTAAATTCTCCATCTATAACAAAAGTCTTGTTTTACAGAGTAGTATTGAAATCAGTCTGGGCCTATGGAATTAAGCTGTGGGGATCAGCAAGGAACTCAAATATTGAAATTTTCCAGCAGTTCAAAAACACTGTACTGAAAACTATAGTGAATACTCCACGGTTCACAAGAACAATTGAAGTACATAAATACTCTTCCTACAGTAAAAGAAGTAAACTAAAATTTATAGAAATAGAATTATGAAACATGAAAACAGACTTGCTCATTGTCTAAGTAAACTAAAACAAACAAAACACCTGAAAAGGCAACATTCATGGGAAAACTCATAAAATAATATAAATCATGAAGGCAACCCGACAACAGGAGGGTGTGCCTAACTAGCCACGAATTGATTACCTTCAGAAAAACTGCTTATGGTCTAAGAACTGCTTGCAAGTTGGCAAAATCAAGGAAAAAAAGTGACAATGTTCTTGTCTTTCATTCAGAGAGTTTTGATACCCCAAAACCCTGTCGGTACACCTTTGTTTTATAATGTTGTATAAAAATAAATACCAGTTGCAGTGCTGCAAAATTCAGCACTTTAAGTGGTACAAACACCTTTTTAGTTAAATATCTAAATTGTAGGTAGTACCTAACTTATGCGCTGTAAGAAATAGTAATTTAAACCCAATGCTGTCAACATGATATGACAACGGCTAACAACGTTTTTTCTGAGTTTAATAGACATGAATTTGTTTAAGTTACCAATTTATTACTAGTGGAAACTTTTAAAAGTATTTTATTCAGATTTCTCGAGACCAAACTTATTAGAAATAATTTCTTTTCATATTGGATGATGCTAAAATGTTCAAATTATGAAGGAAGTAGGGCTAAAACATATTCTTGTTGCAAAACAACTTGTAAATGATGAAACATAATAATTACGTCAAAACCTGTTGCTCATTCATTCATATCAACTTACATAAAAATATCGTATTTCAAACTTGATTTTCAGGCTTTCAAGTACATACCGTCAAGTATTTCTTGGTCTAACTGGAATGAGGATGCGTGCTTCGCATTATCATCCATTCTTCATATTTGAAACTCAGTTTGAATTGGATTTATTTCAATGTTTTTTACGTATTTTTTAGAAACTTGTTTTGAGGTTATATTGAACTGTCAAATTTATGTCAGTTTTTTTTTTCGTCCCTTTCAAGGACAGGCAAAGGTATCGAGGACCATGATAGCCTTTTCTGTAATTTCCATTTTATTGAAAGCCTCGTCTGGGGGTCTAGAACGAGGCACAAAAAGAGTGTCTTTTGAAAGAGTCTTCAGCTATCAAACTTGATTTCTTAGATTAGCCGAGCAAAAAAAGTGACTTCTCTTTTACTTTGGCTTCTAAAGATAAAGAGTGTCGTTTTTCGAGTTTCGTTCATTCAAAAAGATACTTTTTTGCTTATTTCCGTAGAACGGTGGCATTTTGACAAACGTTTGGTCTTTCTTTTTGCCGCCTTTTGCAGAGCTAAAGTGACTTCTACTCTTCTAAAAAACAGTGACCAAATTTAGTGCCTTTTGTGAAGTTTTCGTAGGTTTTTTGTCATGAAATTGGAGTTTATGACTCAAAGACATTATAATTACAAAATACTATTACATTGCAACGACCATCATAGGTCGTTGGTACCTACATTGTAATAAATTTCATGAGAAAACTTTCGACAAGCAAAATATTTTTCTAAAAATTCTAAATTGGACTAGGTACTAGTTATTTACTTAGGTACCTACCTCGTCATCGAGATTTCGCCAGCGTTACCGCGAGCGCCCCTACCGCTCCCAGTAAGAAGGCGCACCGAACCGGGCTATTGTTATTGGTTTCGAGACTGTGCAAAGGAGAAAGCGCCAACCACGTACGACACAGAACTCAAGCAAAGCTCTTAGGGAGCCCAAACAGAAGCTGCGTGCTGCGAAGCCAAACACGCCTGCACTAAAACACTAAGGCGGAGGACATCGCGGAGTACGTGCTCCAAAAGAGCACATCCGTATCCTATCATCCGTACGCCTAGGGTGCAGTTGCTGGAGTTGCGCCGCAACGTCAACTTTTCGGCGTTTGTGGTGAGAGTTCTCCATTGCTTCCGTGGACAAGTGCCGTAGGACAGCACCATGACATAGATAATGCAAAGTGAAGTGATAATAACATAGTTGATGCTCTATTTACTAATTCAATTTTGTACCAATATACTACCTATGTAACTTAGAATATGTAAAGGAATATGTGTACCTTGGTCAAATAATCTCTCCAAATGACTAGACACACAAAGAAATCAACAAGTGAATAGCCAACGGGTGGAGACTAGTCCCTAAAAGAGATGAAAAGTAAAGACTTGAGGCTATCAACGAATTCAAAAGACACATTTATTCTTCCCTGTCTAACATATGGGTGCGAGATGTGGGCCTTAAACAAAGAACACAAAGACAAACTCGAAAAATGCCAGAGAGCCATGGAGAGAAGCATGTTGGGAGTCAAGAGTAAAGGATAGAACTCGAAATGAAGACCTACGAGAAATTGTGTAGCACACCTAGCGGCTTACTACAGGAACCAGCATTGGGAGGTCACATCCTGCGTAGTAACCCAGAGAAATTAAGTAAAAAGATCACAGACTGGTACCCACATGAAAGAAAAATAACTAGAGGTTGGCGATGCTGGGAAAACAAACTTAAATTGACAGCCGGTCCATACTGGAGAAGAGTGGCATGGGACAGAGAACATTGGAAGGAGTTGGATGAGGCCTTTGCCATGTGGCACTGTGCTACGTGACCTAATATAAATAGTAATGACTAAAATGTTCTATAAAAATTAACTTCAAAATCACTGTAGGACAGAATAAAGGCTATATTATTGTTATACTTTGTACTTTAATGTTTGTTTGCATGGGCCACAGATGCCTGACAGTAAAATTATTTGATTTGATTCAATTACAAGCAAAACACTTCACCCATGTAATTGTTATATACCTATATGTTCTTGAACATCATACATACATAATACTTCATATTCTCTGATGCAAGTATCATAATTAGATAGTGTGAGTGAGATGACATATATACAGTTGTGGTCATATAATTAGGAACGACTAATATCAAAGTAACTTTCAGAAAAACAAGTTGCTGTTACTTTAGTCTTTATTACTGTTACTACCTTCAAACGACATGATAATAAAGCTATGTAAGCAGGCTTTTATACTACATATATAATATGTAAAATTGTTGAACTTCAATTGATAATTTAATTAAAGTTCCATTTGAACTATTTATTTGAAACTTTCTAGCTATGGACAAATAATTAGGAACGGGTAAAATAACTTAATTTATTGAACTGTATCAGAAACAATTTTAATGAAATAAACAATATTTATTACAAATCTTTTAACACAGCTTACAAAAAGCAGTATTAGTAGGGTGGCCCTTGCTTACAATAACTGCCCTGCAGCGATGGGGCATGGAATCTATTAAGTTTTTACAGGTTTCATCTGAAATATTGTTCCACGATTCGACAAAGGCATCATATAGATTGTTCAAATTGCTCGTCCTTTTCGCAGCCACACTCTACTTCTCTCCAAAGATTTTCGAACAGATTAAGATCTAGACTATTTGCAGGGCCAATTTAACACAGTAATTTTTTGATCACTAAGAAACCTTTTAACTGAATGAGCAGTGTGTTTGGGTTCATTATCTTGCTGAAATATCCAGACCTGTAGTCCAACAACCTCTCCTCAGCATAAGGAAGCATAGTCTTTCTCTCTCTCCAATATTTGCTTGTATTTAAATTGGTTTAGCATACCTTCAATCATTTTAACTGGCCCAACACCATGACCTGAGAAACATCCCCAAACTTTTATGTTTCCTCCCCCATGCTTTACCACTTTTTTCGTGAACTTAGGATTCAACGCTTGCTTAGGCGGTCTACTCACATACTGTTTACCATCAGACCTTAGTCTATTTATTTTCGTTTCATCAGAAAATAACACGTTTTTCCATTGACTTGCTGTCCGGTTGCCATATTTATTCGCGAACTCTAACCTAGCTTTTCGGTGCACCTTCGTGAGAAGCGGTACACTCCGGGCGATTCTTCCAAATAACTTTGCATCAGTTAAGCGTCTTCGTACTGTACGTGTAGATACTCCTCCGTCGCCAAAATCTTCCCTCTTTATGTTTTCAGAACTCTTGAAAGGATCAAAGCCTTTGCTGCACGAACAATTAAAGCATCTTCACGTGATGTTGTTTTTCTAGATTTAGGCTTTCGAGGTACATTATTCGTAGTATTAAACTGTTTGACGTGATTTACAGCATTAAACACCTTAGTTTCAGAGCACTTCAAATGATCAGCAATCTTTTTATACGACCAATTACGTTCATATAGAGCCATAATAATTTTCCGGGTTTTTTAATAATAATTTTTAATAATTTCGGAATAATTATGCACTTTCAACTTAGTCAATATAAAGGAGATATAAAGCGATGTAACCATAGGATACGCGGGAAACAAAAAAATGCGATACTTAACCATTTTCGAAATTCAACATTAAGAATTATTTTTTTCCGTTCCTAATTATTTGTCAAGCAGCCAGTACATTTAAAATACAATAGTAATTGAAGTGATAGTAGTGCAATTGTTTTGCATATTGGGTATAAATTATTAAAGCCTACTAATATAACTGTTATTTTGTGTGGTTTAAAGTTGTTATCAGTAAGTTATTACAAAAGTAACAGCTACTTGTTTGTCAAAAATCGACTTTCTTACCAGTAGTTCCTAATTATGCAACCACAACTGTATATATACCATCTCTATTTAATTCATTTTCAATATTTCAATGCACTTTTTTTACGCACTACACTATTATTTATTCTCAAATGTGATGGGCCCTATAGATCGGGCATAAATAGATCAACAGCTTGATGTTTTTTTCGAAGCACGCAGACTGAACAGTGATATGCAGGGTGTGGAGATTGAACACAGAACCTCTGGGTTAGCAGGCAGGCAAGTGCAGAGCAACCATTCGTTACAGAGGCAGTCAGGTTTTATTATTTATAAACAATTTCATACTTTTGCAATAAAACACCTAGCTTGAAATATTTGCCATGAAAGACATCATCAAATGAAATTTTGTGAGGGTGGAAAAAAGTGTAAAACAATATATTTGATAATTTTTATTTTTTGAAAATGTTTACTACTTGTACACCTGTTACTGATAAAAAGATCTTTTTATTTGTTAGATTTCTACTAAAACTCATGTGCCTACAGTTCCAACCAATGTTGGTTTAATGAGGGTCAGGATTCTCTCCACCAGTAGCACGGTGGCTCTGACAAAAGGTGTCATTGCACCTAGTTGACAGCAAATCCTTTTCTGAAAAGACAAAAACATCTATGTAAGATCCTATGAAGGCAATAATATGTGCTTTGCATTACAAGGTTTAAATAACCAGGGTTTGATTTGAGGCGATGCTTCTAATTTCCAATTCAATTTTGGAATCTATGAAATGCTACCTTAATAGAGTGAGTTTTTAGTTGGGAGACATTCACATTAGTTTGGTCAGTAGTAGCAAACAATATGGTACTTAGTGCAAATAAGTTTCAAACAATTTACATGGTACCCCATATCGCTGCACTTCAGGCAAAATTACATGCTTTTTAGGGCATGCAGGTTTCTTCACAATGTTTTACTTCATTGTTATTAAGTGGTAAGTATTAGCTAAGAACACAAATACTGTGCACATAAATTTCGAAAAACTCATTGGTGGTGACTGGAAATTAAACCTGGGTCGCAAGATTGAGAGGCCAGCAAGCTACCGCTGCTTCAAACATTTAAATGAGAAGAAAGTACTAGACAACAAAAACTTTGTCTTACCTTCCTGCAGTTTTCTAGCACCACTAGCCACACGATAGGGAATACCAAAGCAGGAGTCATGACCTTATAAGACTTTGAGACTTATTTAGCACATGGGACAGGTTGGAATGTCTGAAATAAAAATAATCGACATTAGCGTGTATATATGTAGGTGAAGTAGCAATCTACTTTTCCAACACTGAAATGGGATAGGAGCCAATCTCAAATACGGGGAAACTTGGAGTATACTTACATCGGGGAAAGAGTAGAAAGGCAATTTTTTTCCTGTGTAAAACGAAGAATAGTAAACGTCTACTTACTTCTCCATACACTCCAACATAATTAGATTCTTCTCCTTTTTCATCAAAGAGTGATTTGTTTCCTTCTTTTCACTTGATAAGTATAAACGACAAGAAATACCTAGGTACCTATTATTTATTTTCCTTCCATTATTGAATAATTATTTTGAAATGTATGCGTTGCCGCTAGCGGTACCCTAATAAACAACGTATCAACTACGAATAAGAAGACGATACGTTGCTGCTAGCGGTAGTGTTCTTCGTTAGGATGCGGTGCCGTGAATTAAAAAACAAGAAGGAATTTTGTGTGTAACATGATTTCTGTTAAAACTATGAGCCATATATTTTTAGCCCATCGCTATACATTTGAAAGCAAAAGTGAAGTTAGACAATAAGGCCCCTGGTTACTTGCATCTAATACTGTCAGCCACTGTACCAATGATTCGATATTTAAAGTCACCCATCCAGCGAATATTTTTCAGTTTATCACGTGACCTCTCACCGCTAAAGCACCGCTAACAGCATTGCATACACTTTGGATTTTGACACTCTTTTTTGTCTATACCCATTTTTTTTTTTGAATGAATGGTTGTCTGTGTCTTGGCTTCCAAAAGTGAGAAGAGCGCATTAGAGAAAAGTGTGCACATTCTACGGATAAAAAAAAGAGTATCTTCAAAAGAGAGAAGGTGACTTTCGAAAGAAAAGAGCAAAAGGCTCTTTTCGCATATTCGACCGTGGTAAGGCCCCTGATACGATATTTTCTTAGTTTTTAATACAATTATGTCAAGTCCAGGGTTGATTCGGTATGAATATGAATGTGGTCTCATCCAATAGATAGGTATCGAGTATTTTGCCAAATTCAAAAGGCACAAATGCCCGTTATGTATTTTTTCTGATATCTTCTGGATGTCTGTCATAGTAGCACAGATGAATTCAAATATAGTCAGTTTTTTATTTAGGGTAAGGGACGTACTGTACAGCCGTCTCGGATGAACCAACCAGTTGGACAGGCCACCAACACCAACTAGCGAACCCTTCGATCATCAATATACAACTAGATGACGGGTCAGCACGTAAAAAGCAGCCCGGCAAATAACAGCCCACTTGCAGAGTGAGCTCTTATTTGAATTTAGTTCGTTAGTGCCAGCGCCAAGGCTGAAACGTGTAACAATGCCTCAATGTGCCTAAAAAACTGCCGTGATAACCCTAAAAATAAAGGTAGTGGTGATGAAATATCGTATTTTCGGCAAGTAAATATCAATAGTTTCAAATTTTCATCATTTCATGTGTAAATGGGATGGTATTTTAAATAAAATGTTTCTAAGCCAACGCACGCGCCAACTTCACAAACATTGGCTCCAATTTGCTCAGAAGATTGTGTTTCGAAAAAATGAATTCAAAATGTACCTACTTTAAATACGAAATATTAAAGTTGGATTTTCAATAAACCGTTCCGGACGCGATCGTCTCTTGCCATCTCGTGTGACGTAATGTTAGATGTGAATACTTACACGAACAATACTGCACCTTATCGGTTAGCTACGGAGTCCCACAGGGCAGTATACTGGGCCCAACCTTATTCATAATCTACATGAACGACATTCATGAACTTCAGATGAATGGAGTGGAGACGATTTGCTATGCTGATGACACGGTGGTATTGTTTCACGGTGCCATATGGGAAAATACTTTTCGGGCTACTGAGGAGGGGATGTCTGTAATATCTAACTGGCTACAAAGCAATCTCCTCACACTAAATTATAAGAAAACTCAATATATGTGCTTCCATAAAACTGCCGCTTCTGAACCCCCATCACACAATGGCATTAAAATACATTTCTGCAACAACTATGACTCCCAATTGCCGTGTTGCTGTGATGTCATCAAACGTATTAACAGTATTAAATATCTTGGTGTCATTGTCGATGAAAAACGTACCTTTAAGGATCACATTCTTTGGTTGTCAAAGCGAGTTCGTAAAGTAATTGGAATCATAAAAAAGATTCGAAATATAGCTTGCGCCAAAATCCTCAGATTGATCGATATTACGCTCTGCCAATCACTGATTTTATACTGTATACCGGTATGGGGCAGTGCCTCTAAAACTTTCATGATTCTGGTAGAAAGGGCACAACACTCAGTATTAAAAGTGATGCTGAAAAAACCTTTCCGTTTTGATACCGAGCTATTGTATGGGGAAACTCAAGTCCTCACTGTACGCCAACTGTTTGGTCTGTTATGTCTGTGCACGTGCATCATATGAGTAAAAAGCCCATTTTCCACTAGCAAGAACTGTTAGTTTCCTCCTTTGTGCAAAAATATACGTACTCGCGAGAACAGAACGGTGACCCAGATATTCGTTCATAAATTAACAATATCGTCGGGTTCCGACACTGATAGCAGGATAGCGTTTAAATACAATTTTCAAAGCATGTGACAGAGATGGCATTAGAACCCGTGTTGAAACTCCTATTTTATGAACTCGGCCCAGGGGGCTTAAAACGAGACACAAAAGAAGCGTCTTTTGAAAAAGTATCTCGTTCTTTGAAAGAGTCTTCAACTATCAATCTTGATTTTTTGGACGTAAAAAGTCAAGTATGACAGGTGAAGAATCTTTCAAAAGAACAATACATAAAAAGTCTTCGTGTACAAGTTCCACTATTTAGATACATTAATTAAATATTGACTAGATTTAAAGTGGTACTTGGACACAGAGACTTTTATAATAATAATAATAATAATAAGCCTCTCAAAGTCCACCCTACGTCCGAGCCGAACATCAGGTCACGTGAGAGGCGGACAACGTGTACAAAACTTACACGGCTAACAGGGCAATGGCATGCTCTTATGATGGAAAGGATTAATAGAATGCGTATAGTGCCGCTGCCTGGGGGCGACCGCCAGGGCACGTCTGGGGCTGGCGCTGGACGTGGCAGCATGCGATCCGCCAGTAGAAATCGCAGACTGGCCCGTCCACCTGGTCAGTCCACCAATCCACCATCACCACCAGTCGGCTTGGTGTCGGCAGGGTCTTCACAGGCCCAGCATACGGCACCCGCCGCTGGTGAGAGAGTACGGCGCATGAGATGGTCTAGCCAAATGAACGCTAATGCCATGCGCGCGTACTTCAGAGCAACAGGGGGCAATACCGGTGCAACGGGATATCGGGCAGTAATGTTCCGCGAATTTCTGTTGCTGGAACCCTCGATAACTATCGCGGAACAAAACCTGGCGGACAGAGTTCGGTATATACAGCGCTCCAACGTATTCAGCGCTGCCGAACTCGAACAACTGAGACGCGAGACTGTTTTTGTAATGGATGATGCACCACATGTGGAAGATGTCTCTCCCCAGCCAGATAGCATTCAAGAGACAGAACATAATCCACAAAATGTCGCAGAAGAAAACATTACAGTAACAGTCTCCCAGGATTTAGAGCAACTGAGGAGCATATTAGAAGAGACGATGGAGGAGTATCGCCAAGTGCCTCTGGAACTGAGGCCGCGGCTTCCTCGAGTGCCTCTAAGCATCAAGGTTCGGGATGTGGTTGGGGCCATTAATCAGTTGCTGCCTCCATTTCTGGAAAGCAGCATCGATCTCTGGGATACGGATACGGTTCTTTTCAGCGCCGCCATGGCAGTTTGCCGGATAGTCGGCGTTCGTATGCCGGGTACTGGATCAACTACTCCCAGGAGTAGTAGAATACCAGCCTGGCAACGCAGAATTAACCGCCGTATCACCAGAGCAAGGATCCTCATCGGCAAACTAACCAGCTTCAGGTCAGGCAACACGAGACCTAGAGTGATGCGCTTCGTTGCGGAGGCGTTTGCTGGGCAAGACATTGATATGTCCCAACCAGACTTTGCCCAAAATATAACGGAGCGCATCGACTACCTGAAGCAGAAGATTGCTGCCTGGGGAAAGCGATTAAGGCGATACTCCGAAATGGTAAAGAGGCACCACCATAATCGTCTCTTCGAGAGTGACCAAAAGAAGTTTTACAGAATTTTGGAACGTCCGGAAACGAGACCGACAGGTGATCGACCAGAGCAGGCTGATGTAGTCGCCTTCTGGCGAAGCCTATGGTCACAACCTGTCACTCATCAGGAGGGCCCATGGATCGGAGCTGTCGAGAGAAGATGTGCGTCAATCACGCCTATGAACGCAGTCAGAATCTCTGAGGAGGACGTAACCACTGCGGTCCGTAAGGCCCCGAACTGGAAAAGTCCGGGACCAGACGGCCTGCAGCATTACTGGCTGAAGGGATTCTGGCGTTCCCATGCAACCCTCGCAAAGCAATTCCAACAGGCCCTTGACGTTGGCACGCTCCCAAACTTCTTAACTACTGGGGTCACTCATTTAGCTCCTAAAAGTGAAGATACCGCGGATCCGTCAAAATACCGCCCTATCACATGTCTTTGTACACTATACAAGACGCTTACTTCCGTTTTGAGCTCTAAGATTTCTCAACATGTTGTTGAAAATCACATCATCTCGGATGCTCAGAACGGATGTAGGGGCGGTAGCCGCGGTAGCAAGGAGCTGCTCCTCATTGACGCAGTAGCTAGCAAACTGGTCAGACGCAACCGTCGGAATTTTTCTGCCGCCTGGATCGATTACAAAAAGGCATTCGACTCGGTCCCCCACTCCTGGCTTCTAAGGGTCCTTGAGCTGTACAAAGTTGACGGTTCAGTTCGACACTTCCTTGGAGCATGTATGGGGCAATGGAGTACGATCCTTAGTCTCGCAGGTGAGCGAATGACGGCTGCCGATGACCGAATACGGATAAAAAGGGGAATTTTCCAGGGTGATTGTCTAAGCCCACTTTGGTTCTGCTTGTCGCTGAACCCTCTGAGTCAACTTTTGGAGGAATCAGCGACGGGCTTTCAGTTTCGGAGGGGAGGAATGCGGATGCCGCACCTTCTCTACATGGATGACCTAAAACTGTTTGGTCCCACGGCTGAAAGACTGAGGGAGTTGCTGAAGATCACCGATGATTTCAGCAAATCCATCAGAATGGAGCTGGGGGTTGAAAAGTGTGCCGTCTTGCATGTGGAGAGGGGACATGTTGTTCGCTCCAATGGAGTCGATGTCGGCTCCAATCGGCTGAAATCCCTCTCCGAGACTGAAACATACCGGTATCTGGGCATGTCCCAAACTATAGGTGTGAATGAAGCAGACGTGAAACAAGCCGTTTGTGAGGTATTTTATGGTCGCCTGACGAAAGTGCTTGAGAGCTTTTTGTCGGGCGGAAATAAAGCCCGAGCTTATAACGCTTGGGTCATGCCTGTTCTCATGTACACATTTGGGGTGCTCAGATGGTCTCAGACTGAATTAGACGCCCTGGATAGAAAAGTCCGCACAACCATGACCTTTCACAGAATGCATCACCCGAGATCGTCGGTTATGAGACTATATCTCCCGCGGAAGTGTGGTGGTCAAGGCCTTTTAAGCGCCAAGACTATGCACAACCGCGAGATATGCAGTCTCAGGAACTATTTCCTGACAAAAACGGATGATGGAATCCATAGTGAAGTCGTGGCATGTGATAAAGGACTTACCCCTTTGTCCTTAGCTAGCGAGGAATGGCGCGAACCGGTGGTACTAAGTACCGCTGAACGAGAGTCTGTGTGGCGAGGAAAGGAATTGCACGGGAGGTTTTACAAGGCTCTTCACGAGCCTCACGTGGACAAAAAAGCCTCTCTGCATTGGCTGCGCTTTGGTGACCTCTTTGGGGAAACCGAGGGATTTGTCTGTGCAATACAGGATCAGGTGATCAAGACGCGGAACTACCGGAAATACATCATTAAGGATGGAACCCAGGATATCTGCCGGGCATGTGCTCACCCTGGAGAGTCACTTCGACATGTTATTTCCGGTTGTTCTGCTCTTGCCAACACTGAGTATCTACACAGGCACAATCAAGTGGCCAAAATCCTTCATCAAGAACTCGCCTACAAATACGGCCTCGTAGATCAGAGGGTACCATATTACAAGTACTCGCCGGCGCCAGTACTCGAAAACGACCGCGCCAAGCTCTACTGGGACCGGTCTGTCATCACGGATAGGACTATTCTCGCGAATAAACCTGACATCGTGCTGATGGACCGGACGCAGTCTCGGGTGTTTTTGGTGGATATCACAATCCCGCACGATGAGAACCTTGTAAAAGCCGAAACCGAGAAGAAAAGAAAGTATCTCGACCTGGCTCACGAGGTTACCGACATGTGGGGTGTGGCATCCACCGAAATCATCCCAATTGTTTTGTCCGCGAACGGGTTAATACCAACCAGCCTCGAAAACAACCTAAGGCGGTTGGGGTTCCGCGGCAGTTCGCTTCCAGCGCGGATGCAAAAGGCGGTACTGCTTGATACTGCTCGCATCGTTCGCCGGTTTCTTTCCCTGGGGCTCTGAACCCCGGTCGACTGTGCCTCTGCCGGGGATACACCGTTCCTCTCTCTTTAAATTCTTTTGGCCAAGAGAGAGAGACGAGGTCAAAAATTCCCATAATAATAATAAATAAATTGCTTTATTTCAGGCAACAAGGCCCATAACTATAAATACCTTATACTACTAATACATATATTTTTATACTAAAAACTAAGACTAACAAACTAAAATATCATTTTGGCACAGCGTCACTGTGCCGGTCCGGTGGTGTAGATGGAAGTCTACCGCGAAAACGACGGTATACCACGCCCTTCAGCCAGAAGTCCTCCTTCATGAAGGTGGGCAGCCTGCTTGTCGGTATTCGTGCCACAAACGCTTTGAAACTTGCGTTGTGGCGCGATTCCAGCGGCTCCACTCTCAACAAGAAGTTGGTCTTGTTCTGGATGTAGTCGACGATGTCCTGCGCCTTAGTGGTGTAGTGTAGGCGAGACAGGTACATCGCCGTGGTCGGCGTCGCAGCCCGCAACAGGAAGGTGTTTTGGTTTACTCGCTTAAGGCGCCTCCTCTTCTCGACCTTGACGAAGCCATCTTCATCACGGTAATCAGTGGAGGCGTCTAATGTAGCGACGGTTGGTGGTCTGTCAGACGTAGGCCGTAAAGTCGAAGCAACCGGTCGGCTCTTAACGATGGAGGCGTAATTTTTCTGAGAGGAGTTCGCCTTTTTGGCTGGTCCCGCTGGCACGTGCAGCGCTGCTAGCGGTTGCGGAGTGCGAGGGGCGGCTACAGGGGCAGCAGGGACGGTGTCACGAGGCACGCACGATCCGCGTTTCGCTGACACGGTGGACGACGGCGGTGGCGGCGGCGGCGGTGTCAACACGGCTGACTCGAAACTTGACTCCGATATGTCGAGGCAAGCTCCGCACCGCGTGTTGATATGCACGTCATGAGATGACCTCAATGAACTACGAAAACTTACGACTTCCTTGCGCAGCTCTGAAACGATGGTTTCCGAGGCCTCGAGCCTTACCAGCACATCCGCGAGACTCGCCTTCAGACTGACGATGTCCTTAAGAAGGCTGGTAACATCGACGTGGTCAAAGGTGACGGGAGGAAGCTTTTTCAGCTCCTTGGCCACAAAAGTTGGCACGTCATCCGGATCAGTCGCTTTCAGGAGCGTGATGATGTCCTGCAGACTTCTCTTGGTCCCGTCGCGTCGGCGAGACACCATCTGGTCACTCATGTTGAGCGACGTGTAGAGCAGCTTCTTGGCTTCAGATATATCATCTTCACTGAAGCTAGACGAACATATCTGGATTGCGCTCACTTCATCCATTACGTCCAACTTCTGTTGCAGGAACGCACGGAGTTCGTTAGCAATGAGCGACTGCTCCATATCACTAATAAAAGAGCGTCGGCTTACGCCACGCTAAGCATTTAATTACATATAAATATAACACGTCTGTTTCAGCTTACGCTTACTGACTGACTGACTTATTCTTTTATTATATAGTGTGAGAATAAAATTCCATCAAGGAGTCACACCTTACCTTAAAGACGTCACTCCTTTTGTGCCTCGTTCTAGGCCCGTTGACCCCCGTTTATTAATCAACACTTTGTCAGGTTCCGAACAGTGGCGGTTCGTATTAAGGAGTGCTGGAGCGGTGAACTTCTACATAAAGTTATGTTTATCTATTTCCACGCAACAGCATGTTAAATTCTTAGCAGGACCGCAGCAATGTACAAAAAATTGTAACAAGATACTCTAATTTATCCTAAAGAACAATAACATAACTGTGTAAACAAACCGATAATTTGTAGGTATAGGTACGAGAGGGCCTTTGTCGGGCCCGAGACACGGTAACATCTGTGCCCAAGCTCCGAACGGAGCGCTCGGGAATCACGCTCCTATGAGAAAAATGTCTCATACTAAATTTGTATGTAGGAAAGAAAGAGAGGTACCTAGGCCCGTAAGCGTGAGACGGGGCATTTTCTATGCAAATTATACTAAATTCGGTGCGGCGCTCCTGCCACGGACCAGCAGAACCTAGCCAAACCGGCCGGATCGGAGACTGGGATATCAAAAAGCGAGCGAGTCCTTGACCGTTGTTTGTTTTATTTAATTATTTAGTGTAAGTGTAGCGTTTTAAACTGCATTGTTCAGTGACGCGCGAAATAAAAAACTGTTTTAGTGAGTGTAAATTGTTTTAAGTTTTGTTTGTTTTGTGTAAGGAACAGAGATACATTTGAACGTTTTGATATTAAAAATAAAGGTAATCCTCTTCACATAAAATAGGTGATACAGTGAGAAGTTAAGGCGTTTCCTTTGTGTACAGAATGTTAATGATAAAAAATGATAACTATAAAAAGTGCAGACAATAAACACAGTAGTTCAACGTAAACTTCTCCTACAATAAACTGTAAGTACACTAAACTACCTAGCTATAAACAGTAACGGAGAGGTATCAATAATTGGGTAGGAATGTACTCCTTGTCAGTTACAGAGACAGGGAGTGAACCCCCAGTGTTAAGACCCACCAACCACCACTGGTTCCGACACTGACATGACATCAGGATAGCGTATACAATTTTCAAAGCGTGCGACAGAGATGGCATTAGAACCCGTGTCGAGCGAGACCGCTACCTAGTTCCAACGAGCTATATATACCCTAGTTCAGTTTGGCTCATCACTGACAGCAGGATAGCATAGCAGGTTCACAGACATACAGACTAAACCTAAGGATTAATAGCGTTTGCAAGTTGGAAGAAACGTATGAAAATGGGTTGTTTTGTTTGGCTGGCTTATGCTTGAAAAAAAATTGTTAATATTGTACCTAAACTATTGTATCGTATATATTTTGTTTGGAAACAAGCAATATTTATACCAAAAAAGCCCGTAACTCACTGAGCTAAAATTGCTTCAAGTCGTTTCTATGCGTTTATTATTTATGTTTGGTCTGTATGTCTGTGAGCATGATACATATTCAACGTGTGCAAAAGAAATGTCATCGTCACCAAGCGTAGGCGGGCAATCAAACTGAACTCAGCCCAGGTTGAACCCTGGGAACCTCAGATGAACGCTCTATCACGAAAAGCCCAAAACGGAACTCTCGGATGGTGACGGACCATAGACTTAAGTTATAGGTACCTTGGACGCGTTTTGCGCGTTGGGAGACTAGATATCCCAATTTTACTCACGCTAGATTGCATTCTCCGCCGCAAGATAGCGCTTTCTACTGTGTCGAGGTTCAAGTGCTCTCGAGTTTCACAAAACTGCCGATTGGAAAAGTTCTTTACAAGAAAAACATCTCAAGTGATATATTTGTCAACAATAGCATAAAACGGGCATATTTATCGCAGTACATATGGTTATTGTACGATTAGTATAAGTTATTGAAAACATTGAATAAAATCATTAACCTACATTTTCAATATGTTGTATAATTGATTTTTACTTGATATTAACATGAACACGTATTTAATACAGAAACTAAAACTGTGCATCAATACTTATATTTCTCAATGGATCGATAGGTACTCACCGAATTGGTTTCACAAGAAAAAACCTCCCATACAAGTCACCACCCGCCATTGCGCTAAAATTGCGCCCACGCAACCCCAATATCGTTACACTGCCTTGGAATTTAACTTTTTCCCTATGTTATGCATATCAAAATCATCTGCAATGAATTACAACTGCGGCGTAAAAGTACTCAGTAAAAGGCTATAACAACAAATTTCTGTAAAATAATTATTTCTTAAGAAAAAATACCAAAGTAGGTGGCTAGAAGTATTTAGATTCGTTTTGGTGTCTAAAATTTATTATCTTTTGGCTAAAACCGATGAAAATCCGCTAGATCTAGCCACAAAGTGGCTAAAATTGCAATACTGGCCGTTGCGACAGCGGAACGCCGAGAGCCGCGAGAGCGGGACCGGAACGGCAACGGCGCAAAATCGACTACGAGTACTACGATGACTATTTTCACTAATCGGCAACGTCGCGTGATTATTTTGCAACTATACGTGGGTGGGATTTAAGAGAAATCAAAATTTGAAATTTCATAACTCAACGGTAAGTTTACGGTAATATATAAATATGATCGTAAAATTCCCGTATTTTACGAGTGTTTTTGGTAAAAATTTTTCATGTAAGTTTTATTCTCTGCGCGTTTTGTGTTTGTGTCGCAAAAAGATTTAGTGTGACACATCAATTTTTCGCAGGAAAGTGCGTGAATGAGAAAATGTGTGCTGTGCGTGTTTACCTCCTCCCGTGGAAAACGGCAGAATAATTTCAGTACTAAGAGTCACGCTTTGCCGGGTCCCGTGTTAAATAGTCTTATACACAGACATATAATTATAATTATGAAGCAGACCAAACATAAGGATTAAATAGCGTGGCAAGTTTCCATAAGTACAGAAAATAAGCTACATTTAGGCTTCATGGTACGAAGAAACGTATACAAATAGGTTGTTTTGGCTGGCTTATGCTTGGAACATATTTGTTAATTCCTAAACTAATCTCTCGTATATATTTTGTTTGGAAACAAGCAATATTTATATCTAAAAGAACCCGATGTTTATGGAGCTAAAATTGCTTCAAGTCGACTCTATGCGTTTATTATGTTTCATCTGTTTATCTGTGGCCAGCTTAGAACGAGATACAAAAAGAGTGACTTTTGGAAGAGGCTTCAGCTGTCAAATTTGATTTTTTGCATACTAAAAATCAAGTTTGACAGTAAAAGACTCTTTCAAAAGACACTCTTTTTGTGCCTCGTTCTAAGGCCCCAGATATTAAACGTCTGTGGTCTTATACTGGCGTATCAAAAGTCTATGTGACGGACGATGCGTTGTTGATGCATGCGGCAGCATGCGACCCAAAAAACCAAACTAAACCCAAAACGGAACATGCCCTCTAAAACAAGTGAACTCCAACACCGGTTATATCGTTTTGTGCTCGTGTTTTAATTAATTTTGGTACATATGTGAAATTACTTTTTAATATATGACATCAAATTAACCATACTACAAGATCACTTCGGTGATATAATAATCGATATTGGTTATTCATTGTGCGACAAACTTGGCAATTCACGTGTGAATTTTACGGCTTTTTGAATTTTTTTGGATTGCCCTTTGTTGTGTCTAGTAAATACCTAACAGTTTCTTCGCAAGTGTACGTACCAGCAACATAACTATTTCATTAACTTTCTTGTTATTGATAACCTTATTTTACACTGTTTAGCATTATGAATTCGAGAAGCAGAGGTGGAAAGCCAAGCGGTGATTGGGACCCGATGCGTTCCGAGTATGAAAATTCCCTATATGAGGCGCAAACAGCGGAAGATGAAAGGTAATAATTAAAACTTGTTGCATTAACCTACATGCCTCAAGTGCTCTTAACTACATTCAAAAGACCCCTCGGCCATAATTTATTTGAGTATTAATGATAAAACCATGGAAGTATGTACAAAGAAGGTGGAACGAATTTCGCTAACCAACAACTAAAGAACCCATGGTAAGCATACTCTTGCGTATGCAGGAGCCTGGCACGCACACATCACATCATAGTGAGCCTTTTTTCCATAGTAAGTCCACTCACACACTTGTAAACCACCTCCATTGCTATGCTCAGCGGTGACTCTGTCTTCTTTTTTTTCTCTATGGACTAGTAGTTTGCCCCGAACTGTGAACTAGCGCTTGACTGATTTGGCTCATGTTTGAACTTAAAAATTATTTTTGCCTTATCTACTCTCCTTCCAAATCTCATGATATTCCAATCCACAATACTCGAGTTATAGTTGAACAAACATGCATGCATACATACAAATGCCAGATTGTTCTAGCTCTCTTAGTTTAGAAATAGAAAGACATGAATTCATTAGACCTTCGTCAGAGCTTCTAAAAGGGCACTAAATATTGTGACAATGCAACTTGACAGCTCAAATCTATAAGCTATCAATTTATGCCTAACAGCTCAACCTAGACCTTTATATCAAAGGTGAAAAATCAGATTATTTTGCTGAGCAGTTAATCTGGAACTGCACTTTAGACCAATGTTGTTATTGAACCTAATTTAGTTTATATGCAATAGCATATCCATTAACCCTTGCTTTAATGTTAAAATGAAATTGTTTAACCCGTAGAATTACAGTCGTGACGATTGTCACGCCTAGGCCGAATTGTAAATAAAAAATTATTATTGTTAGTTAATATATTATAAACCTAGTGATATGGGTATTTTTCGAAAGCTATTAAGATGAGCAATAAAAAAAAAAATATATATAATAATATAAAAAAAAGTTGTGGATTGTTATTCTAGGCCCAAATCTTCTTTTTTTTTTAATATATGTATAGAGTTATATTTTTATTATTATTTTTTTTGATTATTTTTTTTATAATATTATAAAATTTGAATAGACATATATATATAGTATACATACATATATTCATATATATAACTAAGATTTTTTCAAGGAGAAAGCCCCCCCCCCCGCAACTTACCCCAAGAAAAAAAAAAAATGTTTTCTTGTAGAAAATTTTATCTAGTTTTAGAAAAACAAAACTGCATTAGAATTGGACAACTAGTTCCGGAGATATAGCTAAAAACAAAATTGGCGGGAAAATTTGCAAACTTGCAAAAATGCATGTTAATCGGTCAGGTTAAAAGTTTGGTTCACAAGTTCTCTAGCTAACTCGACGAATGAGCAAAGACCATTTTGAGTTCTATCGCAAAATAAGAAGTAAGGTAAACCAAAATTGGTATTTGTGCAGTCTGTTTTAAATGTGTTGCTGACATTCAAAGCGTTGTTCTCTGCTTTAAAGTTTTTTCCCATGCGTCTACTATGCACCATTAATACAATGTGTCTCCAGTATTTGTTCTCACAGTATGCATAAGTGTGCAAGTAGGATGGGTAGATGTTGTATCTCTGGCACATGCTAGCTACACTGGGATCTTGATGTATTTTTTTTTTCATCTAGTTTGCTAACTACCATTCATCCTCAGACCGTAAGTCGTTTTTCTGAGGCATTCCCTATATCGGGTTGTCTTATTGAGTTCTATTATAAGTTGTCCCTGTGTTGCCTTTTACGGAGCCTTTTTTGAAATGGGTTAATTTGATTCAAAATTTTATGTCTAGGTTTTAGTCCTGCTATTTTACTTCTTTATTTATAAACTTCGTCTGTTTTTGTGAACTACATTCACTATAGTTTTCGGTACGCTATTTTGGAACTGCTGCGAAATTTTAATATTTGAGTTCCTTCTGATTCCCACTGTCCAGTACTCTGCTTTGTAAACAAGAGTTTTTTTTAGAATTTAGATTGTCTCTGGAGTAGCCATTGAAATTATTCAAACTTACTAGAATTTTGCTAATATTACAATATTAAGGGAATTTATTTTGATCTCTTGCAAAATGCACAACTTATGAAGGATTTTCTCATTCTTGAATGGAAAATAATAAATAAATATGATTTATGACATTTCATGACCATTAGTTATTATTTAGGCTGTTCCAGCAAAGTTGTAAAATAGGCATGAT
Organism: Ypsolopha scabrella; assembly: GCA_910592155.1. Taxonomy (NCBI): domain Eukaryota; kingdom Metazoa; phylum Arthropoda; class Insecta; order Lepidoptera; family Ypsolophidae; genus Ypsolopha; species Ypsolopha scabrella. The sequence continues at coordinate 7,957,101 of OU342986.1, forward strand.
GACTAAAAAAATTTTTTTTCTATTAAACAAACAATGATGAAGATATAGCCCACTGAAGTTCCCCATGATGTCTTATCTAGGTACAATTTATTTATTTATTTATTTGGAGCACCAATGTTACATACACAAATAGTATAACAATAGTAGGTAGGGTTTAAATCCATGTGTTGTAACGTAACAGGTGCACACATATTTCAAAATTTTTGAAATTATGATAATAATTCTGAAAAAGTAACTTAAACATACACTAACTCAACAGAACATGAGATCATCCATGACTTAAACACTCGAGTATCTTAGATTTAAAACATGGAGGACTAACAAAATGTATGTCCAAATCATCATCAACAGTAGATAACTTGTCATACGTTGTCATCATACGCGTTAATGGCATAAATTTACCAAGATTGCTGTTAAACCGAGGCGTCGCAAACGGCTTACGATTTGACCGTCTGGTGGTAGGGCGAGGGACAGAAATATTAATCTGACTTAGTAAATCGGGTGAGTCTATTATGCTGTTTGATATTTTGTATAGTACCGTCATATCTATTATTGTCCTACGATCCTCAAGAGAGGACAACTTAAAATTATTTTAAAAACTTTACCTAGAAGTGACGTCATTTTTCCCCCACTCCCATACCTTGACGCGCTTTATCTCTGTCATTTTTTGTTTGATGGAAAAAAGAAAAAATATGTGTCCAATATTTTTTGATAATCTAAATGACGGACTAAATAAAATAATATTTTGTTTATCCTGTGTACAAGCCTATTCTACTAGCTTTTCGCCCGCGGCCCCCCCGCGTTTATTCAATCTCCGCCCCGTTTTCGGCTTGGGCGTTATTTTATGAACACCCCTTATCGCCTATAATTATGTTGACCTGGGCCACTACGATTATAATTAAAAAAACCGCATCCATATCCGTTGAGTGGTTCGCCTTGTTGAACACGGCTACTACGATGATAATAAAAAAAACGCATCCAAATCCGTTCAGTGGTTCTCGAGTTATAAAAGCGTTTATTCAATATCTTCCCCGTTTCCGGCTCGGGCGTTATTTTATGAACATCCCGTATAGCCTATGTGTTGACCAGAGCCACTACGATTATAATAAAAAACCGCATCCAAATCCGTTGAGTGGTCCTCGAGTTAAAACGGAACAGACAGACAGACTGACCAAAATTCCAACAATTGTTGTTTTGGCCTCAGTACAGTACCAATAACCCATTTCATTTAAAATTTCGCGAAAATATTCAATGTACCGACACGACTTTCTTACTACTTTATTATTAGTATATTTATTATTATTATTAATAATACTACTTTATTATTAGTGTATTTAATTATTATTAGTATATCAGTCACTGTAGTAGATCAGCACGTGGTGAACTATTATTCATAACATCTTTAACTTTAAACACTGTTTCTACTAAAACACCCTTATTATTTTTAAACAATTTCTGCGGAATAACATAAAATGCATTTGTTTTATATTCTTTTTTTATGAGGAAAACAATCGTATGTTGTGCATTTTGCCGGAGACCGAAACGAGCCACCTTTAACGATAAGTTTGCAATGCTTGTTATGGCATTTTTGCTCTTATACCTATGAGCTAAGGTTCTTTTCGCTACGCGGATATCAAAAACAGTTTTTTCAGATTCCGTTTGAAAACATTTTTTGTCGAAGAAATTCTACAGGGTCCCATTTGTTGGTGTTAGATGGAAGATAAGGAATAATTGTTTAATTGTGTGACCAAAAAGCAATATGGTATCACTTGAACTTACAATATAAACAGCTTTTAATACTTGAGAGTCGTGTTTCTATTAGAACAGAGACATGTTTGTTAATCGTTGTGATTAAACGTTAAGGTGATTAAACCGAATCCCGGTGCAAAATGTACATCATAATATTGTTTTCCTTACTTTTGAATAAAAAGTATGCAAAAATTGCGTTTTAAAGCAATTAACGGAAATTGTTTAGTAATTATCAGGGTATTACATTGAAATTCTATCATTTTATGGTTAACATTTTGATTGCATTCGGTTAACAAACTTAAAAGCGTATTTAACGTTGTAATCGAATATAATCAAACTGTGAGGCATAAAATAACATAATTTTAATGCGAATAATCAATTTCCGATAATTGCTTTAAAACGCTATTTTTGCGTACTTTTTATTAAAAAGTAAGGAAAACAATATTATGATGTGCATTTTGCACCGGGATTCGATTTAACCACCTTAACCAAAGCACAGTATTCCTTATGTTATCGTTTCATAGATTTATTGGCCATAAGAGCTGTACATACAAAAGCGACGCGCTGCGTGTTTGAGTTTGCTATGTTAAAATAACTGTAAATGTACAAAGGCATGATAATAATTTATTTATTTATTTATTTGTTCCACCAACAGAATTACATACATTACATACTTATTGCATTTACAAAGATTTTGTTCTCATATGTATCCCAATTATAGGTAGAAACATCATTCTCAATTTGCAGGACAGAAAATAGTGACTAATAACGCGACAATTTTTTTTTTTCTTATATTACTAACATGCATTAGCAAAAATTCAAAATAAAATAGAAATGACTAATAAGACCCTTAATTACAACAATACAATAATAACAATTACAATAATAATGTTTATTAACCATGGTAATTTCTTCATTATCTGAGCAGTGGCAGCGGGGGACTGGATCATTCCCGCCTATATATCACCAGCATACCCCAAGCTCTTAACGAAGAGGGGTTCGAGCAAGTGTTTGCGAAGTTTGGCACGCTGCAGGAGGCATTCCTCAATTCTGACCGTACCAAGAGATTTGGCCTCGTCAAATATGAGACTAATGCGTGAGTACCTGGATGTTTTGAAGGATTTAACTATACTTAAACTGTATAATTATGCGAATTTTTGCAAATTTTCCCGCCAATTTTGTTTTTGGCTATATCTCCGGAACTAATTGTCAAATTCTAATGCAGTTTTTTTTTTCTAAAACTAGATAAAATTTCCTACAAGAAAACATTTTTTTTTTCTTGGATGATGTGGGGAGGACTTTCTCCTTGAAAAAATCTTAGTTATATATATAAATATATGTATGTATATTATATATATATGTCTATTCAAATTTTATAATATTGTTAAAAAAATATAAAGAATAAATAAAAAAAATATATATATATACATAAAACTATACATATATAAAAAAAAAGAAAATTTGGGCCTAAAATTACAATCCACAACTTTTTTTTATATTATTATAATATATATATATATTTTTTTGTTGCCCATCTTCCTCGCTTTCCAAAAATACCCATATCACTAGGTTTATAATACATTAACTAACAATAATTGTTTTTTTTATGATTCGGCCTAGGCGTGACGATCGATCGTTACGACTGTGACTCTAGTGGTACTGTTTGACTATATTATATTAGGCGATTGTTTTACACTAGAGTAGCAGATAGAAAAAAAGGTTGTTTTTATTAGGGTTTACTAAGGCTCCGCTGTCCGTCTGTCACCAGGCTGTATCTCATGAACCGTGATGGTTAGACAGTTGAAATTTTTACAGATGATGTATTCCTGTTGCCGCTATAACAACAAATACTAAAACCGGCCAAGTGCGAGTCGGACCTGCGCACTCCCATACAACAGACATGATTTTTTTGCCGTTTTTATACAGAATGGTACGGAACCCTTCGTGCGCGAGTCCGACTCGCACTTGGCCGGTTTTTATAGGGCGTTTATATTGTTTTCAATGCAGTTCTACATTTTTGTAAGTATTACCGCGATCAACCGATCGATCTTAGCGCAATCGACCGCGATCAACTGTTTGCCGGCTCTTGATCTAAGTAAATGGATTTTGTTGCTAACTACCCACTCATTGGGTGATCCCCGATCTCCCCAAGTTCCAAGTTCCCCAAAGCTATTAATATTAACTAAAAGTTGCACGACTCTGTCTTGACCGAAATTGTGAATGGTACAGTCGCCGAATCAATACTTATATAAGGTTCTACAATTAAAAGTGAAAAAAATAGAGATGATAGAGTAACCCTTTCCACCGGAAAAATATTTTTGCGCGAACTTTTTTTTTACCTTTTCATAGAACTTTAGTCAGCTGATTGGACGAACCACTTTGTATTAAGAAGAAGAAAAATAATAACATCCAAAAAAAATTTTTTTTTCTGGATTGTGATCATCGGTTAACGATGCATAATCTACCTTAGAATTATTTTCACTAATTATTGTAGGACCTTATTATATTCCGAAATAAGGTTAATTTTAACTAAGTAGATACCTACTGATTTTATTTTATTCTAACACTTTTCTACACGTCTGTACGAGGACTGGTCAAGTGAGAACTTTACAAATAATTTCGAAGACATTGTGAATGAATGTATGAAAAATCAATTTGGGGAACTTGGAACTTGGGGAGATCGGGCATCACCCAACTCATTCTTCAATTTATTTATTTCACCGAAAGTGGAGTGAATTAGCATTTCCTTTTTCTTCATTCAAAAATGAATCCTAAGTACCAATCTCAACCTATTTAGGTCAATAAATTACTTACTATTAAAGTCGATTCTTGAAGTTTTAGTGCTGTCTAAACATAATTTTTTTTTCATGTTTCTTTAGAACTTGAAATTTGTCCAAAGTAATATAGCTTCTGTTGTCAACACCAAAGAACTATTTTGGAATGAACAAAATTTAGTTTTGACAGCACTAGAACTGAAATTAAAGCAAAATTGGTAGAGCAACCGCCCGGTAAGCGAGAGGTCCCGGGTTCGAATCCCGGTTCAGAGCTCCTCACGTCCAGATTTACTTTTTTGATTTTCTATACCGCAATGATATAAATTTAATTTGTTATCTCCTTTCAATGGAATCGCCAAATGTTTAAAAAAATATAGAAATTTATTTCTATCATAGTTTTGAAATTAAAGCCTTCAGAATCGACTGTGTTATCCTATTTACTGTAAGTTGAACATGATATGAAAACAAATAAGTATTTATCTTTATGTATAAACACAATTGCATATTTCTGTCTTTGTTATGTCAGAGTGTCTCTCATTCATTAAATTATTGTGGGTGACTGTAGTAGGTGGTAGAGCTAATGCCGCGCTCGACTGTGGAGGTACCACCATCTTACTCGCAAATCCTCCCGAAGTTATTCGGGGGAGAGTAAGAGAACAGCTCTCAGGCAAAACCAAGCGGCCCACCGTTGGTTCAAGGGTTTCGGCACCGCGCTCACCAACCCGCCTCCCCAGCGTGTGTGAGTATGGGCATTTCTTCCAGGAGGACCGCCAAGAGTGGAGAAATCGTGGAAAGGCCTATGTCCAGCAGTGGACGAAACAGGCTGATGGATGGATGGATGGATGGGTGACTGTAATCTTGAATAATATTATATTCAGTTTAAAAAAAAATATTACAAATTTTTCTTTTTGTTACAGGGAAGCCAAACTTGCAATGATGAAATTGAACCAAACGGAACCTCTAAACTTATCAATACGTATAGCAAATAAGAGCTCATCAAGCAAGGTAACTTTATCAATGTCAACATTCAACACAATGTATTTAGTTTTTATAATAACTTGATTTCCAACTTGGATTGTATGTAAACTGAAAGATAGAAACTCTTAACTCTTTACCTCGGTAAAAAATGCACATCATAATATTGTTTCCCTTTCTTTTGCATACAAAGTATGTATGCAATAAATGTGTTTTAAAGCAACATGCGGAAATAGTTTATTAATAATAAAGTCTTCACAAAAAAATTACGTACTTCAGTGTATTACATTTTGTTTGCATTACATTAACAAACTTAAAAGCGTGTTTACAGTTGTAATGTAATGCAGCTAAAATGTAAAGCATAAAATTTTATAAATTTTCATGTGATCACCTAACTATTAACAAGCAATTTGCGCGAAGTGCTATAAAACGCATTTATTGCATACTTTCTATTCAAAAGTAAGGATAACAATATTATGATGTCCATTTTGCACCGAGATCTTCCGTTACCATCTTAACAGCACGTGAAAGCAAGAGAGAATTAAAAAGAAATATACTTATCTGTATCTCTAACGTAGTAAACTTGTTGTGTCTGCGCAATTTCAAATGAAATGGGTTATTAGTATACTAGAACTGAGGCCAAAACCACAATTTTTAGAATTTTTGTCTTTGTGTCTGTCTGTATGTTCCGTTTTAACTCGAGAACCACTCAACGGATTTGGATGCGTTTTTTTTTATTATAATCGCAGTGGCCCTGGTCAACACATGGGCTATAAGGGATGTTCATAAAATAACGCCGAAAAGGGGCAAATAATCAATAAACGCGGGCTGAGCCGCGGGCAAAGGTATTTACCGCGTTCAGTGAATCTTTGCCCCATTTTCGACTTGGGCGTTATTTTATGAACACCCTTATAGCCTATGTGTTGACCAGGGTAACTACAATGATTATAAAGAAAACCGCATTCAAATCTGTTGATTGGTTCTCGAGTTATAAAAGCGTTTATTCAATCTTTGCCCCGTTTCCGGCTTGGACGTTATTTCATGAACACCCCTTGTAGTCGATGTGCTGAGGGTAACTACAATGATAATAAAGATAACCGCATTCAAATCCGTTGAGTGGTTCTCATGTTAAAACGGAACATACAGACAGACAAAAATTCAAAAAATTGTGGTTTCGCCCTCAGTGTAGTACCAATAATAACCCATTTCATTCAAAATTTCGCGAAAATATTTAATGTACAGACACGACTTTTCTACTATTAGTATAGATAGTGTATAAGGTATATAAGGTGACTTAAATTTATGCAGCCAAATTCTTACTCAAGACCCAAGACAAGGTTCGATGACCCTTTTTGTGAAATTCGTAAATTATTGTTTTCGTGTTCCTTACAAACGCAAGCCCTGAGTCAGTTACTATGGGACGTGAAGATTTTATTTTGCGAAATTAGCAAAAAGTGTTATCAATCCGTGTTACTGATCACTTACCAAGCCTCCAGTATGAGTTTGACTGTATGAATTCAAGTCACCTTATATACCTCAAAAATTGAAGGTGCAAAACTGCGATTTCTTCTTGGCAGAGAGACGGTGCCGCTACTTTCTGTCTTGTACCGCAGAGTCAGCAACATCATGAGATGGCACATGAGCATGCCCTTCTTTTAAAACAAATATCGTGTATCTGACTACAATACAGGGTTCGAAATTATCAAGATAATTACGCTGCTTGATAATTATCCGATAATTTGTTATATTGTTTCATAACAAATGCATTATAATTTTAAAATTCATTTTTCAAATTCTACTCGATAAACAATATTTAACTTAACAAACCAATGAGACTCGTGTTCACTCAGCTTTGCCTATGAGACCTTCTTTTTGTGCGTTTCTGCAGCACCTCAGCCGCGCGCGCATCGTCTATTCATACGTATTTAAAGTTATAGCGCTTTAAAAGTAAATGCGTGCGGAAATACAAGTTCGAACACAGTTCACTTTCATGAACGCAATTTTGTTATTATCAATTGATAAATAATTATCCGATAATTTGTTATATTGTTTCATAACAAATGCATTATAATTTTAAAATTCATTTTTCAAATTCTACTCGATAAACAATATTTAACTTAACAAACCAATGAGACTCGTGTTCACTCAGCTTTGCCTATGAGACCTTCTTTTTGTGCGTTTCTGCAGCACCTCAGCCGCGCGCGCATCGTCTATTCATACGTATTTAAAGTTATAGCGCTTTAAAAGTAAATGCGTGCGGAAATACAAGTTCGAACACAGTTCACTTTCATGAACGCAATTTTGTTATTATCAATTGATAAATAATTATCCGATTATTTGTTATATTGTTTCATAACAAATGCATTATAATTTTAAAATTCATTTTTCAAATTCTACTCGATAAACAATATTTAACTTAACAAACCAATGAGACTCGTGTTCACTCAGCTTTGCCTATGAGACCTTCTTTTTGTGCGTTTCTGCAGCACTTCAGCCGCGCGCGCATCGTCTATTCATACGTATTTAAAGTAGCGCTTTAAAAGTAAATGCGTGCGGAAATACAAGTTCGAACACAGTTCACTTTCATGAACGCAATTTTGTTATTATCAATTGATAAATAATTATCCGATAATTTGTTATATTGTTTCATAACAAATGCATTATAATTTTAAAATTCATTTTTCAAATTCTACTCGATAAACAATATTTAACTTAACAAACCAATGAGACTCGTGTTCACTCAGCTTTGCCTATGAGACCTTCTTTTTGTGCGTTTCTGCAGCACCTCAGCCGCGCGCGCATCGTCTATTCATACGTATTTAAAGTTATAGCGCTTTAAAAGTAAATGCGTGCGGAAATACAAGTTCGAACACAGTTCACTTTCATGAACGCAATTTTGTTATTATCAATTGATAAATAATTATCGAGCTATTTTTATCAAGATAATTATCCCCTGCATTAAACCCTGCTACAATATAACCTAAAATCTCTTTTGCTCCAGCGAAACAACCAAGACAGGTACAACAGAAATCAGGGAGAGAGAAGAAGTAACCGCGAACGTGACTATGGGAGCGAACTGAATGACAACATCAGCATTAGCAGTCGAGGGAAATATAGCAGGTTTGTACTTCTTTTTAGGATCCCGTACCTCGAAATGAGAAGACGGAACCCTTGTCCGTCTGTCAAGACAATAATGCCGATTTTGAAGGTTTTAATTTTAAGCTAAGACACTTATTAAAAACGTAATTTTACTAAACTATATTTTGCTATTCTGAAGGGCACGCCAAGCAAAATTAGCAAGTCTTTTAAATGCTCTTAAATTAAACTATTTTTTTTTAATTCAGTCAAATGACAGCTCTAAAATGTGCCTTGAAATTACCAAAACAAGTTAAAATCACTAAGTTGAGTAAATTATATTGCTGTCAAACTAAAATTTTAGTTTGACGTTTATAAAATGGTGACTTGAAATGGCTCTTCGTTTTAACCATACTTAAGTTTAATTTTATGTGTGTCAAACTAAAACTAAAGCCTTCAAAATCGGCTTTACTTTCTCTCGGGCCCCGTTAGAGGTATCAAGTTGAAACTAATACCTCATACCAGTGGCGTGCATCTCATATAGGCAAATACGCAATGCCTACCCTGCGCTTGGCTTAGCTAACTAGACCACTATCTATTTAAATATAGGAAGGTACACACAACAATTTCAATATTATAATCAGGGAAGCTTCACTTGTTCTTTGGCTACACGCATAGCTAAAATTCGATGCCAATTCTCTATGTGTGCATCTGTAATTATACCCCCATGCCATCGCGGCTCGCGCCAAGCACGCACACATTCTCATTAAAATACGCAACGCCTGTTAGAAGCAACAACGTCGAGTCGGACAGTTTGGACTTTTTATCTACCTTTTATAGGGGCTAATTTCGTACTGCAAGCAAGTGTCCGGCTTGTTGCTAATAATATTGTTATAGGTACCTACTGCATTTTTGCGTATGCAAAATGAAGCATAGTCTTATATGGGATAAATTCAAAATTTTGAGTTTTGTGCCTACCCTACTTAAAAATCCTATGCACGCCACTGCCTCATACAGAAGTCTGCAACCCCATAGTGCTGTCACAAAATTTTAACTGAACGCGAAAAAATTCATGAAATGAAATAAAAAAAAAACGGCCAAATGCGTGTCAAGCCACGCGCAGTGTAGGGTTCCGTAATTGCCCAGTAAATTTTATCAGTTGGTCCTCTAATACAGATCGCGCCAAACTTGTAGTCCCGTACATTTAGAAGAACGGCCCATACATTGTCGTGTTTAGAGGGGGCTAAAAGATTGGCTCGACTTGTACTCGTAAAGCTGTAAGGCCTAATTAGCTGTGATAGTTTTCCTTTTAAAATAATTATTTGTATATACTAGTTATATTAAGTTTTTTTTTTATTTAGGACACAAACAGTAATTTACAATATTTAGTTAAAAAACAAATCTTAAATTACACACAGACAAGGAGGTCCCTTAAATATAAGTAAAATGTTATAAGTTAAGCATTGTTGTTCGACAATAATGTTGTTTAAACATTACGAATGTGGTATGAGCACTGTTACAAATAAATAATTTCAATTTGAAATATAATAATGTAATAAAATGGAGCTTGCTTTATTTTTAAAGGAGTTTAGAGAGGTTGCAAAACAATCCACATCTTTAAGTTTATTATTAAATACTTTGCAGCTGCGCCTGAGGAAGGTGTTTTTGGTGTAGTTTGTTGAACTAAAATTAATATGAAACAATGTACCAGAACGTGAGGTTGTACTACGTGGGATTTAAAAAAATATCTTTTCAAGAAGAGTGGTGGAGTCTACGTTATTATTGACAATTTTAAATAAAAATAATTCATCAAGAAAAGACCGTCGGCTTTCAAGTGTGGGAAGATTGTGTCGCCTAGAGGCATCTTCATAATCCAGAAAGTAGCCACGGGTTCTGAACTCAAGAGCTTTAATGAATTTTCTTTGCACTCTTTCAACCGAAGCAACATCTACATTATAGTGAGGGCTCCATACAGTACTGGCAAATTCCAAGATGCTTCGGACGTACGCGAAATATAAAGATTTATAAGAAGATGCATTTTTAAAAGGTTTACCTAAACGGAGTATCATGCCTAAATGCTTGAAAGCTTTTTTAATAATGTGATCGAGATGTGATTTGAAATTTAATTTAGCATCAAGGATAACACCCAAGTCCCTTATCACTTCAACACGCTTGAGCGAAGAGCCAGCTAGTTTATAGTCAAAAATAATGGGATTATGTTTACGAGCAAAGGTAATAGAAAAACACTTGTCAATATTCAGAAATAGATGATTATGGTGACAGAAGTGATTGAGATAATGTAATTCATGTTGAAGTACATGACAATCACGAAGTGATTTTATAACACTAAAATTTTTTGTATCATCTGCATACAGGAGAAAGCAGGACGGGTTCACGAAAGCATCTAAATCATTTATATACAGAGTAAAAAGGAAGGGTCCCAAGTGAGATCCCTGCGGAACTCCTGAGCTGATAGACCGGTACTGGGATACGTAGCCTTTAAGAGAAACAGTCTGACTTCGATTTTCAATGTACGATTTTATCCAGCGGTAAAGGTCACCGTGAATACCAACCTTAAGTAGCTTCCTAAGAAGAACATTGTGTCTAATTTTGTCGAACGCTTTTGAAAAGTCTGTATAAACAGCATCTACCTGGTAACCGTCGGCAAAAGCATTAAAAACGTAGTCAGTGAAAGAAATAAGATTAGTGTCGACACTACGACCACGAACAAAACCGTGTTGTTGTGGCAGAATATGTCTAGAAAATGCAAAAGTAAGTTCTTGGGTGACAATCTTTTCAAAGATTTTTCCAAAAATGCACAATTTGGAAATAGGTCGATACTTTGTTACATCGTGCTTGTCACCGCTTTTAAAGATCGGAGTAATAAAAGCTTTTTACCAAATAGTGGGAAAATATCCTGCAACCATAGATTTTTCAAAAATAATGCATAGTGGCACTGCCAATTCCTTTGCACATGCCTTGATGAAAAATGGATGGATGCCATCAGGTCCAGGATACCTACTCCGAAAATGATTACGATATTTCGATAAACGACCGACACACGACCGAATCTATTTTGCCTTGTCTACCACGAAACACTATCGTTTTCGATATTCAACTAACGTATCGTACAAAGTTCGATCGTGACCGAATGATTTAACGAAATCATTGTCGATGGCTTTTTTTTTCTTTTTTTGCTCTAACAATAACCGGATGTGTAAAAAAAACGTTCCGACAACTTGACATTTCGTCATTGATATCATGCCATCCTTTTCACACTTGATTGATTGTGGTATGTTATCTCCGCTGTCATATTTTTTATTATCATATGAGTGTTTGGGAATGTTGCCAAATGTCAACTGAAGTCGGTACCTATAACAAGTACCAAAACAACGCAGCGTGATAAAAGTTTTTCCTGCCAATTCAACGAAAATAATAAGTAAGTGCTTTTATAATCTTTCCAATGAAATGAACTTTCTTAATGGGTCACATGATAAACAATTTACTGGAACGAAGACCATCCACAGCACACTGCACCAAGTAATACTTTATAATCTCTGACACTGCTTCCTCTTGCGATCCAATTAGATATCTACTGTATCACTGTATCAACAGAATTTCATAGCCCCCAACACTAACCCAAGCATTAACATTGATGTAAGTAAGTTTCCACTGCTTATATCTGTCATAATCTATAATTGGTTTTAGAACGACTGCTGCACAGTTGGACCTGATGTTCAGCTTCCTTGAGCAGCAACCTCAGTTGGCCAAGGAGTGCCTGCGGGACTTGGATGGTCGGGTCAAGGCTAGCCGCCTATGGCAAGAGTTAGCGAATAGCTAAAAAGAAGATATTTTAATAATGCTATAGAAAAGCAACAAATTGAAGACTTGGCCATGTGGCCTTCAAGAAATAAAAAACAATTCTTCAGATTGTATCATTTATGAAGACAAGTACACAGAAAAGAACTCAAAAGACAAGGCGGTATGGCTTAGCACTATAGCCTTTCCCTGAAGGGGTAAATTAAAACCGAAAAAAAACACCACCAAAAAGGTGGTGTCTGAAGGCCGCCGACATGCTGGTGGGAGGGGTGGTGGTTGGACCACCAATGAGAAGGGGGTACTAGATATAATGGGACCAGCCTTTGGCAAGGCGGTCTCAAATGCCAGAGTGCCTGCTTTCCCTGAGGTAAGGATTGTTTTAAAAAATATAGTAATGTTCAAGACTTTCATACCTATAATGATATTGAAACTAAATGGTGCTTGCAATTTAATCGCATTGTTTAATTTATTATTTCAGTCTGGAACTAACATCCATTCGTGAAATAAGAAACTTAGGTCCACTTGCACCAAGCAAACTTAACTCGGGTTAACAAACTTTTTGTTTTGTCCTTTTCACATCAAATTATACTGATAAGGACAAAGCATAAAAAGTTAGTTAGCCCGAGTTAAGTTTGCTTGGTGCAAGTGGATCTTAGACTTGTTATGCAAGACCTACTGACTCATTTAGAATTGGTTTTTAAGAAACCTAGAGCATTGATGAATGTAGCTTAACAAGTTTTAAAATAAAGCTCCAAGTGATATTGCTGTTTTATGTTCAACAGATGCACGTGGCAGAGGCCGTCAGTGGCATCCACCACACACGCTCCTTGCTCGCATGTCAGCGCTCGCAACTGCTTCCTCGAGCATCATCAGTAGTTGGCTGTTCAGGCTGGAGAAGTGTGTGCGAGCTGAGACCGAGCGGGCTAAGGAGATGCGCGAGGCTGTAGTCACTCTTAATGAGATGAGGGATTTTCTGCACGCTTTCGTGGAGTCAACGGCCAGCAGAGCCAATGAATAATCCATCTATCCATCAGCCCGTGTTCGTCCACTGCTGGACATAGGCCTTTTCCAAATTTCGCCACTCATGTCGGTCCTCCTCATCCAGCCGAACCCACGTCCTTCAGGTCGTCGGTCCAGCAGGCACGAGGTCAGCCTACACTACGCTTAGCTGTACGTGGACTCCATTCTAAAGCCTTTCGGCCCCAACGGCCATCATGTCAGCAACAAATATGTAATGATTAATGAATAATAAATAAATTAAAAACACTTTCGAGATAATATTTTTTTTTTATTTGTTAGCAAAATAAATTAAGAGACTTATGTAAAATTATATGGATGTTTTTTTCTGTGTATTTCATGAAGCACATGGAAAATTGTAATAAATTTTCGGTATACTTAAGCATATTTCTCGATAGAAATAATTATTAGAATGAAGTCTTCAAACGCACTTTTTCTCGTTTGACAAAGGGATCATTTACAGAACTCAAACATATATATATGTATATCTAGATATTTTTTTTTATAAAATTAAAAAACATCCTTTTTTCTCTTTTGCGCTGAATCCACCCCTCTCACATTGCGCTTGGAGTGAGTGACAAAAATAAAATTTACATAGCCTCTTAATAAGATTATAGATATTTTCACAATTTCTAAACAGAAGAATGTCACGTATGTAATGTTGTATGTCTCTTCCTTCTCTTTGACACAAAAATTACACACATCCTTAATTTACTTTTATATAAACATTGAAATAAATGTCAAATAAATTATTTATTTTTCATACCAATTCAAAGGGTATCTTGGTGATTATAAACATGTGACTTCACTTGTTTCGTAACTTTAAAAATATATAAAAAATTATTGACTGCATAACATTAAAATTGGTTTAAATTATACTTTACGAAAAAAAAAACAAGTTTAATTTTCCTGCTGAATGGCGAATTCCCACATTTTACCTATCAAGGTGGATCTATTGTGCTAATCTGAAACAAAAATAATATATAATAAGTAATATCATAGGGTGTGATCTGTAAATAGAAGGGTAGGATTTAGTGATAGCACAAGGTTAACTGGACATACAATTATTTCTATCTGTACCAATAATAAAGTAACATAAAATTCTTTGCTGTACATTGATTATTTTTGCAAAATTTCTTATGAAATGGGTTCCCATTGTCGTACTGAGGCCAAAAGTACAGTTTTTTCTGTCTGTATTTCTAGTTTGAACTCGAGAACCACTCAACGGATTTACATGCCGTTTACTTTAGTATCATTGTATTGACACTGGTTGACATATAGGCTATAAGGGGTGTTATTCAAATAACCGACAACTCAAAAACTGAAAGACACTTCCAGGCAAGCCAAGCCACAAGCAAAAACAAGTGTAATATAAAACTAGTTGGTATACGATAAGCATCACCACATAAGTTTGATCAGTAAAGTCCCTGTGCAGTTACAGTTAAGGCTAAAGCAGTTCAATTACAAATGGTATACACACCTTGCTCTGTTTGCATCGAGGGCTTGTACCAAAGCAGCTCTAGCCCTCCGTCTTCGCTCAAGTCCCTGCACAGCTGCATGGTGGTTGGGATCACAGGGATGTGGAACAATGGGAGGCTGCAAGAGCTGCTCCTGTTGCATTTCCTCCACTTCCAGCTCCACAGGGTTCAGTCCGGCACACATGCACTCATTGTGCAGCACACTGCAGGCAATTGTAATTTTGTCAGCGAACTCAGGAGTGTAATGCAACTCTCAAGCTGCCAGTAGGGACCTCCAGCATCCTTTGAATATGCCAAAAGTGCACTCCACGGTCTCCATCCAACTGCTCTAGATGGTCCTTTATCTCACAATCGCGCCAGATGAAAGCATTGTGGTCGGCACCATTGTGGGAGGCATCAATTGCAATAATTATGCAATCACCATCACATAACTGAAATACATGTGAAGTAGTATTTATTTATGTTTGTTTCTAAGGAAACAAATATAGAAGTGAAAGGTAAAACTTAAACCAACAAAGTTTCCATAACATAATAGGATGCAGAAATAGTCATAGATAGGTTAAGAGACAACATAAATATCTTTTTGAATCAAGAATGCAAAAAGGTAACTTATGTAGTATATGATTTACAAGGACTACAAATTAGTTTTCACTCTTTTCTAGTATTTATTTTTGTATGAGTAACTGAAGCTATGAGTATATACATTTATCAAAAATATTTGAAAATTATTAAAAGATTTTGTTTAATACTTACCACTTGAGTGTTTAGTGAATGATAATGCTTCTGATTAAAGCATTTTTCTTCATCTTCTGAGGGACGAATGATGGCTATGTGGGTGCAGTCGATACACTCAATGACCCCTGGCACTGCATATCAAAGAACCTACAATAGTAATATCCTTTATAGTAAAATATGGTGAGGAAACACATTGAGGTGAGTGAGGATAAAGCATTATACCTTCTCTTCAGAACTCCCCTTTGCTCCCTGTTCTGTGGGAAGTATATGTGCCTTTGCACTATCTGGAGAGCATTGAGTGCACTCGTCACTTCACTGTCTGCTGTGCCATGGGAGCATCTATGGTCAATCCCGCGCACGTTTCCGCGGGGATGGAACTGCGGAACAATCTCCTGGCACAACTCTTCGAATAAAGGCCTCGTCAGTCTATAGTGCCTTTCAAATTCTATATCTAGCATTCTATTGACAGTAAGGCTCTCTCGGTGGCTTCTTCGCCACCTTGTACGGTCAGCCTGCTGCTCATCAAAAATGCGCAGCAAAAATGTAGTAAAGTCTTGCCATTACAGCTAAAACATGGAAAAACGTATTATTTATAAATTATGCCACCAATAAATATTATTAAAACAGCCAAAAACATAATAATAATTAGTAAATTTCAAGCTTACGATATTACAACGACACCTCTTGAGCTCTCGTAAGAAATCACGATAGAACTTCTGTCAAAATCGATTTATCGGCCGATGTTCGGAAACTTCAGAGTAAGCATTTCGATCTAACTGCTGTCAAAATGAATTTTCGTTCGAAAATCGATTATCAGAGTACCACTTGCGTCGACTGAACGACATTCGACCGAATATTGCACGATCGATTACGATGGGAGTAAGACCCCAGGATACCTACTCCGAAAATGATTACGATATTTCGATAAACAACCGACACACGACCGAAGCTATTTTGCCTTGTCTACCACGAAACACTATCGTTTTCGATATTCAACTAACGTATCGTACAAAGTTCGATCGTGACCGAATGATTTAACGAAATCATTGTCGATGGCTTTTTTTTTCTTTTTTTGCTCTAACAATAACCGGATGTGTAAAAAAAAACGTTCCGACAACTTGATACCTACTCCGAAAATGATTACGATATTTCGATAAACGACCGACACACGACCGAATCTATTTTGCCTTGTCTACCACGAAACACTATCGTTTTCGATATTCAACTAACGTATCGTACAAAGTTCGATCGTGACCGAATGATTTAACGAAATCATTGTCGATGGCTTTTTTTTTCTTTTTTTGCTCTAACAATAACCGGATGTGTAAAAAAAAACGTTCCGACAACTTGACAATTCGTCATTGATATCATGCCATCCTTTTCACACTTGATTGATTGTGGTATGCTATCTCCGCTGTCATATTTTTTATTATCATATGAGTGTTTGGGAATGTTGCCAAATGTCAACTTAAGTCGGTACCTATAACAAGTACCAAAACAACGCAGCGTGATAAAAGTTTTTCCTGCCAATTCAACGAAAATAATAAGTAAGTGCTTTTATAATCTTTCCAATGAAATGAACTTCCTTTAATGGGTCACATGATAAACAATTTACTGGAACGAAGACCATCCACAGCACACTGCACCAAGTAATACTTTATAATCTCTGACACTGCTTCCTCTTGCGATCCAATTAGATATCTACTGTATCAACAGAATTTCATAGCCCCCAACACTAACCCAAGCATTAACATTGATGTAAGTAAGTTTCCACTGCTTATATCTGTCATAATCTATAATTGGTTTTAGAACGACTGCTGCACAGTTGGACCTGATGTTCAGCTTCCTTGAGCAGCAACCTCAGTTGGCCAAGGAGTGCCTGCGGGACTTGGATGGTCGGGTCAAGGCTAGCCGCCTATGGCAAGAGTTAGCGAATAGCTAAAAAGAAGATATTATAATAATGCTATAGAAAAGCAACAAATTGAAGACTTGGCCATGTGGCCTTCAAGAAATAAAAAACAATTCTTCAGATTGTATCATTTATGAAGACAAGTACACAGAAAAGAACACAAAAGACAAGGCGGTATGGCTTAGCACTATAGCCTTTCCCTGAAGGGGTAAATTAAAACCGAAAAAAAACACCACCAAAAAGGTGGTGTCTGAAGGCCGCCGACATGCTGGTGGGAGGGGTGGTGGTTGGACCACCAATGAGAAGCGGGTACTAGATATAATGGGACCAGCCTTTGGCAAGGCGGTCTCAAATGCCAGAGTGCCTGCTTTCCCTGAGGTAAGGATTGTTTTAAAAAATATAGTAATATTCAAGACTTTCATACCTATAATGATATTGAAACTAAATGGTGCTTGCAATTTAATCGCATTGTTTAATTTATTATTTCAGTCTGGAACTAACATCCATTCGTGAAATAAGAAACTTAGGTCCACTTGCACCAAGCAAACTTAACTCGGGTTAACAAACTTTTTGTTTTGTCCTTTTCACATCAAATTATACTGATAAGGACAAAGCATAAAATCTTAGACTTGTTATGCAAGACCTACTGACTCATTTAGAATTGGTTTTTAAGAAACCTAGAGCATTGATGAATGTAGCTTAACAAGTTTTAAAATAAAGCTCCAAGTGATATTGCTGTTTTATGTTCAACAGATGCACGGGGCAGAGGCCGTCAGTGGCATCCACCACACACGCTCCTTGCTCGCAACTGCTTCCTCGAGCATCAGGCTGTTCAGGCTGGAGAAGTGTGTGCGAGCTGAGACCGAGCGGGCTAAGGAGATGCGCGAGGCTGTAGTCACTCTTAATGAGATGAGGGATTTTCTGCACGCTTTCGTGGAGTCAACGGCCAGCAGAGCCAATGAATAATCCATCTATCCATCAGCCCGTGTTCGTCCACTGCTGGACATAGGCCTTTTCCAAATTTCGCCACTCATGTCGGTCCTCCTCATCCAGCCGAACCCACGTCCTTCAGGTCGTCGGTCCAGCGGGCATGAGGTCAGCCTACACTACGCTTAGCTCTACGTGGACTCCATTCTAAAGCCTTTCGGCCCCAACGGCCATCATGTCAGCGACAAATATGTAATGATTAATGAATAATAAATAAATTAAAAACACTGAGTTAATATTTTTATTTGTTAGCAAAATAAATTAAGAGACTATGTAAAATTATATGGATGCTTTTTTCTGTGTATTTCATGAAGCACATGGAAAATTGTAATAAATTTTCGGTATACTTAAGCATATTTCTGGATAGAAATAATTATTAGAATGAAGTCTTCAAACGCACTTTTTCTCGTTTGACAAAGGGATCATTTAGAGAACTCAAACATATATATATGTATATCTATTAAAAAACATCCTTTTTTCTCTTTTGCGCTGAATCCACCCCTCTCACATTGCGCTTGGAGTGAAATAAAATTTACATAGCCTCTTATTAAGATTATAGATATTTTTACAATTGCTAAACAGAAGAATGTCACGTATGTAATGTTGTATGTCTCTTCCTTCTCTTTGACACAAAAATTACACACATCCATAATTTACATTTATATAAACATTGCTGCATGGTGGTTGGGATCACAGGGATGTGGAACAATGGGAGGCTGCAAGAGCTGCTCCTGTTGCATTTCCTCCACTTCCAGCTCCACAGGGTTCAGTCCGGCTCACATGCACTGATTGTGTAGTACACTGCAGGCAATTGTAATTTTGCCAGCGAACTCAGGAGTGTAATGCAACTCTCAAGCTGCCAGTAGGGACCTCCAGCATCCTTTGAATATGCCAAAAGTGCACTCCACGGTCTCCATCCAACTGCTCTAGATGGTCCTTTATCTCACAATCGCGCCAGATGAAAGCATTGTGGTCGGCACCATTGTGGGAGGCATCAATTGCAATAATTATGCAATCACCAACTAACTGAAATACATGTGAAGTAGTATTTATTTATGTTTGTTTCTAAGGAAACAAATATAGAAGTGAAAGGTAAAACTTAAACCAACAAAGTTTCCATACATAATAGGATGCAGAAATAGTCATAGATAGGTTAAGGGACAACATAAATATCTTTTTGAATCAAGAATGCAAAAAGGTAACTTATGTAGTATATGATTTACAAGGACTACAAATTAGTTTTCACTCTTTGCTAGTATTTATTTTTGTATGAGTAACTGAAGCTATGAGTATATACATTTATCAAAAATATTTGAAAATTATTAAAAGATTTTGTATAATACTTACCACTTGAGTGTTTAGTGAATGATTATGCTTCTGATTAAAGCATTTTTCTTCATCTTCTGAGGGACGAATGATGGCTATGTGGGTGCAGTCGATACACTCAATGACCCCTGGCACTGCATACTTATCAAAGAACCTACAATAGTAATATCCTTTATAGTAAAATATGGTGAGGAAACACATTGAGGTGAGTGAGGATAAAGCATTATACCTTCTCTTCAGAACTCCCCTTTGCTCCCTGTTCTGTGGGAAGTATATGTGCCTTTGCACTATCTGGAGAGCATTGAGTGCACTCGTCACTTCACTGTCTGCTGTGCCATGGGAGCATCTATGGTCAATCCCGCGCACGTTTCCGCGGGGAGGGAACTGCGGAACAATCTCCTGGCACAACTCTTCGAATAAAGGCCTCGTCAGTCTATAGTGCCTTTCAAATTCTATATCTAGCATTCTATTGACAGTAAGGCTCTCTCGGTGGCTTCTTCGCCACCTTGTACGGTCAGCCTGCTGCTCATCAAAAATGCGCAGCAAAAATGTAGTAAAGTCTTGCCATTACAGCTAAAACATGGAAAAACGTATTATTTATAAATTATGCCACCAATAAATATTATTAAAACAGCCAAAAACATAATAATAATGAGTAAATTTCAAGCTTACGATATTACAACGACACCTCTTGAGCTCACGTAAGAAATCACGATAGAACTTCTGTCAAAATCGATTTATCGGCCGATGTTCGGAAACTTCAGAGTAAGCATTTCGATCTAACTGCTGTCAAAATGAATTTTCGTTCGAAAATCGATTATCAGAGTACCACTTGCGTCGACTGAACGACATTCGACCGAATATTGCACGATCGATTACGATGGGAGTAAGACCCCTTGACATTTCGTCATTGATATCATGCCATCCTTTTCACACTTGATTGATTGTGGTATGCTATCTCCGCTGTCATATTTTTTATTATCATATGAGTGTTTGGGAATGTTGCCAAATGTCAACTGAAGTCTGTACCTATAACAAGTACCAAAACAACGCAGCGTGATAAAAGTTTTTCCTGCCAATTCAACGAAAATAATAAGTAAGTGCTTTTATAATCTTTCCAATGAAATGAACTTCCTTTAATGGGTCACATGATAAACAATTTACTGGAACGAAGACCATCCACAGCACACTGCACCAAGTAATACTTTATAATCTCTGACACTGCTTCCTCTTGCGATCCAATTAGATATCTACTGTATCAACAGAATTTCATAGCCCCCAACACTAACCCAAGCATTAACATTGATGTAAGTAAGTTTCCACTGCTTATATCTGTCATAATCTATAATTGGTTTTAGAACGACTGCTGCACAGTTGGACCTGATGTTCAGCTTCCTTGAGCAGCAACCTCAGTTGGCCAAGGAGTGCCTGCGGGACTTGGATGGTCGGGTCAAGGCTAGCCGCCTATGGCAAGAGTTAGCGAATAGCTAAAAAGAAGATATTATAATAATGCTATAGAAAAGCAACAAATTGAAGACTTGGCCATGTGGCCTTCAAGAAATAAAAAACAATTCTTCAGATTGTATCATTTATGAAGACAAGTACACAGAAAAGAACACAAAAGACAAGGCGGTATGGCTTAGCACTATAGCCTTTCCCTGAAGGGGTAAATTAAAACTGAAAAAAAACACCACCAAAAAGGTGGTGTCTGAAGGCCGCCGACATGCTGGTGGGAGGGGTGGTGGTTGGACCACCAATGAGAAGCGGGTACTAGATATAATGGGACCAGCCTTTGGCAAGGCGGTCTCAAATGCCAGAGTGCCTGCTTTCCCTGAGGTAAGGATTGTTTTAAAAAATATAGTAATGTTCAAGACTTTCATACCTATAATGATATTGAAACTAAATGGTGCTTGCAATTTAATCGCATTGTTTAATTTATTATTTCAGTCTGGAACTAACATCCATTCGTGAAATAAGAAACTTAGGTCCACTTGCACCAAGCAAACTTAACTCGGGTTAACAAACTTTTTGTTTTGTCCTTTTCACATCAAATTATACTGATAAGGACAAAGCATAAAAAGTTAGTTAGCCCGAGTTAAGTTTGCTTGATGCAAGTGGATCTTAGACTTGTTATGCAAGACCTACTGACTCATTTAGAATTGGTTTTTAAGAAACCTAGAGCATTGATGAATGTAGCTTAACAAGTTTTAAAATAAAGCTCCAAGTGATATTGCTGTTTTATGTTCAACAGATGCACGGGGCAGAGGCCGTCAGTGGCATCCACCACACACGCTCCTTGCTCGCATGTCAGCGCTCGCAACTGCTTCCTCGAGCATCATCAGTAGTTGGCTGTTCAGGCTGGAGAAGTGTGTGCGAGCTGAGACCGAGTGGGCTAAGGAGATGCGCGAGGCTGTAGTCACTCTTAATGAGATGAGGGATTTTCTGCACGCTTTCGTGGAGTCAACGGCCAGCAGAGCCAATGAATAATCCATCTATCCATCAGCCCGTGTTCGTCCACTGCTGGACATAGGCCTTTTCTCCAAATTTCGCCACTCATGTCGGTCCTCCTCATCCAGCCGAACCCACGTCCTTCAGGTCGTCGGTCCAGCGGGCATGAGGTCAGCCTACACTACGCTTAGCTCTACGTGGACTCCATTCTAAAGCCTTTCGGCCCCAACGGCCATCATGTCAGCGACAAATATGTAATGATTAATGAATAATAAATAAATTAAAAACACTGAGATAATATTTTTATTTGTTAGCAAAATAAATAAAGAGACTATGTAAAATTATATGGATGCTTTTTTCTGTGTATTTCATGAAGCACATGGAAAATTGTAATAAATTTTCGGTATACTTAAGCATATTTCTGGATAGAAATAATTATTAGAATGAAGTCTTCAAACGCACTTTTTCTCGTTTGACAAAGGGATCATTTAGAGAACTCAAACATATATATGTATATCTATTAAAAAACATCCTTTTTTCTCTTTTGCGCTGAATCCACCCCTCTCACATTGCGCTTGGAGTGAAATAAAATTTACATAGCCTCTTATTAAGATTATAGATATTTTTACAATTGCTAAACAGAAGAATGTCACGTATGTAATGTTGTATGTCTCCTCCTTCTCTTTGACACAAAAATTACACACATCCATAATTTACATTTATATAAACATTGCTGCATGGTGGTTGGGATCACAGGGATGTGGAACAATGGGAGGCTGCAAGAGCTGCTCCTGTTGCATTTCCTCCACTTCCAGCTCCACAGGGTTCAGTCCGGCTCACATGCACTTATTGTGTAGTACACTGCAGGCAATTGTAATTTTGCCAGCGAACTCAGGAGTGTAATGCAACTCTCAAGCTGCCAGTAGGGACCTCCAGCATCCTTTGAATATGCCAAAAGTGCACTCCACGGTCTCCATCCAACTGCTCTAGATGGTCCTTTATCTCACAATCGCGCCAGATGAAAGCATTGTGGTCGGCACCATTGTGGGAGGCATCAATTGCAATAATTATGCAATCACCATCACATAACTGAAATACATGTGAAGTAGTATTTATTTATGTTTGTTTCTAAGGAAACAAATATAGAAGTGAAAGGTAAAACTTAAACCAACAAAGTTTCCATACATAATAGGATGGAGAAATAGTCATAGATAGGTTAAGAGACAACATAAATATCTTTTTGAATCAAGAATGCAAAAAGGTAACTTATGTAGTATATGATTTACAAGGACTACAAATTAGTTTTCACTCTTTGCTAGTATTTATTTATGTATGAGTAACTGAAGCTATGAGTATATACATTTATCAAAAATATTTGAAAATTATTAAAAGATTTTGTATAATACTTACCACTTGAGTGTTTAGTGAATGATTATGCTTCTGATTAAAGCATTTTTCTTCATCTTCTGAGGGACGAATGATGGCTATGTGGGTGCAGTCGATACACTCAATGACCCCTGGCACTGCATACTTATCAAAGAACCTACAATAGTAATATCCTTTATAGTAAAATATGGTGAGGAAACACATTGAGGTGAGTGAGGATAAAGCATTATACCTTCTCTTCAGAACTCCCCTTTGCTCCCTGTTCTGTGGGAAGTATATGTGCCTTTGCACTATCTGGAGAGCATTGAGTGCACTCGTCACTTCACTGTCTGCTGTGCCATGGGAGCATCTATGGTCAATCCCGCGCACGCTTCCGCGGGGAGGGAACTGCGGAACAATCTCCTGGCACAACTCTTCGAATAAAGGCCTCGTCAGTCTATAGTGCCTTTCAAATTCTATATCTAGCATTCTATTGACAGTAAGGCTCTCTCGGTGGCTTCTTCGCCACCTTGTACGGTCAGCCTGCTGCTCATCAAAAATGCGCAGCAAAAATGTAGTAAAGTCTTGCCATTACAGCTAAAACATGGAAAAACGTATTATTTATAAATTATGCCACCAATAAATATTATTAAAACAGCCAAAAACATAATAATAATTAGTAAATTTCAAGCTTACGATATTACAACGACACCTCTTGAGCTCACGTAAGAAATCACGATAGAACTTCTGTCAAAATCGATTTATCGGCCGATGTTCGGAAACTTCAGAGTAAGCATTTCGATCTAACTGCTGTCAAAATGAATTTTCGTTCGAAAATCGATTATCAGAGTACCACTTGCGTCGACTGAACGACATTCGACCGAATATTGCACGATCGATTACGATGGGAGTAAGACCCCTGGTCCTTTATTTACATCGACAGCCTTTAGGTGTTCCAGGGGCCTTATTGTCTAACTTTAATTGCAATCGCCATACCTTCAAGGGTATCGTGACTACAACCGTGATTACGACTATAAATTGGAATCGTCTAAGTTTTAAAGTCACAATCGCTTTGAATCGCTGAACGAAATGAATGACCAACCAACCAAAAAAAAAATTAAAGTGACTACGAAACCGCTAGCGGCTTCCTTAGTTTTAATCACAGACATACAGACTAAACCTAAGGATTAAATAGCGTTGGCAAGTTTCCATACAAAAACCAAACGACATTTAAGCTACATGGTACGAAGAAACTTATAAAAATAGGTTGTTTTGGCTGGAATATGCTTGAAACATATTTGTTAATACCTAAACTAATCTCTCGTATAAATTTTGTTTGGAAACAAGCAATATTTATATCTAAAAGAGCCCGTAACTCACTGAGCTAAAATTGCTTCAAGTCAACTCTATGCGTTTATTATTAATGTTTGGTCTATGGTTTTAAATTTGTTCGGTCGCGACGACGAGAAAAGCGAGGAGGAGCGGTTAGGTTGACATGTAAGCACATATTAGGGAGCCAAGCGAAGCGAAGCGGAGTGGGGCGACCCGCGTAGTTTTAAAATAATTCACGATAAGCAGAAAAAAAAGTACCGAGCCTTTTCGATGACTTACGGTTCAATTTATAAAATTCAAGGACCGCTTCCCTTTCCGAACTGTACATTGCAAATTTAACTTTATTAGTTCAAGTTAAGGAAGATATTCCACCAACTAAAATATGACATGGTCGGTGAACGAATAAAACATGGAAGCAGTCCCTTACTAGCCACCGTTGTTTATCAACACCGGAAAAGATATACGTAAAGTAATGAAACATTAAACTTTTGTTGCATAACAATTAATGTTATAGTTAATAAGTCAAGGTTGCTACTAGCGAGCGGCCGAGTTTATGAGCCACACCCACCACGGTCGAGTTTTCGTTGCGCTATAATGGAACGCTAGTAATAATGATTCCATGTTTTATTCGTTCACCACTTACGGTTCAATATTTTAAAAATCAAGGGACCGCTAGCGGTACCGTAGTAACTTCCAATAAAAAACCCTAGGTTAGGGATGTGGTACCGAAACAAAAGTATCGAGTTTATTCAAGTATCGAGTATACTCAAGTATACTGTACTAAAGTGTACTGTTTCGTTCAAGTGACCAAAGTTATAAATAAAAGCACGAATTGAAACGCTCAAACGAAATTTCAAAAAGTTGCTGTCTGCAGGGATGTCTACTCTTTCCAAAATAGATCGATTTCGAATCGTGGTGAATTTACAAATTTAAATTCACAAAAATCGATTCAAAAATTGGAACAGAAATTCACACAATTAGCGATAATTAATTTAAAGCATTAATTTTTCCTGAGTTTATTGTAAGTAAAGTTATGTAGTTGTTTTCTCATAAATAAAAAATTAAAGAAATATTTTTTTCAAGTTTTATTGCCAAAGTTAC
Organism: Ypsolopha scabrella; assembly: GCA_910592155.1. Classification (NCBI taxonomy): domain Eukaryota; kingdom Metazoa; phylum Arthropoda; class Insecta; order Lepidoptera; family Ypsolophidae; genus Ypsolopha; species Ypsolopha scabrella. The sequence continues at coordinate 7,983,191 of OU342986.1, forward strand.
TTAAAATGGACATACAGAACATTATTATTTTGTTAATATTATGTAACAATATTTCTGTATGATGAGTTTCATACACTAGTAAAGCTGGGGTGCTAACGCTAGGGGTATCTGTTAAGGGATGGTGACTCCGAAGAGAGCTAAGAACCAAACTCAACAAGTGATGATCGAACACTGCTTTATTGGTATTGTTTTCACTAAATAATTGCTAAATACAAAGTGCAAGCAGCCAAAATGTAATTAATTACCTAGGTAAAACCTAATTCACTAAAATGTACAAGTGTACGTTAGCTCGTACAATTTCTAAGTCTCAATTACCTACCCCAACTTCCTATCTTCAAATGTAAGGCTCTTCATAAATAATAATTTTGAATTCAAATACTTGCCGGAAACGTAATTAAATGTGGGTATGTAATCTTTTTATTTGTATGTTATTTGTTCGCAAAATTTTCCGAGAAACCGCAAAAAATCGTGTCAACGATTCTGCGGTTGTATGGATCGATTCTAAGATCGAATCGCTTCGAAAAAATCGATCCAAAATCGATTTTCTTGGCCCCAATTAATCGATCTTCAAATAAATCTATTTAAAATCGACATCCCTAGCTGTTTGTTTTCTTCGCAAGGAAGTTTTGTTTTGCAAGAAGTAAAAACCGAACAAGGAAATGTTTTTAAACTAGGACTGAAATTCATGAGGTATGTAAAAATGTTTATGATTAATTGATTAGTTACCTAAGGTACTTGTCCTACGCTTGTAGGCCTCACCTAAATATTTTGGCGGTTGTATATGAAACAGTGGTGTCTATTCGGTGTAACACGACTTATTTTACAGGACTAAACTTAATTTAAGCATTGTGTCTTAGTCTTTCTGCATCGGAAAAGGACAGGGCGCTTAAAATAAGGATAGTCCTGTCAAACAAGTTAAGTCGTGCTGCACCGAATCAACACCATTACCAGGCGGCGCCCAAGCGAAAATTTTCTAAGTCTTTTTTCCCATAGTGCCCCCTTATCTACACCCCAACCTTAATTTCTCTTAACAAAATATTATATCATTTTGCTTACAGAATGCCTGCTCAGAGAATATTGTTAGAGAGAGAATTAAACAAAATGTTAACAATCGGTGGGACCAACTATCTGAAAGGCTTAATCGTTTAGGCAATGGCGCTACAAAATCACCTAGAGAATGAAGAGTTGTATATGTGTATACACAGAAACCTTTAAAGAGTGGAGCATTATGAATATTCTGGGGAGAGACAGCATATTTGGAGAGATATCGGTGTGCATTCCATTTCCAGTAAGTGTTATGTTTCATCAATAGCTCATTTTTCTGCCCTTTGCAAGGTATGCCTCCTTTTTTTTACACCACCAATACCTATCCTGGGCCAATATCATCCATATTCTACCAGCTAGCGTCTAAATGTCATCGGCCCACCTAGCTGACGGTATGCTGAATTCTCTTTAGCATTATGTTTGCTGGGTAATTTTAAATTTTTGAAACCTCTTACAGAAAATCTTTTCTTGTTATTGACATGTAAATACATATTTAAGTTTAAGTATGTCAAATGCTTTTATTTTTTAATTAAGTTGGAAATAAAATTTATAAGCAAATATTAAATTTGATGTATATAACTTTTCAGGAACCTGCAAGTTATTCTCTAAAAGATTCCAGCGAACATCCTAGATTTGCAGGTTAATAAGTTTTAATATATCTAGTCTTTAGTTGGGAATGAAAGTTGAGTTTATTTTTTGTTACATTACTGAGTTCCTTTAGTCTTAAATGTGTAGCCTTATAAGGCTGACATTGTCGCTGTGCGACAAAACCTTTTTCTAATAAAGATTATAAAAAAATACATTCTTTCTGTGTTATTGCTACTTATCCAATTTTTTATTGAATATTTTTATCTTTATATTATTTATAGAGTCCAGTTGTTTGAAGCACAACATGCAGGCTGCTGCGCCTCTGGTGGCAAGCCCCCAGGCCTCGCTACTGTCTCCTTTGCCCAGTGCGCGAACCCAACTCTCACTGATTAATGAAAACACCGCCTCTGATCTACCAGTCATGTCTATGCCTGCAAGATAAGCACCAAAACAACAGTGGATGGCTTTCTTTTTGCAACATTCTCCTTTCTAGCCACTATCTATGGGTCAGCCTTTACTCCTCTACCAGCGCCATCAAAATTGTTCTTGTCATACTAAAATGTAACTCATATATAAAATAAACTGTATTTCTTATTACTATATTTCTTATATCTGTATTTCTGATCAACCAGTCACGTCTATGCCTGCAAGACAAGCAGCACAATCCTATACAATACAATCCTTTGTTTTTGCGGCATCAACAGTGGACGGCTATCTTTTTGCAACATTCTCTTTTTTAGCCGCTATCTATGGGTCAGCCTTCCCTTCTCCACTGGCACCATCAAAGTTGTTCTTGCCATGCTAAAATGCAACTCATACATAATATTTACTGTATTTCCTATAACTCTCCAACAATCTGTATAAATAAATAACAGCTCCATGACCGCTGACTGACTGACTGAGAGACAAGGTACAGCCAAGAACGCTGAAGGCGAAAATACATAGGTAGTAACATAAAATTGAAGATCCTTGCTATTGAAGTTCATTATTACATCTAGGCCTAGCTAGAAGCATTGATAGGTCAATGTCTAGAGGTGCACTAAGAAAGCATTTATCGAAATTCACCCCTCAGTGGTGTGGAACTGGGTGAAAACTTGTGTATCGAACATGCCTTCCGAACATGGTACAATGGGCTGTTTTAAACCCAAAACCTCATGGACGAAGTCGTAGGCATGCTCTAGTTACATGAAAAGTACAAAAAGTGCATAATAGATGAGTAATTATTACAAATTTGCCTAAAAACCGTTGAAAGAGGCAGCCTATTTGTGAAATCCTTCATTTGACATTTCCGATAGCTTTCAAAGATTTGATTTGGATACGCGATACCATTTTATGTCAAATTTGTGATATCTTTCACTCAAAATTGCGATCACAAGCACAACGACTCGAAATGACAGCTCATGTCCAATAATTGCGGTGTGAAGTTCGTCGATAGCATCCTTCAAATGTCAAATTCATGGGTATGGCGATTGCTGTTAAAAGTTAGACAATACGGCCCCGATACCAATTGTATGCAAACTAGTGATATCGTTCACTCAAAATTGCGATCACAACCACCATGACTAGAAATGACAGCTCATGTTGAATAATTGCGGTGTGAAGTTCGTCAATATCCTTCAGATGTCAAATTCATAACTATGGCGATTGCAATTAAAGTAGACAATAAGGCCCCAGGACAACATCAGCTGAAGAGATATTAACTGGAGAATCGTAAGAAGATTCTGGAGTAGAAGACTGGATATTGTCTCCACCAGGTTCGAAAACAGAGTGAAAATAACTATTAAACATATCACTTATCTCGTCACCGCTGGTTGCAGAAACTCCTTCGTAAAACATGGCTTCAGGGACCTCATTACATGACTTTTTTGTTTTAATATATGTCCAAAAATGCTTTGGATTATGGTTTATTTTATCTTCAGCAAGGGAAATAAAATTATTACAGCACTCTTTTTGAAGTTTATTTTCTCTTGACCTCAATAACTGGAAGGTTTGGTAGTCACGCGGATTTCTGTGCCTTTTCCAGAGTGTGTGAAATTTTCGTTTTTCTTTAATTACTTTAATCAGAGCAGGTGTATACCATACAGGATATACTGTATTTGGAGATACTCGACGACGCGGTATCTGTAATCTAATTAAATCTTGTAGTATACTATAAAAATAAGTTACCGCATCTTCGGTGCCCATTTCTCGTAGGGTATTCCAATTAATAGATGACAGACATTTGTTCACTACCGAATACTCGGCAGAATGAAATAAGAGCTTTACCCGAGTTTTTTCTTTTAAAATGGGATTATATGACACTTTTAACGAAATATCAAGAGGGACGTGATGGTTATCAATCTTTGAAAGGGGGACAGAGCACTCTGTAAGAAAACAGTCGAAATTAGAAAAAATTAAATCCAAAATACGGCTTTTTGAGTTTTTACAAAAATTAAACTGATTTAAGTTAGACATGGCTAAGAAATCGGAGATCAGACTTACATATTTGTCAAAAGACGGATTACTTATAAAAAGATGATTTGTACTGAGATCCATTTCCCGTAAAGCGTATGTGACATTAAAATCACCGGTAATGAAAAATAAATCATCACTTATATTAAATAAATTACAAAAAAAAACTGCTTCTGGGAATTTTTTCACATATCCATAAACATGTGTACTTTATAACTGTTACATTTTAAATAACAGCAAACTTCTTTGAACATGTTCACGTTTACCCTTCGTTCCTGTCTTGCGCTGAATAATCGAACTTCCGCAGGCAACTAATCTACTAACTGAGTATATGTGATCTTGTGATTTATGGGGAAAAAGTGTTTCTACAACATAACCATACTTTAACAGTTAATCCCATTTAAATATTCGTGTTTAGTGTTATTTTAGAAAAAGTGGAAATACAAAAATAAATTGTGGACACTACTAGTCTTCACATCGATCTATGGCTGATTTGTTCTTCACAAGTGCTAAGCTATTTCACTCAATGCTGAATTATAGACCACAAGTGACACTCGTAGAGCCTTTAGCCTTAAATCATGACTAATACTGTTCACTAGTCTGTCCGCCATTTTTACTTCATCGACTATGGATTATTATAGATTTTAACCTTTTTCTTTTTGTTAATTTTATACAATAACGGGTGTAAATAGACTGCTGCCATTAAATGAAACCACATACTCTACCGACCCTACTGAACCACTTTTCCCAAGAATCATACCCGCGGACAACCTTAGTTTAGACACAGGTAATATAATAGTTTAGGAAATAATTTAGTTCCAAACAAAAATAACGCACCGACATACGGGCGAGTATAGAGAGAGCGTCGTCCATGAAATGTACACATTTGTTGTAACTTGTAAGTGCTGTTATAGGTAACACACTGTGACCTATTCTCGTGCAGCAAACCTAAAATAATACAAGCTCATTTTAATCTGCGTTAAAGCCTATTTTGCAATGAAAAGTTTTAGGTTATGGCAGCTCTAATATATCTAATAATTAAAAAATTATTTTAAGTATTTTTCACACTTCCCTTTTTTTATTTATTATTTTATAAAATTTTGTATTCATTTTATTGTGTGTATTTTACTTATTTATTTATTTTTTGTCTATTTTATTATGGATACGCATTTTTTACTCGTGTTTGCAGCCAAAACTAGTAAATTTTCATGTCTTCACGGAGAGACAATATTTTTTTAATTAGTTATTATTATTAGTTACATCGCATGTGTCACAACTCGCGGCCTCTGACAGAAGATCAGCGTCACAGTTTTGCTGTGGCATTTTGTTGAGTCAGAGACCTTTTTGTTTGCTGCATCATAAGTAGATGGATTGTTAAAACTATTTATATTTTTTGTATGTGATTTTGTATTGATGTAGCATTCAAAATAAACGTCTTTTCTTTCTTTCTTTCTCTAAATCTAATATTTGCTACACGAGAATAGGTGTCAATACCTTGTTAATCAGACATTGTTCAGCTCTTGAAGTGACTGTTACATTTAGAGTGGTAATATAATGTTGATATATTCATTTAAATAATGCTAAGAGCTGAATGAGCCCAAATTAGAGCTTTATCAACAGAGAATGCGCTGTCTACGCTGTTATTTGGCATGTTTATACAGCTCAAGTTTCCACGGTGAACTGTAAAAATGCTATCAGGCTAAGTGTAAAAAAAAGTGTACATTTGCAAAAAAAAATGTGTCTCACAGACGTATATTTTTATAACTTAGCTGTTTTTACCTTTTTGGAAAGTTTAAAGTGTTTTTCTGTTAGAATGGTTTGTTATCTGTGAATGATGATAATTTTGTTATTATCAAGCTCTCCGTCATCAAATTATGAGCATGTCCCATTACCAGATTATACAAAACAAATGTTGCTTATTTTTACTGTATGCTCTTTTGAAGTAAATTTTGTATTAGAATCGTTAGAAGACACATGCAGCTTGAATAATTATAATGATAGGTATTTTTAGAAGCTAAAGAAAGAAAGAAAAGAAAATAAATTTAATGCAAGAATAATAAAATTACAAAAATAAAACATAATACAAATTTTGGTACATTGCACATAATTTAAAAAGTAAATTTACCAGGGGTCCCCAAACTCAGCTACGCTAGTAACTTGGGGTAAGTAAGCTAGTAAGCTCTCTAATCTTTTAAAATAAAGTTTTAATAATGTCCCACGATTTTACATCTGTGTCACACATCTGTACAACGATGATTTTTTTCGGTAATTTTGTCGCGGAATCTACCGCGGAATTAATTTTTATGCTCCGGGAATACCTGACGGAATGTCAGGTGATAGAAGCGTCGCCGTATTTGAACGCGCGTATAGTTTTTGATTGTTGTGAAACGGACGGCTGGAAAGCAAAAAAAAATAACATCTGTATAACGGAGGTTGTGTAGACCGAAGGTGAGGTGAAAAAAAATACACGCATTTTTTTTCTGCTAGTATTCATTGTGATTAGCCTAGATTTGTTTTGATTTTATTATAAAACGATTTTTTTCATTTCTTTTGGAAGTTATAAGATACAACGAAGTTACATCTGTGCAATATTTCGGCGCACAGATGTAATTTATCGTTGATCAGATGTAGGATTCTCCGAATTATGTATGTCCATAAAGGCGTGTAGGTAAAGAAAAATTCTAATAAAATATTGTTTCTTTTTGTTAATTCAACTATAATTTCAAAATTAAGAGCCGTATTAAAGGATTTATGTTTTAAAATTCTAATTTACAGAAACTAATTGAAAATTTCATATGACAGTGTTCTGTAAAAAATACGTAGGTATATAGGTTTATCAGAGTAATAATTTGGCACAATTTTAATTTAAGCCTTTAACTTTTAAATTAGTTCAATAAATTTTTAAAAATTAATCTGAGGCGGTGTCTGTTTCTTTATTAAAATTATAGACTTAACCGTGTTTATTATTTTTACTATGTATGCATCATTATCTTTACACTTGGACAACATTTGTGACATCTGTACAACAATACCTCTGAGCAACAAACTTGAACATCTGCGTTACGGTACACTTTTTTGAAACTTATCCATCATACAGCACTTTGGTGCTACTTGGGATAAGCCGCGATTACACCATCCGATTTATTGGCATCCTAACTAGGATCCTAATTAGGACGCGTGAAGAAACAGACCGTCTTAAACGCGATTACACTGTCCTAAGTCCAATCCTTTCCAAGTTAGGATACCGATAAATCGCATGGTGTAATCACGGCTTTAAGAATATGTTACTAAGCAAAACTTCAACGAATTAGCCAATGACAGTGATGCATTTCATAGTTGCGCACCGCCTAACTTGAAATTCTCAAATGTGAAATCGGGGGCACGTGTGCTTATGTGCCCCGCTGTTATTACACGTTCGATTTGTATTGAGAATATTTACAAGAAACATGGAGTGAGTGGGGTTCGAAATAGAACCGTTTAAATCTAACAAAGTTCTAAACATTAGACCAAGTTCTTAAACAAACAGAAAACCGCTAACTGTCGGTGCATAGCGCTACGTTCAGTTTGATCGTCGAACGACGGCCGCCTAACATGCATGCCATCTCTGTTGCACGCGTCGAATTTGCATACGCTATCCTGCTGTCAATGTTAGACGGGCGTTGTCCAACGATCGCAGCCCAAGGCCTGCAGTTGGCCCTGGATTTAGTCTCTACCGTCAACCTATCGATCGATACGCTTCCGATTTCAGTCGATAGTTTTATCGGTATAGATTTTAATGATTTTTGATAGTGTCTACCGTAGAACTATATATAATCAGTCTTAATCTGCGAAGTTTCAGCCCAATTGGTTCAGTAGGTACAGTGTGTAAGAGTAACATATAAACTTTTTATAGAAACCATTGGAACTGATTTATGGGATAGTAAAAAGTAGCTTATGTCCTACTCCAGTAGGCCTACCATGAGTTTTGGTCACGATCTCAGACTGTTTTTCTTTAGTCTGAGGTCACGATGCACGTTAAGCGCCCCTAGCGGCTTACGAGAGGAACTACGATTTCTCAATAAAATTCAAAAAGTAGCTTATGTTCTATTCCAGGTCTAGAACTACATTTGTGCTAAATGTTACTAAGGTGAGTCAGGGCAAGTGCGCCTCAGGGGTACGTGCACCCACTGTAAAATCTCAAAAACTACTGGTACGAGACTCTTAACGAGATTTGACATCCATGTAACAAAGTAGAACGAAGTATCAGTCCGGAGTCCGGAGATAAAAGCGTGTTAAAAATTGAGAAATATCTCACAATATCCACAGTGTTTCGATAAACAAATGAGATGCTCGTAATTTTCTTTTTATTAGCAAAATTAATGATTTTTTAAGCAATTGTAAATCTTTACCTCAAAATAATAATTGTCGAGAGGGGTAAGTGCGCCTAAGTACTATAATCGAACTTGGTCGTATGGCGCAGTTTCCCCAAGGCAGCAATTACCAACCATTAGGGGGCAGATAATTTTCTTTGGTAAATTTACTTCATATACAAGGTGACATTAATTTATTCAGCCCAATTTAAACTGGAGGCTTGATTAGTGACCAGTATCACAGCTCGATAACACTTTTTGCTAATTTCATGAAATTAAGTGTTGACCTCCCACAGTAATTGACTCGGGACTGGCCATGCGTTTGTAGGGAGCACAAGGTATTTATTGTTTTGTAGGTTATTGCTCTGAGATCTTGATACTGAGTTATTACCGAATCTTCAGTGTGAGTATGGGCATTTCTTCCAGGAGTACCGCCGAGAGTGGCGAAATCCTGGAAAGGCCTATGTCCAGCAGTGGCCGAAACAGGCTGATGGATGGATGGATGGACATGTGCAAGTCATAATATAAAGAAGATATATTGTGTTGAATTCACATATGAAAAAAGTATGGTGCACTTGCCCCCACTCACCGTAAACATTTCTAAAAATAAAGGAATGTTTGATTTATTTTTTTATTCGGTCGTTGAAAGAAAAGCAGATTATGAACCTCGCTAAAGCTAAGGCTCCAAACTCACCACAGACGTATAATATAGTTGCAGACCTAAAATTAATAATAAACGCATAGAGTCGTCGACGCGTGGCAATTTTCGCTCATTGAACTTCGGGCTCTTTTAAATATAAATATTGCTTGTTTCTAAACAAAATATATACTAGTTAGCGATTAGTTTAGGAATTAACAAATATTTTCCAAGCATAAGCCAGTCAAAACAATCCATTTTTATACGTTTCTTCGTACCATGAAGCCTAAATGTAGTTTTTTTTGTTTGGAAACTTGCCACGCTATTTAATCCTTATGTTTGATCTGCTACTTAGTAATAATTTAATGTCTGTGAAACTCACACTCGATGTAAATTAAAAAAATCACTTTCTGCTTGACGCAACAATCTGCGAGTTTTTCTCAGATATTCATGTCATGAAGTCATGACTATATAAACTTAATTTTAATTTTATTTATTTAATTAATAATAATTATTATTATTATACACATCGGCACGTAAAACCTACGGAGATGATGCTGTGGCAATCTTGACTCTTGCTTGACATGTTAAGGGCCCTTATTACCTCAATTCGCAGTCCTGCTTTAACGTTTCTGCTTTTTATCTGTCTATCCTACTCTAATCAGATGCCGCGCACGCAAATACATCCGTTATTTTGAAATCGCCGCTGATAGTTTTTTCATTTTTATGTTACAGTCTGCAGCTGCTTTATACTAATATCAGTTATATTATGCAAAGTTTCAGATCTAATTTCAAGTATTCATTGAATGCTATCGGTTTATTGTACGGTTTGGAGGTAACTTTGTAATTTTTTTCCATCGAGAAAATTTATCGGAATCAAGTTTTCACAACAGCATGGACATAGCATTAGTCCTCAACTTTGTCATATATTACTTTCAGAGTGATTGTTGCAGTATTTGTTGGTATAAAACAGGATCATGCGAAGCGAAGTGAGGTATTATACGCGCTTAAAAATAGTTATCCTGTATGTATTTGTACATTTTGTTTTGGCTCTTGCTATATTTATACGTAGAAAGTTAAGCCGGAAACCACTCGGACACCCTAGTTGTGTTGATAACAACTAATAAGCAAACATACTCGTATACACTGATCGCCCTTTAGCGACCAACGACTAACCGGCGCGGCGGCGATTGTCACCCACAGTGACATCACTCATTCCGCGCCGATGAAATAATTACATCAATATTTATGATTTTAATGCTAATTCAAAACTGAAATTCTCGTTGGCCTCATTAATGTGCTAAGAGTGCGAATTAGGCCTACAATATTTGCCTCATTTGAAATATTGCCATGTTGACCGATTAGTCAAGTAATTTCCTAATAAAGGTGAATGGAACGCATTTGGCTGATTACTTATTTTCTTTTCCAATATTTTTCTCGTCGTTTTGAGGATCCTTGTAAAACAAGACAAGGCTTACAGAAAAATGATTGTGTAAAGTTACAAAATGGTAGTATAAAGTTGCATAGTTTGACTAGGCATATACAGTTTCTGTACAAGCCTGAATAGCATAAATCTCTTGCATCAAATAATTTAAAAACAAAAAAGTATAACCAATCTGTGGTTTTTGTTTCGACCAATTACAGAAGCCGAATTCGTATACAAAGTTTTCATTGGTCGCTGTCAATTATTCTGAGGCCAATTATCGCAACGTAAAAATTGCGCTTGAACAGCGATTTTCTCGTTTGCCTGATTCCATTCCTTCCATGCGGTTATTTAACAATAAATTACTTGAAAAATCAAGCTATTTTGGACAAATCTGTTGTTTTGTGCTAAATTAGTTATTTGTTTATTGTTCAAGGCATAATCTATACTATTTAAAAGTTGTGTTACTTGAAATCGCTTTGTCGATTTTCAACTTCGGCCATGTCGATGTTGAAAACATATTTAGGCTCCCTGCTTGAGAATAATAAGAAGTAAGTAATGTGTAGACGATTCGAGACGAATTCCATTCTTGTTGAACGTTTCTTTGACGGTATTATGTATACCGGACAAGACTTGTTTTGTTATTTGATCCTCACCGCCGGTCTAGAAATTATCAGCTTCATAGCGAGTTTTTACATTCAGGCTTCGGTATTGCCCTTCGCTACACCAACGAAGAACAATAAAAGAGGTAACGTAAAAACTTGCCGTAAATTGAGGACTTTATTTTGTTTCAACTGGTTACTCTTGCGAGGGTATTTTCATATTTACGAAAGTGCGTGTTTATCTGCATACAAGTTTCACTTTGTTTAAGTTGTCTTCATTTGTTTCAGGAGTGAAACAGTTCTGGGCGATGAAACTTATGTAAGTACCTACTACAAAACATCAAATTTTTCATTTAGTTTTCAACCATTTGCTCATGCGTTTGAGGAGTAGATAAGGGGAGCTACAGGGATAAAGTTGTTTCTCAACTCAAAAGTGAGCTGGTAGGTTAGGTATGGCAAGTTTTGGAATGTAGTGAAGAGACCTCCATGCTTAATCTTCATTGTGAGACCATGTACAGCAAAGCGTAGCGTAGGCCGACCACGTGCCTGCTGGACCAACGATTTGAGGGAGGTTGCAGGTGTCGGCTGGATGAAGATGATGGAGTAACACCAAGAATGGTGAAACTTGGGTCCAGCAGTGTATGAATACAGGCTGATGATGGATGGAAGTATGGATATTTTGGCTCATAATTTTTGATTTATTAATTTCAGAGATAATTAGGGCGGTAAGATATTCTTTTGTACACTGATCCCAACTTTCCTGTAGACTGAAAAATTGCAGACTAGCTGCGTTTGTTATTGGCTAGTATTCAATATTACCCAATCAGAAATGCTAGTTCTGCTATTTTCATTCTACGGTTAAAATGGGGGTTCTGTAGGTAATTCAAAAATTTCTCGAAATCTATAGAATTTTTGTAATCATGCATACATATATATGCTCACGCCTGTCTCTCAGATGGGTAGGCAGAGAATAATGATATGATTGCTACGATCCTGTCACACCTTTTGCTGCTTCCACATCTACTACTTCCACTTTGTACTCTGCCTATCCTCTGTATGTTGCCAATTTGGTCAACATAACCTCTTATGGCAGCCGGGTCGACCTTTACCTTCTACTTTTACATCTACATACATTTCTTTTCATTCATCCTCTCTGTATGCCCAAACCTGATGCCTAAAGGACTAATTGAATGTTGCAGGTCCCTCTGCAAGATACATAGCATTATTCGGTTCCATCCATCCATCAGCCTGTCATCGTCCGCTGCTGGACATAGGCCTTTCCAATATTTTATCCATCCATCCATCAGCCTGTTTCGTCCACTGCTGAACATAGGCCTTTCCAGGATTTCGCCACTCTTGGCGGTCCTCCTGGAAGAAATGCCCGTACTCACACACGCTGGGCACGCGGGTTGGTGAGCGTGGTGCCGAAGCCCTTGCACCAGTGACGCCGCTGCCCGTCACCAGTCTGTTTTATATAAGGCCCGGCAATTGGGGATGGATATACCGCCATCCATCGGTCTCAGGCAATGGTGGGCCATCTGGTTTTGCCTGAGAGCTGTTCTCTTACTCTCCCCCAAACTTTGTCCTTCCTTTGTATGTTGCCAATGTGGTTAAGATATGTCTTGGATTTCGCCACTTTTTATACTATACGGACACATTATGTTCTATGATAGCGGCGACTTCGGTCGAGCTTTACCTTCCACTTGAATAATTGTGATGTCATTGTACCCACTTGAAATTTCTAAGCATTCTTATTTTCTATTCTAGTCTGTCAATTCATTTGTTGATTTATTTAATAAGTAAAAATTCCAAGTCAAAAACGGCTAGAATGGTTCCTGTATAAAAGTTCCTATAACATAACAGAATCGACAACATTACAAATTAATAATCGGTGAAAAACTGAAAACCATTTCGAGATATGGGCTTTCTGAGCATCATTTTTTTTTTCAGAATTAAATTGTCATGAGATTTCAAAAAACTAAAAATATGGTAAACACAGGATTTTAAAAACAATTTCCTTTGCTCTTAAGTTCTTGCCACACTTCTGCTATGTGACACCAGACATAAACATGCCAAGCTTTTTTTTTAAGAATCCATTGGTAATGTACGTCGACTTTTTAAATCCTCAGATGTGACTTACGTTCTTTTAGAATGAGTGAATAAGAAAACATTAAATTATGCAGGAAAAACATGAATTAAAACAAAATAAAAAAATACATAAGGTTCCTTATTTACGCAGACTTTCAATATGAATATTAAAAACAAATGGTTAACTAAAATGAAATGTTGTCGATTAACCTACAGATAGAGCTGCTTGAAACCAGGGGCCTTATTGTCTAACTTCAACATCTATGTAAGCTGTCGCTTACAAATATACTGTGATTGGTTAGTAGTAATATGCGATGTCATTTGTAGCCAATCACGATACATTTGAAAGCAATAGCAATAGATGTTGGAATTAGACAATAAGGGGGCTGATCCATTGATTCAAAAGGGGCTTCAGCTGAACCAAAACAACATTTCAGATGGACGACCTGGATGAAATGAACGATGTGGACCCTGAGGTGGAGATACAGGTGGCAAGGATCCGGCAATTGCTGTACAGCAAGGCTCGCAAGGTCCCCGAGAAGAAGACGGTGAGTCACGCCACGATGGCGATGTCACCGTGAGATTGTAAAATCCGTTAGTTTATAATTTCACTAGGTTAGGTTAGTTTATGAAGTACCGAACAAAAACCTACCGATAAATTATAATCTTACCAATTATCGGATCGCACAATCTTACGGTGACAGCGACTACTGTATAACGCGCGAGTTCACTGCAGTCGGGGGCTGAGGCGGAGGGCGGAAGCACGTCCCCCCGCCGTCCGCATACCTCCCTCGCGCGCCTGTTGTGTAATGCTGTGTGCGTAGAGAGAACAAGAAAGGCTGTGGGTGTATATAACGCGATTTTCGTTTATATAGCCGAAGTCATACCAGAGACTCGGTGGTTCTAGGCCTAGGTTCAGTGACCCTTTCTGTGAAATACGCAATAAATAATTAATATAAAATAACATATTTATGGCAATTTCCTAAGACTCTTGGTGTAGGCAAAACCTCTACTTCTTCACCAACACACGTAGATCTAAATGGTCTCAACAATTTCTTTACAACTCTTGTTGAACAGTCAATTAAAAGTAATTATCTAAATACCCTTGAACATGAACCTTTTTATTTTAGTAATGTCACGGTTGAGAATGTTAAGTAAACTCAACGACTTCAAAATTTATGTATTCGCTTAATTTTTTCTCTTCGTAAATACTATCATGTCTCACAGTTCCGTTCGCTGTTAAATTGGCTCCCCGTTCGTCTTTGCAGAAATGCTCACATCCTTAATCTTCTCCGTAGTGTCTGAAACAATAACGCTGCTCCCAGTTACCTCTGTGAACGTTTTACATTTATTACAGAGCGCAGGCGTGAAATGCGCTGTGGAAACAGTGAAACGTTAGCTATTCCCGAAAACAGAACAGGATTTTATAGTGACTCTTTCTGTACACGCTGCAAGACTCCGGAATCGCCTACGAATTCAAATTCCTTTAAAATAAAACTAAAACATTTTTTCTCAACAGAGTACCCATCAAAGTAGAATTCGAATATCCAGTATTATGTATATTTATAATTATTGTTTATTTTTTAAAGGTATGTATATATTTTATAGGTATTCATTTAAGTTCATGAATTGTAAGTATATGTAAGTTTATGCCATAGATAATTTATTTTTGGTATGTATTTTCTTCTCGATCTCCTTTTTTATGATTAGCATCTACACCTTTCATGTTATTTCTTAAATATATGTCTCTGTATGCTTCCAAAGGTTGCCTGGAAGATATTGCTGTTAGCAATAAGTTTGTTCTTTCTGTCGCTTATATAATTTTTATAAATGTGCAAAAAGCGTTTTCATATCCATCCATCCATCCATCCATCAGCCCGTGGTCGTCCACTGCTGGACATAGGCCTTTCCCAAATTTCGCCACTCATGTCGGTCCTCCGTCCTCCTCATCCAGCCGCCCCCCGCAACGTCCTTCAGGTCGTCGGTCCAGCGGGCACGAGGTCGTCCTACACTACGCTTTGCTGTACGTGGTCTCCATTCTAAAGCCTTTCGGCCCCAACGGCCATCATGTCGGCGACAAATATGGCCTGCCCACTGCCACTTGAACTTATTGATTCTGCAGGCTATGTCGGTTACTTTAGATCTCCGACGGATCTCCTCATTTCGGATTCTATCCATCAGAGATACCCCAAGCATAGCCCGCTCCATAGCTCGCTGAGCGACCTTAAACCGGTGGATCAGACCCTTTGTAAGAGACCACGTCTCAGCGCCATACGTCATCACAGGAAAGACGCACTGGTTATAATATAAATAAAATAAAATATAATTTACTTATCAATCAATACTTTTAATAAAACAGTAGAAACCGCTGTTTGTACATTGAAGAAAAGTAATAGAAATAGAAAAGGGGTGACTACAGAAGAGTAATAGACCACAAATCAATGATTTTTAGAATTCTTTTCTGTCTGTCTGTCTGTTTGTTCACGCACATCTCATCTCTAAAACTACTGAACGGACTTTCATGTAGTTTTCACAGCTGTACAGGGCTTAATTTGGAATAGAATATAGGCTTTATTTACCTAAAATCGGATCTCGGAAAAAAAGTTATCGTCATTTTAAAGATTTTCGGAATTTACTTTTCTAATGGTAGTAATTAGAAGTTATGGTACGGGATCTCCTCAAAGGATACAGAGTTCGAGTTTGGGCTAATTTGATTGGTATTTATTAGCACTTTGGTAAAAGCATGGTGACCGTTGCATATTGTTGTTCAAAAAATCATATTCTTTTGTTTTCCTTATTTCCACGAAAATCCATTCGACGCGGGCGGAGCCGCGGGCAAAAGCTAGTAGACAATAAATAGACTATGTCGTACCACGGAATTCGAGTTATCTTATTATTACACAACAGTTAATATAATTTAACTACATTTAAATGTATAGCTCTAAAAGTAACGAGCAGGTATCGTATTTTTTGATAAATCTTAATGGGACCATTGGTTACATTACGTACGTTTTTCCGGGCTTTTTTTAACTTAGAGGAACGCCGCAGTACGTTCAATAATTTATTTTACTCTGAAAATATTTAAATGGATACTTATAATTAATGTTTTTGTAATCCCCATTAAATGGGCTTTCAGAATTATTTTTTTAAAATATAAAGATTCATATATAAATACATAAAATATATTCATATATAAAAAACCCTTGATAATGCTTTAACAGCGAAACCGGTAAGGGAAATTAATATAAATAAGTGGACAAGTACAAGTGTTTATCAAACAAAAAATGTTATCAAACAAAAAATATTCATATATAAATCTTAAATTCTAGTGGTTTCTTTGCATTATTTTAGGTATTATGTCATATTTTACTATGTGTACGGTGACGTACAATATTGTTTGATATGATTTAAGTGATAGCTAATGATTGATCTGATAACTGATAATATGATAAATAACTGATAGAGGAAATGAGTACGCGACAACGTCTGATCGTGAACTGAACTTTTATTGTAAAATAAGTAAACCGCAGCGATCGTGCAAGATCGCTGACACTTGATAAAGCTATATGTACTGCTGGCTCGTACATGCACCACAAAATAATGTACGGTGACGTACAATATTGTTTGATATGATTTAAGTGATAACTAATGATTGATCTGATAACTGATAATATGATAAATAACTGATAGAGGAAATGAGTACGCGACAACGTCTGATCGTGAACTGAACTTTTATTGTAAAATAAGTAAACCGCAGCGATCGTGCAAGATCGCTGACACTTGATAAAGCTATATGTACTGCTGGCTCGTACATGCACCACAAAATAATGTACGGTGACGTACAATATTGTTTGATATGATTTAAGTGATAACTAATGATTGATCTGATAACTGATAATATGATAAATAACTGATAGAGGAAATGAGTACGCGACAACGTCTGATCGTGAACTGAACTTTTATTGTAAAATAAGTAAACCGCAGCGATCGTGCAAGATCGCTGACACTTGATAAAGCTATATGTACTGCTGGCTCGTACATGCACCACAAAATAATGTACGGTGACGTACAATATTGTTTGATATGATTTAAGTGATAACTAATGATTGATCTGATAACTGATAATATGATAAATAACTGATAGAGGAAATGAGTACGCGACAACGTCTGATCGTGAACTGAACTTTTATTGTAAAATAAGTAAACCGCAGCGATCGTGCAAGATCGCTGACACTTGATAAAGCTATATGTACTGCTGGCTCGTACACTATGGAACCCCACAATACTGGTATGAAAAATGAACTGGCCATCATCGATTTACCTGAAAACGATACCAAACTTGACTCAGAAGTCCGAATACATACGCTAAATTTTTTTCTCTATGCAGCGAGTAATGCACTTTGACTCTCCTCTCCCCCCTCCCCGTCGCAGAGTTATTTCGAGCTACCGGGCTGTTTGGGCTCAGATAGACGTATTTCATACTCGTACCAAGTGGCATTGCTCTATTCCAAATTTGCGTACCTTTCTCAATAGAAAACGGGCTATAGAAATAACCGCATGCATGGCACTGTTAAATAACAAAATAATAAGTCAAATAAATGGGTACGAAACCCGAAAAATATATAGAAAAGACACGAAAGCAAGAAAGCTTTATTTCTATATATTTTTCGGGTTTCGTACCCATTTATTTGACTTATTATTTTGTTATTTAACAGTGCCATGCGGTTATTTTTTCAATGTACTATTAAATTAATAATCTGCACTACCCAATTTAACATGATTGTCTATATTTTAATTTTAATTTAATGTTTTTTCTTGTTTTCTCTTATTCTATTTAATTAATTAAAAGGGTAGGTGGTAGAGCTGATGCCAGGCTCGACTGTGGAGGTACCACCATCTTACTCGCAAACCGCACCGAAGTTATTCGGGGGAAAGTAAGAGGACAGCTCTCAGGCAAAACTAGGCGGCCCACCATTGCCTGGGACCGATGGATGGCGGTATATCCATCCCCAATTGCCGGGCCTTATATAAAACAGACTGGTGACGGGCAGCGGCGTCACTGGTGCAAGGGTTTCGGCACCGCGCTCACCAACCCGCCTGTCCAGCGTGTGTGAGTATGGGCATTTCTTCCAGGAGGACCGCCAAAAGTGGCGAAATCCTAGAAAGGCAGCAGTGGACGAAACAGGCTGATGGATGGATGGAATTAAAATTTTACTGTAGATCTGTAAATAACCCTACTCAACAAATAAAAAGTAAAAAAACAACTGAAGTGGCTACAGGTGTATCAATATCTTTGAGGGTTCCTTAGTTTGAATTAGAAAGTAAAAAAAAATCCATCACGTATAGATTTCGAGTTACAACAAAATAAAGTATTTTGAAAAAAAAAATGAAAAATCAACCGCATTGGCTAATATAACGATTCAGTACAGTACTCCCAAATTTATAAGGCGCATACGAATCTTCGCCACTGCTCGGCAAAGTTCGTATTTCCCTAGACTTTGTATACAAGCAGTAAGGTCACGTGGTACGTCCGGTCGCTCGCCTATAGATTTCTATGCGCATTGTACTTTGGGCGTACTGTATTTACTTATTGCTATCTCTTTCACAGATGCCGAATGTCGTCGGCGGCCGCTGCTTGATGCCTGATGGGAAGATTGTCATACGCAATGACGGGAGGTAAGATAAGCTTTTGTGTATATTTAAACTAATTGTGTGCTGAGGCCAAAACGTTATTTAATTTAATTTTTGTACTGTGTCTGTCTGTTGCGTTTTAACTCGAACCACTCAACGAATTATCGTAGTGACCCTAGTCAACATATTGGCAATAGATAGGGTGTTGGTTGATAAAATAATGCCCAAGCGGAAAACGTGGCAGATAACTAAAATACATAAACATCTCTTGAAGCGTGCGATGCGACCCTATCAAGCGATCCGTGATTTATGACCATAATACGCTGCGTCAGGCGTGATCGCGCCACGTAGTCGCGCGCGCGTGGTAAATTCAGCAAAATACAAGAACGCGCAGCGTACGACCACGCGCCGCGTGCATTGACCTCTTATAAACAACTAGACTCACAATCTCACTCAAAAAGTGTCCGCGATGCATCTTGTCACCGCTATGGGGTGACAAACTCGAATGACGATTTCGTACAACTGACATAGCATCTTATGTTAACGACATAACGTCTTAATTTGGTTGAAGATGTTTGCTACTATGCACGTCGCACGTTCGGACACTTTCTGACGAACTTTTCTTAGAGACTGTGTGTCTTGTTGTTTATGAGAGGTCAATAGCCGCGTGCTGGGGATTACACGGCGCGTTTCGCTGATGATAGTTATCTTATGCGCAAATAACAGATACATTGTTTGAAAAACACTTCCACTTAAGCGAAGCAGACGGCAACAGCTAGTATATAAGGTGACTTTCATTTATATTTATATAGCCAAATTGACACTGAAGACTCGGTAAGTGGTCAGGACCAAGGTTCAATTACCCTTTCTGTGAAATTGGAAAAATGAAATCTACCCTTTCTATACTAAATGAGTAGAAGTAGTTCTTGAATAGTTAAACATGGTCATCAGACCTTGGTCTCATCACTGACTGAGTCTCCAGTATGAATTGGGCTAAAAAAACGAAAGTCGCCTTGTATTTTTTAATATAAAAAACGTCGCGTTGGATAAATAGTCATTAGTTGTTTTACAAAATAGTTATGTAATGTAGCTAAACGACGTTCAGCCGGATTATCATTGCGTTACGTTCGATAATAATGCTACGTTTAGACCCAATGTAAAAGTCTTTCAACATAAAGCCAAAATAGGTGCGACGACGAGCGAAGCGAGATGGAGCGTGTTAGGTTGCTTGTATTAAAAATTGGTTTGCCGAGCGGAGTGGGGCGGCCCATCTACACTCGGCGTCAAAAAAAACGCACCTTTTGAAAAATTTACTTCAAACCATTTTAATTCCTATTTGAAACCAAATATGAGAGAATGGTATCAATTGAAAGGGCATTAAACGACCTTGAAATAAACAATCGTTTCATTTTATAAACGATAAAATTCTCTCGAATATCGTGGTACATAGGTAACACTAAAAGTTTCCGGAACTGGCCACTTACATAAACAATATTTAAAAATTTATTGCAACATTTGAAAATAGAACTCTTTGGCTGTAGAATGCAGTTTGTTTCATCTGACTGTCTTTTGTTTTTACCTTGGCGCCACATTTAAAAAATTGTGTGTTTGCATCAACATGGATTTAACTCGGGAAAATTTTCGTAGTATGATTTTCTACCATTTTAAGTGTAATTTGACAGCTCAACAGAGCATCGCTCGGCTTGAAACAGCTTTTGGCAATGAAGCACCATGCAAGACGACTGTTTATAGCTGGTTTGCAGAATTCAAGCGTGGTCGTATCAATCTCAGTGACGAATCTCGCGATGGTCGGCCGTCCACCGCTGTGACCAACAAAAACATCGATGCTGTGCGCCGTATGATTGAAACAGACAGGCATGTGACCTACCATGAAATTCGCGCATCCTTAGAAATAGGCATGAGTCAAATACAATCAATCCTACACAAACATTTGGGTGTGAGAAAGCTGTGCTCGCGGTGGATCCCACACAACTTGACCGAGGCTCAAAAAATGGACCGCGTCACTTGGTGCAGTGCCATGCTTACCAGATTCAACGAAGGTGCGTCAAATTTGGTGTGGGACATAGTAACAGGTGACGAAACATGGATTTATTGCTACGATCCCAAAACAAAGCAGCAATCGAGCGTATGGGTCTTTCAAGATGAGCCGAAACCAACCAAAGTGGCGCGCGTGAAAAGTGCATCTAAGCGGATGATTGCTTCTTTTTTTAATAAAACTGGACACGTGGCTACTGTTGCTTTAGAGAATCGTCGTACCGTGAATAGTGACTGGTACACGACCATTTGTTTGCCGGAAGTTATTGAAGAACTCCGTAAAAATAACCGTAAACGCCGTATCATCCTGCACCACGACAATGCTAGTTCTCACACGGCCAGACAGACAAACGACTTTTTGAAGACGAAAAATGTAGAACTCATGAGTCATCCTGCATACAGTCCCGACCTGGCACCTTGTGACTTTTTTCTGTTCCCAAAAATTAAGAACCAATTACGCGGTCAACGATTTTCATCACCAGAAGAGGCTGTCGAGGAGTATGAAAAACACGTTTCAGAGGTCACCACAGGGGAGTGGCACAAAAGTTTTCAAAACTGGTTTGATCGAATGAAAAAGTGCATAGACGCCAAGGGAGATTATTTTGAAAAACAATAAATTAATTTTGTACCTTTAATAGTATTTTTTCATATTCATTCCGGAAACTTATAGTGCGTCCCACGTATTAAGAAAAGTATTGCTCAAATACGCGTTCAAACGGTCGCTAGTTGCTCTACATAAAAGGGGTATAAAAGGGTCAAATGTAGGTCATTCACTATCCAACTTTGAAGGTGACACACGTTAAGCGCACAAGCAAAAAATACTACCCTCAACATGGATACTACTCCTGAAGACGCTGCACAAGTTCTTGCACTGCTGCGCCGAAGGGTGCGGCAGTGTGATATTGCCCGGCAACTCAACCTAAGCCGTTTTGCTGTTCGAAGAGTAGTCCAGCGATTCCGGGAAACTGGTGGCTTTGTCCGAAGACATGGATCTGGGAGACGACGCTGCACATCTGAAAGGGATGACCGCTTCATAGTGTCGACGAGCTTGAGAAATCGGTTCTCCAATGCTGTTGAGATAAGACAGCAACTCCAAGCAGTTCGCGGGACAACTGCAAGTGACTCTACGATTAGAAGAAGATCAACAGAGAAGAAAATAGCCGCCCATAGAGCTGCTACAGGCCCAAGATTGACTGTAGAGCATCGTAGATCCCGCTTGCAGTTTGCCCGCGATCACGTCGATTGGACGCTAGACCAATGGCGAACAGTTCTCTTCTCAGATGAGACGAGGGTGTGCCTTTTCTGTAATGACAGGCGAAAAAGAGTGTACAGGAGGCAGGGGGAGCGATTCGCACAAGCCTGTATTCAGGAAACTGTGGAATACGGGGGTGACTCCTGCATGTTTTGGGGCGGCATATCTTGCGACGGCAAAACTGACCTTGTATGCGTTTCCCGGACTGGAGGTGCTCGCGGGCAAGGGTCGCTGACTGCTCACCGGTACATCACAGAAGTCCTGGAAGAGCATGTGGTCCCATATGCTGGTTTCGTCGGCCATGGGTTTACTTTGATGCACGACAACGCTCGCTCCCACACCGCGTTTATTGTAGAGCGTAAATAAAGATGATTTTTCTTTCCCAATCAACCTGTATTTTTTTATGCCCTTGTAATTTTTTATATTTCAATAGTCTGTTTTATTACTTTTCAATTGATACCTAAAAAATCCCGCGGAAATGGTTTCAAATAAGAATAAAACTTGTTTAAAGCACATTTTTTAAAGGTGCGATTTTTTTGACGCCGAGTGTAGTTCTTAACAGAATTCACAAAAAATTCAACGTTTATTATTAACACTGTTTGACAAAACCGCTAAACACAGACCCGCCAATTTGAATAGCGCAGTACGTTTTTATAATTCCGGGTGAACGTTGCAAAACAACTGTATTGTAAAACAACTAGTAGTTTTGTAAAACAGGTGATCATACTATCTGACTGACCACGATTGCTTTCCCGAACAGGCCTTCCAGGAAGAGTGTGACCTGGTGAGTGGCACATGGTCAAATGTGTGGTCGGTTATTGCTTGTGCGCACTTTTAACCTTTGCATTAGCTTGGCTGTGTTCTGTACATACCTTGCGCGATCTCCAATACTTATAATATAGTTAATGTTAGCATCTTAAGGCGGAACGTTTCGAGCTCGGTGCAAAATGCACAAGTTATGATTGCTTTTCTTATTATTGCATAAAAATTACTGAAAAAATGCGATTTATAGCATTTCGCGACCATTGTATAATGTCAATTAGGCTTTTTTACCAAAAATTTTGAAATTTTATGCATCTCATTGTAAATGAATGTCCACACAAACTTAAAACAGGCTTCTAAGTTTGTATGCCTATTCATTTAAAACGTAATGGATAAAATGACGCAATTCTGCTAAAAACAATAATTATTCAACAATAGTCGCAAAATAAGATGAAACTATTTTATTTCATACATTTTATTTTAAAATAAGATAAACAAACTTATGTTATGCACTTTGCACTAAGCTCGAAACGTTGCCCCTTAACTTAACCACAATGCTTTTGGAAAGTTTTGGCAGTTTTCATAGTAAAATTGTCTAAATTAAGGGTCTCCAAACTACGGCCCACGAGCACCACCAATCTCGGTTTTGGCCTGCCATAATTCATTTAAAATTAACTTAATGTAAGTGATGTTTCAAAACGAGATACTGTCGATATTATACATCTTCAACCAACCTTACTCCAATAATTTAATTTTTATTTTTATTTATTGTAGGAGAATAAAAAATGGCTTCGTAATAAATAACCATCCAAAATTTTAAAGATTTTCGTGAAATCCAAGGAAATCATGGTCACCTGAAGAGATAAGATAATTTTGGACTATTCTGAACTTGTTCCGTGTGGGAAGGGCTAGGATAACCATGCATTACATTTCCAAGTAACATTTTTAGGGTTCCATACCCGAAGGAAAAGTTGAAAAGTTGCTTAACATGTGGTTTTATATAAAGTAACATGGAAATTTACATTATGTATATTCTGGCTTGTCTCCCAAACGTGTGGGTAGCAGTAGCGAAGGGAAGCGAACATTTTAAAAGGGAAGCCGGACAAAAAAGTCTCCTTGCTCAGAAAAGCAACCAAGGAAAAATATTTTTTTTTTGTACTTTGCTACTCCCTTTCAGTCAAGTGTATTTGTCGTATTGAGCGTTATGGAAATGTTTGACAAAGCGAAGAGTACGGAATAAAGAAATGTAGTATGGATGCCATTTCCTGAACAAGCCGATGGGAATCGTGTTATATGGACCCTTCGCCATTGGTAGGCAGACTCGCCTTAACATTCCTAATCGAGTTAACAAGCTCTTCTATTCCGGGTGTTTTTGACTTGGCCCTTTGCATTAGTCCAGCGAGATTTGTGCCATTTTCTTATGTTCATTATACCATATAACGACGTCATCATGCATAACACTCTTCTGTGCGTCTGTATGCAACACTTCACTCTTGGTACTGCTTGTGTGTGCGTAACTCGCCTGTCAAAAGGAAGGTGTTATGCTTATATCACCCAAAATTTCAATATAATAATATGAATTGTTTTATGTTTATATTGGTATGTGCACGGGAAGTAATTGTAACCCATTGACGTACTACCAAGTGGACATCGGTTCTGTGCTCAAAAGTGTCCGAAACAAAAGAGAGTCAAAACCATTGAAAATGAAAAAGGGTGTCAATCACACGTCAATCAAAATTAAGCCGTGCAGCAATGACATACGATTCAAATTAAAATGTTTTGTTTCTTAATATTTTGACACTTCACAAAGGACACTTTTTTGGTAAATTTTATACTAGACCCGAGGTCCATGTTTTAGTATGTCAATGTTGTAACCAAAATGACGACTAATTCAGTTTTAGGTAAACATAAAGTTTGTAAACGATCTTTAAAAAAATGTTTAATCGACGTATCTCTGCTGTTACGCACACAGATCATATTTAATTAAACGTGGCTTAATAAAACACTTGTACTGTGTTTAATTGTTTTAGTTCACACAGTGTAATAAAACTAAGCAGTACTTTGTCTCGACAGTGTCCTTGAAATAATCCCTACGGCCGCTCAATACGTAAAAACGGACTAGGACTGCCCACTGACTGTATTGGATTATTTCTGTTTCTGATTTAGATTAATTTAAACATCCATACCCAGCACAGTATAAGCGATAACTTCGTGCCATGATTTACGATAATAAACGTCCGTACGTATACTGTCGTGCGTGTACCGTGGTTCATCTAGATTTGGAAGCGCCTCGTTTCTATCAAGACGTAAAACTGCTTAATTTAATTATACTGTGCTTGTACTGTTTCAAGTTTTTAGTTTTTTGATACGAATGTAGATAGAGCAATGTGTCGTTTGCATCTTGAAATCGTTTGCATCGGGATTAGGGAGTGCAATCTTGCAGCAAAATCTTTAATCTCAGTATTTGCAAGATTTAAGAGGTCTAATCTCGCAAGATCTCGGTATTTTGCAAGATCTCGCATACCTACCAATTGTTTTTAATAATTAATTTTAGATGGGAATTACAAAATTAGTAAAAAACCACAAGTGTTTTATTCAGCCATGATGATGTTTCACCAATTACACCAGTTATTAAAATATGTATTCGTGTTATTTTGCATTTCTGTAAACTTATCAAACTGGGTACAACCTTTTCTGTTGTGGCTGTTCATATATTTACTTCATAAGTTGCAGTTTTTCTTGTTTGCCATGACTACAAATCCTTTTGCCTATTGCAGAATGCCAACCTGTAAATCCTTGGTTTCAGGGCCTGCGAAAAGAATGAGAAGCTCTTACGTGATGTGGAGAGCAGCTTCAGTGGAAGTAGTGACTCGGTAAGTCTTATTTATTTATAACCTTAATTTTTGCGTGAAATGGATTTCAAATTCCACCTGCTTGCAAAGTACATGTCCGTTGAATTAGATATTCCAAGATAGCGCAATATTGTAATATTCTCAGATGTTTAAAATGATTTTATTTTATCCAAAACGAAATGGTATACCTAGTCGGTGCTTAAATTCTGTCACAAAAAAAATTGGCTATAAAATGAAAACTAGTCATGATATTCAAAAAAAGTTTTTTTTTTTTTAAAAGTAGTTTAATTAGCTTACATTAAACACAAAATTTATTCAAAATGATTGCCACCATTTTTCACACAAGCCTTCAATCTTCGCGGCCAATCATCAATAGCAGCACGGACCATATTCATGTCGATATCGGCCACTGCTTTAATAAATGATGACTTTAGGCTGCTCAAATTTTTGTGAGGTTTAGAACAGACCTTCTCCTCCAATTCCTGCCAAATTTTGTAATCCAGTGGATTGAGGTCAGGGCTAGATGAGGGCCAATCTTGATGCCTTATTAGCTCGATATTCTGGCGCTCGAACCACTCCTGAGTTGTTTTGGCCTTATGAGCAGGTGCGGAGTCCTGTTGAAACACAAATGGCCGGCCTCCAAAGAGTGTCTGGGGCAGATCTTTTACTATGCGATCTAAAACCGTGTCTTGGTACACTTTTGCACTGGTTTTGACACCTTTTTCACAAAAATGCACTTCAGTAGGGCCATAGTAGGACACTCCCAACCAAATCATGACTGATGATGGATGATGGCCGTGCTGCACTCTAGGAATGGCATTTCCATTGGCTGGTAGCGTACACCCTGTCATTTTGTTTGTTGTACTTGTCTACGATATTAAAAATTTTCTCGTCTGTAAACAGGATATCGCGGTGTCTGTTTCTTGCGTACCGCTCTAGCAAAACTTTGCATTTTTTGGCTCTCATAGATATCAGATGCGCGTCCAGAAGATGTCCACTCTTTTTTCGGTAAGCTCGTAGTCCCAGGTCTTCATTGAGTACTTTTTTTACGGTACTTCTGGTTAATCCCATCTCCAAAGCCATCAGTTTCTGCTTGCGGACGGGATTTCTTGCAATACGCGCCTTGATTGCTTTGATGACCCCTGGAGTCCTAACGGAACGAGGTCTGCCAGTTCTTTTCTCGTCATCGACACTAGAGGTTTCATTGTACCTCTTGATGGTACGGTACACGAACCTCTTCGTGATTTTTAATTTTTGAAGCAAGTTGAATATCGTCTTCGATGGATGGCCGCAACGATGCAATGAAATTACTGCTACTCGGTCCTCTTTGCGAGTCCACTCCATCGTAAAAAATGAATGAATGTAATTGTGATTTGGCAGATAATTAATCAAAAAATATCTGAAAATCGAACACCATTTAATTTTTTTTTTCTAGGTGTTCTATTTTTAAAATAAATGGCCAGTGACAGTATTTAAGAACCGACTAGGTACTCTTTTCTTCTGTCTCTCAAAGGGGTATGCAGATTACTTTTTTTATATACGATCCTGCGATATTTCTTTTGCGTGCTTAATAATATAAAAGTCGATTTATTTATTATGGGTGTTTCTGACTAAGCATCCTATTATTAAAATATTTTTAAAATCTAAACAATTAAAGGAGCTTGTATGTTATGCCTAAGCCTTGGTAGATATATTTTGCTGCGGTAGCTAGCTAGTGACATCATAAAACATGCTCTAAACGGACAGCTATGTATTGTCGGCAGAACGAAGGCGATTACTGTTCCTGTCTGAAGCATGACAAGGGTTGTGGAGGCTCATCTGAGAACGCGTCCACACCTTCCACTTGCGTACTCTGCTTGGAAGAGCGCAGCAAAGACAGCGATGTCACTAGCTACCGACACTGCAGCAAAAGTGGTCAAGATAAGTCCGTAGACTCTGATGGCAGAAAGGCTTCCAAAATTATTGAAACTAAATGTGATGTGGCATGTGAATTGCTGGGCTTTTTAAATGTAGATGATGTTATAGACGAGACAGATAGGTTGATGACACTCAGGGACGCAGATTATTTTGATATAGTTGGGGAAGACTTGAAAGTGGTTTTGGCTCGGACCGGTTATCCGAAATCGAAAATGCGTTTGAGAGAATTGGCGCAGTTCCAAAAGATATTAGATGATGTTGTTAATATGCAAACAAAAGCTGGCCTTTTGAAGAAATCTCCAGTGTTTTTAGATTATTACCTGAGCAGAGGTGCCATTGTTTGCATCTGTAAAGATTTACTTACAAGAGATTGGCTTGTGAGAATCTTTCCTGGTCTGCTAGAAAGAATGAAGCAAGATCTTGTCTTGCTGAAAGCAAAGGTCAAGAAATTGTGTTTTGCTATCTTAAAAATGCCACAATCATCTAATCCTACAACATCCCAAGATATTTTTAAATTATTACAGTATTTTAACCCGACTTTAAATACAGATTTATGGAAAATATATTCAAAGAAAACTGTAGATGACGTTAATGTGATCTCACTTTTGATCGACTGTATCTCTAGCGAAATACTACGTGGAATGTCCTTCAAAAATGTAATAGACTACGATCAAATCGAGTTTGAATTGATTGGTTCTACGGAATTCTACTTCGATCATTACTTGTGTGGTTTCGATCATGTTATTCACAGTTTTGGATCAAGAGTAAATCTTTTGAAGGAAATACGATCTGGTGACATCTCTCCTAAAACAGTATCTGAGATTGTTTTGGCTGATATAAGTTATGAGAAAAGTGAAAAGGAAAGTGTTGCTGTAGAAAATATTGTTCGAAACCTAACTGAGCCAAATATTGAAGATTCAAATTGTTTGTCAAAAGACGTGATCAAAGATTGTAGTAAATTTCAATATGGAAAAAACGAAGATGAACCTACCGTTGTTATATCTGCTGGTACTATCAATTATAGCGACCAAAATAAAGTAAATGTAGTTGAAGTTAAAGAAACCGAGAACCAAAGCCCGAAACCCGTTGATAAATTATTAAATGGGCTAAATAACAATAAGGTTACAATTAAGGAATGTGAAAATCACGAAGGATGCGACCTTTCATCGGAACAATCTGATTCTTTTATTGATAGTAATGAAAATTTATCCAGTAACAGTGATGTAATTGACAGCAGCAGGGGTCTGCCCTATCACAGACGTACCAATTATCTGCATGTTGAAAATGAACTAAAAGTTGCTGTCGCTTTAGATGAATATCCTGTGAAAAAACTTGAAGGAAACCATCTTAAAAGATTTAGATACCTTTTTAAAGAGTATCTCCATAAAGACATAAAAATAAAACGCTTTACTAATATGCTTATTCCAAAATTTCAAGATGTCTACCTTTGCAATGGTGCGATTATTTATATATGTGATTGTCTAGAAACCAAAGACTATCTCTCAGAAATTTTACCAAAACTTAAACATTCCACTGGTTTAAACCTTGTTCTTAAAGACGTAACTAGTCTGATTAGGTACACTAGGGTTGTTATGAATTTACCAAAAGAACTGGCACACATGGACTCTTTGTGGATTCTGGTCGAACTGCAGATTCACTATCCTAAACTTCAAACATGTTGTTGGAAATACTATTCCAATATTACTGGTAAGACAAAAAGGCAATTCGGTGTTGATCCGGAGTCACTAGATGTTATAAGAAGCGATAATTTTAATCCAACCTTTGAAGGTCAGAAGATAGTATTTAAGGTTGTGGAGAGAAAGAAAAAGGACTACGAATGTCCCACCAGACAAAATATACAAGCATACAAAGAAGATGAGGAAGCAAAAATGTTCCGAAAAAAGGTTTTAGAAACCATGTATGTTTCAATAAATCCTGCAATTTTAAAAATGTCAATAATGCAACTTAGAACAAAGCACTATCCCGACTTGATTGCTGATGATCTAAAACTATACATAGGTCCAACAGATTATCCAGAAACTCGAGTTGATGAAATTAAATTTAAATCCGTAAAAAGAGCTTTAGAAATGTTTGTTTGTGAATCTTTGAAAAACGGGGACTTAGTAGTTGAAGAAAATATACCGAAATTTCATGATATGTATCTGTTTGATGGCGTTATTTTTATAATTTGCGTGAATTCATTTTCGAAATATTGGATCGAAAAGATTCTGCCTGAAATCAATGCCAGTTTAAACATATCCTTAAAGTATACCGAATTTCGTGGCCCTGTTGGCATTGTAAGGATGGTAGTCACAACCAAGACAACTCCCGATGAAGTTATACAAACTCTTCAGAACAATAATCCAAAACTACGCACCAAATTTTGGAGAAAAATAAGCACTACGAAGTCCAAACATACGTATGATGTGGTTTTACAAATTGACAAACTGTCTGCTGAAGTCATTAGCAATCCAAGTTTCAATCAAGTTGTAGATGATGGCAATACAGTAGAATTTAAATTAGGACACCTAAAATCTTTAATTCATCTTGAGAAAAGTCTGGGAGAATTAACCAAAAGCTACACTAAAAATGTGTCTCCGAAAGAAAACGCAACTGAAATGAAAACGTCTGCTAATAAGCAGATAAAAAGCCAAGGGTCTGCCATTGATGTACCAACAAAATCAACTGATGTAAAAACAAAATCAATAGATGCAGAAACCACATCAGTTATAGCTTTAGTTCCTTTGAGAATCGTACCCAAAACCGTTGATGATGTAGAAATTCTTTTCAACCTGTTAGAAGATAGAAACAAAGGCTTGAATACTAAGCAGTGGGTTTTGGTCAATACGGAAAACTATCCGAATAAGGGGGTTTTCAAATTGATAATGGACAAAAAATCTGCAGGTATCGTTCAGAGAGAGAATTTTAATTCTGTAGTTGGTGGGCAGACTATAAAGTTCTGTTTTGGGGAAAGAGATGCATGAGTTTTGTTTTAGGCTAGTGTTTTGTGTCGTTCTTTTATACTTGATCTTTTTATGGCATTAGTATTTTTTAATTTGTGTTTGATGACATTTATGGATGTTTTACTTATTTTATAATTTTGTGATATTTCCAAGACTTCTGTGTTGTATTTTACCACTATGTTAGATTTAGGATGACTGATTGATTATACTCTCTTTTGTGCTTATAGTTTTTTTAAATACGTTGAATAATAATTGTATGCGATATTAATTCTAAATATTTTTTTAATTGCATTTTGATTTATGTGATGTTTTTTTTTTCTTTTATTTGCTCCGTTTTTAATTTGAGGGTAATTATTTCTCTTTTCAACCATTCCAATAAATACTCGATTTTATTTTATTTGTTTTATTTCAAAGAAAAGCTTTATTTCAAGTCTTATTTTTTAAATCATTCAAGGGCAAAAATGAAACAGACAACCAATATAAATGTTTATTTCAAGTTTTATTTTTAGGCATACCTGAAACACAACCAAATGCGCTTTTTGGATAAAATGAAATTTTTAGTACATTTGTGAAACAATATGATATTTTATCAGCTCAAAATTATATGTTTTTATGTTTTTAATATAAAGTAACAACAGATGGAATTAGAAATGAAACTATCGCTAGAATAAAACTTTGACCGGTACAGGCAAGATGTTGAAATGTTGCACTGTCGCAAACCCAAATATTAAATGCTTTACTGCTTCGTAATGAATTGTTTAAATATGTATTTTTCTTCATATCCACTTCCTCCTGACAGTCAAAAATTCCCGCGCTACAGCACGTGACGTCACACGCGTGTGTCAACTGCGGCGCCCCGGCCGACACTTACTGTGGGAAGTGTAAAGTCACCCCGTACTGCAGTCTATCCTGCCAAAAACGCGACTGGGACCGCCGCCACAGCGCTTGCTGCCACAATGTAGCTAGGTGAGTCGCACTTGCATTTGACAGTCCTACTGTCACACGCGTGGGTCAACTGCGGCGCCCCGGCCGACTCTTACTGTGGGAAGTGTAAAGTCACCCCGTACTGCAGTGTATCCTGCCAGAAACGTGAGTTGGACCGCTGCCACCGCGTTTGCTGCCACAATGTAGCTAGGTGAGTCGCACTTGCATTTGACAGTCCTACTGTCCCGCGCTACAGCACGTGACGTCACACGCGTGGGTCAACTGCGGCGCCCCGGCTGACACTGGGAAGTGCAAAGTCACCCTGCACTGCAGTGTATCCTGCCAGAAACGCGACTGGGACCGCCGCCACAGCGCTTGCTGCCACAATGTAGCTAGGTTAGTTGCACTTGCATTTGACAGTCCTACTGTCACACGCGTGGGTCAACTGCGGCGCCCCGGCCGACTCTTACTGTGGGAAGTGTAAAGTCACCCCGTACTGCAGTGTATCCTGTCAGAAACGTGACTGGGACCGCTGCCACCGCGCTTGCTGCCACAATGTAGCTAGGTGAGTCGCACTTGCATTTGACAGTCCTACTGTCCCGCGCTACAGCACGTGACGTCACACGCGTGGGTCAACTGCGGCGCCCCGGCTGACACTGGGAAGTGCAAAGTCACCCCGCACTGCAGTGTATCCTGCCAGAAACGCGACTGGGACCGCCGCCACAGCGCTTGCTGCCACAATGTAGCTAGGTTAGTTGCACTTGCATTTGACAGTCCCACTGTCCCGCGCTACAGCACGTGACGTCACACGCGTGGGTCAACTGCGGCGCTCCGATCGACACTTACTGTTGGAAGTGCAAAGTCACCCCGTACTGCAGTATATCCTGCCAGACACGCGACTGGGACCGCCGCCACAGCGCTTGCTGCCACAATGTAGCTAGGTGAGTTGCACTTGCATTTGACAGTCCCACTGTCCCGCGCTACAGCACGTGACGTCACACGCGTGGGTCAACTGCGGCGCTCCGATCGACACTTACTGTGGGAAGTGCAAAGTCACCCCGTACTGCAGTATATCCTGCCAGACACGCGACTGGGACCGCCGCCACAGCGCTTGCTGCCATAATGTAGCTAGGTGAGTTGCACTTGCATTTGACAGTCCTACTGTCCCGCGCTACAGCACGTGACGTCACACTCATGGGTCAACTGCGGCGCTCCGACCGACACTTACTGTGGGAAGTGTAAAGTCACCCCGTACTGCAGTATATCCTGCCAGAAACGCGACTGGGACCGCCGCCACAGCGCTTGCTGCCACAATGTAGCTAGGTGAGTTGCACTTGCATTTGACAGTCCTACTGTCCCGCGCTACAGCACGTGACGTCACACGCGTGGGTCAACTGCGGCGCTCCGACCGACACTTACTGTGGGAAGTGCATTTGACAGTCCTACTGTCACACGCGTGGGTCAACTGCGGCGCCCCGGCTGACTCTTACTGTGGGAAGTGTAAAGTCACCCCGTACTGCAGTGTATCCTGTCAGAAACGTGACTGGGACCGCTGCCACCGCGCTTGCTGCCACAATGTAGCTAGGTGAGTCGCACTTGCATTTGACAGTCCCACTGTCACACGCGTGGGTCAACTGCGGCGCCCCGGCCGACTCTTACTGTGGGAAGTGTAAAGTCACCCCGTACTGCAGTGTATCCTGTCAGAAACGTGACTGGGACCGCTGCCACCGCGCTTGCTGCCACTATGTAGCTAGGTGAGTCGCACTTGCATTTGACAGTCCCACTGTCC
The DNA here is from genome assembly GCA_910592155.1 of Ypsolopha scabrella. Lineage (NCBI taxonomy): Eukaryota > Metazoa > Arthropoda > Insecta > Lepidoptera > Ypsolophidae > Ypsolopha > Ypsolopha scabrella. The sequence continues at coordinate 8,016,518 of OU342986.1, forward strand.
CGCGCTACAGCACGTGACGTCACACGCGTGGGTCAACTGCGGCGCCCCGGCTGACACTGGGAAGTGCAAAGTCACCCCGCACTGCAGTGTATCCTGCCAGAAACGCGACTGGGACCGCCGCCACAGCGCTTGCTGCCACAATGTAGCTAGGTTAGTTGCACTTGCATTTGACAGTCCTACTGTCACACGCGTGGGTCAACTGCGGCGCCCCGGCCGACTCTTACTGTGTGTTCGTGATGGAACAAAAGGTAAATAAAGAAAAGAAAAAAAAAAAGGACTTTGGAAATTGAGATGATGATTTATACTTTAGTCAAACACATGAAAAACAGACAGCAAGTGATTGTGCCGACAGACATATCGAGACTGAGGTGGTCAGGCTCACAGGCCTTTGACCAGCAAATAAAGTTTAAATGTACAAACAAAAATGACTCTTATTTTCTATAACATAAAACACATAATAATAACACAAATAAACACAAAACAACTTTTCATATACTAAAGAATCCAAGAACTGGTTAGACGCACACACACACGCACAGATAATTTTGTATGGCGACGTTAGGGCGCAGACATCCTCCGGGCCATTGAAAGCTTCACGAAAGCTTTCAAGCTTTCTTGTAGTCCGAAGTGGGCAGAAGACAAATGCGGTTTAGGGCGCGACGTACTAGTCCTCGCGGTGTAGAAATATCAGCGACGCGTGGGACTCCGTCGGCACCCGGAAATAACTTTCTTACTCTGCCAAGACGCCAGCAGAGAGGGGGCACACTGTCATCCTTCAATACCACCATGTCGTCGATCTTAAGGTCTCTACATCTGGCACGCCATTTGGTGCGCTGCTGTAGTTCTCCCACGTATTCGTTGGACCAGCGTTTCCAGAAGTGCTGTCGGATTAGTTCGAGGCGGTTATAGCGGTCAATGCGATTGGTGTGGCAGTCCATCAGGGCTGGAGCTGGTAGCGCAGTGAGTGGCCTACCGATCAAAAAGTGTCCCGGGGTAAGCGGCTGTAGGTCATCAGGTGAGGGACTGAGGGGACACAATGGACGGCTATTGAGGATAGCCTCAATTTGTGCAAACAGAGAACATAGTTCCTCAAATGTCAAATGTGCGGTTCCCATGATTCTACGCAAATGAAATTTGGCCGATTTTACCCCGGCCTCGTGATAGCCACCAAAATTGGGAGCGTACGCAGGCGAAAATACAAACTCTATGCCTTGCTGAGCCGCGAAGTCTAAAATGGAAGTTATGTTTTCCTTGGATTTCAAAAATTCATTAATTTCCCGTGCCGCGGCTACAAAGTTTGTCCCATTATCACAAAATATTTTCCTAGGTAATCCTCTCCGTGCAATGAAACGCTTGAGTGTTAATAAGAAGGCATCTTTGGAGAGCTCACTAACAGCCTCCAAGTGCAAACATTTATAATTAAAGCAAATGAAAATGCACAGATAGCATTTTGTTATTTTACACCCCCTTCCCTTGCGATCAGTGATAAAAAAAGGCCCAACCATGTCAGTTCCCACATTAACAAATGGGAAATCTGGCATAACACGTTCTGGCGGTAAATTACCCATGATATTTGCCATGGGCTTACCCCTGAAGCGGCTACACAAAAGACAACAACGTGCCGTACGTCTTGCTAGATTTCGCCCACCTACAGGCCAGAAGCGGTTTCTTATAGAGGTGAGAAGAAGCTGTGGACCAGCATGCATAAGTCTTAAATGTTCATGCTGAAAAATAAGTGTTGTAAGGTGATCGTTACCATGCAGAAGAATAGGGTGCCGTTTATCAAAATCATACCCAGAAGTGCCGATACGTCCACCAACCCGGAGAAGACCTTCAGAATCAATGAAAGGGCTGAGTGAAGCGATATTCGAATTTTGCTTTAATGGCTTGTTTTGGGATAACAGAGCTAGTTCCTTAGCAAATGAAACCTGTTGTGACAACTTAATCAATAGGTTCATAGATTTTTCAAGTTCTGAAGCTTGCAGAGGCCCTGCAATTTGATTATTTTTGTTTGCCCTTTTAGCATTGTAAAACCACCTAAGAATTCGTGCATAAGCATGCTGAGCAATACTCAACTTAGATATCCTAGAGAGATCAAAAGGAGGCTTCCCCACCAAAGCGGGATGAGCTTTGATCTCTGGTGGCTCTACAAGCTCTTGGGTCTCTATTAGCGACGGCCAAAAAGACTCTCCTAGTTTTAAAAATGAAGGACCCTCCCACCAAATGTTTAATCCAGGTACAAGCTGTGGATCAACACCAAGCGATACGAGATCCGCGGAATTCTGGGATGTCGGAACAAAGCGCCAGGAGGCCGCATCGGCAAGTTCCTTGATTGCACCAACTCTATTGGCTACAAACGTTTTTAGGCTTTTAGAGGTTTGCAACCAGCATAAAACTACTTTAGCGTCTGACCAGTACACATGACGGTCAATTTTGAATCGCAATGCTTGCGTCACTGCTGATGCTAATTGTGCACCGAGCAGTGCAGCGCTTAACTCCAAACGAGGAATCGTAGTAGGCTTGATGGGTGAAACGCGCGATTTTGCGCAGAGTAAATTTACTTTTACTTCACCCTGTGAATTAACGGATCGCAAATAAATGCAAGCTCCAAAAGCCCTTTGCGACGTGTCGGTAAAACAATGCATTTCGATATGAACTGGGTCATCAATTAACACATTTCTATTTATCTTTAATTGAGAAATATTATCGATCCCATTGACGAATTTTAACCACTCTAACTTAATCTTTTCAGGGGCAGGATCATCCCAACCAAGCTTATCATCAGCCCACAGCTCTTGAATTAACATTTTCGGTTCAATAGTACAAAGAGATAACAAGCCCAGTGGGTCGAAAATCTTGAATGTTGCCGACAAAATAGTTCTCTTTGTTGACGTAGTAACCGAAATTGGCTCGATGGGAAAATGTAGATCATCTGTTGTAGGCGCCCATCCAATACCTAATGTGCTAGTGGCATTGCTGATCATAAGTTTATCGTGATTATTATAATCATCAGCGGAATTCAGTACTGAAGGTATATTGGAGCGAAATTTCCTGAGATGAAACCCACCTTTAGAAAGAGCTTCTGTTACAGACTGCTGAATATAAAGCAGGTCGGTCTCCGATTGTGCCCCGGTCAACAAATCGTCGACATAAAAATCCTTTTGTATAATTTCCTTGATGCTAGAGTCTTCACACTCTTCGCCTAATTGCCAGAGACAACGAGTGCTAAGAAAGCTGGCACTGGAAAAACCATACGTAACGGTATTTAATTGTAGAGTGCGCAGAGGTAGCGACTCGTCTTCTCGCCATAAAATTAACTGAAGATTACGATCGTATTCATCGACCATAACTTGGCGGTACATTTTCTCAATGTCGCCTGATAGAACATATTTATGCAGACGAAAACGCACCAAAATATTAAAGAGTGAGTCTTGAATAGTAGGCCCTGTCATTTGAAGATGATTCATTGAAAACCCCGATGTAGAGCAAGCAGATGCATCAAACACCGTGCGCTGCTTAGTGGATTCACTATTCTCCTTAATAACAGGATGGTGAGGTAAATAATATTTTACCTCCATAGAAAGACCCTCGCCATATTCTGATAAGTGCCCCAAATTCGCATACTCATTTATGAAGTCAATGTAGAGTTCTTTGATAAGAGGTTGCTTCTTAAAACGTGTCTCAAGACTCATAAATCTGTTTCGGGCTAAACGAAATGAATCTCCTAGACAGTCTCTGTCATCACGAAGAGGGAGTTTGACGCAAAAACGACCATCGCTACTACGAGTGGTGTTCGCAAGGAAGTGCTGCTCACACAATTTCTCTTCTTCGGATAATGCTGACCTATCTGCAACTTTTTCTAGTTCCCAAAATTTAACTAACTCGTTATTGAGATCGACTAGATTATCATTTCGAGAGATATTGCAGCGTACTTGAATTTTATTATTCGTTCTTATGGGAAATATCGGACCTGCTACAAGCCACCCTAGCTTAGAGCTTCGTAGTACTAGATTATTATCCCCCAACGAATGTTGCTCTGATCCTACCAGGTCCCAAAAGAGATCAGCACCAATAAGCATGTCAATAGTTGACGACTGATTGAAACTAGGACCCGCCAATGAGAATTCTGACAAGTTTAGGTGCTCTATATTAAAAGATACTTTTGGTAGTTTACCAGAGATAGTTGGCAGCACAAGGCAAGAGATGGTAGCGCTAAAAGTGCTATGTTTAGACTGAATTCGCACAGCACAACGTTCAGGCTTGACCTTCAGTGGAGCGTCACCGATGCCAATTATATCAATGTTGACAGGCTGAGCAGGAAGCTGAAGCATTTGCATCACGCGCTGCGACAGAAAGGATCCTTGCCTACCACTGTCCAAAATCGCCTTTACTGTAATAGTTTTGTTATTAGTGGGGTTAGTCAAATCAATTTGAGCAGTGCAGAGTAGTACCTCTGAAGAAGAACGAGCAGACATAGAGACTGCTCTGTGCCTAGAGACATCTTCGTCTTTCTGATCTTTTTTACACAACAACTCATGCAATAAAGAATTATGTCGCTGTTTACATATTTTACACCCTCCTGGAAGTCGACAACGACGCGTGTTATGACCAACTCTCAGACAGTTGTGACATAACTTTAAGGACGAAACAAGAGACATCCTATCTTCAACCGATTTAGCTTTAAATGCAGAACATTCGTAAAGGCGATATTGGCCCTTGCAACATTGGCATCCAATAAAAGAAGGCGGCGAAGATTCCTTAGAGGAGTCAGAAGAGACGACCATGGCCCTTGCTTGTGTCTTGTTTCGTGAACTTTGGTGGGGGTAGGTATGTTCTACGTGGGACGTCTGTTTAGGCGTATGTTTACTACGATTGACGGTTTCGAGAACGTCAGCACGGTTTCTTAAAAAGTTGAAGAAATCTTCAAGCTTGGGGATCTCACTCAATAAACCTTTATTTTCTTCCCATTTAAAATATGTCTTCGAGTCTAACTTCTCAGCAATTATATAAATAGTCAACATATCCCATTTCTCAGTTGGCAAACCCAAAGTGCTAAGAGCTCGTAAATTCTTGGTCACGTGATCAACAATAAAGCGCAGAGATTTTTCAGTCTCCCGCACAGACTCGAGGCTAAGCAAAGATTTTAAATGGTTGTTTATTAATTGGCGCTTGTTATCATACCGTTCGCATAAAAGCTTCCAAGCCTCCACATAATTTTTCTCAGTTACCTCCAAGTTACAAATTACCCGTGCTGCTTCTCCTTCTAAATAGGAGTTCAAATAAAAGAACTTGTGAACGTCCCTAATTTTTGTGTTTTCGTGTACAAGAGAAGTAAAAGTGTCTCTAAACTCAAGCCAGTTAAAATAAGTTCCATCGAAATTGTGAATTTTTATAATGGGCAACTTAAACCGAGAGTCTCACCATCATCATGGTGATGGCAATGTGAGCTCGAAGGACGCGAGTGAGAGCCGTCACGTTGGTGGTGAGAGATGTTTATCAATTAATTGTTGAGCCGAAGCAATACAATTATAAAACTCGTTTTCTAACGCTTCCCTGACAGATAACTCAACTTCTTGAGTGGACGCATTGATCACTTCAATCTGCCCTTGTACTTCATTATATTCGGCAAATAATGCTTCGAACCTAACTAACTTGCTTCTAAGTTTAGTGATTTCAAAAGGAGAAATCGTCTCAAACGACTCCAAGCTTTCTAAATTATTTTTAAACTTTGTAACACGGCCTTTAATGGAACTGCGTTTAGCATTTAAATCTCTGATACCTATTTCAGACTTCGCAGCAACAGTCTCGGTCATAATGAATTAATAAAATCGCTCAATAAACACACAAAATAATAAAGACAAATGCATACGCTCCTCCCTCTGCTGACAACACGGACCGACGCAGTGCCGGGGCGCCCGGCGCGGCGGCTCAGTGGTGCGAAGCGCGGCGCATCGACCGCGAGCTAGCTGATTCGAAGGCAGCGCAAGCGCAGAACTGTCTGTACCAAGCGGCCCGCATAAGCGATCACAAATCCCGATGCAGTACTTGAACACTGGAATAGATTGGTGCAAGCATGTGCGTATATGGAGTTGGTACTAGCGGATAATTTGTGATCTGGGCAAGCACAGATATCTATTTATTGATAGTAAATAGTGATAGCTTGTTTTTAGAATGACTAAAGAAGTGCAAAGAAAAGAAATCGCAATAATATCAAAAACAAGTTTCTGCGATCATCAATTACGTACAAGAAAGATTGCACCCTATCACTCAGACATAAGGTCGAAACATCAAAACAGATTAGCAAATAGATAATTTCTTTGTTTGCGATTCGGACCGGCCGGCCGGCTGACGATCGTCCGAGAATAATAGCTGGCTATAAGTACCTGCATATATTTTATTATTTGTGCTGTTTCTATGAAATAGAACTGAATTGAAATTATCTACGAATCGAGTAATAAAAATTCTCATAAATTGCGTTGTTATAAGCGCTTAGAGATTTTGCGATTAAGGAAATATGACAATGAATTTATAAAATACTGAATGTAGTGTTTATTTCTAATTTTTTGCAACAAAACTTTGCCAAAGCACATTCACTGTGATGGATGATAATTGCATAAAAAGATTGCATGGGCGTATTGCATAGGCATGTGCGTAATTAGGCCCTTAGTTTAATACTGTGGGGTAGATAGGCACACATTGAATACTTATTAAATAGTAAAACCCCTGGGTACCTGCATGAAAAGTTGGTATGGTCCTCTAGAGCTCGGCGGCCACAACTAATTATTCCCAACCACACGCTTGTCACTACCAGAGGCTGCTTTAAGATAGCAGCATCTAAATGCTGGAACGTGTTACCACCACCTGTTTGCGCGACTAACACACTAGTCACCTTCAGAAAAAAATGTCGCAGATGGCTGCTTTCTTTGCAGTCCTTGGCTGGTGGTAGGCCTATGGTTCAGTAATGTGTCTAATAATATAAATTGTTTAATGTCAACTGTCTTAACTTTGTTTAACTTTATATAATTTTGGTACTTTTGCTTTCTAAATTCTGTGTGTTTTAATTTGTTTATTTATTATCTTTCTTTTTTGTGTGTTTCTTGTTAATTAAAGGCTAAGGCTGAAAATCGGCGGCTTTTTGTTTAAATAACAGACTGTCATAAGCCGAGTCTTAGACCGATTTGTCTCTTTTCATGTATAAAATTATTGTGTATAAAATTTATTGTGTTTTTTGAGACAAATAAAAAGCTTTTATTATTATTATTATTATTACATGAATAGCACAAAATAGCCACTAATTATTTGAAGAATTAATTCCCCTGAATGCACAAATTAAGGGTGATAGGATATAAAAAGGAACGAGCTCACTTGATGACACGGCAGGCGAAGATAGTGCACAAGTCCGGTGGAGCTCCCGATCCGTTGTTGAAGGTCCCGTTGGAATATGATGTGTCCCCTGGATCACGTGTCGTCTGGCTTTCCTCAGCGAGACGGGGTCTGTGCTGCACGTACTGGTCCCAACGTAGCCGTGGAATATTCTAGTAGCCTTCCAAGACCATTCAGGATGAACAAAGCGACGCGATACGTGGCGTTGACCTCCGGTCGTTCCCGGTTGAGACAATGATCATGAGTTTGATGAGTTTGATTTCAAATCCGTGTCCTGTCACGGTCGCCAACTTTTGTTCGTGATGGAACAAAAGGTAATTAAAGAAAAGAAAAAAAAAAAAGGACTTTGGAAATTGAGATGATGATTTATACTTTAGTCAAACACATGAAAAACAGACAGCAAGTGATTGTGCCGACAGACATATCGAGACTGAGGTGGTCAGGCTCACAGGCCTTTGACCAGCAAATAAAGTTTAAATGTACAAACAAAAATGACTCTTATTTTCTATAACATAAAACACATAATAATAACACAAATAAACACAAAACAACTTTTCATATACTAAAGAATCCAAGAACTGGTTAGACGCACACACACACGCACAGATAATTTTGTATGGCGACGTTAGGGCGCAGACACTGTGGGAAGTGTAAAGTCACCCCGTACTGCAGTGTATCCTGCCAGAAACGCGACTGGGACCGCCGCCACAGCGCTTGCTGCCACTATGTAGCTAGGTTAGTTGCACTTGCATTTGACAGTCCTACTGTCACACGCGTGGGTCAACTGCGGCGCCCCGGCCGACTCTTACTGTGGGAAGTGTAAAGTCACCCCGTACTGCAGTATATCCTGCCAGAAACGCGACTGGGACCGCCGCCACAGCGCTTGCTGCCACAATGTAGCTAGGTGAGTTGCACTTGCATTTGACAGTCCTACTGTCCCGCGCTACAGCACGTGACGTCACACGCATGGGTCAACTGCGGCGCCCCGGCCGACTCTTACTGTGGGAAGTGTAAAGTCACCCCGTACTGCAGTGTATCCTGTCAGAAACGTGACTGGGACCGCTGCCACCGCGCTTGCTGCCACAATGTAGCTAGGTGAGTCGCACTTGCATTTGACAGTCCCACTGTCACACGCGTGGGTCAACTGTGGCGCCCCGGCCGACTCTTACTGTGGGAAGTGTAAAGTCACCCCGTACTGCAGTGTATCCTGTCAGAAACGTGACTGGGACCGCTGCCACCGCGCTTGCTGCCACAATGTAGCTAGGTGAGTCGCACTTGCATTTGACAGTCCTACTGTCCCGCGCTACAGCACGTGACGTCACACGCGTGGGTCAACTGCGGCGCCCCGGCTGACACTGGGAAGTGCAAAGTCACCCCGCACTGCAGTGTATCCTGCCAGAAACGCGACTGGGACCGCCGCCACAGCGCTTGCTGCCACAATGTAGCTAGGTTAGTTGCACTTGCATTTGACAGTCCCACTGTCCCGCGCTACAGCACGTGACGTCACACGCGTGGGTCAACTGCGGCGCTCCGATCGACACTTACTGTTGGAAGTGCAAAGTCACCCCGTACTGCAGTATATCCTGCCAGACACGCGACTGGGACCGCCGCCACAGCGCTTGCTGCCACAATGTAGCTAGGTGAGTTGCACTTGCATTTGACAGTCCTACTGTCCCGCGCTACAGCACGTGACGTCACACGCATGGGTCAACTGCGGCGCTCCGACCGACACTTACTGTGGGAAGTGTAAAGTCACCCCGTACTGCAGTATATACTGCCAGAAACGCGACTGGGACCGCCGCCACAGCGCTTGCTGCCACAATGTAGCTAGGTGAGTTGCACTTGCATTTGACAGTCCTACTGTCCCGCGCTACAGCACGTGACGTCACACGCATGGGTCAACTGCGGCGCTCCGACCGACACTTACTGTGGGAAGTGTGAAGTCACCCCGTACTGCAGTATATCCTGCCAGAAACGCGACTGGGACCGCCGCCACAGCGCTTGCTGCCACAATGTAGCTAGGTTAGTTGCACTTGCATTTGACAGTCCCACTGTCCCGCGCTACAGCACGTGACGTCACACGCGTGGGTCAACTGCGGCGCTCCGATCGACACTTACTGTGGGAAGTGCAAAGTCACCCCGTACTGCAGTGTATCCTCCCAGAAACGCGACTGGGACCGCCGCCACAGCGCTTGCTGCCACAATGTAGCTAGGTTAGTTGCACTTGCATTTGACAGTCCCACTGTCCCGCGCTACAGCACGTGACGTCACACGCGTGGGTCAACTGCGGCGCTCCGATCGACACTTACTGTGGGAAGTGCAAAGTCACCCCGTACTACAGTGTATCCTGCCAGAAACGCGACTGGGACCGCCGCCACAGCGCTTGCTGCCACAATGTAGCTAGGTTAGTTGCACTTGCATTTGACAGTCCCACTGTCCCGCGCTACAGCACGTGACGTCACACGCGTGGGTCAACTGCGGCGCTCCGATCGACACTTACTGTTGGAAGTGCAAAGTCACCCCGTACTGCAGTATATCCTGCCAGACACGCGACTGGGACCGCCGCCACAGCGCTTGCTGCCACAATGTAGCTAGGTGAGTTGCACTTGCATTTGACAGTCCTACTGTCCCGCGCTACAGCACGTGACGTCACACGCATGGGTCAACTGCGGCGCTCCGACCGACACTTACTGTGGGAAGTGTAAAGTCACCCCGTACTGCAGTATATCCTGCCAGAAACGCGACTGGGACCGCCGCACAGTATACGATTTGACCAATCTAGATAGACAAAAGTCGATGTCAGACTTAAGAGATCCGAAATTACCTAAAGTCAGAATTAGCACATGACTTCACATTAAGTGATGATGCGGCAGCAAATAAAACATTTCTATTAATGATGAAAAGTTTATTCAGTCTTTAACAAACACATGATATCAGTTTCATGTTTTAAAAGGCTTTTTCTTGGAAGTTTTGTTAATAATGATATATAGGGATCAGATGATATTAACAAATACTTAATAAGATCAAAATTTGTGCGGATCCGAGAAGTTTTCAAGGTGTGGCCCAGTCTTGCCTTGCGTATTTCTTTGTTTTTGGCCTCTGAAGCCTCTTCGGACATTTGTCCTATTGGAACGATAGAATGCCTCATTATCTCTGCTCCGTGAATAAGTATCTTATGTACTGTAGTCGGCATATTATACCAATTGTATAAGGTGAGATACAAATCTCGGGTTTCTGAGCAGTAATGTTTAAATTTGTCAGGATCAATGTCATAGCCGGACGCTATGGCTGCAAGAAGCGTACTGAAACGGTAAAGAAGGTTTTCATCGAGACCGGTGATACGAGCAGTTTCTTTGTAATTGTGAAAAAACCTTCTTGCGGTATTCCCGTCGTTACTCGTTCCAAATCCCGGTTTAACTTTGTTTATAATGAGGCCAATCTCCTTGAATTTATCTCTAATAACGTCCTTCCTTTTCTTAAAATCTTCTTTATTTTTCTCACCCTTGACTTGCCACTCTCGTATATACTTCCGGTAAGCGATATTTAATAGGCACTCCATTGTGCGGATGTATGCATGAAGGCTAGATATCCCAAACCGGTACATATTTTCGTTAGGCTCTCTAGCAGTTGTTGCGGAATTCATCTCCTTCGATGTAGTTTTGCAGATAAAACATGTCTGAGTGGATCTATTTTCAGAAAGCACATTGCATACTTTACCGTCTATCATTGAGAGAATCAATTCGTGTTTTATAGAGATATAACGTTCATCTATATGTACAATAGTAGGTACCAACTCCTGAATTTGAGTCTCGATATCGTCACATTCTTCTTTTATCAATGTCTCTGTTTCTTTTTTGTATAAAAACTTTATTGTTCTGCAGAATCTTGGTGAAGATGGGCGCGGATTTTCCCATATGACCTTATTGTCATCTCTAACAAGTCTCAATGGCACCATCGATACAACAAACATATATTCATCTGTATCTTTTGAATTTTCAAATGGCTGCTTGTAAACACTGTGGCCTGAGGAGCCGTCACATCCCCACTTGTAAATTAATCTGTAGTTCAAGCCATTTACGTCAGGTCTTAATACTTTTCCAAGAATGTTAGCGCATATTCTTGTTGCGGTATGGTTCAAAAGAGCTTGCAACTCAACCTTGGCATACGTATCTGTTAGAGTGAATTTATCCACAGGAGGATAGCTCTGTTCTCTCACTTTTGCAACTAGGTTATAGCATGGGTAAAGACGGAACCCTCTTTCTTTCGACTCGTGTTGTATATTCTTATATGTCTGCACAGTAAAATCATTAGAAATAAATAATGCCAAAGCTTCTTCCGAGGTGTAAGGCCGTTTTTTATTTTTTTCGCTTATTCTTCTTCGAGCTTCCTTAAATCCAGTTGCTCGTCTTGGTGAAGCTGAAGAAACTTCCTGGATCAACTTAGCAGCGTCACGTTTCCCAGTTGCTCGCACACTTAATTGTGCTGCAAAAGATAGCTGTGCATCGTCATATTCTTCCAACAAATGCTGAATTTTTCGCTTTTTGGTTTTCTTAGAACTGTCTCGAAAACTCTTTTTGGGTCTGCCAATACTGGAACTCGGATTTGGGGACTGTTCTTGAAACATAGTGAAGACTAACTCTTCATTCAACCATTCTTCGTTAGCTTTCAAAAATAAATCCAATCGTCTCTGTTTACGAAGCCATTTAAGACGAATCTTCTCGCATTCCTTTTTCAGAAAGACCTTCAAGAGCTTCTCCTGATCTTGTAGGAGGATCAAATTAACAAATATTGACTTAACGAACATCAGAACTTTCTCTAATCTGCCTTTGGGCGGGGTTGAATGCCAAAAGTCAAATAATGACTTTCGCCGAATTCGGGCGCCTGTAACAAAATAAATAAGAAATAATTAGAATCGCAAAAATTCGCAAAAAATATACATATTTTTAATAAACTAGAACAATGTGAGAATACTTTAACAGCTAAATCATGACGTGACTCACCTTGACTACATACTTTAAGACTACGTAAACTTATGTTTTATGATTTTTTGTAGATGTATAGAAGGTGTTTTTTATGACAGTACTAATAAGTCTTCACGAATAAATTGGTGGATTTAAATTAAATAACATATAAATAATTACCTCTTCTTAGAGAATCCATCACTAAAAAGTACTTAAATTCACACAAAACAGATAAACACATACACCACGCTGACGTTCAGTTTGGCACAGAGCGAGCGGGCGGCTACCTGAATCCGAGACGCTAACTTCACCCCATTGTTTTAGAGGGGACCGCGCTTCAAAAACTGGTTCTTAATGCGTTATCAGTTGTAGGGTCCGTTCTAGGGTTAAGTGATACTTAAAAAAACTCTGTTTTAACGTTTTGATTTTAGGACTTTCGTCTCTCTAGATTGGTCGGATCGTATACTGTGCGCCGCCACAGCGCTTGCTGCCACAATGTAGCTAGGTGAGTTGCACTTGCATTTGACAGTCCTACTGTCCCGCGCTACAGCACGTGACGTCACACGCATGGGTCAACTGCGGCGCTCCGACCGACACTTACTGTGGGAAGTGTGAAGTCACCCCGTACTGCAGTATATCCTGCCAGAAACGCGACTGGGACCGCCGCCACAGCGCTTGCTGCCACAATGTAGCTAGGTGAGTTGCACTTGCATTTGACAGTCCCACTGTCCCGCGCTACAGCACGTGACGTCACACGCGTGGGTCAACTGCGGCGCTCCGATCGACACTTACTGTGGGAAGTGCAAAGTCACCCCGTACTGCAGTGTATCCTGCCAGAAACGCGACTGGGACCTCTGCCACAGCGCTTGCTGCCACAATGTAGCTAGGTGAGTTGCACTTGCATTTGACAGTCCCACTGTCCCGCGCTACAGCACGTGACGTCACACGCGTGGGTCAACTGCGGCGCTCCGACCGACACTTACTGTGGGGAGTGCAAAGTCACCCCGTACTGCAGTGTATCCTGCCAGAAACGCGACTGGGACCGCCGTCACAGCGCTTGCTGCCACAATGTAGCTAGGTGAGTTGCACTTGCATTTGACAGTCCTACTGTCCCGCGCTACAGCACGTGACGTCACACGCGTGGGTCAACTGCGGCGCTCCGACCGACACTTACTGTGGGAAGTATTAAGTCACCCCGTACTGCAGCATATCCTGCACGAAACGCGACTGGGACCGCCGCCGTAACTAGGAAAGTTGCAGTTGACAGTCCTACGTTCCCGCGCTTCGGGTGCGTTCCACGCGTGCATCAATGGGGAAGAAATCTGCCAAACTTCGCAAATTCGCTATCGCTTTACCCTTTCCACTGACATTTGAGGCCGCCATAACGAGAGTGTTTATCTTTTCTAGACACAATCAAAATCAATTGTGTATATAAAAGATAGGCCACTCATGTCCTGACAGCCCCATTTCATATTCCGAATAAACATTTTCACAGATTTCTTGTAATAAACGTAATTATACCTGCATAGCAAGTTCCTAAGCATCTATTCGATAAATTTGACAGATAAACTCGACAACTCTTCATTTTTGTTTATCGAAGCGACGACGAGTCAATGGCATGTTGATACTTTATACCCTGATCTGTGATAAAACATGTCTATGCAATACTATGATAGAAATGAATTTCTATACATTACCTAGTTATCCATCGCAAGGCGATACAAGTTCACATTGTATTATTGTGGTATAAAAAACTAGAGATGCAACGAATATTCGGTATTCGGCCTATACAGCCATTTTTTAAATATTCGGTATTCGGCCAAATAGTAGATGATATTCTGCCAAATACCTAATAATGAAATTAAAAGCATATTTTAATTAGAAAAAAATGGTAAGATGGCAGAAAAACTTGTTTGTATTCACTACAATCTGCTATATAAATAAGTGAACATAAAAACGCATTTTAATCAGAAAGTATATGTATGGTAAGTTGGCAAATAACGCGACACGGACGATGTGCTCGAAAATGAGCTTTCTTCCGCCACCCCGTCGCCCCCGCGTGGCCTCGCACCGCGACAGGTTGTAACCTGTACGAGTGTACGCACGAAATGCACAGATTTCCCACCAAATATTCGGCGCTTCGGCCTAAAGCGCCGCCGAATATTCGGTATTCGGCCAAATCACTATTCGTTGCATCTCTAATAAAAACCCAGAAGAAAGTTAAATCTGCATGTGAAGAGCTCTTTCCCCTTAACGATTTCCTTGCCTCGTCTTTCTTTCCTTGCTGTCCTTTTTATGCACCTCATTTCTTTTTGCACAGCTTTTGTATTGGATTTATTTCAGAAGTGCAATGGCAATGGCAGAAGTTGTGGTCCAAGACGATCAAGTGTAAGTTCTTACCTTTTTGTTTTAAAGTCAGGCTGTCGAAACATGAGCCAGCAAAACGAAAAAATTAAAAAAAGGTACATCGACGACCCACCCGGCTGTGTAGTTTAGTGGGTTGAGAAGGGATACAGTTATTCTATTTCATGTTGAAGGTTTGACCTTGGTTGTAGCATAGTAAAAACAGACTAGTAAGCTATATTCACAGAGATGTCGCCCGCGCGGCTTATATGTGTGCGAGCCACTGCGAGCCTGCACGTACGAACCACAGCACGCACACAACGACAATATCTCAGGCCGTTTCTGGAGGTGTGACTAGGGTCGGTGTAGCGCTCCGCAGTAAGCCGCGCGCCGTTCGTCGCATCGCCGCTAAATAAATTGACGACCCTGCAGCAGTAGGCATGTATGCCTCGCACGCCGCGGGAGTTGTTCTACTATTCTGTTTTTACTATGGTTGTAGTAATGACGTGTACAGATAAGCGCGTTTTGCAGCGCTAACGAGGTTACGCACACTAGAACAAAGTGCGTGTGCACGCACTAGTACAACCAAGGCCAAACCTTCACCGCGAAATATTATATCTGTATGTGACTAGGAACCCTTGTAGTTTCGCCATGTCCGTCTGTCCGTGGCTTAGCGCAGAGACTATTAGTACTAGAAGGCTGTAATTTGGTATGGATATAAATATTAGAGATGCAACGAATATTCGGCAACTATTCGGTATTCGGCCTATTCGATATTTTTTTAAATATTCGGTAGCCGAATAGTAGACGGTATTCGGCGGGATACCGAATACCTAATAATGAAAATAAAAACACATTTTATTCAGAAAGTAAATATTTGGTAAGATGGCAGAAAAACTAAATCTGCGATATAAATAAGTGAAAATAAGAACTCATTTTAATCAGAAAATAGGTATATATTTGGTAAGTTGGCGGAAAAACTCTCTATTAACTTATTTACTACAATCTGCTATACGTAAGTATTATTAATATTTAAAATTAATCAGAGGCAGATTATTGAAGTTAAACATTTTCAATTGTTCGTTTTAAAAAACTTGTATTTAACAAAATCAAACACAAAATGCGATCACAAAAGTAAAAAACACAAACACAGCGCGCCCGTGAACCGCACGGTGTGCTCGTAAATGAGCTTTCTTCCGCCAACCCGTCGTCGCCCCCGCACCGAAACAGGGCGTAACGTAACCTGTACGAGTATACGCGCGAAATTCATAGATCTATTCGGCGCTTCGGCCTAAAGCGCCGCCGAATATTCGGTATTCGGCCAAATCATTATTCGTTACATCTCTAATAAATATTAATCACGCCGACAAAATGGTAAAAATCATGAAAAAAATTTTTTCAGGAGATGAATTTTTTTTCTCGTCTATCCTATTGTGTGGGGTATCGTTGGATAGGCCGTTCAAAAACATTGTGGGTGTGTGAAAACCGTTTTTCGATTTAGGGATCCGTTGGTGAAATATTAAGCTTTAAAGTGAAAATTTTAGTAAGGTGGAGCCCCCCCCCCTGCCGGGTAAACGGTTGTTTATAGAAATGTGAAAAAATTCACAGAAGTAGTTAAAATAATGAATTTAAAAGGAAAACTATCACAGCTAAGAAGACTTTAATGTGTAATATATAATGTATGGGACCAGAAGTTTGGCGCGGTCTGTATTAGTAGACCAACTTATATGTACCGGCAACTACGGAACCCTACATTGCGTGTGGCCCGACACGCACTTGGCCAGTTTTATTCATGTGTCTTTTAAGAGTCGATCTTCTGTGGTACTTATTCAAAGCTGATATGAAAAACCGAAACCGGATAGGTAATTTTTTTTTATAAATACTTTTGTTCGAGTGTATTTAAATTAAGACATTTGATAAGTCCCACATTTTTTCAAGTAAAATAAAAATATAATTAGTTTTCCCAGCATACCATAAGGTCCTACAACAATAACTGAAAATAATTCTAGGGTAGGTCATGTATCGTTAAGAATGCCCTGGGACATTAGGATACCATAAGGTCCTACAATAATAAGTAAAAATATTTCTATGGTAGGTCATGAATCGTTAAGAAGCGGGAGATTTGAGGAGGGAATGCCCCTGGGACATTAGGATAGCGTAAGGTTCTACAATAATAAGTGAAAATAATTCTAGGGTATGTCATTTATCGTTAAGAAGCAGGAGATTTGAGGAGGGAATGCCCCTGGGACATTAGGATACCATAAGGTTCTACAATAATAAGTGAAAATAATTCTAGGGTATGTCATGTATCGTTAAGAAGCGGGAGATTTGAGGAGGGAATGCCCCTGGGACATTAGGATACCATAAGGTCCTACAATAATAACTGAAAATAATTCTGTGGTAGGTCATGTATAGTTAAGAAGCGGGATATTTGAGGAGGGAATGCCCCTGGGACATTAGGATACCATAAGGTTCTACAATAATAAGTGAAAATAATTCTAGGGTATGTCATGTATCGTTAAGAAGCGGGAGATTTGAGGAGGGAATGCCCCTGGGACATTAGAATACCATACGGTCCTACAATAATAAGTGAAAATAATTCTAGGGTATGTCATGTATCGTTAAGAAGCGGGAGATTTGAGGAGGGAATGCCCCTGGGACATTAGGATACCATAAGGTCCTACAATAATAACTGAAAATAATTCTATGGTAGGTCATGTATAGTTAAGAAGCGGGAGATATGAGGAGGGAATGCCCCTGGGACATTAGGATACCATAAGGTTCTACAATAATAAGTGAAAATAATTCTAGGGTATGTCATGTATCGTTAAGAAGCGGGAGATTTGAGGAGGGAATGCCCCTGGGACATTAGAATACCATAAGGTCCTACAATAATAAGTGAAAATAATTCTATGGTAGGTCATGTATCGTTAAGAAGCGGGAGATTTGAGGAGGGAATGCCCCTGGGACATTAGGATACCATAAGGTCCTACAATAATAACTGAAAATAATTCTATGGTAGGTCATGTATAGTTAAGAAGCGGGAGATTTGAGGAGGGAATGCCCCTGGGACATTAGGATACCATAAGGTTCTACAATAATAAGTGAAAATAATTCTAGGGTATGTCATGTATCGTTAAGAAGCGGGAGATTTGAGGAGGGAATGCCCCTGGGACATTAGGATACCATAAGGTTCTACAATAATAAGTGAAAATAATTCTAGGGTATGTCATGTATCGTTAAGAAGCGGGAGATTTGAGGAGGGAATGCCCCTGGGACATTAGGATACCATAAGGTCCTACAATAATAACTGAAAATAATTCTATGGTAGGTCATATATAGTTAAGAAACGGGAGATTTGAGGAGGGAATGCCCCTGGGACATTAGGATACCATAAGGTTCTACAATAATAAGTGAAAATAATTCTAGGGTAGGTCATGTATCGTTAAGAATGCCCTGGGACATTAGAATACCATAAGGTCCTACAATAATAAGTGAAAATAATTCTATGGTAGGTCATGTATCGTTAAGAAGCGGGAGATTTGAGGAGGGAATGCCCCTGGGACATTAGGATACCATAAGGTCCTACAATAATAACTGAAAATAATTCTATGGTAGGTCATGTATAGTTAAGAAGCGGGAGATTTGAGGAGGGAATGCCCCTGGGACATTAGGATACCATAAGGTTCTACAATAATAAGTGAAAATAATTCTAGGGTATGTCATGTATCGTTAAGAAGCGGGAGATTTGAGGAGGGAATGCCCCTGGGACATTAGAATACCATAAGGTCCTACAATAATAAGTGAAAATAATTCTATGGTAGGTCATGTATCGTTAAGAAGCGGGAGATTTGAGGAGGGAATGCCCCTGGGACATTAGGATACCATAAGGTCCTACAATAATAACTGAAAATAATTCTATGGTAGGTCATGTATAGTTAAGAAGCGGGAGATTTGAGGAGGGAATGCCCCTGGGACATTAGGATACCATAAGGTTCTACAATAATAAGTGAAAATAATTCTAGGGTATGTCATGTATCGTTAAGAAGCGGGAGATTTGAGGAGGGAATGCCCCTGGGACATTAGGATACCATAAGGTTCTACAATAATAAGTGAAAATAATTCTAGGGTATGTCATGTATCGTTAAGAAGCGGGAGATTTGAGGAGAGAATGCCCCTGGGACATTAGGATACCATAAGGTCCTACAATAATAACTGAAAATAATTCTATGGTAGGTCATGTATAGTTAAGAAACGGGAGATTTGAGGAGGGAATGCCCCTGGGACATTAGGATACCATAAGGTTCTACAATAATAAGTGAAAATAATTCTAGGGTATGTCATGTATCGTTAAGAAGCGGGAGATTTGAGGAGGGAATGCCCCCGGGACATTAGAATACCATAAGGTCCTACAATAATAAGTGAAAATAATTCTATGGTAGGTCATGTATCGTTAAGAAGCGGGAGATTTGAGGAGGGAATGCCCCTGGGACATTAGGATACCATAAGGTCCTACAATAATAAGTGAAAATAATTCTAGGGTATGTCATGTATCGTTAAGAAGCGGGAGATTTGAGGAGGGAATGCCCCCGGGACATTAGAATACCATAAGGTCCTACAATAATAAGTGAAAATAATTCTATGGTAGGTCATGTATAGTTAAGAAGCGGGAGATTTGAGGAGGGAATGCCCCTGGGACATTAGGATACCATAAGGTTCTACAATAATAAGTGAAAATAATTCTAGGGTATGTCATGTATCGTTAAGAACCGGGAGATTTGAGGAGGGAATGCCCCTGGGACATTAGGATACCATAAGGTTCTACAATAATAAGTGAAAATAATTCTAGGGTATGTCATGTATCGTTAAGAAGCGGGAGATTTGAGGAGGGAATGCCCTGGGACATTAGGATACCAAAGCTCCAAGCAATGGGAATTTGATGGAATAGCTCCAATTAGAGAGCCGACCATCCGCTTCAGCCCAGCAGGCGTCCCACCTCAACAACATCATCATCATCGTTAACCGGCCACGATCAAGAAACTTTTTTTTTTAAATCAAAAATATTGTTTTCTCTTCCCGGTACAATGCGGTTCAATCAGCTGTTTAAATTTCTATTATATAATTGGATAAAATCTATATAAATGACAAGGATAGATAATAATCTCGGCATCAGTTGAGTATAATATATAACAATAAAATAAAAATCAATGTTTATTAGAGCATAAACAGGGATTTATAAATCTGATTAAATGTTTCTTATTAAATCTAAAACGAAAGAAAAACGATAGATCATAGGCCAGGAGCCTTATTATCTAACTTCAACATCTGTCGCTATCATTTCTAGCCAGTCACGATACCTTTGAAAGTGATTGTGATATACATATGTTGAAGTTAAATAATAAGGCCTACGGTTGTGGCGTGTTTCCATCATAAGGGGGAACGTTTCGAGCTCAGTGCAAAGTGCATAACTTATGATTGTTTATCTTATTTTTAAATAAAATGTATGAAAGAAAATAGTTTAATCTTATTTTGCGACTATTATTTAATAATTATCAGGGGTTTTTAGCAGAATTGCGTCATTTTATGGATTAAATGTCCATACAAACTTAAAACACGCTTCTAAGCAATGCATAAAATTACAAAATTTTGGTAGAAAAGCCTAATTGACATTAAACTATTGTCGCGAAATGCCACATCACATTTATTTAGTACATTTTATTTAATAATAAGAAAAACAATCAGCAGTTGTGCATTTTGTACCGAGCTCGAAACGTTCCGCCTTAATGTTTGCATTTTTAGAAATATTACCTATGTACTTATGCATATTCTTGTAAGCCAATTAGTTCTTTATTTTAGCATTCGAGAGGTGATAAATACTGTACCTAGCCAAAGGTATTGTGTGATTAAAAACTAAATAAAATAAAATAAATTTCCATCAAGAACGAACACGTGCAAGTTTAATGACCCTTCTTCCTGTCCCGCAGCGACGTGCCAGCCATGCCCCCACTCCGCCGCCCGCGCTCGCCCAGCCGTAATGATGATCAAGAAAAGCCTAGCGGCAAGGTAACCATCAAATTCAGTTTCTTAAGTATAGAAAGGGATATATTTCTCAGGCCAGGTATGGAGTTCGAATGGGTTTTTACGATTGAGAAGGCTAATTTGACAGACGTGAGAATAGGCCTACAGGATTTGAACTTTTGCTTACAAGTGCTTTCTTAACTGAGCTACTGCTAAAATATTGTTATGATTATGATAAAATGAATGTGTAACAAAAGTGTATATTTTATTGTTAAATATACAGCATAAATAAAATATTTATTGTCATTTCCAATATTTATTAACGACTAATATCTTGTAACTTAGTGTCGATTGCCATCCATGGTTGCTATTCACCAAAAACAAATGAAAAATTAGCTTCCAAAATAGCCTTCAATGGGTATTGAATTTTTTACGAATTGTGACGTCATTTCAAGTGCGAATGTATCCTTAGATAAGCGGATATGTATGTTTTAGTAGGCACTCGGTTTGGCAACTGATTTTACGATACAGAATCAGGGGGCAGTATGGCCAGAACGCTGTCTGAGCATTATTACACAACTCTGTTAGAAAACTCCAATTGACATTAAACTATTGCGTTTTGCTATAAACCACATTTACTACATTTGCGTGGAGACAAAACCCGAAGCAACCACTTGAAATATTTCGTTATAATATAACGACCCAATTCATAATTTTTACAGTTTGTGCCGCCCGGTCACACTCCAACCCTAGAGTCAAAACCATCTTACAACAACCAAGACCGTGGTGGCCGGTACAACAATCGTGACAACCAAGAGAACCGAGGCAGTTATAGTCGTGACAAACAAGATAATCGCGCTGGGCGGAACAACAATCGCGACAACCAAGAGAAAAGAGGCGGTTACAATCGTGACAATCAAGAGAAGCGTGGCGGTTACAATCGTAACCAAAGTCAACAGGGTGGAAATCAAAACCAGGGAAACAGGCGTCCGTATCCCAAACAGGAGGTTGAGACCAATGAAGACGAAGATTGGGGAGCGGGAAAGAAAGAAGGTGAGCACATCTTTCCTTTTTGATCATGTCAGCACTGTCACATGGTTATATGTATACAGATCCTGGCGGTAAATAATGCACATCGGATAGCTTCGGCTTCTTAGAGCGTCGTCTCTGTCGCCGGAGTGTTGCTGCTTTGTGGGACAGAGATTACGATACGATGTGCAATATTTACTGCCAGGACCTGTACATGTATAAAAATTCGCCTGTCTCGCAAAGTGCTTTAAAAAATGTAAATTTTCACGACAGCTTCAACTCCAAAAACCGCCAAGCCCGTTGAAGAGCCACCGAAACCCAGCGTTGTTTCAACGCCCCCATCCAAAGGACCAGGTTCACCATCCATTGCAACACCTGTGCCTAGGGCCAAGCCAGCACCGGTCAGTGTTCCCGTAGTTGAGGAGAAGCCTTTGGTGCCTGCTAAGTGAGTATTGATCACTCTAATATAAAATTTAGGGTATTCCAAAGCGATGGATTTCGCAATAAAAACATGATCTTAGTTAATGAGAAATGTGAATTTCTTAACTGTCTGCAGCGCCATCTGTTTCTTAAGAACAACGCGTAAAATCACATAATGCCCTCGTGAGCGTTCAGTATATGCATTACAAGCTGGTTAGATCAAATAGTTACAAAAATATTCGGTGGATAAGTATTGTGGAAAAAATCAACGGTCTAGGTAAGTACCTCTGTGGCGCAATTGGTAGCGCGCTGTAAAAAGAGGTCGCAGGTTCGAATCCTGGCCCGAGGAATTTTTTCAAGTTCTTGTCTTTACATTTCTTTCTAAATTATCTTTCTAGTTTGTAATGCACTCAAATATAAAATTTAGAGTATTGATTGCCTTTACACTTGTTTAAAGTACGGGTCAATTGAAGGCAGGTATTAAGTTAGCTCCCATTTCCATGCTATCCCTCCACACACCTCCCATTCCTTGTCGAAGCTTGGAGAATGCGAGATTATTACGATATCCGTGCTTCACTTGCTTGCGCGCCTTGGTCCGAGCTGTAATATATTGATGACATGATATGTTTGACATCATAGAACAATATGAAATACATATAAGGTGACTCTTGTTTATATATCCAAATTCATAATAAGCACAACCTATACCAACTGTAAAACAAAAAACTGTATATACATCCTGGAATGTCGGCATTGCCCGGCATTTTACATCGGAGAAACAAAAACGCACTTCACAAACGAATCAACCAACACCGACACACTTCCAGAACAACAAATAACATTTTACAGATACCCACCCACACACGTCTACACAACCAGACCTTCAACCAGTGCTTCACCGTAAGGATATTAAATCATTCCATCCCCCACTAACTGACATACAGCTCAGGACATGGGAGTTCTCCTTCATATGGGCACTTGGTGCACATTATAGCCATGGCTTGAATAAACAACACTAAGCACTGATAAAAACACAAATGAGGTCGCCTATCGTTTTACTTTTTATAATAGGTATCTATCTTTCCTCAAAAAACTCCCATAAAAACATTAGAATCTGAAATAATTAAAATATAGTTGTAAGTAAACCCACAAACAGACAGACAAACCTAAAATGTAAATAGTTAATAGTAGTGTATGCTATGAGAGCGTAAAGGAGGCAATAGCTTGTACGGGGAACGATTTGAAACACGAGCGATAAGCGAGTGTTTTAAACGTTACGAATAAGTTATTGCCCTTACGCACGTGTATCATACTTCGTTTTTCAATGCACGGTGTGAGTAAATAAATTAAATGTAATTAAATAAACAAACAAACAATAAATACACACTCCATTTCTTTTTCTTTGCACGCAAGTTGCCGACTTGACGAAATTAAGCTGCTAGTATAGCAATCCATATCGAGCTCGATGGCGCTTGATACAGTGCTCTGTCTCACTCTTTTGATCTACCTAAAGAGTGTATATCGAGCTGTCAAAGCTCAATATGGTCTACTATACTAGGTACCCAGCTCACTCATTTCTGTCAAGTACCTAGTCGGTGCTTAAATTCTGTCACAAACAAAATTGGCTATAAAATGAAAACTAGACATGGTATACAAAAAAGTTTTTTTTTTTAAAAAGGTAATTTAATTAGCTTACATTAAACACAACATTTATTCAAAATGATTGCCACCATTTTTCACACAAGCCTTCAATAGCAGCACGGACCATATTCATGTCGATATCGGCCACTGCTTTAATCAATGATGACTTTAGGCTGCTTAAATTTTTGTGAGGTTTAGAACAGACCTTCTCCTCCAATTCCTGCCAAATTTTGTAATTTCAGTGGATTGAGGTCAGGGCTAGATGAGGACCAATCTTGCCTTGTTAGCTCGATATTCTGGCGCTCGAGCCACTCCTGAGTTGTTTTGGCCATATGAGCAGGTGCGGAGTCCTGTTGAAATACAAATGGCCGTCCTCCAAAGAGTGTCTGGGGCAGATCTTTTACTATGCGATCTAAAACCGTGTCTTGGTACACTTTTGCACTGGTTTTGACACCTTTTTCACAAAAATGCACTTCAGTAGGGCCATAGTAGGACACTCCCAACCAAATCATGGTTGATGATGGATGATGGCCGTGCTGCACTCTAGGAATGGCATTTCCAGTGGCCGCAGAGCTGGTAGCGTACACCCTGTCATTTTGTTTGTTGTACTTCTCTTCGATATTAAAAAATTTCTCTTCTGTAAACAGGATATCGCGGTGTCTGTTTCTTGCGTACCGCTTTAGCAAAACTTTGCATTTTTTGGCTCTCATAGCTATCAGACGCGCGTTCAGAAGATGTCCACTCTTTTTTCGGTAAGCTCGTAGTCCCAGGTCTTCATTGAGTACTTTTTTTACGGTACTTCTGGTTAATCCCATCTCCAAAGCCATCAGTTTCTGCTTGCGGACGGGATTTCTTGCAATACGCGCCTTGATTGCTTTGATGACTCCTGGAGTCCTAACGGAACGAGGTCTGCCAGTTCTTTTCCCGTCATCGACACTAGAGGTTTCATTGTACCTCTTGATGGTACGGTACACGAACCTCTTCGTGATTTTTAATTTTTGAAGCAAGTTGAATATCGTCTTCGGTGGATGGCCGCAACGATGCAATGCAATTACTGCTACTCGGTCCTCTTTGCGAGTCCACTCCATCGTAAAAAATGAATGAATGTAATTGTGATTTGGCAGATTATTAATCAAAAATATTTGAAAATCTAACACTATTTCATTTTTTTTTCTAGGTGTTCAATTAAAAAAAAAATGGCCAGTGACAGTATATAAGAACCGCCTAGGTATATCTATGGTACACAAGGTAAGACTGGCAATTCTTTTCGATAGATTAAAAAAATAAAACATACCTCAGACATGGCTGTTTGAGCTAAGTTCCATTTGCCTTCCCACTATGTAGGGGAACAAAACTAAAAAAATGAAAAATGAAAACATTAAACACCCGTGCGGCAAAGTTGACTTTGACAACGGATTAGACGCATATAAAACAGAACTTTACGAGCACTTGCATTGAAAAATATATTTATTAAACTTACAAACAAACAGACGAAATCGGATATAATAAACATATATTTTTTGTACATATTTAGCTTTAAGAGAATATACAGACTGACAGACATTAGATTAAAATATCAATAAGGTTCCGCACCTATTTTGTCCATGCCAAATGTAAAAATATTGTATCTATCAATGTCAATTTTTTTATACTCTACTGCTGCCTGGCCCAGTTTAGGGTCCGAAACATATCTTGAGAAAATTTTATATATACATCTTTAATAACAAATAACAAATTCATAATGAAGACTCGGTAAGTAGTCACGACCAAGGTTCAATACGAAAAATATTTGTTCGTGTCTCTAAGAACAAGATTCAGATTCAGATTGTTTATTGCATATCACAGTGTAAAGTACAGGTGGAAACGTAATACGGTTTCATGTGATACCCTGTTAGGGCGTACCAATATTTTAAAACTTAATTTCTAGATTTATTAAATTCATTATCATATTTAATAGTCAAATTAATAGTCGCAATTTAACTACCTAATTAACAAGGAATTTTTCTATTAAATTTATTTTTATATGACCAAAACAAAAATGACATGTTTAAAGGACAGATAATAGAGGTTAGAGCCACTGATAGAGATACAACAAGCCTTCAGATGTTACAGAGTTGTCCTAACATCCAATTTGTCATATAGTTTATGTGTGTCCCATGGATTTATCGTTAAATTTATTTTGTAATAGCTTTTACTTATTAAAAATTCTTTCGTATTTTTTATGAATACTGTTGTTTTTCTATATTCCTGATATAATCTGGCAAATTATTATATATTTTTATAGCCATTGAATGTGGTCCTGATGATACTATTTTTAATTTTGTTACCGAGCTTTTCATTTTATTTTGGTTTCGATTGTTGCGTTTGACATTAGAACTATCCACAGGGGAATATAGGTTTGGGTGTTTATTAACAAATTTGCATGATTCCAAGATATATATGCATGTAAGAGTCAGTATGTTGTATTTTATGAAATAAGGCCTACAAGAGTCAAAGTTACTGATATGGGCTAGTATCCTTATACACTTTTTTGTAGTATGAATATTTTATTATATCACTACAGTTTCCCCATAGGGCTATACCGTAGGAAAGTTTAGAATGGGCATATGCATAATATGCTGATAAGGCTGTTTCAAAGTTGCTCAACTTCTTTAATCGGTAGAAAGCATATATAAATGAAGAAAGTTTATTTGTCAATTTCTGGATATGAGGTTTCCAGTTTGTATCCGTATCGAGGTCTATGCCCAGTAGAGTTACGGATTTTACGGATTCGAGAGTTGTGTTTTTGTATTTGTAATTACCTTTTTTGATACGGTTTAAATTGAATTAATTTGTTTTTTTTGATGTTTAGTTCTAGGTTATTGCAATCTAACCAATTTGTTATGTTATTTAAAATTCAATTCAGTTTAGTCTCTAGTTCTGTAAATGTGGAACATGGAATCAGTACAGAGATGTCGTCTGCAAAAAGTATGCAGGAATCATCTGTTAGAGCGGCAGGGAGATCGTTTATGTAGATGAGAAACAAAATACAGCCCAAGACGCTTCCCTGTGGAATTGAGCCTTTCATTATAGTTTTTTCTGATCTAATGCGCTGTATTTTTCCTTCATTAAAATTTGTATTTTCTATTTCTACATACTGTACGCGATTTTCCAGATATGATGTGAACCACTTGTGCGAAATCCCTCTAATTCCTATTCTATATAATTTATCTAAAAGTATTTTGTATGAAACATTATCATACGCCTTGCTCAAGTCGAGCAAAAGGCCTACGGCGTATTTTTTATTATTAATGGTTTCAAGAACAAGTTTTAAGTATTTGTAAATAGCTAGGGTAGTTGACTTAGTTTTTCTAAATCCATTTTGGCTTTCATGAAATATGTTGAATTTCTCGTAAAAGGAATAGAGTCGGTTTACCATAGCAGTTTCGAAAATCTTTGCTGAAGTGATAAGTAACGCAATAGGACGGTAATTGTTTGGATCTGTTTTGTTTCCTTTTTTATGGAGAGGCTTTACCAATGCTACTTTTAAGGCGTCCGGAAAAACCCCTTCCAAACAAGAACAACCTCACCTCAATTAGCATAAGAAGTCTAAATTTTATTTTGAGTATTTCACTGAAAGGGTCATTGAACCTTGAACCTGACCACTTACCGAGTTTCCAGTATGAATTTTGCTATATACACGAAAGTCACCTTATATATCGATAACATTTTCATGTGTGCAGATTTTTCATTGACACAGTTGTTCAGTATTACCTATTAGAATGTGTGGTAAATTATACAAAATATGAATTATGTCTTTTTCAATATTTTTTCCTTTATCTGTGAAAGTCGTTACTTAGGTAGTGTGTTTTGATAGTGTTACCTGTGTATTTACAACCGATACGTAACAACACTTTCAGATGCGTACTCGACTTCCTGCCGTCGGAATCAACAGTATTGCTCTCCGTGGAGAATGCCGGCACTGACTGCCGAGCGGACGACGGATTCGTATGCGTCTCCTTGCACGAGGACTTCCAGGATAGCTACATGCTGCTCTGTGAGGAGTACCTGTTGAAATGTGAAGAGGATGCTACCGAGTTTAAGTGAGTGTTTTGTCGATTAATCCCTATCCTCCAAATCAACGATTTCGCTCTCCTTCATGAATGCCGGCACTGGCCGTCAAGTGGACGTATATAGTTCAATGATCAGCAACAAGAATCTTCGCCCTTTAAACCAATATTGCTTAACAATCGTAGATACGACTATATAAGAAAAAAAATCGGAGGTGCAATTGTGTAAGCCAATCTTATTCAAATTCGATTGTCATGTGGCTATTCGGCTAAGCATATAAGCCCGTTTGACAATTGAAATCATACGTTTTTGTCAACAACGAAACAAGACAATTGTAATCATTTGACAGCCAAAAATGTACGATTTTAATTGTCAAACGAGCTAATTTGCTCAGCCGATTAGCTATATGACAATCAATTTGAATACCATTGGCTTACACAATTGCATCTCTGACCTCGAATGCTTATTACTTGTAGTAATATGCTTTTTCATAGAAACGTTTACTACGACACCTCTAGAGATATAAAATTTATAATTCGTTTGCAGACCCGCCCCCGGTGAATCCCTATCGATCTTCAATGTGGAAGACGAGAGTTGGTACCGCGCGCGCTGCCTCAACCCCACCACCGTGGCTCTACTCGACGCAGGGAAGACAATGAAGTTGGCCGCGGACTCCAAGTGTAGAAAACTGTTGGAGAATTACGCGGCGTTGCCAGAGTTCTGCTGTCTGCTGCGAGCTAAGAGCGTCAAGGTGAAATGGCATTTATATGTAGGGCGGCAAGGTCCATAATGGACCTACCTATTAAATTATGTAGATGACGAGAGTTGGTCATCGCTAGCTCGTCTCGATGTAAGGAAGACAATGAAGTTGGCCACAGACTCAAAGTGTAGGAAATTGATGGAGAAATACACGGCGCGGCGTTGCCATAGTTCTGCTGTCTGCTGCGAGCTAAGAGCGTCAGGCAGGGTGAAATGGCATTTATATGTAGGGCGGCAGGGTCAATTCAAAATCTAAGCAAAAAAAAATTGACTCTACTACGGTGCGCCCAAAGTTATAATGCGCATAGAAATCTATAGCCGAGCGACCAGACGTATCACGTGACCTTACTGCTTGTATAGAAAGTGTAGGGAAATACGAACTTTGCCGAGCAGTGGCGAAGATTCGTATGCGCATTATAAGTTTAGGAGTACTGTAACTTATTTCTCAACACACTTGCATATGAAATGGCCCTTATTGCAGCGTTCTTAGGGTCATAATGCAGCATATTAAACACGCGTGCTTTTTACTTTACATTATCGCACTAGTGCTTTTTACATTGCGGTTTTTTTTTTAAATCTTAGCAAAGAGTTTTGATGTCTTGAGAAATAGTCAAGTTTTTGCGAATAAATAAACTGTCTCAATTAAAATATAATAAATAATCATTTAAGTTTATCAAATTATTTATTTTTATCAACAAATTAACTCAAATTTTTGTTGTAAATACAAAAATATTCAGTTTGTTAATATTTAATATTTGGCTGTTTGGCGGATGCGTCAGGGCCTCTATTTCCATTTGCGCAAAAAACAAAATCTCCGCTGTCATTTTTCAAAGAAAATTGTCAGTTTACAGCTGTGGTTTCGATTATGTGGAAAAAGAAAAACAGTGAAATTTTATTATGTGTCGAAAAACGTAATAAACGTGTGAGCATAAATAAAAAAAATTGATTATAATATAGGTCTCCGAGCAACATAATGCTATAAAAAAACTTCTGAGATTACAGTACATGTGATACTAACTAGGAAGGCAAAGGGAACTTAGCCCAAACAGCCATGTCTGAGGTTTAATATCAAATACCAATAAGTGTATCATATAATATTCTCTAACACGTACTAAATAATATTGCGGCGTGACAAAGGAGGTCACAAGTTATAGGCCTGCTTTGTCTATGGCTGCCGGCGCGCGCAACGCGTACACATGCGTACGCATGTTGGATTTTGGCGCCATAGCTTACGTGGAAATTATTATTTACCGTGGTTTTATGGGTCAAACCAAAAGTATTATTTTGCCCTAAATGTACTAACAGCAGTGATGGTGATGATAATTTGACTCCGTCTGACATTCTGGAAATAACGACGGAAATTACGAACACTTTCAGAACGAGCTTTTACAAGAAAAATCAAAAATGGCTAACGACAAATTTTATCAAGATTATTATGAAAACAGGTTGTTAGGCATGAGCTTAGATAAAGTAGTGGATGAAACTATACATAACTAGGTATTAAAACACTCGTGTACTATTTAAAAAAATTTATGTACCAGTTTCATAAACTACTATTATATAATGACTAGCTTTTTCCCGCGGCTCCGCTCGCGTCGAAGAGATTTTCGTGGAAATAAGGAATACAAAATAATATGATTTTTTGAACGACTATATGCAACGACACCATGTTTAAGCAAAGCGCTAATAAAGACCAATCAAATAAGCCTAAACTCTAAGGGTCTGCTGTTGTCCGTTGAGGAGATCCTGTACCCATCTTCCAGTCCCATCATCAGACCCTGGTCTCCATGTTTTACCAAAGTGCTAATAAAGACCAATCAAATGAGCCCAAACTTCCAAACTTGAAAGGTCTGCTGTTTTCCGTTGAGGAGATCCTGTACCCATCTTTCAGTCCCATCATCAGACCCTGGTCACCATGTTATACCAAAGTGCAAATAAAAACCAATCAAATAAGCCCAAACTCGAAGGGTCTGCTGTTGTCCGTTGAGGAGATCCCGTACCCATCTTCGAGTCCCATCATCAGACCTTGGTCTCCATGTTTTACCAAAGTGCTAATAAAGACCAATCAAATAAGCCCAAACTCAAAGGGTACTACTGTTGACTCCACGGGACGGGACTCTACTGTTGTCCATTGAGGAGATCCTGTACCTATCTTCCAGACCCATCATCACACCCTGGTTATCATGTTTTACCAAAGGGCTAATAATAACCAATCAAATAAGCCTGAACTCGAAGAGTCTGCTGTTGTCCGTTGAGGAGATCCTGTACCCATCTTCCAGTCCCATCATCAGACCCTGGTCTCCAAGTTTTACCAAAGCGCTAATAAAGACCAATCAAATGAGCCCAAACTCGAAGGGTCTGCTGTTGTCCGTTGAGGAGATCCTGTACCCATATTTCAGTCCCATCATCAAACCCTGGTCACCATGTTATAACAAAGTGCTAATAAAGATCAATCAAATGAGCCCAAACTCGAAGGGTCTGCTGTTGTCCGTTGAGGAGATCCTGTACCCATATTTCAGTCCCATCATCAAACCCTGGTCACCATGTTATAACAAAGTGCTAATAAAGATCAATCAAATAAGCCCAAACTCGAAGGGTCTGCTGTTGTCCGCTGAGGAAATCCCTTACCCATCTTCCAGTCCCATCATCAGACCCTGGTCACCATGTTTTACCAAAGTGCTAATAAAAACCAATCAAATAAGCCCAAACTCGAAGGGTCTGCTGTTGTCTGTTGAGAGATCCCGTACCCATCTTCCAGTCCCATCATCAGATCCTGGTCTCCATGTTTTACCAAAGTGCCAAGAAGTGTGTCAGGATCGTTTTAGATGGAAATCTATAGTCAGATTAAACTCGTACAGTTTTCTCATATGGGAAAAAATCAATATATAAACCTGGCTGTAATCACTTTTACAATCTAAATATTAGCACGAGGTGTGTCTGGATCGTTGTAGATGTAAATCTGTAGTCAAATTAAACTGATATAGTTTTCCCGTATGGGAACAAATCATTACCTAAACCATAGTATTTAATGTATCTACGCTTAAACCTGGCTCTAGTTACTTTTTCAAGCTTAATATTAGCAAGAGGTGTGTCAGAATCGTTGTAGATGGAAATCTTTAGTCAGATTAAACTGATACAGTTTCCTTGTATGGAAAAACAACCGGTTTCATCACGTATAACTAACCATTTGGTCAAGGAACGCCGATAAAGCAGCTAAGCAGCGTTTTTTCTCCCGACATGGTTCACTAATATTGAATTTTCAAACTGAAAACTTACTTTTATTAAAATAAAATATAGCCTATGTTACTCAACAATAGTATAGCTTTTTATAAAAGAAAGAATTTTCAGAATCGGTTTAGTAGTTCCAAAGTTTACCTCAAACATACAAACAAACAAACAAATCTTTCCTCTTTATATAATAGTGTAGATACTGCACCCTTGGGGCACGAGTACTACTCGCACTTGACCATGTTTAGAGTTCCTTCGCAGAAGGGGACCCTATTACTAAACCTCCGCTGTCTTTTTGTCCGTCTGCCTGTCTCCATCCATCTGTCACAAGTTGGTCACAAGCTCACAAGGGTCTACAACTTTAAACGTAATAGTTAGCCAGTTGAAATTTTCCTACGATACGTAACTATGGCCTCTTTAAGAGCCCGGTCCGCGACGACGACAACTTTGATCAAAACAATATGTACGTGGGACGCACTATAAGTTTCCGGAATGAATATGAAAAAATACTATTAAAGGTACAAAATTAATTTATTGTTTTTCAAAATAATCTCCCTTGGCGTCTATGCACTTTTTCATTCGATCAAACCAGTTTTGAAAACTTTTGTGCCACTCCCCTGTGGTGACCTCTGAAACGTGTTTTTCATACTCCTCGACAGCCTCTTCTGGTGATGAAAATCGTTGACCGCGTAATTGGTTCTTAATTTTTGGGAACAGAAAAAAGTCACAAGATGCCAGGTCGGGACTGTATGCAGGATGACTCATGAGTTCTACATTTTTCGTCTTCAAAAAGTCGTTTGTCTGTCTGGCCGTGTGAGAACTAGCATTGTCGTGGTGCAGGATGATACGGCGTTTACGGTTATTTTTACGGAGTTCGTCAATAACTTCCGGCAAACAAATGGTCGTGTACCAGTCACTATTCACGGTACGACGATTCTCTAAAGCAACAGTAGCCACGTGTCCAGTTTTATTAAAAAAAGAAGCAATCATCCGCTTAGATGCACTTTTCACGCGCGCCACTTTGGTTGGTTTCGGCTCATCTTGAAAGACCCATACGCTCGATTGCTGCTTTGTTTTGGGATCGTAGCAATAAATCCATGTTTCGTCACCTGTTACTATGTCCCACACCAAATTTGACGCACCTTCGTTGAATCTGGTAAGCATGGCACTGCACCAAGTGACGCGGTCCGTTTTTTGAGCCTCGGTCAAGTTGTGTGGGATCCACCGCGAGCACAGCTTTCTCACACCCAAATGTTTGTGTAGGATTGATTGTATTTGACTCATGCCTATTTCTAAGGATGCGCGAATTTCATGGTAGGTCACATGCCTGTCTGTTTCAATCATACGGCGCACAGCATCGATGTTTTTGTTGGTCACAGCGGTGGACGGCCGACCATCGCGAGATTCGTCACTGAGATTGATACGACCACGCTTGAATTCTGCAAACCAGCTATAAACAGTCGTCTTGCATGGTGCTTCATTGCCAAAAGCTGTTTCAAGCCGAGCGATGCTCTGTTGAGCTGTCAAATTACACTTAAAATCGTAGAAAATCATACTGCGAAAATTTTCCCGAGTTAAATCCATGTTGATGCAGACACACAATTTTTTAAATGGCGCCACAAGGTAAAAACAAAAGACAGTCAGATGAAACAAACTGCATTCTACAGCCAAAGAGTTCTATTTTCAAATGTTGCAATAAATTTTTAAATATTGTTTATGTAAGTGGCCAGTTCCGGAAACTTTTAGTGTTACCTATGTAAAACAGAAAAATATCTGGCCTTTATCGCGATGTTTTTGGAAAATACACCACTTCATATTAGCCGTCTAAATAAAGGCCTAGAATTTATTTGATTGAATTGTTTCTCTTTTGCGAGTTATTTTATTACTTACGAGCCCGCTCCGAATCGTTATTAATAATATCTAAGTATCAAGATAACGCGCAAAGGAGAAACAATAATCAAAAAAATTTTCGGCCTTCATATAGATGGCCAATATGGACTGGTGTATATTCCTGATTTTTACAAAAACATTGCGGCAATGACAAGAAAAATAATTAAAACAATGCTTCGCATCAAACAGACTAAAAAAACGGAGCCGGTTCTTAACGACAAATAATGAAAAAATTAAAAATAATTGCAAAAAAGTACAAAAAAACTCGAAAAATTTGCATTTATCAACCGTTATTTGCTTCAGCTCTATCTTAACGACAAATTATATTAAAAAGGTGATATAATTTACAGGTCGGCGACAACGTAAAGGCGGTTATAAACTCTAAGAAGGGCGACAAATGTACCGTCTCATTGCTAGATGTGAACTCAGAAGCAGTGTTGGGTGAGGGCGAGATCACAAGATGGCTGCCGAAGGTCGAATACCCTCCGCCGCCCGCGCCCGCACCTGGACCCTCCCCCGGATCTGCTGCTAAAGGTAAGTTAGACTTATGAATAAAATATGTTAATTCAAAAGAAAAATTAACGAAAAGACTTATCTGCTAAGTTTCTTGCCCTTCTTCTGAGCAAGACTATATAAGGTGACTTTCGTTTATATCGCCAAATTCATACTATGTCATATTGTATTTTCCATTCGCCTGATGACGACCCTACTGAGGGATCAAAATATAGCACATTTTATTGTAAACTTCTTTGCTATTACTAATAAAAACACACATTTTACGAAAAATAAAAGCCAATATATAGTTTTTGACAAATATATTATTTATTAACTAACTAAAAATAAATATATATATTTAGCTACATAAAGCCTTTAGTTTTCTTTAACATTCTTAGGTTGGTACTTGTAATAATAATAGAAATGTATTAATTTTCGAAATATATTTCGGCCCACTATGGGGCCGGCATCAGTCGAATAATTAAATATTCGACTGATGCCGGCCCCATAGTGGGCCGAAATATATTTCGAAAATTATTATATAACTACAAATTCATACTGGAGGCTCAGCTAGTGGCCAGGACCAAGGTTTAATGATCTTGTTTGCAAAATACGAAAAATTTATGTTTTTGCCTGTATACTTTAGAACAACCTCGACTCAACTAGTCTTAATTTTATTTTGGGTTTTTCACAGAAAGGTTGACTGAACCTTGGCCCTGATCACTTACCAAGTCTCCAGAATACCTTAGTATACCTTATATAACTTATAATTATAATATTTGTTCCGTTCCTGTACTGTTAATAATGAACAATTAATTATCCATCCATCCATCAGCCTGCTTCGTCCACTGCTGGACATAGGCCTTTCCAGGATTTCGCCATTCTTGGGGGTTCTCCTGGAAGAAATGCCCATACTCACACACGCTGGGCAGGCGGGTTGGTGAGCGCGGTGCCGAAACCCTTGCACCAGTGACGCCGCTGCCCGTCACCATTCCGTTTTATATAAGGGCCGGCAATTGTGGATGGATATACTGCCATCCATCGGTCCCAGGCAATGGTGGGCCCCCTGGTTTTGCCTGCGAGCTGTTCTCTTACTCTCCCCCAAATAACTTCGGGAGGATTTGCGAGTAAGATGGTGGTACCTCCACAGTCGAGCTCGGCATCAGCTCTACCACCTACCAATTAATTATGTAACAATTTAATACGTCTTATTAAAATGAGTAAATATAAATTTTCAGCAGCACCAGTGATCCCGGAAGTGGCCCGGCCGAACTTGGAGAATAAATCGGAAGTGCTCGTAGTGGAGGCGGGAGACGCTCGCGCGATATTCGTGCGACCCGCCAACCTCACCTCGCTGAAGGAAGCCGACATGATCGAGCAGGACGTCGCGCAGTACGGCATCACAGGTATCATCCTAGACGCGGCAGACGCTGGCGGGGACGAGGTACTGTAGATGTTAGCGGGGCGCGGAAGGTCTAAGGGAAGGGGAGTGGGTGCAACTGCGCGTCACGTACCGACAGTCGCAGCCGTTAGGGATGTCGGAATAGCTAAAAAGTATCGATATATTTCAAAATTATCGAAATTTATATCGATATCCGATATGTCGGGTAGATTTTAGTAACATTTTGCACACACATTAAAGCCGATTCTGAAGGCTTAAATTTTAGTTTAAGTGTTGTCAATACGAAATTTTTTTCATTCAACAGAAGCTATATTAATTTGAAAATTTTTCAGATTTGACAGCACTAAAATTAAAATTAAAGCCTTCAGAATCAACTTTAGTATTTCTTTAAATATAGATGCATAGGAGCATAAGCAATATGGGCATGAGCATGGTTAAGAATTTCTATCTGTTGCGATCAAAATGTGTTATTTTTTTCTAGGAATCTAGGGCCCCATCTCTTTGTGTTTTTAGCAGAGTTACTACTCTAAACTGAATTTCGATGTTCCAAATTCCGATGTATGTTAGTTCAAAAGTATAGAAGTTCGATGTTCGGTTTTGATATGTTTTCGATACTTGATCTTTAAGATCGAATTATAAGTTGACTTTTATTTATGCAGCCAAACTCATACTGGAGGCTTGGTAAGTGATCAGTAACACGGATCGATAACACTTTGCTAATATCACAAGATAAAATCTTGCCGTCCCATAGTAATTGTCTCGGGGCTGGGCTTGCGTTTGTAAGGAACACGAAAAGAATAATTTACGAATTTCATACAAAGGGTCATCGAACCTTGTTACTGAGCACTTGCCGAGTCTTAAGTAAGAATTGGTTGTCGATTCGGTGTAGCACGACTTATTTGACAGTATTAAACTTATTTTAAGCGTCCTGTCCTTGTCTTTGTGGTACAGAAAGAAAGAGATAGAATGCTCAAATTAAGTTTAGTCCTGTCAAATAAGTCGTATTTCACCGAATCGACACCTTGGTCTGCATAAATTAAAGTCACCTTTTATATGATGTGATGAATGACAGATTTTAAGAGCCAGTCCACAAAATGACACTATCGAAGTTTCGGTAAATACGCTGCGTGACCTCTCATGACCCTCGAGCACGATGCGACGATGTTGCGAATAGCGCGACCTAGACGTATTGATGTTTGCATCTTTTATAAATATTATGATTTTTCAAAATTTAAAATAAAGTGGGTTGTTTGTTAGTATTTATTACTATGTACTATTTTTTTATTTTTGTCGGCCTGTCTTTAACTTATGTATTTATTCATTGCATTATGTAGGTATATACTTACAATGTTTTAATTTTTTACTTATGTTAGTATATATTTGGTTAGGCATTATATTTATTTATTGTCTATTCAGTTTTTTTATCAACTTATTTATTGTTGTTTTTATTTGTAATAGATGTATATAGATATATATAAAAAACACAGAAAAAATAAATTCAAGATATATTTTTTCTGTGTTTTTTATATATATCTATATACATCTATTACAAATAAAAACAATAAAAAGCTTGAAAGAGCCAAATATTTATTTAATAAAAACTTATTTATTAATTACATTATGTATAATAATATTCTTATTCCAATAAGACTTTATTTTATGCATATGTATAATTTATTATACTATATATTTTACGCATAAACATTTTTAATCTTGAATCTTGGTACCGTTTAAACCCGATAACCACTCAATGGATTTGGACGCGGTTCTTTTTTACCCTATTGTGTAGGTGTAGGTATTACCTACAAGGTGAGGATGTGGGAGTGAAGGGGTAGTGAAATTAATGTGTGAGGATAATTTTTGTCAAGGTTGTGATGTGATTATATATTAGTGATATATTATTCTGTTTATAAAAAATATTAAATGATAGAGTATTTGTAATGTTTTTAAAAAGTAACAAACAGTTTACAACAAAAATATAAAGTGAGCTTATGGTAAGAAATGAAAACAAAGTGTACGGCGCAGGTGTAGCGTATTTTCTTGAAAATGTTATCGGAAGAAAGTGTGTATTGA
The DNA here is from genome assembly GCA_910592155.1 of Ypsolopha scabrella. NCBI lineage: Eukaryota > Metazoa > Arthropoda > Insecta > Lepidoptera > Ypsolophidae > Ypsolopha > Ypsolopha scabrella. Next base: position 8,054,210 of record OU342986.1, read on the forward strand.
GTGTTCATAAAAAAACACAAATGTACATCTTACGAAACTTTTAATTTATAAAAATATACATTGGAACAAAAATATATTGGTACCACAGTCAACAAATGGTTTAATTTTACGCTATACTGGGTGAAATTAAATCAACCGACCAAATTCATACTGGAGACTCGGTTAGTCAAGGTTTAATGACCCACCAGGTGAAATTCGAAAAAAAATTTTTTTTGCCCCTTAGTGCCTGCACTAGGAATTGTAGTCCAACCAGTAAGGGAGCAAAAAATGTGTTTTTCGAAATTGGCTAAAAGGATTACTGATCACTAACCGAGTCTCCAGCATGAATTTGGTCGCATGATTTAATTTCATTCTATATGTATATATATATACGTAATATACGTATATATATATTCCGTAAGGGCATTGATCTTGTCTTTCTAGGGTCTATGATTTCTGGCAATACGCAATCATGGTAAAACCGAGTCAATTTTGGAAGCATTTTTTCCTGCCAAAAAACATCATCTCTGAGTATCCTTACGACTTTCAGCGGAAAATCCGAACCAGTCCATACAGCAAATAAACATACATTTAAACTAACACCAAAATATAAGATTATAAATATTCCGAAATAAATACTATTATTTTTGACAACAAACAAAATTGAAGTACGAAAAAGTGTCGATCAATGATCAAAACTCTGCGATCGTATACGAGTATCGCGTACAGAGAGTCGAGACGCAGTATGGCGGGAAAAAACTGACATAGATCCTACCTGATTGAGCGCTCGCGCCGTACTGATCGGTGCATCATCACGAAGGTCTTCTCACACTCCCCTGGTGGGGGCGTGGGGACTCAGTTTCGGGGCTGTGGCCCCCTGCCTGAGGTCTTTACCGCTGCCCATCACTATGGGCAGGTCATCGGTGTTGGTGCCTGGAGGGGCACTCTGTGGTAGTGGTGGTGGGTTCGTGTGGTCCTGTGGTGAGGAGTTACGCCGCAGGGTCTGCGACGAGGTCACGTGGCAGGCGATGGCGGTCGGGTGGGCGCGCATGGTGCGGTGCCAGGTCTCGAATGTGCTGGAACAGGTTGTGTTCCGCACGGTCGAACATCCCAGCCACCAGTCGTCGGACGAAGTCGTCCAGGCTTTCAAAGTTGAGGTCCCTCGCGATAGTAGCGTTCCTCACATAGCGAGGCGCGCCGACTATGTAGCGCAGAGCCAGGTTCTCTTGGGCTCGGAGCCTCTTCTTGTTGGACTCCGAGATTAGGGCGTACCACGCCGGCGCTGCGTATGTGAGGCGGGATCTGAGGTAGGTTTTGTAGATCCCGAGCTTTGTTCGCAGAGGGAGACTGGATGAAAGTAGCGGGCGGAGTTTTGCTCTAGCTACTTTCACCTGGGCGACTACGTTGTCCACGTGACTCTTCATCGTTAACCCGCGGTCGATGGTGACTCCGAGGTACTTCACCGTTTGGAGCCAGGGGACTTCTACCCCCTGTAGCTTCAGCGGTGGTGGTTGGTGCTTTCCACGTTTGGTGAGTAGGGCCTGCGTCTTCCCGACGTTCACCGACAGGCGCCACTTGGACAGCCATTCTGGGAGCAGGTTGAGCGTGCGCTGCATCTTCACTGCCGCATGGGTCGCCTTGTACGATGAGACGTAGTAGGCGGCGTCGTCAGCGAAGAGAGCGAGCTCAGTTCCCGCTCCGAGAGGGATGTCGTCGGTGTATCGGGAATAGCAGGCTGGTGAAAGGCAGCTTCCTTGTGGGACTCCAGCTCTTATGGGGCGCTCTTCGGAGATGGCGTCTTCCACCACCACCTTGAAGCGGCGGTCCAGGAGGAAGGAGGCCACAACTCTGATGAGTCGCCTTGGGGCTGGGGATGTCGACAGTTTGTATAGCAGCCCCTCATGCCATACTCTGTCGAAGGCCTTTTCCATGTCTAAGAGTACTGCGACGGTGAACTCCTTCTTGTTCAGGCCTACCGCCATGTGGTGCAGTACTCTTGTGAGCTGGAGGGTTGTCGAATGGGCCGCTCGAAAACCAAACTGTTCCGGGCGGGGAGTGATGTGGGGTGTCAGCTTGTAGAGCAGGAGTTTCTCGAATAGCTTCGAAAGGTTGCTCAGGAGGGTTGATCGGTGCGCGTTTGTGCATCGTAATTTATTGGAATTTGGAGTAAAGATAATGATGTTTTTGAGTCTAATTAAATAAAAGGAATGTCAACAAAATTACAGAATACAATTGATCAAAGTCATAGGCTATTTTGAAATGCAATTTTGAATGTAAAATAAGCTGTATTCAATACAAGAACTCGTTGTATACTGGCTACATTAATTGGGAAAATTGACGGAATTCTTTTATTTTTTTGGGGATAATGTGATTATTTATACATATTCTGGTAAATGATGTCACAACAAATTTATATGTCTGATGTTCTGGTATTTTTTTTTTAGCAAATTTATTGAAATTAATAGACAGAATTAGATCCTTAAAGTTGACAATGTGATCAGTGTTTCGTAAACGAGGTGTGGGAGATTGATCACTACAAAAAATACAAAGTAGTATTTGGAATTGTGGTAAATTAACACACAATACGAAAGATTGGTCTATGTTTATCACGTATTAAACAGTATAAAAATCTTTCCTAAGATGATAAATTAGGCGCTTGAAAATTGAGATTACTTCAGGAAAGTGTAAGATGCCTCTTAACCCTTTGTCTAAACATAATTCATACTTTATTGTACACATAAATATTATTACATTTGCACTTAGAAATGGGATGTACAGTGGAGCCCGCATCAAGCTATACACATTGAGTATAAGCTGACCTCTCATTGTACGGGAAGCCTACACAATGAGAGGTCAGCTTATACTGAAAGTGTTTAGCTTGATGTGGGCTCCACTGTACCAGCAGCAAGATTCCCGCCTATCGAGTTTCAAAACTTTGTTGCTTGCATGTGGCAATCTCAGCTAGCCCCATCTTTTATAGATCGCCACATGCAAGCAACAAAGTTTTGAAACTCGATATATTGCTGATGGTACATAAGTACAAACCCCTCTGATAAATAAAAATCATAATAAATCAATAAGTAAACATACGTGTACATAAGAACTACGCACCACATATCTCTATAACCCCTGCAATCCACAGCTACGCCATTGGAGGAGCCCCCGACGATGGGACAAGTAGTGGTGGCGAAGTTCACGGATGACAACCACTACCGGGCGCTCTGCAAGCGGACCAACGTCAAAATGAACAAGTATCTACTGGAGTACATTGAATACGGTGAGATTTGTATTATGTGGGTACGCCATATTTGTCGCCGACATGATGGCCGATGGGGCCGAAAGTCGTCAGAATGGAGATGTACAGCAAAGGGTGGTGTAGGCCGACCTGAAAAATTATCATAAGTTGTGCATTTTCCACCAAGACTGAAACGTCCACCTTAAGACATTTTTTTATTATCGTAGTGACCCTGGCCTATATGTTACGTAGGCTATAAGGGATGTTCATAAAATAACGCCTTAGCCGAACACGGGGCGTTCAACAAATAAAAGCGGTCTAGGCGGGGGAAAGGCTAGTAAAGATATATGTGTAGGATGAAATTAAATCAACCAACCAAATACATACTGGAGACTCGGTTAGTGATCAGGAACTAGGTTCAGGACTCCTTTTGGCCAAATCCGAAGAATACATATTTTTTTGCTCGATTACTGGTTGGACTAGGTACAATTCCTTGTCCGGTCAGTAAGGAAGCAAAAAAATATTTTATTGAATTTAACCAAAAGGGTTATTGAAGCTTGTTTCTGATCACTAACCCAGTCTCCAGTATGAATTTGGTCGGTTGATTTAATTTCACCCTATATATGCAACTTTCCAGGTAACTCGGAAGTGTCGACCCTAGAGAAGCTGTACCCCTGCCCCCCGCACCTCGACCTGGACGCGCGCCCCGCCCTCACAGCCAAGGCGTCCTTACACAACGTGACCGAAGTGCTCACCGCGCCCGCCAAGGAATACCTTGACAACATTAAGAATCAAAGCCTCGTTGTCACATTGGTAAGTTATTAGTTGTCTGACCAGGGTACCAGGTATGAACATGCTATCGCTTCGATGCACAAAAATGTAGCTCTTATTTCATAGCAATAAGAGTTGTCGCTAAACTAGAGCCAACGAGAGATGGCACCTATGACGTAGTGTCACTAAAATAATCGAATACTTAATTGTTGCTGGCAGCGAAAAGTGACGTACTACTCGTTTCGATCATCATTTTTCGATTTTATAAAGACTATGTATAGCAAAAGTTTATAATTTTTTCAAAACTCAAGGGATCATGAGGAATGTTAGTGGCTGAATTGTAATCAATAAATAACAGGTTCTATTCTCCTTAATCGTACGTCTCCATTTGTTTACAAACTATATCTTTTTATGATAAAAAAATTGTAAACCAGCTTTCTAGATTTTATGGCTGCTTTTTTAACTGTAAGCAAATGCACATTTGCCATTTCTATTATTATGATGCATGTTGTATGACGTGTTAAATAAATCGATATTTTATTTACTCAAGTCGCTAGTCGCACTTGATTTTTGTTTTTGCCGAAATTAAAATGCACCCCATCACTAAACGCAGCTGTCATAGGTGCCATCTATCGTTGGCTCTTCTATAGTTGTTGTGCAGTATTATTATCAAAATGCACATTTGCCATTTCTATTATTATGATGCATGTTGTATGACGTGTTAAATAAATCGATATTTTATTTACTCAAGTAGCGAGTCGCACTTGATTTTTGTTTTTGCCGAAATTAAAATGCACCCCATCGCTAAACGCAGCTGTCATAGGTGCCATCTATCGTTGGCTCTTCTATAGTTGTTGTGCAGTATTATTATCAAAGTTATGCATGAAATAACACTACTTTAAACTTTTATCGCATAGTGCTTTAATACTTTTTATGAAATACTATAATAAGCTGTGCGTATGGGTAAGACCCGGAGTAACCACCTTAATACACTCTTATAGGCTGTCCGAGATACCATGATATCGGTGACAGTTCAAAGTTGAAAGTTACAGTGATGTACCCTAACGAAATATAATCGATTTTTTTTAGTATCGAGAAAGTTAACAAGGGCTATCAAATCGATTTTTATTTGATTGATCTTTGATTATCTAAACTATTTTTTGTTAATTACTAAATTAGTTAAATTAAACGAACCAATAACTCCAGAGCTTAAGAGTTCAAAGATTTTTTTGTTTTTCTCGGTATTTCACCAATAACAAAACAAAAATTAACAAAAACTGTAACAAACGTCAAAACAAATAGCACGTAAAGCAACCGCAACGAAAACACAAACCGCATACAAGATGTACTCATACTGACGCGATCCTATATGATGGCCGAACCGATTCATCGATATATCTTCGATTATGTAGTGTCCGTACCTATGGGTTAGCGTTCCGATTCACGCATCATGTAGCAAAAAGACATTATTATTTACTGAATCTTTTCTTCGTTAAATTTAACGAATACACTCGAGATTTTTGTTCCGATTTATAGAGGCATTATTTATTGTGTTTTTGCAATAATTATTTACATTATTTACTGAATCGTATTATGTATTTTCTTTTGTGCCTGGGTGTATGTAGTAATGTGTGAGTAGTATAGGTTAAACGGAAAATTACGAACTGTCACCCATGTCATGATATCTCGGACAGCCTATAGTTAGCGATAAAGGGCTTATCTCTGAAACTACCTACTGAACCGATTTCATTGAAATTTAGCAGGGCTAAAGTAAAGGGCTGAGAATACACAGCATACTTTAAATTTGTGTAATTTATGTAAAAGGATCTACTTAAAGCATTACAACAAAGTTTATTTAATATGAATGAATGGAATGTGTAGAAAAAAGAAACAATGAAATTATAATGCTTTAGTCGTGGTTGCTTGTTCCGACAAGTTTGTATGGAGAGCGGCTTTGGCTTAAGTTGTATTCCTACACAGTCCCTTTCACTTCCAGACCCTGCCCAACAACGAGAAGAGCGCCCCCAGCGGCAGTGACGTAGTCCTAACACTGAGCAAGAATGGAGAGAATGTCAACAATAAGGTCAAGGAGATGTGCACGCCGGACTGGAAGAAGATCGAGGAGAAGGGAGGGGACGTTCTAGGTTAGTCTGATTATAATTAAACTGGCTTGGAGCATAGTAAAAACAGATTAGTTGCACAGAAGATATATTAGGTCTTTGCCTTTGAAATTTGCTGTTTTGTACGGAGAAATTTAAGAAAGCTTGGTTTCCAGTACAAAAGATTTCCCATATATTTTAGGAATGACAAATCCAAATTTTATAAAACAAACTGTATATGAATGAGACAACATTAGGCTAACAGAAACTACAATTAAAGTTTTGAAAAGTGTCACCTGTTAAAAGTTATTACAGCTATAGTAATAAATATTGCGACTTCGTGTTCCGTCGGCTAAGTTCGTTTTATCCTTATGTTTTTGACAAATCCATAAAATTTAGTATTAGTTGTCATGAAGCGTCATTAAATAAATACGATTATTCATAGATTTCGCGAATGCCGAAGTCGCCATATTTGTCACTAGACCTGAACGCTAAGTGCTAGTTGCCATCGAATGACTACTACCGCGTGAATCGAGTTAAGCCGGGTTTCCAGCGCACGTTTTGTACTACACACTACACCAAAACGTCTACACAGTATATTGTTCCGCTACATATATGTGTTTATAAGCCCCATATCTCCTGCATGCTTATCAGTAAAAATGTGTAGCGAAACAATGTTTTGTGTACACGTTTTGGTGTAGTGTGTAGTACAAAACGTGCGCTGGAGACTCGGCTTAACTCGATTCACGCGGTAGTAAACTAATTCGATGGCAACTCGCACTTAGCATTCTGTACGAATGTTATCATGATAACGGATGACACATAAGACGAAGTGGCTTTGAGAAACAAAATTCTGTTGTTTTTCGTTATAGACACAAAATTAAGACCTCTATAATTTAATACAGGCATCTGCAATATGCTGAAATATAAAATTTTGGTTTAGGTATAATTTAAGGCGAGAAAACAACTTGGTATGTAAATCTGTCCAGCTTGATATCTTTAAAACAAAATCTGTATTAAAAATTTTGGTAAAATGGTGCCTTATAAAATATCAGTACCAGATGATAGAGGTCTTATATTCTGGTCTATAACGAAAAACAACAGAGAAACGGGTTATCAAATTTTGTACTAAAACGGTGGTGTACATATGAGCCTTACGGCTACATATTAGGTCAGATTGAGCACCTCATTTCCCATCAATCTGAACTGAACTAAAAGGAACGACGTTTCCTTTTAGTTTAAAATAGCGCGCTCTCAGCCGTGCCTGTTACGACCACCAAGAAACACGCGCCCAAAAAACCTGTGTTTTTATTAACTCTGCTTCTAGATCAACGAATAAGATTAAAATATTCTAAGACGAACTGACGATGTCATTTGTTAACTTGTTTTTAATACAAATTTCAAGGCTGTACAATACAAGGAATTCAAGTTCAAAATACGTTTAAGGCCCTATAACACTCGAAAAACATGAAATTTAGAGGTAACTTGAAGATTTTGTGTTTTTTCTGAGATAATTTATCACCCCTATAGTCTACTGTGTATATTAATTATTTTTTACTATTCCGATTAGCCAAGTTACACAATGTGATATGCTCATTTGAAATTGTGCATCTAGCCTTATACGGCACCCTAAGAGGCCGCTCCGTATTTTTCTTATTTTTCTTGTCATTGCCGCAAAGTTTTTGTAAAAATCGGGACATACATCAGTCCATATTGGCCATCTAAATGAAGACCTAGAATTTATTTGATTCAATTGTTTCTCCTTTGCGCGTTATCTTGATACTTAGATATTATGAATAACGATTCGGAGCGGGCTCGTAAGTAATAAAATAACTCGCAAAAGAGAAACAATTCAATCAAATAAATTCTAGGCCTTTATTTAGGCGGCCAATATGAAGTGATGTATGTACCTAGTTTTTCCAAAAACGTCGCGATAAAGGCCAGAAAAATATTTAACATATTGTTTTTGATCAAAGTTGTCGTCGTCGCGGACCGGGCTCTTAAGATCATCCCCCATTACAGATACGCAGATAATAATGATCTTGGACGTGAAGTACCCCGAACTGCCCGCGTCGGGTGGCGAGTTGCAGATAATGGACAGCAGCATGCTGCAAGCGGGCACCCTGTCCGTCTGTCCGGCCACCGCCGCCGAACTGTGCGCCGAGGTCTTGGGACCGCTAACTCTGAGGGTAACGTTCACTGTGCATTTTCATTTTAAGTTTAGAGAGAGCGTTGACCTCAAACGGCTGCAAGTTTCACGGACGATGCTCTCTCTAACCTCGCCCGTATGTCGGTGCATTAGGGTTCACGCGTTTATGTTTGGAACTCAATTATTTCCTAAACTAAGGGTGTCCGCGGGTATGACTCTTGGGAAAAGAGGTTCAATAGGGTTAGTAGAATATGTGGTTTCATTTAATGGTCGCACTCTATTTACCCCCGGTATATATATTTTTATGCCAAAGTCTGCGATTTCCGCAAATTGCTTAAACACAAATAGATAACTTGGTATGCCATGTTCTTATAAAAAAATATCAATTGCGCATCGCGTGGAGTTTACGTGTTAATTGTTTTTTTTTTATAAACTTCTGTTATAATTTTGTCGGCAATAATGTTGTGTTGTAAAGTATTTCTCTTGTATTTTTTATTAAAAGTATGTTCGGATGAAGAGGTAAAATCACGCGTCACATACAGCCTTTCGTCGGAGATAATATTCGAGTTCCCTAAGTGCCATAAAAAAACAAAGAGCAATACTTTACAACACAACATTATTGCCGGCAATATTTTAAAAAGGGTTTATGAAAAAATAGAAAATCGTTATATCTTGTATACTCCACGCGACGCACAATTGATATTTTTTTACTAAGAAGATTGCATACCATGTTATCTATATGTGTTAAAATAAATTGCGGAAATCAGAGACTTTGGTAGAAAAAAAATTAAAACTGAAAAACAAAACAAACTTAAATCTCAAGATGATGTAACAAAGCACAAAATGTGAACAAATAATAAACCCTTTAAGTAGCTATGCAAAAAGCTATCGACATTTGAAAAATATAAAGATATTACAAAAAAAAAATAAGTACAGTAAAAATGACCAACTTTGAGATTTTTTTTTCGTAACTAGAAAGAATTGGCACGGTAGAGTTTTACTCTTGCACTCAAGACACATATCGATTTTGAGGATTTTTAAAACACTGTGCACCATGCCTGGGAATGATTGATGATTTATATAAAACAGACGGCCACCGCGTCACAGTTACGAGGTTATCGGCGCCGCGCTCACCAACCCGCCGCCCAGCGTGTGTAAATATGAGGACAGCTAATGTGGCGAAATCTCGGAAAGGCCATGGATGGATGTTTAAATACAGTACATTGCACATAATATACTGAAAATAGTTAGTTTTTGAGATAGACCTCATAACAAAAAAGACAACTTTCACGCCCCCCCATTTCTTTATTTATAAAGATATATATTTGTACTGTATGAGACAATGACACCCTACATAATTTGTTCTTAATATACCGTGGAAAAAAAATCGACCCTTTTTTGTGTATGGGACCCCCTGAAAACTCATTTATTTTTTAATTAAATTTCCATCGGAATATTGCAAATTAATAATGTATCAATAAGTAGGTGTTAATATATTCCCAGCAAGTGCTGTATCGAAGCTATCGTTTTCAGATGACTGAGTACTGCAACAGCGAAATCGGCAGTAAGCCTTACTTGCCGAGGGTCGAGGAAGTGTGCCTGGCGAGATTCCCGCCTTGTGAGTATTGTTTATGCTACAATACGACTCCACCTGTGACTTAAGGCTGCATATAAGGTCAGATCGAGCACCTCACTCTGCATCAATCAGAACTGAACTCTACGACGTTTCCTTTTAGTTTAAAATTGCGCGCTCTCAGCCGTGCCCGTTACGACCACCAAGAAACACGCGCCCACAAAAACCTGCGTTTTTATTTAATAACTCTGATTCTAGATGCAATTTTTAAAATTTTATAAAGACGAGCCACCGTTATCATTTGTTAACTTATTTTTAATACAAATTTTTTGATTTGGCTTTATGATCTAAGGAAGGCCCTTTAACACTCAAAAACATGAAATTTAGAGGTAACTTAGTAATTTTTTTTTAATCGAGCGAACTTAAGATATTGTGTTTTTTCTAAGATCAGCTTATGTGCCATATAGTCTACTGTCTATATTATTTTTACTATACCGATTAACCAAGTTACACAATGTGATATGCTCATTTGAAGTTGGGCATCTGGCCTTATACGGACCCTTAAGGTAAGTATCCTTAAGGCTTGAATGAAATGCAAGCTTTTATCTAACCTCATATCGTAAAATCCTCATCATGAACTCGAAAGTACTTTCATAATGAAAAAAAAAATTCATGAACGTCTCTAACATAGAAAAAAAAATAGTATAAGCCTCCTTATCAACGTAATGCTATAAAATATTTTTTTCTGCTATTACATTACATGTGACACTAAATAGGAAGGCAAAAGGAACTTGGCCCATACAACCATGTCTGAGGTTTATTACCAAATACAAATGAGGTTTTTATATACTATTCTCCGATACATACAAAACAATATTGCGGCCCAACTAAGGAGGTTCTAAATTCTAAATGCGTAGCGGGGGCGATGAGTCCTGCACTGACTCTCCGTGATCGTGAGTATTGTGCACTTTCCCCCGGTCAGTCAGCCCAGCCAGGACAGCTGCTTGAAGTAGAGCCGAACAGCTTCAGCATGCTGACATAAGAACTGGTCCAGTGAAGGGAAGGTGGAGATCGTCGCGATCCCTGCTTTTCGTCTTATGTCTTCGGTTGCAGAGCAGTGGAGTAGCTCATGTTCCACAGTCTCGTCCTCTAGAAGGCACCCTCTACATAGAGGGCTATCGGTGCCACGTGTAGTGAAAAGGTGCTTATTAAGGTTACAGTGTCCAGTTATGATACCTACCATTTCACGTAGATCGGACCTTTTTGGTTTTAGTAAGTATCGTGTTACTTTACCATTTGACTGCGGTACCATTCTTCTTGATCGACGGCAGTCGTTTCGTTCTGGCCACTTTTTGTTGTGTATGGTCAGTGTGTGTTTTCTGAGTTCCCCCCTGATTGCTTCCGCCGATGGTCGACACAGGTTAATGCCATGTGTCTACTTCCAAGTGGGATGCTAGTTCAGCAAGAGAGTCTGCTTGTTCGTTACCTTCATTTCCGTTGTGTGCCCTGGTCAAGTATATCCTAACCTTGCACATGGTTGGTAGGTTTTGTAGTTCCCCATGACAATCTACTATGATTTTGGATCTACTTACAGGTTTGCTTAGCGCTGTTAATGTAGCCATGCTGTCTGTAGTGATTGTGACCTCCTGTATGTCGCAAGGCCTACTTGTGCAAATTGCGGTCGCTGCCTTAGCTGCTAGGAGTATACTTGCCGTCTCGGTTTGAATACCGTTGTTAAGCAGGTGAGTAAAACTGCTTTACTGAGCCCTAGTTCCGGAGACACGTAGCTGCAACCAGCACTGCCATCCTTCCCTTTGGAGCCGTCAGTGTAGAAGTCCAGTACCTTTCGATGGGAGCTTGGTTCTCCCTGAGAGTGTATCTCGTATCTATGGTCCATTATGTAGGATTTCGGTATCCTGTCAGTTCCTGTGGCTGCCTCTGGTACAATCTCTAAAGCTCGTTCCAGGATTCGACAGAACTAAGGAGGTTACAGTTCAACTTTATTTTCGGCCATATACTTATTGTCCATGGCCGGTGGCACGGCGCGCGCTAGGGCACATATTTCGGCGCCACAGTTAACGGGGAAGTTTATTAATTTATTACTGTGGTTTTATGGGTCAAAAGTATTATTTTTCCCTAAAATTACTGACAGTGATGGTGATGATAATTTGACTCCACCCGACATTCTGGAAGTAACGACGGAAATTACGAACACTTTTAGAACAAGCTTTTACAAGAAAAATCAAACATGGCTTACGACAAATTTTACCAAGATTATGAAAACAGGTTAGTAGGTATGAGTTAAGATAAAGTAGTTTATGAAACTATACATAAGTAGGTATTAAATCAGTTTAATAAACGAGTCGTAGAGCCGTTTTTATGTAGCAGTTTCATGAATACTATTACGTAACTCCTATATTTTTTACAAGTTCTTATTCCAATTCTCTCCCTCCAGCAACTTTTTTGTCTTACTTGTAAAAGAAAAAAATATCAGTTTCGTGTAGTTTAAGGTTCCATATTAATTAATTAATTAATTTGATATTACAGAAAATGCTACTTAAACTTAGGCCAATTACAATTACGGATTTTTATTATATTTTCTAAACACGTGTTTGATAAAAAACAGACAAGAGAATTTGAGTCTTAGTTGAGTCCTGAATTAATTTACAACTGAAAACTGAAGCTACATATATTTAAGGCAATAACGGATAAAGAAAACTTACAAGTATGGCATGCAAAATGTTGATTAATTATAGGAAATAAATATATTTATCAATGATTTTAGTGTGTTGTATAAACTTGTATATGTGAGATTGTGAGTGAGTAACGAATGTTTGTTCGTTTATAACAACAATGTTTTTCCACAGTTGACCAGTGGTTCCGCGCGGTGCTGTGCGAGGTGCCGGACGGCGCGGGGGGGCAGGAAGCCTCCGTGCTCTACCTGGACTACGGCAACATGGAGACGGTCGCAGTCACCGACCTGCGGAAGTGTCTCCCCGAGTTCATTACGCAGCCGGTGCTCGCCGTCAATGCTGAGATCAGAGGTACTAGCGCACGTGTGATCCCACTATCATTGCAGCCTATTTTCGTCTCCAGCTGGCAGCCATTTTGATTTGTCTACGCTATTCTTTTGCAGTCAGTTTAAGTGGTATTATCCGACCATCATATGTTGCCATTAGGAGTGCGCGTAATTGCATCGAAGTACTTTTTGCAACCGTTTTTGTAAGCGCAGCGATGCAACTGTTTGTCATAGTTGGATAAAGTAGTTGCTAAATGAAACTAGTTTTCTTGATGACACGTCTTTAGGTCAGGGCCCTTAAAAAGGCCACTTTGGATGAATCATATTATGATTCTGTTCTATTGCCGTCTCTTTTGCATGGGTGAATAAATTATATCTCTGTCCTACTTTCAAATCATTTTATGATTCACCCAAGTCGGCCTTTTTAGATGTCCAGGTCTGAGTACAGCAGTGTTCGATTCCCTGATTACTATTACACACCATTACATTACATTCAATTTGTACATAAAAGATTACTTCTGAATAAGATAAAGATTTCTAGGTGGTAGAGCTGATGCCGGGTTCGACTGTGGAGGTACCACCATCTTACTCGGAAATCCTCCCGAAGTTATTCGGGGGAGAGTAAGAGGACAGCTCTCAGGCAAAACCAGGCGGCCCACCATTGCCTGGGACCGATGGATGGCGGTATATCCATCCCCAATTGCCGGGCCTTATATAAATTAGACTGGTGACGGGCAGCGGCGTCACTGGTGCAAGGGTTTCGGCACCGCGCTCACCAACTCGCCTGCCCAGCGTGTGTGAGTATGGGCATTTCTTCCAGGAGAACCGCCAAGAGTGGCGAAATCCTGGAAAGGCCTATGTCCAACAGTGGACGAAACAGGCTGACGGATGGATGGAAGATAAAGATTTTAGTCATCATTATCAATCAAAAGTATCCCCTTATATCTCCGTTACAATGAAGAACAATCAAAGTTTAGTTGCAACTAGTTTTAAAACAAGTCTTCTGTGTCGCTGAAAATACTGTTTCTTTTCGTTGGGAAAAAATAAAAGACTGGTCTTACCCTGTTACAGATTTCCCTAAAGAGCCGACCGCGGCGCAGCTGCAGAAGGCGCGGGAGTACCTCGAGGTGGCGGATGATGGGAGCGGGGGGAGAGTCACAGCGGCCAAGTGCGAGCTCGTCGAGGCCTGGACCTACATCATCAGCGTGCCCGGCCTCATTACTGCCATCTCTACTGTTTAGGTGAGAGAGATATATAGGTCGTGGCCATATATTTATTATTTAATTATATTATGTTTATTGTTTAGTCGAGTCGTTGTTACTTACTGTGGATGTTTTATTTCCATAAATTAAAAGACTAGGTGAAATACACGTGAAAAATATTAAATAAGAGCGTAGATTACTTACAATAATATATCCATGTATCCTTAACTAATTTATTTGTGTTGTTTTCAAACTTTAACAAGGTGATTAAGATTAAGATTATTTATTTGTTTCCAACAGTAGATGTGGGTAGGTGCCGAAAAAAAACGAATGTTAACTCGCACGGATGAGTAGCTACCTACCTGCACCTGCACTAATTTAGTTCGAATGGTATGGCGATTGTTATTTAAAGTAATATTCTTACTAAGATATAAGTATAAGTTGCAAAATGTACCTATCTAATGTAACGAAAGAAGCCTGGCTACTCATTGGACAGAGGATTCTAGCTTGGGAGCCAGGAACATTTACATTAACATTTATTTTAATTAAAGATTTTTTCAATTCATTTCATTAATGATCTGCTCGAATATCATGAAATCTGTTAAAACAAAAGGGGTCGCCTCTGTAACCAAAATGATTGTTTAAAAAGGAAACAATATAAAAAAGACATTATCTTGCTTAGTTTCTTGCCCTTGTTCTTAGCTAGACTAATCCAATGGGTGGAGTAAGGCATTATATTTATTTATAGCTTATTTATCTCTTGACATATTTATTTCTTGCATTATACACTATTATACAGGTTGATCATGAACCCCTAGTTATAACAAACGAAACGAAACTGTTCTATGTTCAAAATAAAAAACACATGTTTTGTTACTTTTGTCATGATCCATAAATTTAAAAAAATATATTGACAGTCAAAAAAAGCACTAAACTCCCGTGAGAATGACGACGCTCTACGAAGCCGAAGCTACATAGCTTTGTATACATTATTTACCGCCCAGAATATGTACTGTCTATTGTCAGTCACATGTCGTGTTGCGAAGTTGGCCATTCATAAAATTTTCAACTTTTTTGTATTTCGTTTGTTGTCGAATATGCAGTGCAGCTTCTAGTATAATTTTTGCTCTTTCCGAACCTTAATATCCATGCTATGATACTGGCGATGTGGTGAAGTCACTGTATTTGTACAGATAGCGCGCGAATTCATGTCCATCCTGAGGAATGCGGTAGTGCTGTGACCTAATCAATTATGGTAATGTCGATAAATACTACCGATTTTGTCAACAGCCGTCAATTTGGCTTATTGTAATTCAAGGTAATTTTGCAAATTATGAAATAAAATAAATGTGATAAGTATTTACTTGTTTATTGCTAATGGAGAAAAATATTTTTTTAATGCAATTTAATCACTATTAAACGCAAAGACAACCGATAGAGCAGATTCGAAATCAGTATCTTTGCCGTCGCTGACTTCAATAACGAATTTGTCGATCGTATTTTCCATTAGTCAGTATTTTATTTTCGGTATCGATAAGCGCGCGTCACAACCGTCAAGGACAACTTTAAACTGCAGACTAATGAGGCGAGGTGGGTGAAGGCGGGGCGAGCTGCCCCCGCGCGTCGCCTCTGGCCCCGATGCGATGGACATGAACTCGCGCGCTAACTGTATAACAATTCCATTACAATTGATGGTGGGAGAATGTGTGTACTCCGGACTTAACGCACGACGATGCAACCAAACGCGAGGTCCGTATATCGAAGGACCAAAAAGCTATGTAGGATGTAAAGGCAAGTGTTCGCGGCGGTGGTTTATGAACTCTCAAATAATAATACAATAATAAGGTATAACTAAATCTAGTGCTAATAATGCAGTTTTGACAATGTAGGTTACACATGTTAGCATGTACGTAAGTGCATCGTACAGTGGTTCTGATTTCAATAAACCTACAAGGGCTGCTATTTATGTATCTGGAACTGGCCAGTTACAGAACAATATCAAAATAGTACATTACGATACGAGTCGAGAAAAAGTTTCTCGCACGAGTATCGTATAATATTTTATAGGAAAAGTGCGGAAAATGCCGACTTTACGCAAGCGCAGCGTGCGGAAAATGCCGACTTTACGCAAGCGCAGCGTGCTTAAAGTGGTCATTTTACGCACGGTGTGCTATAAAAGTAATTATTACATTTAAAAATTGTAGCCGTCATTTGTTTTTCTATTGTGGCGTCATTTTGAAAATTGCGTGTCTATCACCACCATGGATTTAACTCGTGAAAATTTTCGTGCTACGATTTTTCACGATTTTCGGCGAGGGCTAACTCAAAAACAGTGCATCGTTCAACTTACATCGACTTTTGGCGACGAAGCACCATCGAAAACTACTGTGTATCACTGGTTTAGTGAGTTTAATCGAAGGCGGCCTATGCTCACGGATGAATTTAAAGAAGGTCGCCTTAAATCGGTTGTTGTACCTCAAAATATTGATGCTGTGTGGGAACTAATTAATAATGCAAGATCGTCATGTTACATATAGCGAGATAGAGGCGTCTCTGTATGACGTATCTCATAAGTATGACGAGTATATATAAAATATTACACGAATATTTAGCTGTAAAAAAATTGTTCACGTTGGATTCCGCACAACTTCAGAATTGACCAAAAACAGGCTCGTGTCGATTGGTGTAAAAAAATGTTACAAAGGTACAATAAGGGTGCGTCAAAAGCTGTCTATAATATCTGCACACGTGATGAATCTTGGATAATAATATGATCCTGAAACTAAACAACAATCAACGGTTTGGGTGTTTCAAGGTGAGCCGAACCCAACAAAAGTCATTCGTTCAGAAAGCACCAAATGGTTGCTTATTTTTTTTGTATAAATAGACATTTGGCTACAGTACCACTAGAGGATCGTAAAACGGTTAATTCTGAATGGTACTGAAATAAAGTAATGAAATGAGAAAGAACAACCGACAACGCAGAATCCCTCTTCATCATGACAATGCTAGCTGCCACACATCGGCTGAAACTGGTATTTGGAAGGTCAAAATATCGAACTAACGGGTCATCCGCCGTACAGCCTCGACTTGGCCACTAACGACTTCTATTTATTCCCAGCCGTAAAGAATACATTACGTGGTCAAGGTTCTTCGAGCCGTGAAGAGGCCGTTGATGCGTTCAAAATGCACGTTTTGGAGATACCTCAATCCGAATGAAAAAAGTGCTACGAAAATTGGTTCCAATGTATGCAAAAGTGGATTGATCATCATGGCGAATATTTTGAAAAGCAATAAAACCATAACACAGTATGTATAGGTAACAACAGTAGTTTAACTAGGCGGTGTCCTTGAAATCAATACCTACGGCCGCTCGGCGCCTAAACACGCGCTAGGGCTGCCAACTGACTGTTTACGTATTTGATAATGTTATATGTATTATTATTATAAAAGTTGTATTTAAGCAACCATACAAGGCACAACATACTCTAATTTCGTGCCATAATTTACGAAAATGCGCGGGAACGTCACAGAGACAACGTGCGTACGTAACTGCGGTGCGACCGCGACTGTCGTAAACCGACTTAAACTGAGTTTTGGGGGGGGGGGGGGGTCGTTTCGACCCGTTAGTATGGAGATAGAATACCATTTGTTATTTATACTATGACCATAATAAATGCTAAATATATGTTTCACTTTGTTATTCCCGGTACATAAATGCCCTCGTAAGGGTTCATTTTCAACCTGTATATAATATTTTTATATTTTTTAAGTATGTTAGTCACTTATATAATTTTATTACGGTAAATAAACCGTATTTATATTTTTTAAAGATTAAAATCGACCTGTAGTGTATTTTATGTACTTAACTAGCTTTTGCCCGCGGTTTCACCCGCGTTGAATTAGTTTTTGTGTACTCTTATAAGATCAGTCAATATTATTCGGACTGTTACCTACAGTAAGAACAGCTGGTGAAATGTGTGTGTTATGCGCCTCTGTTTCCCATTTTGTGTGTCTCTTTATAGCTTTTCCATGGGAACAAAGGGAAATAGTAGATTACACAACAAGTGAAAAAAAAGGGAATTTCTTTCGAGGCTCAAAGGTGGATCCCGAGAGGAGCGAAGGATTCTAAAGTTGAATCCCGAGCGAAGCGAGGGATTCTAGAGTAGAATCCTGAGCGGAGCGAGAGATCCAAGAGCCGAGACGGAATTTTTTTTTCACGGGTTATGTACTCTACTTTTCACCATTGACGATGAGAAAATAAACAGTACCATATTAACTATTTGAATCAAATTTTATTATACTTACAACCAATCGGTACATAGTAAATTAATAAGAGAACAAAACATAATACGCGCGGGCGTGCAATGCGCTCGGGCAACAGTGAAAGGTTGGCTATTCCCGAAAACAGAACCGGATTTTATAGCGATTCTTTTTCTGTACACGCTGCAAGACTTTGGAATCGATTACCTGTGTCTATTCAGTCACTGAAAAATACGAATTCATTTAAAATAAAATTAAAACAATTTTTCTCAACAGAGTACCCATCATAGTAGAATTCGAATATCCAGTATTATGTATATTTATTGAATGTTTATTTATTTTATATAGTTATGAGTATATATGTGTATATTTTAATTTAAGTAGGTTCATGAATTTGTAAGTATATGTAAGTTTATGCCCTAGATAATGTATTTTCTTCTTAGTCTCCTTTTTTATAATTAGCATTTACACCTTCCATGTAATTTCTTTGTCTATCTCTCTGTATGCTTCCAAAGGTTGCCTGGAAGATATTGCTATTAGCAATAAGTGCCGCCTTTGTACACAATATTTGTTTGTTTCGTTAATCTGTCTCCCATATAATTTTTGTAAATGTGCAAAAAGTGTTATAAATAAATATAAATAAAATAAAATAAAAATGGCGGTTCTTTTTTTTTTGGTCTTTTTTCCAAGCGGCCAGCCAGTACGTTTGGTAAGATATTTTTTTATTTATTATTTATTATTTTATTTATTTATTTGCAAATACATAATTACATTACAGATAACTATTGCGTAATTAATTGCATGACTTAAAACTATATACATATTTACATAAAAAGCGAAACACACATTATAATTACCAAAATTAGAAATGTCAAAAAAAAAGAAAAAAATATATATTTTCTTAGTCAATAATAACCTACTAATAATATTACATTACAATTTAATTAAATTCACTGTCAAAAAATTAAACTCAAAATGTTAAAATTATTTAATATTATATGTCAAAGATTCGGTAAGACTAGTTAACTTAAGTTTCGAACTAGAGTAAAAATCCTTCTATGAATCCTTCTCACAAAACGCCAAGCATTCCTTCATAATTTTCCTCCAAGGACTATTAAAAATATCAGCGTGTGGTACCGCCGCATGCAGCTGGTTCAATCTGGCAAGGGTCCGGTTCAGGGGGGACCAGCTGTGAGCACACGTACGTGCTCTCTCCAGACTGAAAAGAGGCCGGAGCCTTCTCATGCCGTGACTAAAGCGGTTAGGGACATTAAGCCTAAGTAGTTTTTTCAATAGTGTAGGGGAGTCGAGTCTCCCTCGCAAAATCTGAATAATTATCAGCATTTGGTCTCGACTGCGCCTCGTCTCAAGGGAATTAAAACCAAGTACACCCAGAAGAAATTTGGTTGGGTACATGAAAGGGTATAATCTATACTTAACTTTGTAAAGATATCTTAAAAATCTCTTTTGGACCTTTTCTAACATAAGATTATACTTGTCCTCATGTGGATTCCACACGCAAGCGCTAGTCTCCAGTTTACTCCTGACGAGGGATGTATAGAGCAACTGTGCAGTTCGTGAACTACGAAATTCACGTGCATTCCTCATAATGAAACCCAATCTTTTAAATCCTTCCGCTGCCAGGGTAGTAACATGTTGGTGAAAAGTCAATCCAGGGTCAAAGATCACACCGAGGTCCTTCATAGAAAATACTCTTTTTAATATTTGCCCATCAAGCATGTACCTTGCATCTATGAGATTGGGAGATCGAGTGAAAGACATAAAGCAGCACTTGTCTGCATTAAAGTTTAATTTATTAGATACGCTCCAATCCAAGACCGACTCCACATCTTTCTGCAGGAGGCGACAATTTCCTTCGTCTGTAATTGGTTTTATAAGTTTTAAATCATCCGCATATAAAAGACATGTAGAGTTGAATAAAACACCTGGCATATCGTTAATCATTATGGCAAAGAGCATTGGACCGAGAATTGAACCTATATTTTAATAGATAGATAATTAATAGAATTTATATTGTGCATTGACGCTTGTTCCAAATTTAAAATGCTTTATTTGGGCATTTTTGTGGAACATAAAATGTAGTGATTGCAAGATTTATAGTTTATAGCTTCTCGGGTGATTATGTTTTAATATGGCTGTATGGTCACAGATACCTTTACCATGCCTTTGCCTATCCAAAAAGTTTAAAAAGTTACTTGTTCTCACTCAGTGAGGAAAAGAGCGTTTTATTCACTGTTTTTGGTGAACCAATAACCCCTTTTCGAATAGTAATGGTGAAAAAGTAGTTTTTGTCTTATTCAAAGTCTAGAACTACATTTAAGCAAAATTTCAGCCTTATGGGTTTCGTAAGCATGGCGTGAAAGGGTGACACATCACTTTTCTATAGAAATTTTAAAGCTCATTTTCATCCCATGGGAACTGATTTATGGGATAAAAAGTAGCCTATGTCCTATTCCAGGTCTAGAACTACGTACATGTAAAATTTCGGCCCAATCGGTTCAGTAGTTACGGCGTGAAAGAGTAACAAACATCCATCCATCCAAACTTTCGCATTTACAATATTAGGTTGGGAAAAAGTTTCTTCGCATTTTATATGAAAATTCAAAACATTTTTGCTGAGTGGCTAAAGATGTGTGAGGTCTAGCGTTATCATGATGAAAAACCACACCCCTTCTGTTGACTAATTCCGGCCGCTTTCTCTCAACTTCTTGCTTTAATCTCATCAGTTGTTCGCAATAGAGTTCAGAATCGATGGTCCTGCCTGGCGTTAACAGCTCATAATGAATAATGCCCTTCCAATCCCACCATACACATAGCATTACCTTGTTGCGAGATAACCCAGGTTTTTCCAGAGTCTGTGAAGCCTGACCAGCCTTTGACCACGACCTTTTTCGCTCGTTCTTGTCGTACGTAATCCACTTTTCATCACCAGTTATCAGGTTTTTCAAAAATGGTTCGGTTTCATTACGTCGTAATAAAGAATCTCAAATGAGTACACGGTTCATTAAGTTTCTTTTAGTGAGCTCATGAGGCACCCAAATATCGAGCTTTTTTGTGTACCCAGCTTTTTTCAAATGCGCCAAAACTGTTTTGTTGTCAATCCCCAGTTCTTCAGCTACATCGTAACTACTGATATGACGATCTCGCTCCACTTTTTTAAAAATGGCATCCATTTTATTCGTAACAGGGCGCCCAGAGCGAGGTGCATCTTTGAC
Organism: Ypsolopha scabrella; assembly: GCA_910592155.1. Taxonomy (NCBI): domain Eukaryota; kingdom Metazoa; phylum Arthropoda; class Insecta; order Lepidoptera; family Ypsolophidae; genus Ypsolopha; species Ypsolopha scabrella. Next base: position 8,075,736 of record OU342986.1, read on the forward strand.
ATCAAAATTTCCGGATTGAAAACGCTTAAACCAAATTTGTGATACTCTCACAGACATTGCACTAGGTCCATAAACATCACAAATTTTTTTCGCGGCTTGCGTTGCATTTTCTCCTTTTTTGTAGTAAAATTTTAAAATGTATCGAATTTCTTCATTAGATTCACTCATCTTAAAGTAAGAAAAACAAATGAAAATCACACATTTTACCTAATTTGAATTTGGAATTATCTTTTTTAAAATTTAAACTTTTTAATAATACCAAAACCAGCCAGATACAAATGGTATAGCCACAGAGATTTTATTTTATGTTCATACATACTATTTGCGAAAAGAGTTTTTCCCCAACCTATTATTAGTGGGATGATTTCACACGATAAATAATTTGAATTTGTCTTGTTCTCAGGTCGAAGCGACGACAAGCCCGAAACGTGCAGAAATAGATAACCCCTAGTTTTAAGATTGACAAGTTGATTTATCTTTTACAATAACATTCATACACACACCGTGTAAGTTCGACGATTCATGATTAGTATAGTTTAGTATAATATTAGTAACGTGATACAAAACATAAAACACTTGTTATACTGAACAAATTTTTCCACGACAGCAAACTAGGTGATTATTTTAATTTAACTACAATTGAAGAACAATGCACGTCCCAATTGGTGCTGTCCATGGTAAAAGGGTCACGTGTCCTATGCGCCAAGTTTTGAACACTTCAGTTTTAGTATACCTTGACAATTCCGTGAGGCGAAACCGGTTGGAGCTATTAAAGTTTTTATAAGTGAAAACTTTATGTTATTTGTTTCGCATTTGCGATGTTTAGACGGGTTAAATTGAATATGAGAGTACATTTATAAATCTTTCAGTAGAGGAAGTTTAAGTTTTGTATCACACCCATGAAGGTAAATATAATACTGGAGTCGAAATCTTTGTACAAACCCCTGTCCAGATTTTTGGCTAGCAGGGTGGGTATTCTGGCACGTGCGTAAAAATTGCGAAGGCAGATTGCGAGTGACTTTAAAAGGGATTTTGTACAGATATGTGTTGTTTTTTTTTTAATGGAAACTTATAGTAAGCATTTCTTATATCCTATAGCTTCTATTTGATGTAGTTTAGTCACCCTAATTTTAATCGCATGGCATTTATCTAACTTTAAACAAAAATCTAATGATTGCTATTGCGAGTGAGAAATAATGCCGGAATAGCCGTCCTGTAGTCTTACTTTAAATAACCAATCAATAATGTATTTTAGAAAAAAAAATGGGAGCCTTTTTATATAACTCTAACATCACATCAATCTCTCGCTATTTAGATAATGTTACTTTCGTTTATATCGACCCTTCTGGCCTCAAAGGTCGTAAACGCCACTTTTGGCCAAAATGAGTTAAAAATGCAGTTTTGTTTATTTTTTTTCGCTCTATCGATCAGTGTATTTAAACTTCCGCTAATCCCAAAAAAATGTCGTTTACTACTACTGTATTTTTTCGTCTAAAACTAAGAAAATAGAAAAAATACGACTTAAAAGACATTTCATTTACAAAATATTTGATCCTATGACGTAAACACCAATCGATTGTAGAAGAAAAGACGTAAAAGACATTTTCATCTGAAGATTACAAAATACGTCGTTTACGACCCAATCAAACCTTAATCACAATTTCATAATATTTGTCGTAAAAGCAAAAAAAATAATTTTCAAAATACGCTCTATGATGTACTGACGTAAATAGCTCTGGCAGTACCTACATACCGCTTCTTATCGGCTTACCTTTTAGAATTACTAACCATGTTAATCCACATTTATTTTGTAAACAAGTACTAGGTCATAGTTGGGCAATATCAATATATTGCCCAGCTATACTACAATTAGTATGGCATACCTTTGCGATAATAACATCCTTCGCTACTGATAAATAGAACACAATCATCTTTATTGCAAGGGTGTGAAAAACAATTTAATGTGTGTAAAATTTCAAAGTAAAGTCTATAAAATGCGTTTATTACTTATTACAAATGTAACACGGATTTAATTATAAAGTCATAAATGATCATTTGATTTGTGAAATTAAAAATAAGTCATTTATGACCATAATCTCTCAACAAAAATAAAATAATTATGTAACTTCAAGGTCGTAAGTGACAATTTTAATATACAATAAGACCTAGTTAGTCTTTTACAACTATATTCTTTGAACACAAATGAAATAATCATGTAACTAGGAGGTTGTAAACGACAATATTTATTTATAACCAGACGTAATCTGTCTTTTAAGTCTATACTGTATACGGTATCAAGATCACATGAAGGAGCAGCACAAAAGGATATGCGAAAACCGAACAATACATCAAAGTATAGTGAAGAACACAAATTAAAAGTCGAAAAATTTATTGAAAATCTCCCAGCTGTGCCTTCCCATTACAAAAGAAAATCTTCCGATAAAAGATATTTACCACAGGAACCAAAAAATGTATCTAATCTTTATCGAATTTATGCTAAGCAGTGTGAGATTGAAGGCAGTGATGCAGTAAGTCAAAATATTTTCAGGGATATATTTAATAGCTTTAATATCAGTTTTCACTGCCCAAAAAAAGTCAAATGCACATTATGTGTTAAGTTCGAATATAATCAGGAACTACGTGAAGATAATAAAAAACAGATGAGAGAACACAATGAAGAAAAAGATGCCACTTATACTAGATTTTTGACACATCAAAATATAAAACCCGAAGATATAAATACAACAGTAACTGCTAGTTTCGATCTACAAAAGGTACTGAATACTCCTTATGGAGAAAGCATGCTTCTATACTACTCAAGAAAATATGCGGTATTTCATTGTACCGTGTATGAAAGTGGTACACAGAATGGATACTGCTTTACTTGGGGAGAATGCGATGCAAAAAGGGGCAGTAATGAAATCGCTACCTGTCTCCACAAATATTTGGAGATAGTAGATGAAAGAGGCGTCAAAAATTTGCTTCTTTACTGTGACTCTTGTGGAGGTCAAAATAAAAATAAGACAGTTTTGACCGTTTTAAACAAGTTTTTAATAACTTCCAAAAACTTAGAAGTAATACAGATACATTTTTTGCTCCCTGGTCACACGCATATGTCTGCCGACTCGATGCATGCCACGATAGAAAATGAAGTTAGAAAACTAATTTAAGGCTCCATCACAGTGGCCGACATATTTTGAATCTGCGAGAAAAAATCCTCAACCTTACACAGTAGAGGTCATGGAATATTCAGACTTTTTGGATTGGAATGAAATTGCCAATAAAACATTTCCAACTGAGACTATAAAGAAAATGAAAACTAAGGAAATCCGAGTTGCAACTTTAAAAAAATATATATATATACTGTGCAAATTAAATACTCAATGATGCCATGTGCTCAAGAAATAATAATAGAAATGTATACCGAGCAAAAAAGTAAAGGCAAAGGCAAAGGAAAGGGAAAGAACAAGGCTGAAAAGAATAAGAATGGAATAAGCCATCACCTCTGTACGAACGCAGATTACCGATTTCGTCTGCTAAATTTAAGGATCTGAAACGCCTTTGTGACGTTGTTACAATCCCTAAACGTTACCATAACGAATATTTACTGCTTCCAAATGAGGCTCAAGTCTTGGACGTTCTATTAGAAAGTGACGAAGAGGATGAAAATGCAGCTTAATTATTTTAATGTCGTGTAAATTAATAATAACCAAAAGTTCCTTTTTTAATTTAATGCGTGATTTTTTCTTTTTCTTATCCTATGAAGGTTAAAAAATGTAAACGTAATGTATGAACATGAAACATGTGCCTATAATTTAATTATGAAAATAAATGATTCAAAGATTAAAACATATTTTTATTTAAGACACAATAAACGATGAGTTATACACCCTTTACCTAAAATTAATGAATGCCCACCTATTATTGAACATTTCATTAATGGAAATAGGGTATAATGGCTTTTCCTAAGTATCTGAATATAAAATATTACCTTAACACATAATTACCTTAGCCCACAATAAAAAAAATAAAAATTAGTTTATTAATATAGCCTTTTACTGCTTAATCTGTTTATTAAAATGCTTTTACTACTTTATTATTAATCAGCAAAAAAAAATATACTATTTTTGGGTAGTAAACACCATTCAACTGTTTTATTTTAGGGTGTATCTCCATGCTAACTTCTTAAATCTGCATTCTTCTTCAGTGCAATACTTATGAGTTTTTGAAGCATTTCAGTACGAGTATTTTTATGTAAGTATCATCAATATAGCTAAAAAAGTAATAAAGATTATAAATTTTATTTTGTTTTTTTTTTTGTTTTTTGCTTCCCCTGTAAAAAGTCCTTTATGGCGTTTACGACAATTGAGGCCAGAGGGGTCGATATAATCAAATTCATACTGGAGACTGGGTAAGTGGTTCCCATCATGAGTTTTCCTTGAGGTTCATTTAGTTAGTATTTAGAAGTTTTTAAAACCCCAGTTGGAATGAGGTCGGATGAGCAAGGGTGGACGGGTGTTTGTATGGGGTTTTCGGGTTCTAAGTCCAACTGACATAGAATCACTCCCGAACTGTTGAACCCACCTTGAGGTCTGAGGTAAATGACCAAAGGGGCCGCCCATATATTACGTCATTTGAAACTAGGTCTTCCCCCTTAATGTCTAATCTAATAATAATAAGCCTTTTTATTTCCCAAAAAGAACTTAAATAACTTCGAATGATTTCGTAGCATGCTTTAAAAAATAATTTATATTTAGCTTTATTTAGACATAGTATAAATCTAGAGTTTCTATCATATACAAAATTAAACTATTTAAAAAATTATATATATAATTGAATTGAATGTCAAACAAAAAATATTCATTTATAGTAATTTAAAATTCTAAATATTCTGAAATAAAAAAAAAAAATAATAATTCTAAGTAAGCATGCAAATTAATTTTCATTCAAAATCTATCGTTTTCAAAATATCGGATTGGCTAGAAGTGACATCTCACGTAATTTTTATTCAATCACGATACATTTGAAAGCGATAGATGTTAAAGTTGGACATTAAGGCCCTTGTGCTGGTAGCATCTTGAATGAGCGTAGGTGACAATAATGGGGGGGGGGGGGGGGTCTTGCCCAAAGAAAAAGAAAACTCATCTAACAACAATATTGATTTTGTAATACAGATAATGATTATGAGATCAGAGGTGCAATTGTGTAAGCCAATCGTATTCAAACTCAATTATCATATGGCTATTCGGCTTAGCAAATAAGCCCGTTTGACAATTGAAATCGTACGTTTTATGTTATAAACAACTAAATAAGACAATTGTATTCATTTGACAGCCAAAATGTCAATTGTCAAACGGGCTAATTCGCTTAGCCGAATAGCCATATGACAATCAATTTGAATACGATTGGCTTACACAATTGCACCTCAGTTTTGTTAAAGGATGGTAGATAATCACGATAGATTGAAAATCGCCAAAAACAAATGACATCATGTATGGACGGTCCCCAAATGTATAATTTTATTTTAATAACTTTTTACATTGTAATTAAGGCTAACTTAATAGAACAATAGGTTCCCCGATTCCTCAATACTTTAATGCTTTAAGATATACTTTGTTAAGTAACAGTTACCTTTGTGTTCCGATTTATGCTTACAGTGTATATAAAAAGATACTGTGCTTTTTGGAAGCATACAATTGGCGTATCGCCCGCGGTATTAGGTGTGGGGTGGTGTCAGCGCGGGGTGGCGTGCACTTCATATAGACAAAAAGACACTGCCTACCCTGATAAATAGTATTTTTATATATTTTAGATTATTCTATTGTTAATTTTCTGCTTGCGATATCCTTGACTTTGTCTTCCAACGGCCTTGACTTTGTCTTCCAACGGCATAGTAAAAACAGACTAGTAAGCGATCTTCACAGAGATATTCTCCGCGCGGCTTATATGTGTGCCAGCCTGCACGTACGAACCACAGCACGCACACAACGAAAATATCTCAGGCGGTTTCTGGCGGTGTGACTAGGATCATAGTAAAAACAAGACTAGTAAGCTATCTTCACAGAGATGTCACCCGCGCGGCTTATATGTGTGCGAGCCACTGCGAGCCTGCACGTACGAACCACAGCACGCACACAACGAAAATATCTCAGGCGGTTTCTGGAGGTGTAACTAGGGTCGGCAGCATTCCGCAGTACACCGCGCGCGTTACTCGCATCGCCGCAAAATAAATTGACAACCCTGCAGCAGTAGGCATTTAAGCCTCGCACGGCGCGGGAGTTGTTCTACTGTTCTGTTTTTACTATGCCAACGGTCGTATACCTTCTGTGGATACTTCATGGCTTAAAAGACTAGTTTGTTCTGTCCAAAAACACATTTGATTAAGTTAATTGTAATACCTAGTTCATCAGATCGTTCGAAAAGTTTCCTTAAATGTTCTGTATGTTGTTACTGCGTCTCTGAAGCTAATATAACGTCACCAGTATACCTACCCGAAAAGACATTTTTCTCCTTTTTCATTTTGAATGTCCTCAATTCCTTGTAAAACGGTATTATGCATGAATCTTTGAAAAGTTTGAGCGGCGTTACGAAGTCCGTTCAAACGGCGTTATAATGGCAGTCTTCTCAACATCCTCCGGTGGTACTCTGATAAAATGATAAGCCTAGTACTGAGCTGATACTGAGCTGACGCGCCGCCGCTGATATGGAACAACAAAAGAAAAAAAGAAAAAAGAAAATTAAAAATTTATTTTTTGCAAACGATATTTATAAAACGCCAGCAGTTCCCTAACAGGGCCCTAAAAAAAACTACATAAGAAAATTTTGACTTTACTATATCAATAAAAAATTTATCAGGATAATCTTAACTAGCTAAAAAGAAAATAACATCGGTAAATCCGAATGCTTTTTGTTTCTCTATGCCGTTGCTATGGATAGTGGTGAAACTTTTGCAGTGCGATTGAGTATCGTCTAGAAATATTGAAAATCAAATATCAGATATCTTATACCAGAGGGACAGGGACAGTAAAAAATATATATTTTTTATTTTTTGTATTTTTTCTAATTGTTGTTCCTGATTTGTGGATTTAAAAAAATATATATTAAAAGCTTCTTGATACTGTGTTCTAAAAATTTATGAAAATGTTATAACTTTATCATTGATTTTGTTAATGTTTGAAATAGATCATAAATACAGTAACAACTCAATGAATTATTGGTGAATAGAATATAAAGAAATTTCAATCATAAATATAAAGAAATTTCAATTTCAATTTCATATTAAATTTATAGTGGCGGGAACAGTCTGTGTTTTAGCGTCTCGTACATATTTTTCTCGGGCAGTGTGTTAATCAAATCGCCTACCGACCTTAGTGCGTCCCTACCGAGGTTTGATACGGCTACAGTGAACATTTGCGCGTTTTCTTTTTTCTGCGGAACCATAATTCAAACGAACCGAACGAACGAACCATGATCGCGGTAAATCTGACCAAAGTTCCGTCAATTTCGCTTGTAAGCTAATCGAAACCAATTCGCTTGTTGCCTGTTCCATGGCTGCCTCTGTTTTAATTCAGTTTTCTTCACTTATCTGCTCTTCTAGTGATTTCCCTGCGGTTAATTTGTAAATTTTATCGAAGAAGAGAGGGGTGCATTTCATATAGGCAAATACGCAATGCCTACCCTGGGTTTGGCTTAACAACTACTTCAATGTTATAATCAGAGAAGCTTCACCCGTTCTTTGAAATACCTACCTGCCTGCTCAGCAGCTCTTGCTACCCATGGCAACACACACGCATAAGTAAATTCGACGCCAATTCTATATGCGAGAGGCTTCACGGAAAGCAGTCACAAATTCTCCAAAATACGCAACGCTTGTTCGAACTTTTACGTATCTTATCTCTTTCATTATAGGGGCTAATTTCGTACTGCAAGTGTCCGCCTTGATTTGGTCGAATTTTATTAGTACGACAAACAGATAGTAGCGACATCTGCATGCTTGAACTATCTCGTCTTAAAGTCTTATATCGCTTTGCTGAATCTTCGTAAGCGCGTTTGTTTAGTCGCATTTTATTCACTTGATTCAATTGTTTTTGCTGGCGGTGCCGCCATTTTAGTTTATTCGTTTCGCTTGTTTTGTAAAAAAATCGCGTGCGCGTTTCAGCAATAAATTTGAATATCTTTTGCAGTTCGTGTTATAATTATCAAGTGAAATGGAAAATTATTCTTGTGTTGTGTAGTGGAGAAGTGTGCCTGAATAAATTAGCCACCTGCGCGTTTTTTCGGCTTTATTTTTAGGAAAAAGTTGAAATCATCCAAAAGGGCCGCTGTACCCCAAAATTGTATTTAAAACAAGTGAAAAGTAACATTTCAACGCAAAATATTACGAGAGTTTGCATACTAACAGCTTGCTCTGCTTTCCTTGCCTATTGTTTTCAAATTACAAAACTGTTTGGAACAGTAACGGGTACACCGATTTGAGTAACTTCGCGAAAAAAGCATGATCAGTCTGAAAAACACAGTCTTGTATAAATAAAAATACATACTTTCGGTAAAAGGCGAATAGAAACAAGCCTAAAGAAACTTTATATTGAAAGGCACAACGCGAAAGTAGAAAGAAACCGTAACATTTTTCAACGGCTTATAGACGTTATATGCTATTTGGGCAAACAAGAATTACCTTTACGAGAACACGATGAATCCTCTACTTCTTGCCACAGAGGAAACTTTCTTGACTTGGTAGATTTGCTATCAAAGTATGACGGGATACTTGAAAATCAACTGTGTGCAACTAACGCGTTTACTGGTCTACCTAACAGAAGTCAAAATGATAATATGAAAAGTCGGATAAAAGAATCGGACTTTGTTGCTGTTATGATTGATGAAACACCCGATGTCAGTGGCTGTGAGGAACTCGTGATAGTTTTGTATTACTTTGTTGATTCTGAAGTAGTTGACCAGTTCATAAAATATGTTGACGTCAGTTCCGATCGCACGGCTGCGACTTTAAGTTCAAATCTTGCAAATCCTCGAAGAATATGATTGTTTGTCCAAACCAATAGCTCAAACGTACGATGGGGCGGCCGTCTTGTCGTCAGAACAAAACGGCGTACAAGCTTAAGTCATGGAACAATAGCATTGTACTGGATTTAGTCCTCTCTAAGTCATTTGAACGAATCGGTGAGCAATTTTTCAGCGTTACAAAATCATCGGCAAACTTTTTTCATAACAGTACGAAAATATTAGCGCACTCCGAAGAATTCCGAACCGTGAAAAGAATGCTACGTGCCAGACTTACCACTCGCCAGACTTACCACTCGCCAGACTTACCACTCGCCAGACTTACCACTCGCCAGACTTACCACTCGCGTATCATCAACGTCATATTCAATGACATAGATCATTTGAAATACTTTTTCCAGGATCTTTGTGAAAACCTCGACACCTTTGCGCAAAGGAAAAACTTTCCTTAAGGCGCCTAGGCACGCCACCGTTTTAGTACAAAATTTGATAACCCGTTTCTCTGTTGTTTTTCATTATAGATTAAAGGTATAGACCTCAATAGTTTAATACAGGCATTTACAAAGTCGCTATGTGGCTGAAATGTTAAATTTTTATATATGTACAATCTGAGGCAAGAAAACAACTTTGTATGTGAACCTGTCCAGCTTAATATCTTTAAAACAAAATTAATATTCAAAATTTTGGCAAAATGGTGCCTTTTAAAATACCAGCACCAGATGATGGAGGTCATATCGTTTGGTCTATTACGAGAAACAACAGAGAAACGGATTATTAAACTTTGTACTAAAACGGTGGCGTGCCTAGGCGCCTTAATACAATAAAAGAGTTTGAACTCAATTTCTTATTGAAAACTTTCAACTAAATATTTTGTGAAACAGACATTTTGTACAATATAATGCAAAAAAAACTGATATAGGTTATTGCGTGCAGAAAATTCGAGTCTTTTTACAGTCATACTGTGACGATTTGCGGTCAGCCAAAAGAAATGCGAAATGTAAGCGACGTCAAAATTCACTTGAAACGCATTTTTATCGAAATTATAGATAATAATTTCGATAAAAATGCGTTTTAAGTGAATGTAGTGATCGCTTCCAAAACTTAAAGATTTTGGAGCTTTTATCGGCAGTAAATTTTCTGAAGATTTCCCTGGCGTAGCATTGAATGCGTATACGCCCAAATTTTCAATTTAGATCTGTTGAAAATGAGCTGAAATACATTTACAAATCCTAAGAGTATCATGATCTCAGTATTTACGACATTATAAGCTATCTATATAAAAATAACTTGCCCACAATATTTCCTGAAACCGTCCAGACTCCCCAATCTAATCGTAATACTGCCCGCCATCAACTGAACGGTATTTTTCTTCCTTGCAACGCATTTACACGTATTTACGTAACACTCTAAAATATCAATTGAAAAAACGTTGATAATAGATTTGAAAAGATCTTCGGCCTTTCACAACGACGTAATTTCTTCCTATTACAAAAAGATTGATTGTTTTCAAAAAGTGTTGATTTAACATGCAAAAATAAATAGAACCTGGAATGCCAAGAACTCGCTCGCGACGCGTACTACCTTTATAGACAGAGGTTTACGCGGGCAACGCCGCAGGCGTCCGCTAGCCGCTAGTAGATGCCAAGTGCGTGTCGGGCCACGCGCAATGTAGGGTTCCGTAGTTGCCCGGTACATATAAGTTGGTCTACTATACAGACCGCGCCAAACTTCTGCTCCCATACATTATAGGGGGCCAAAAGTTTGGCGCGACCTGTACTAGTAAACCTGTAAAGCTTACTTAGCTGTGATAGTTTTCCTTTTAAATTCATTATATATACTACTTCTGTGAATTTTTTCACATTTCCATAAACAACCGTTTAGCCAGCAGGGGGGGGGAAGGTCCACTTAACAAAAATTTTCACTTTAAAGCTTAATATTTCATCAACGGATCCCTAAATTTAAAAATTGTTTTTACACACCCATAATGTTTTTGAACGGCCTATCCAACGATACCCCACACTATGGGATAGAAGAGAAAAAAAAAAATTCATCCTCAGTTTACTTGTATGACTTGGTATCCTTAAAAATTTTTTTAATCCCTAAGTCCAAACGTCTCTATAGACTCGCTCCACAGTGCATCGATCCCAGGCAATGGTGGGCCGCCCGGTTTTGCCTAAGAGCTGTGCTCTTACTCTCCCCCGAATAACTTCGGGAGGATTTGCGAGTAAGATGGTGGTACCTCCACAGTCGAGCCCGGCATCAGCTCTACCACCTTTGAGTAATAAATGAGACCTATTCTGAAGCAAAAATTTTTTTCATGGTTTTATTTTACCATTTTGTCGACGTGATTACAGCTTTCTAGTCTCTGCGCTAAGCCGTGGACAGACGGACATGGCGAAACTATAAGGGTTCCTTGTCGGACTACGGAACCCTAGAAATGCGTATTTATCAGGGTTACAGAGTGTCTTTTTTGTCTATGGAGTTCGGAGCGCGGACGACACGGTGGACTGGTTTATGTATATTTCATTAAATCAGTTCTAAGGTACTGTCATCGTAAGTTTTAACGCACCCTATGTTATTCATTTATTATTAAGTTGAGTGTTTATTGTTATTCTATAATTAGGACGAGATGATGATTAATTAATTAAGTTTACAATCTGTATACCTCTGCATTATAATGCCACGTACATCAACTGAAACTACTTCTTTGAACTGAAAATGCTTAAAATGAATTAAAAGGACGAATATTTGTTTGACTCTGCGTGCTTTCTATACACCTTATTTTGAGCAGTCATTGTATTATGAATAACAGTTCCGATATGAATCCTAAATAAGTGTGGTTTAATACATTATATCTATTTGATCTTACAATTTTGATGAGCCATGAAATGCCATAACACAATTAGGAGGCAAACTTTTACTGACAAGTTATAGAAGCGATGTTGATGCTGCAAATGTGTGTATTAAACGTCATTGGATCGATCAGATTGCGACTAACCTATAAAGTTAATACTTGCTGTTGTCGGCACTTTGTGAAACACGACTTTGTAAAACACGTACAGTACAGTCTCACAAAAATATTGTTATTGCCCAACTAGTTTCGCCTTACGGCATTCTCGAGGGTCTTAGAGAGTTATTAACACATCACATAACATGAACAAATGCTGTTGAATGTTGATGCATGAAAGCAAGGATTGTCAAACGTATATTGTACATGTTGCGATGTGGATTTAAGTATCTTTTGGCCACATTTTGCATAGCAAGCTACAACAAAATCATGTCGATGATGTACAACTTGAAATTTGGCAGGTAGATTAAGGAATCTACCATAGGCGTAACTAGGTAGGGGCCAAGGGGGCCCTCTCCCCTCTGGAGAACCTTCGGGGCCTCCTGAAATACAGGTGACAAGATGCTTTAACCAGTTTTAGGCGGTATTTGTTTTGTGTGTGGTCTCGTATGGAGGTTATCTCTATTCCTTATTACGATCACATAAACAAGAACAGATACTTGTTGATGGCTTTATAATTTGGGAGCCAACCAAATCCTGGTTTCGCCAATGGAATCTACCTAATAAGAATGCCACACAGGCACCTGCTAAGAAAGGATTTTGTGATATTCAAATTATAAAGATACGATACAGAGTGTTGAAGTTTATATCAAAAAAGAGCCTTGTACCTATAACATTGTATTCATGCAAGATGCTCTACCTATAAACGTTTTTTATATAAAAATATGACTGGATATGATGTACTTTTTATGACGAGTTCAAGATGCGGGAATCTTCTCGGTTAGTACTATTCTATTTCCAAATTTCGTAAATCCCTGACGGTTGGTAGACGTGCGGTGTGTTCGTGTAGACTTGTTCTGTTGCGGTTTTTTTTCAAGTTTCTTGACAGGTCTGTTTCGCAACTTCGTGCTGAGTTTATAATCGTCATGGTTGGAATTTGGAACGATTAGTACGTTACGTACCAGCAAGTGTTATGTCCATCCATGTTCCCGCATTGCGCTTTTCTTCGACATGTTAGCTAGCACATTTTGAAACTATATATCCTACGTTGTCATTCGGGGCAAGCAGGCCTGGACTTTGAGATCCGGGGCACCTAGGCATATGACAGTCAAGGCCCACCTCAAAATGGTAATGGAATGGGCTATTTTTTGCATATAAAATTCTAAAAGTTTCGGCATTTTTCGGCCGTGATCGGTATCGCTACGGAAACAGGATGTGTTGAAAAAAATTTGGGGTTTTGTTTTCTATTTTTTCCTGTCTGGGGCCCCCTCGGCAGTTGGGGCCCCTAGGCCAGTGCCTTGCTGGCCTAGGCGGAAATCCGAGCCTGGGGGCAAGTTCTCCCCAGAAACATTAAAAACGCATTTTTGCGTGACTTTAGGAGTATATTCGAATACGTGGTTGGAAGTGTGTTTTCCTTCGATGTTGTTCCTCAAGGAAGTTAATGTATTACCTAGCAAAAGCTTTTGCATAACATTGCTTTGCAGTATTTTTAAATACTGTGCGAAATGGTGTGTTGTCGTCACAGATTTTGACGATACATATTATCCGTGTGTTATTCGTGTTGTATTTTCGCAATCACGCTAAAGACGTGTGTGGCGTCGCTTTTCTTGTTCCCGGTGAGAACGTGCTTAATATTCTTTCTTTTTCCTCTTGATCTTGCTTTGTCAGATTTTGAAAGTTCTTTCACCAATTTCTCTAAAAGTTTTAATATTAAGCCAATTCACGGTCTTGGTTATTGTAAATGCGTTCGAGCGATTTCATTTGATTTGGACAGGCAATTTTTATTGCTGGGCGGCAATTGGTGCTCAGGCAACGAGGTTGTGATCAGGCTCTTGCGCAGCAAACGATTTGGATAATATTTTACGAAGGAAAATTCGGCAGGCGTTGGGTAGTTCACCCATTAAAGAGGAACTTAAGCTGGATTTATATCGTCGCGAGACAAGTTAGTTACCTACCTAACTGAAGGCTCGTCGTTACGATAATAATACTCAGTATGAGTAGGTAAAGGTTTAGTGTTGTATCGAAGTTTTGACAATGAAGGTGTAGGGATACCCTCCAACTGATGGCTCGGTGTTGCGATAATGGTACTTAGTACGAGTAAGGGTTCAGTGTTGCATCGAAGTTTTGACAATGAAGGTGTAGGGATACCCTCCAACTGATGGCTCGGTGTTGCGATAATGGTACTCAGTACGAGTAAGGGTTCAGTGTTGCATCGAAGTTTTGACAATGATGGTACGTTGTTTTGTGAAGTTTGTACTGGCTTTGTTGATGAATCCATTTATTAACGTTGATATGTTGTAACGTTGATGTGTGTGTTTGCACAATAGAATGTGCGTCAATTCGCTTTTTTCTTGTCTCCTATAATATTGTTCCAAAGAGAATTCTTACCGGTTTGTTACTTCTTCATACTGGTATGTATTGTACGTATACCTTTGATGTAAGAACTTCCATTCAATTGGTTTCGACCTTTTATGTAAGAACTTCTATTCAATTGGTTTCCTTTTCAATTTCATCGACCGTAGATGGAAATGTTTTTTATCCAGTTTAATCGTAAAAATATGAATTTACATGCTGAAAGTTAATAGTGACTCAAATGGAAAAATCTTCCCAATTTTCGATTTTCATTGTTTTATATCTGTCGGACTAAGTTTCGATGTAGGATTTACAGAAATTACTCGGCGGAAATAATAATAATGGAAATATTTGCTTCCACTTTTATAGTAAAAATATGAGTTTACATGCTGAAAGTTAATAGTGACTCACATAAGAGTTAACTCAAACTGTGCTGTTTGAGAATCAAATAATTTCTTTCCCAATTTTCAATTTTCTTTGTTTTTAATCTGTCGGACGAAGTTTCGATGTGGGATTTACATACACTCATCGGAAGTGATAAATGGAAATATTTATGCACTTTAAATGTAAAAAAAAATATTTACATGCTCTCAAGTAACTCTCATAACAGTCTGCTGTTTGAGAATAAAAGAGAAATCTTCCCAATTTTCAGTTTTCTTTGTTTTTAAATTGTCTGGCGAAGTTTCGATGCATGATTTACAGAAATCATACGTCGGAAGTAATAATTCTAAGTACTTCTGGTTTGAAAAAGTACAACCTTTTTTCCTGTAATCGACGTATACATTTAAAACTTGCGCCTTGACGCCCTCCTGTTTGAGATTAAAAGAAAAATCTTCCCAATTTTAAATTTTCTTTGTTTTTGAACTGTCGGACAAAATTTCGATGTATGATTTACAGAAATCATTCGTTGGAAATAATAATTCTAAGTACTTTTGGTTTAATAAAGTACAATCTTTATTTAAAACTTGTGCCTCGACACCATCCGTGGTAGCTTGGTCGAGGGTTTTTCATCTCGTCAGAATATGATTTTGTTAAAAAAATGTGGTAATTTTACTACAAATAGCTGGGACATTTAAATTTCTGAGGTCTGCTTAGGAGTTACTTCAAATGATGTGAACGTGTTTACTGGTGGACTAAACAAATGTAATTTTACAAGACTTTTCTTGCTGTCGCGCAACGTTTTTCCACTCCCGACGCTTCTTTGATATACTTATTATATAACTTATTTAATAGTACTTTCAGCTTCTTGCGTCGAAGTATTTTTATTGGGTGTGTTCTGTCCCTTTATTCCCCGTGGTCCCTAATGCTGCCGAATTAAAATAGCACCTAAGTCGAGTCAAATTGACAAAAAAAGAGGCATTAGAAATTTAGTGACAGATGTCAAAAGTGACTGATGATTGCGGTTTTGTAGAAATTTAGTGATAGATGTCAAAAGTGACTAATGATTGCGGTTTTGTAGAAATTTAGTGACAGATGTCAAAAGTGACTGATGATTGCGGTTTTGTAGAAATAATGATTGCGGTTTTGTAGAAATTTAGTGACAGATGTCAAAAGTGACTAATGATTGCGGTTTTGTAGAAATTTAGTGATAGATGTCAAAAGTGACAGATGATTGAGGTTTTCCAGGGTCTACGGAAGGGACCTGTCATTGACAATACTATGGGCCATAGTGGAGTGAAATATGAATAAGTATCTCATTATTTAAGGCCCATTAGTTTCTTATTATTCTATTTAAATCATTATTAAAATATTTGTGATATTCTTGGAATCTTTACTACTAAGAGTTGTTTGAGGGGCTAGCTCTTTCTCAATTTATCCAATATCTGAGATGTGCTCCACAACATCGGCGTTAAAATACCGAATGTAAGGAGTTGTTGGCGGGGCTTGCTCTTTTTTAATTTATCTAGTAACTGAGCTCCGCACCTTTGTTTAACGTTTAAATACCTCTGTTATCGATACGTTAATTTTCATTTCATTCGGAAAGCCTGATAAAATACCGAAAAATATGACTGAAAAGTACGATTTCAATCGCTTTCGATCCGTTTACCAACAAAGGCTGGTAAATAGTATCAAGTTGTATTGAATTATTTGTTGCAATCTCTTCCACATTTTTTCATGGCTTATATGCTTTTCTTCTTTTCTCTTTTATTACCTATTACTGACTGTCGTGGGCGACGAGGGGGCAGAAGAACGAATGCGACTTATCGCCCCCCCTTACACACTAAAGGCACTTAAGGGCTGAATTCAGTTTGATCGCTCGCTCACGCCCGGCGATCATGACATCTCTTTTGCACGCGTTGAATTTGTATGTGCTATCCTGCTGTCAGTGATGACCAGTAGCCTTAGCATGAAAACATTACGGTTACGTTTAGTTTGAACGTAACGCGGTTTTGTATGAAATCGGATAACCGCCCCTAGCGGTCAGTAGCGGAACTTATCAGAATTCCATACAAAACCGCGTTACGTTCAAACTAAACGTAACCGTCATGTTTTCATGCTAAGGCTACGGGCGATCAAACTGAACTCAGCCCAGGCTTGGCTTACAACGCTCGCTGTCGGCGCGCTATCGGGCTGTTACAGGGGGCCTAGAACGATGTACGAAAAGAGTATCTTTTGAAACTCTTTTTGTACGTCGGTCGGTCGGTTTTTGCCAATAATATTGTTCTGATATCTATGTTGTCAAGTGGTAGGATCTTTTTTTTTTATACCTTATTTTTGACTGAAATTTTGTTTTATCCGTCAGAATCCAACCCTGGTTGTATGTAATCAGCCTAGCCCCCAGGATAAAAATAAACTAGAACGTGTTCACGTGTTCAGATATTTGGGCGATTTCGTAAAGGTTTAGTTTCTAAGCACGCCGTAAGTATGTTTCAAATTAAATCTAATGTGCTGACGGCATTGGAGCGTGCTATTAAGCTGTATTTGTCGTAACTTTAAGTACATTTTTCAAATAAATCACTTTATAAGTATGCTTAATATTCTTTTATTTTATAAACATACCATAACAATATTTTATTACAAAACAATATTCTTGCGTTTTCAGCAGTTGACAGATACGAGAAGACTAAGGAATAAAAAAAAAACATCCTGATAGTATAATCTATCACAAAACCTTTACCTCCTCACCTTGATTCTTCCGGTAAACCTCTCATCAGTAGGATCAAAGACGACCTCAACCGCGTCATCCGTCTCTTCGGTTTGAGCATCGAGGAACAACTCTTCATCTTGACCAGAAAGCGCCAATGGGGTCTTGTTTACCCACGCTTCGTAAATGGGCTTCGTGTATTCGTTTATCGAAGTAGGTTCCCAAGTAACGACCTCCTTTGGCGCGGAACTCGAACTAGGGCTTTCCCGCTTCTTTTTTTGGGTTTTGACTTTTTTTGTTTTTTCTTTTGTGGCTTTAGCGGGTGTTTCATTCTGCCTTACGTAATATGGAGTTGGTTTCGTTATTGAACTTGTGTCAGAGGCTTTGGATATTTTCTGCGGCTCCGGTATTTTAATTTGCAATGGCGCCAGACTGGTTTTATCGGTAAAGGTTACGGTTTTAAAAGTTTTGTGGTCATCGTGTTTTGAGATGAAAGTTTGGATAACAGGCTTTCTTTGTGTCGGTAAAGGAATTTTGGTGTGGTATTTTGTTTTGTGTTTGAGGATGTCTGAATCTTCAGATTTTTCTGCCTTTCTCGATAATTGATCTGAAAAATAAAAGATTTAACAAGGCCTGCATTCAAATCTTTTCCATAGGAAAATTCGTGTGTCTTCAGCAAACTTCAACGATTTTTCTGGAAGGGACCAACAGCAACCCATCTCGACACGCGCTTTCAAAATGTTAGGGTTGTACAGGTTTCACATTATATTATTTGTGTACTGGACTAAACAACGTGTAACGGAAAGGTGTAGCCATATAGAGTTAAAAAACTAGACATTTTGACGACTTGTATTCAAATTTTCAGGCGGATCTGCGCAACGTTAAATTTCCATACAATAAAAAAAAACTATTCTTTTCAAAACGTAAACAAACATGTCGCATCACTAGCGGGGTCCTGCCCCGTGAACTCAGTTTACTCACATTTATTTACATAGCGCTCTCTGTGATTCCTACGCGCCTGGTAGGTACTATGCCCGAGCGAAACCCTGAAATATGGCTAAACTTACACCTTTCCGTTACACGTTGTATAATTAATTTTAATTACCTTGCGCAATGGTATAATACAACGAATTATAATGGTTTGTAATGCTGTGCAATTTAAATAAGAATAATTATTGAAAGGTCTGTATTAACCTATTTGTATGTCACGTACAGCTAAAAGCTGAAGTGCGGTTAGACCTATTGTTATAGTGTCCTGTAACGGGTAGATTTTTTGTTATCTTATCTCCATGCAATTCTGAAACAATCACCATTTATGTTGCTAAAGTATAATCTTACCATTTCTGAAGTCGCATTTTGCCGTATCGACGCAATTACTCTGATTTGTGTTTATTTTAATCGTGTATTTATCTCTCAGTTGTTTCCTCCCCTCTACAGTGGACAATCGATTCTTTTGTTGGTTTTCCACAGATTTGGTAGCGACATTTTTGTCTCCTGTCAAAATTTTGTCTTCCGCCTTTCCTTTTGTAATTTTAACGGCATCCCCTCTATCTAACTGTTTAGGATTTTTCTTTGGGTTGTCGTTGTTCATTGTGCGGCTTTTAACGGAGAATTTATTATTTATTCCAAAAATAATTGTTATTTTTAGCCAAATGTTTTTCGAATAACTGCGAATTTTGGCACTGATTTAAATTGTCAATCGTAAGAAATGTCAATATCTGCTACTGGCTGGTACAAGCGGCACGAGATCGTAAATCTGTGAAGTATTTAATTTTACGATATACGACCTTGTGCGGCTTGCCATGCCGGGACACGGAAACCAATCCCGAAAAGGCGCAAAGAGTGGCCTATTTTTGCTGACCTCGATCATGTCATGGACGAATTAATTTCGTCCATGCCTCGATATATTAGATTATTGCCTATCTTTTCAAATTCTGTTGCTTGATTCCGAACAGGTAATGAATCAAATCAATGGCTTTGCGTTATAAATTTAAAACGTTATTATCATTTTAAAAGAACAATAAGTTTACAGCGTCTGTGGGCGAGTGGTGGTGTAGAGCGCTCGCCTGATAACCCAGAAGTCGTGGGTGCAATCCTCGCGGTGCACATTAATCTGCTCGGTCTGCGTGCTTCGGAAGGTACAGTGGAGACCGCATCAAGTTAGACACTTCGGACTTTGTACCTATCTTATAATCTTCTCTGTAAGGGCTAATGTCGTACTGCAAGTGTATAGCTTGATGTGGTCTCCACTGTACGTAAAGGTGTTAGTCCATTTGTGCCTGATGAATGGCGATATAGCTCACCACCCATCACGTTGGGGACGCAATAATCTTCGATGAAAAGCGGGTGTACAAAGCGGTTTACTTATAATAAAATAAAATTACACATTTATTCCGTTTGCATTTTGGTGTGCGTTACGCCAGCGGCATGTTGGCACTTTTCAGGATTTCAGCTCGACAGATAATTAGAGCGTCATCTCGTGTAATTGTGCCCGAAATAAAAAATTGTGCTTCCAGCCGATCCAAAGATATTCACGAAAAACAGATTCCGCTGGAGTAACGTTACCCCAGCGGCATGATTTTATCCCGTGGTCGTAGCTAAAAAAAAATAGCTACTTAGGTAGATATAATTAGTGCCTGATTGTGCCCAAAAAAGAAAATTAGTGCGTCCAGAGGTTTCAGAGTTATAAGTAAGAAGATCGGGACAATGTACGGTGCGGCCGCTTTTATGTAGTCATTTGAATTTGGTTGGTTAATCGTGTGAATTGCTTTCCTGTTGTTTTTTCCTTATTAGTTAGGAGGTTTTTTCACTACTACTTACCTACATAAAAGCGGCCGCTCCGTACATTGTGCCAACCTTCTTACTTATAACTCTGAAACCTCTGGACTCACTAATTTGTTTTTGGGGCACAATCGGGCACTAATTATACCTAAGTAGCTAGTTTGTATTTAGCTACGACCACAGGAAAAAAAACGTGCCGCTGGGGTAACGTTACTCCAGCGTAATCTGTTTTTCGTGAATATCTTTGGATCGGCTGGAAGCACATTTTTTTTATTCCGGGCACAATTACACGAGATGACGCTCTAATTATCTGTCAAGCTGAAATCCTGAAAAGCGCTAACATGCTGCTGGAGTAACGCACACTGCATTTTGCTTAGACTTATCAAAATACTATAAAACATTTTTTTTTTTTTTTATAGCTAATCTGAGCACCTATATTAATGGTAAAAAGTACAAAGTGCTTACTGTAGCTGTGTTTTCACTTTTCACAGTCCATAAAGCCCAAATAGACATAAAGATATTTAGCATTGAAAACTACATTTAGTGTAATAATATCTAGTTATAAGCGTCCAGCTATACAAAAAGAAAAATAAAACAAAATCATGTCGGCTTCACACGTCAAACATATTTAAAAAATGCGTTTTGTTAGAAAATAATAAAAAAACATCCTTTTTGTAAATTGTAAATGATGCATCAGAATTTATTACGCCAAAGCCATCTTCTTAGTACCAGATCCTCGAACAGTAATGACGTAGCGTCCACGTCGAGTAAATCTCGAAAGACCCACGAGGTGGCGAGGAAATCCATCAAAAAGCGAGGTGTCTACGTGGAGATAAAGAGAACCGAGACCTCGTTGGCTTCCCAGGGTAACGCAAGTTTGAGCGCGATACGCCCAAGGTTCGCGGATGACGGGGCGGGAAAAGGCGTGCGGGGTACGCATCCGTAATTCGATGGTGGCTGGATCGGATCAACACCTGTGTTGTTACCCGCAGGCCGTGGGCGTATCGCGCACGAAAGTCGCAAGCTAAAGATTTTGTTGGGTTATAATTATGTTTTTATTGCGAATATAATGCGAAATATCGAAGATAGAAACAAATTTAAAGATACGAATTTGAAAAAATTCCCTGGTCAGGATTCGAACCTACGCCCTCTTGTTATCAAGGTACTTATCCTAGACCGTTGAATTTTTCCACCATACTTGTACACAGCATATTTTCGCAACTGTTTGATCTAACCAGCTTGTAAGGCGCATACTGAACGCTCACGAGGGCGTTATGTGATTTCATGCCTTGCTCTAAGGAAACATGTCGCTGTCGTCGCTACAATATGTGTTGCTTCGGACCGTTACAGTTACTAGACCGCTAACATTGCCACGCCCAAAAATATGATCTTCAGCTTGAAATTATTTACATTTCAGGATTATCAGAAACAGCGATTCCTTTGATGAGAAAAAAGTTTCATGAACAATAGATACACGTAAAACGGGTTTATTTATTTTAGTGTGCGGCTTTCAATACAAGTTAGCACTCTAATCTAGTTAAGGTGCAAGCCACACAGAAACGGCGCGGCGCGCATCGAGTGCGCGGGGGTATTCAAATTTCGTACAAAACGCATGAAAATAAAGTCGCAATTTGAGGTATGGTACGGACGCCCGTTCCACGCCCGACACCGCCTGAAACATACCAGTCGGTGTGTTCAAATTGCGACTTTATTTCCATGCGTTTTGTATACGAAATTTGAATGACGCCCGCGCGCTCGATGCACGCCGCGCCGCTTCTGTGTGGCTTGAACCTTATACATTTTTTGGTGTGACCTCTAGAATATTATTTATTATGATGTTTATGCCTCTAAGAATAATATTCCTCTATAGGTCAGTAGTCAGTACCCTGCTCTCATCTCTTTGGATACTATGGGCAACGACCGACGACGATTTAGTATTGATTTTTAGGGTATTACTGAGACTCCACCGTCCGTCTGTCTGTCACCAGGCTGTACCTCATGAACCGTGATAGTTAGACAGTTGAAATTTTCACAGATGGTGTATTTCTGTTGCCGCTATAACAACAAATACTAAAAAACAGAATAAAATAAATATTAAAGGGGGCTCCCATACAAGAGGACATGATTTTTTTTACCGTTTTTACAGATAATGGTAGGTAACTCTTCGTGCGCGAGTCCGACTCGCACTTTGCCGGTTTTTATCTGTAATTTAGATGTCCCTTGCGAACCCTACTCAGAGTTGATGTTGAAAAATTCGACACCGGTGTAGCCACTGCTGACCCGTGGTGATTTTTGAACGGGTTAGTGTAGTAACCCGGGTGGGAATCCCAACCCAGTGTGAGTTTTTGAACGACTATCTGGGAGACAATCGCACACAATCTTGTCAATCTATAGAGTGAAATTAAATCAACTGACCAAATTCATACTGGAGATTTGGTTAGTGATCAAGAACTAGGTTAAGTAATCCTTTTGGTAAATTTCGAAAAATATATTTTTTTGCTCCCTTACTGGTTGGTTTGACTAGTTAAAAGGATTAATGACCCTGCAGGTAAAATATGAAGAAAAAAAAGTTATTCGTAGGAGAGTAAGAGAACAGCTCTCAGGCAAAACCAGGCGGCCCACCATCGCCTGGGACCGATGGATGGCGGTATATCCATCCCCAATCGCCACCGCGCTCACCAACCCGCCTGCCCAGCGTGTGTGAGTATGGGTATTTCTTCCAGGAGGCCGCCAAGAGTGGCGAAATCCTGGAAAGGCCTTTGTCCAGCAGTGGACGAAACAGGCTGATGGATGGATGGATTAGTTTAGACAAAGTTTAAAAAATACACTTTTGTTTAGCTATTTGAATTATGCCGCAGACTGAGGGATATTTAAGGCCATTCATTTATGCAGCCAAATTCATACTGAAGACTCGGTACGTAGCCGGTATGAGGTTCGATGATCGTATATGGGAAATTCAAAAATTTTTTGTTTCTCTTCCCTTCAAACGGAAGCCCAGCCCAGACTCAATTAGTCAGCATCACAAGTCTTTTTTTACAGTAAACGTTATTTATCCGTAATACTGTACACTTACCAAGCCTCCAGTACGAATTTGGCTACATAAAATGTCACCTTTTTATAACGGACGTTGAAACTACGCTAAATAAACACATACTTTAAGAAACCGCTTGAGATAAACTCAAGCTTTTATAAGAATTATTATTTTTATTTATTTCTTAATATTTTAAAAGAAAGACACTGAAATAATAATTTAACGTTGATATTAATTTTATCTGCATTTCAGGTCGAAGCCAAAACTCTGTCACCAGAAGTAATTTACCGCGCAGAACCAATGTGAACAGTAGTTTAATTGCATCAGTATTAGATGTCTTGTCAAAATCTAGCACAATCACATGCCTGGCGGTGCCCGAAGAACACCCATCAAAAACCACTTTAACTCCAAAAACGAGAGACTCCATCCCTAGAAGCCTGAGAAAAGGCGTCGAAGACAAAAGATCAGTATCTAAAACTTCGAGCAAACTAATATCAAATCTCAGAAAGGAGAGGAAATCAAATCTTTCAGCTCGTAACCAGGAAGAGTCTAATCCGATCATAGTCCTTAAACCAAGCAGAAATATAACTCAATCTTCAATTAATAAAGAAAGAAATACAACCAGTTATCCAAAAGCCAAACGAGCGGGGAAACTTGTCAGCCAAAAACAAATTAGAACAATGGCATCTGATGAACAATTAAAAGAGACGGGCGTTGATCTTCAGAAACAACCTTCAACTTTAGTCAGTAAAATAGATGACCACAAAGAGCAAAATGTCGACAAATTGCTAGTAGAACTTTTAGAAACTTCATTAAATGTTTTCAACGTTGCTGTCGAGTACGAAACTCCTATACACATTGATTTGAAATCAAACAATTTAAATGTAGAAGAAAAGGTTACAGACAATGTAGAAAATGACAAAGCTGATGATGACGACATATTTTTTGCTGAACCGGATTTTATGAATCAAGATCAAATTAACAAAAGAAGAGTTCAACGAGTTGCAAAAGAGAAACACAGTTTCATGTCAGCAAAGTCTAGAAATTACTACAAAAGTTACTTAGCAAAACAACAACAGAAACTGTTAGCAGCCAAGAAACTAAAGAAACATACTCTTCTTAACATTCTGAAAAGAGATTTAGCATCGGACGCTAGCTTTATGTACGAAGAACCAACGAACTTCTATGAAGCACTAAAAGTTATGGCGAGGAATAAAGAAAAAAACAGAAAAAGTTATAAATTTGAAGAATACACATCCTCTGATAGTCCTGATGATGCAGAATGCGTATTCAAACGACGGAAACTACTGTCTGCAGGGAGGAGAAACAGAAAGCGAGTAAAAAAATATACCAATAAAGACAAACATGTTCACAAACACGTGCAACTGATATCTAGTCACATGTCAGAAATTATAGAAGATGGTGTAGAATCGTATCATTCTCTGCAAATTCAGGACAAATAAACAACCAAGTTCAATTCTCTGTTGTTTAAAAATATATGCCGTCGTCAGTTAAAAAATATATTGAACTATGATTTGTAGAATAGTAATATTTAACACACGTTAAGAGCAAACATCACGCGCAAACCTCCATACAAATCCATCCATCCATCCATCCATCAGCCTGTTTCGTCCACTGCTGGACATAGGTCTTTCTAGGATTTTGCCACTCTTGGCGTTCCTCCTGGAAGAAATGCCCATACTCACACACGCTGGGCAGGCGGGTTGGTGAGCGCGGTGCCGAAACCCTTGCACCAGTGACGCCGCTGCCCGTCACCAGTCTGATTTACATAAGGCACGGCAATTGGGGATGGATATACCGCCATCCATCGGTCCCAGGCAATGGCGGGCCGCCTGGTTTTGCCTGAGAGCTGTTCTCTTACTCTCCCCCGAATAACTTCGGGAGGATTTGCGAGTAAGATGGTGGTACCTCCACAGTCGAGCCCGGCATTAGCTCTACCACCTACAAATGCAAAAACAAAACTGTCAGTTGTCTATGAAATGTTTTTAAAACATTTTAAGCAGAGTCCATTCACATCATAGATTTAGTATATTGACGTCATATTGATGTCGTGACCAGATCATAGAATTGAACATTTCATGAAATAGTCGACCATTTCATGAAATTATAGCATTGCATGAAATAGTCAACAGTCACTGACCAGATCATTAAATGTTCAATGTTTAACGATTTGGTTAGCGACGTTTGACTATTTCATGAAATGCGATAATTTAATGAAATGGTCGACTATTTCATGAAATGTTCGACGTTGCCTCGCTCCGCTCCGCTTCGCCCGGCTCCTGAATTTATATACACAAGCAACCTAACACGCTCCTCCTCGCTTCGCTCGTCGTCGCACCTACTTTGGCCACAGAAAAACTATAAATCGCATCGCACAAACAATAACAATGCGCCATCAGCGTAGTGGTGAATAAATGAGACTATTTTATGATATGATCATACGATGTTTGACCAGATTATGAAATGGTCTTGTGTTAGTTGATTATATCGTCAAACGATCTCTATTCATTGATTTGGTCAATCCATATCATGAAATGGTCAACAAACAATGTAATATTTCATGAAATGAGACTGTTTCGAAATGGTCGACCATTTCATGAAATGTTCAATTCTATGATCTATGATATGACATTATCTAGATCTAAATCCGATTAAAACTCAGAATAGAACTACAAATCGGGAATTGACGACAAGCCCTTAACAAAACGTAAATTTTACGGTTTTTTCCCAAAAGTGTAGCCTAATGTGTTTTTATTGTTTTAGATAAAACTTCTCATATTATTCTCATCTACCATTTTGTGGCGTTATACCAAAGGCTTTCTTTTGTATAACAAATTATCCTATAGTAGTTGCATTTTAAAGAAATCCATAATTTTAAACAGAACGATTTATTAATTAAAATGTTATAAAAAGGTGGAGTAAGTCAATCGTCTCGAAACACGAAACCTTCGACAGTATTGTGTTCCCTGGTCAGTGGTAGAGCATTGACTCTCCTGTCTGGGTCAGCCAGCCAATCGTACTCCGTGCGTGCAGTCACCAGCCGACTGATCAGTTTCCTCATTATCTCCATCTTGGAGACCAGGCCGTGGAGTTTCCTGTGGACATGAGAAATATTCAGATGTACAACCGTACATATTTAATTATAAACCTGTATACAATAGGTTTTGATCAAGCGCACATATATCGCCGGAAAACTTTCTTGAATAGCGGCAGTAGTTCAGGGGTAGAACGCTGGCCTCTCAATCTTCTGTTAGAATTAATTCTAGGCCTTTATTTAGACGGCTAATATGGAGTGGTGTATGTCTCTAGTTCTTCCAAAAATATAGCGAAAAAGGCCAGAAAAATATTAACATATTGTTTTTCATCAAAGTTGTCGTCGTCGCGGACCGGGCTCTTAAGGCGAAATATGTCCACCGCATAACGAAAGAATTAAACATAAATTACGCGTCGGAGTGGTGTGGTGAATCAAGAAATGGTTAGATCATGCTGTTTTTAGTGAATAAAATTAAATATAAATTCATAAGAGACCTTAAAAAAACGCTATTCCTTGTTTTAGATAATAGGTTTATATGTTTACAACAGTAATTATTGCCATTTTTACATTATTAGTTTGGACGGACTACTGTTTTGAACTGTAATAAAGGCCTTCACTTTGCAATTTTTTATCGATGCATCTTTCGAGTTAAAATAGAACAAACAAAGTATAGGGGGGCGTCCATAAATCACATGAGGCTTTTTTTGTACATTTTTGACCCTCCACCCCCCCTAGTGACACTTTGGTGACATACTCATCGACCCCCCTTCGCCCCCCTAAATGTCACATGACATGGCTTTTTTAATTAATCAAACTGCTTTATATTTTCTAAATTAATTTTATTTTCTTAGCCAAATCAAATTTAAATGATCTTACATAATATTATTGGGATTCATTTGAACTAACAACCTATGGACTCGTTTTATCGTTCAAAAAGTACTAGGTAGGTAATATCTATTTATATATTTTTTATTTATTATACTTAATATACATTTACACAAAACATGAAAAAGGATATTAAAAATATTTCATAGAGTACAAAGGCGGCACTTACTGCTAACAGCAATATCTTCAAGGCAACCGTTGGGTGAAATAGTAGATAAGGAAAAAAACATAAAAAGGGAGCAATGAAAAAAGAAATAATGATAATAAAGTAAAATACCTAGTACGAATCAGATGTGGATCCACCTGAAGCAACAGATGAAGAGACTTCACTAGTATCCAGCACTACCCAGGTAGTAACAGCCTCAAGTACAATCTCCACCTACCGAGTACTAAGCATCACTGGAGGCAAAGTCCCATCACCTATAGCTTCCAGCTTCAACGAATCTGGCAATAAAACACCCAGTGAACTTCTCATTCTGTCACAGCCACTGTCACTACATTTTACTATCTGTAGTGTTATTAGTTATTATGTGTATGCGGAACGGGAGGTGAAGTGACTAGTGCGTTCTCAATTACCCAAAATCATTGAAATGTAAAATGTCACGTGATTTTATTTGACCCCCCCCCTCCCCTTCGTGTCATCTTAGTGTTGGGGTTGGTGTAAATTATATTTATTTTACCCACATATGAGACGCATTGCAGACGCAAGTTCAATGCGTATAACATGGTACACAAATTATTTACGCTAAGAAAAATTTAATATTACCTAAAAATGTGGATTAAAACTTAAATCTTAGACTATATAACACGGGACTAGGCAAGCGCCAATCCCCCTCTGCCGAAGTACATGAACAATTTGTTCATGTAAGTTTGCTTGTGTGCTGGTTTTGTGTTTGTGTTGCAGCTTTTGATTCAGTGTGACATAACAATTTTTCGCAGGAGTGTGAGTGAGTGAGTAAATGTGTGCTGTGCGTGTTTACCTCCCCTCCCGTGGAAAACGGCAGAATAATTTCAGTACTAAGAGTCGTGCTTTGCCAGGTCCCGCGTTAAATGGTCTAAGACCTAAATACTAAATAGTAGACGTTCGGTTGATTGTTGATTAAAACTGATGTGTGACATCATTTCTAGCCAATCACAACACATTTGAAAGTGATGGCGGTAGATGTTGAAGTTAGACAAAAAGGGGGCAGGTTAGCATAAATACATTACTTGTAAAGTGGTCCAGAGGTGTCAATCTGCTGGCCCGCAGTGGCTGTCGCAGTTTGATCTCTCATTGCTCCAAGAGTTGTGTCCCATTGTGTCCGGACTTGGTCTTCTTCCTTCTGCTTCTCAAGCAGGGTGGCATCCACGTGACGAAGCTCAGTGTCCAGAGAGCGGAGCCGGTGGAGGCTTAATATTATTTTTCTGAAGAGAGAAAAGTGAAAAATGTTTTTAGTTGTATTTTAAATTTCGAGGTTGACAGGCTTTCTCACTAATCATTTAGTTTCAACTATTTAACCAAGGTAACCCATTTAGTTACTGATTTTTCATCAATTTAAGACCAACTTTGTATAGAGTGTGATCGCAACTTGTGGAATTAGACAATTTAAAAGTTAAATGATAAGATTTAGTTATTGTGACCTCCTCTACTTCACAAGGCCAGCTAGTGCAGATTATGTCATTGCCCTACCCATTAAGAGTATACTGTCTGGCTAAATGTTCAGTGTTAAGCAAACCTCAGGAGCTGTCCAAACTGTCCATATATTAAGTCGTGATTTTAGCAGATTTTCAACCCCCCCTACAATCATCCTATCAACATTATCCAATGACCCTCTCACAGAATGCATGTAATGATGTAATTTTCGTTATCTGAATTAAAAAATCAACAATGTTGTTTATATTTAAGTTTTTTTCTTTTGGCAAGACCTCCCCATTATATGTTTATGATATTACAGTCATCCGCAGACCAGAAGAATTTCAAATGACGTAATATATGGACGGCCCCCAAGTAGATCAATACTCAGCAAATTTCCATGCTATGAACTGCAAAACCTGTCAATAATATTCAAGATAAAGCTATACTGGACCAGACCAATGAAAATGAGGGTAACAAACAAGCAGACTCTCTTGCTAAATCCACATGAAAGCAACAACATATGGTACTAACCACACCTAGTAGAAGCAATCACAGGAGAGCTGTATTAGAATCAGTACATACTACAACCCTATTAGGAATTGACTTAGATACAAATATGACATGGAAACCACACATTCAGAACCTGAAAAAAAAAACTCTCCTCTTTTACTTACGCTCTTTATCAATTAAAACGAGCTACTGACTTCGATACTACCCTTACGGCTTATTATGCGTATGCACATTCTAGGTTGTCTTACGGAATCGTGATTTGGGGAAACAGTTGTGAGATTGATGAAGTATTCCGACTACAGAAAAAATGCATCCGAATTCTTACAAACATTGAACAAATGACCTCTTGTAGACCCTATTTTGTCAAGCATCAAATATTGACCCTAGTATGTATTTACATATTGGAGTCCTGTAAATTTGTCAGAAAGAACACTGATTTATACTCTTTTAAGGTGAACAATAAACGAAACAATCGAAATAAAAATCAAATAGATATACCACTAACAACCATGAAACTAGTGTCAACCAGTCCCCATCACATGCTGAGTAAAATATACAATCATCTGCCAAACTACCTAAAAAATATAGAAAAAAACACTTTGTTTATTAGTAACCTAAAAAAATTCCTCATAAAGAAATGCTATTACAATTTAACTGAATATTTTAATGACGATACAAAATCAATACTTCAATAGCTCTTCTAAATGACTGAATAAATTTGTAATTATTGAGTTCTTGCTTATATACTCCAAATAATAGACAAAACTAGGAAATTCACACGTTTATTGTCTGAGATCGCAACCAATACTAACTACCCTACACTGACTGACATAATATGTTAATCAGAATAAATGTACTGATTACCCTACAAAACTATACACAACACCTTTCCCCTAAGTTACTGACATAACAATCATGATTACTAATAACCAATTAATTACAACTTAAACAATAATAATTATCTAATGCAAACTAATCGCAATTTAACACCTCATATAATTATCTTTATTAATAATAATTAACAATAATCAATATCCGGAATTAGCATTCTAAATGCCAATAATATCTGACCATTCTTCTGGTGGTGGAATGATAATCTCCTCTTGGTCATTAGTGCCGAAATCCTGGTGTCTCTGTATCTCACCGATAGGAGGTCTGGTCTTCAACATCTGATCCACATGTCGGCGATGCTTCATGCCTCCGTCGGTGGTAACCTCATAAAGGGCTGGCGCGAGCTCAGCTGTTACACGTCCACGCTGCCACTTAGTGTTCATGTTGTACAGTCTGAATAAAACATGATTGCCTACTGTGAACCTTTTCTTATTCACATCTTCTCCTTCCTTCTCAGCCGTTCTGTCACCCCTCTTCTCTAAGTCTATGCCGGTATTTGCTGCATCCAACTCTGGATGCAGTACTGTGAGTGCTGTTCGGAACTTCCTACTGTTTAACATTTCAGCTGGAGTCTTTCCAGTCACTGTGCTTGGTGTAGTCCGCATATGAAATAGCATTTTCGCTACTCGCTCTAACCAAGGCAAGTCAGATTGCTTCTTTAGCTTAGACTTGATTGTCTGTATTGTCCGTTCTGCTTGGCCGTTAGTTGACGGATGGTACGGCGCTCCAGTGATGTGTTTTATATAGTTACTATCCATAAATTCTTGAAATTCGGTGGAGGTAAAAGCCAGGCCATTATCTGAAACAATGGAATCTGGTAAGCCATTGTCAGCAAATATCTCTCGAAGAGCATCAATCACAGCCTTGCTTGACATTGATGCCATGATCTTTACTACAGGCCATTTGCTGTATGCATCTACCAACACCAAAAATGTCTTGCCCATGAATGGGCCCATGAAGTCTACATGTACTCTTGACCATGGTTTTGTAGATACTGGCCAACTGTGTTCTGTGGTTGGTGGGTTGTTCCTGTTCAACTGACACAACTCGCAATCTGCTACCATTCTCTCAATGTCTGTGTCCAGAGAAGGATACCACAGGTATGCTCTTGCCATCATTTTTGTTTGTACGATACCACTGTGTCCTTCATGTAGCCTCTTCAATATGTGTCCTTGCAAAGTTTGTGGGATAACTACTCTATTAGACCATAGCACGCAATCTTTGCTTAGTGAAAGACAGTCCTTTCGCCTCTGGTAAGGTAATAATTCTAACTCCACTGTATTTGGCCATCCATGTAATAAATACATTTTGACTTTCTTCAACACTTGGTCCTTATCTGTTTCCTTAGCTATCTTCTTTGAAGTAACTCCCAGCGAATCTGTCTGTTCCAGTAGAAACACATCTGTTTCCTCTTCAAAATCATCCTCTGTGCATGGCGTAGGCCATCTGCTCAAGCTATCTGCGTCTCCCATCTGTTTTCCTGGTCGGTATTGTAACCTGTAATCGAATGTATTCAGTGTTAGCGCCCATCTTAACATTCTAGGTGATACCAGTTCTGGAATCGGTTTGTTTCGCCCAAATATACCAAGCAAAGGCTTATGGTCAGTAAGTATCGTGAAATTCCGACCCAGCAGATATTGCCTGAATTTCTTTAAGCCAAACATAATAGCTAGGGCCTCCTTATCAATTTGGGCATACCGCCTTTCATGGGGCTGAAGAGTCCTTGAGCTCATGATGACAGGCCTTTCTGTGCCATCTTCCATCTTGTGCGCTAACACAGCTCCAACACCAACCTCACTAGCATCACATATCATAATTAGCTCCTTTTCTAAGCTATAGTGCTCAAGTGTCATATCACAGGTGAGTTTAGCCTTAGCATTATCAAAAGCTTGCTGTTCAACTCTGTTCCACTGCCACTTGACATTCTCTTTCAAAAGCTTGTATAGTGGTTCCAACACGACTGTCTTATCCTTCAAGAATCGCTCATAGAAGTTGTATAACCCAAGAAAAGCTTTCAATTCTCTTTTATTCTTGGGTGCTGGTTTCTCTGAAATCTCCTTAACTTTTTCTTTAGACGGGTGGATTCCTGCTTCATCAATCTCAAAGCCTAAAAAGGTAACTCTTTTAACAGCAAATACACATTTGGATTTGTTTAACTTCAATCCGACCTCATTTAGACGTTGAAGCACAAACTCCACTCGTTTGTCATGTTGTTCTACTGTACATCCACTAATTACAACATCATCAAGTAGGCAGGCTACTCCATCAATACCAGCTAGTATGGAGCACATCAGGCGTTGAAATATACCAGTGGCTGCATTCACACCATAAGCGAGGCGATTCATTTTCATTAATCCGAGGGGTGTGTTAAGTGTCTGGAGCTCTGCTGTGTCTTCGGTAACTTTCAGTTGATTGTACGCCTGCTTTAAATCAAGCTTAGTGAATATTTTACCTCCAGCCAATGAGAAGAAGCCTTCATTTGCCGTAGGCAGAGGATAACTATCTGCTAAGCATACTGCATTCACAGTACTCCGATAATCACCGCATAACCTTAGAGATCCGTCCGGTTTTGGGACAATTCTAAGGGGTGTAGCCCATTGTGAATGTTTCACAGGAGTAATTATCTCATCTGCCACCATCCTCTTCAGCTCTGCATTGACCTTTTCACGAAGTGGAAATGGTACAGGTCTGGAACGCAGGAACACTGGCGTTGCACCCTCTTTACAATCAATCTGTACCAATGGCCCACTGTACTTGTCCAACTCATTATTAAATAGGTGTGGGAACCGCTCACTATAATCAGTACTACCCTCGGCTACTGAGTTTATGCCTTGCACTGAAATCCCTAGTGCATCAAACCAAGCACGTCCTAGCAATGCTGGCCCTTTTCCACAGCTTACTATTAAGGGCAGCTTGCTGCTCTTTTCCTTATAAGTCACGTTAACCACGGTTTAGCCTCTGGTTTTCAGCTCATCATTAGTCCAAGTAACTAACTTGTTGTTGAACGGCGTCAGCGGGTCGCGAAACACACTTTGATGTTGTCTGTAGACGCTGTGCGGCAGGATGGAGCGCGCAGAGCCCGAGTCCACTTCCATCACGAGCGGGACACCGTTGACGATCACTTCCACCATGAACGGTTTGACGCGTCCCGCGCCAGACACCTCGTGAACACCAAAATTGTCCTCGCCAGCCTTTTCTCCCTCCTCATCTGACGACTCACAGTGACAACAACGATTTACTCGCGATTTTTGTTTATTTAAATCACAAGCGGCTTTCGTGTGACCCTTCTTGTGACATTTGTAACAGGTTGCGTTCCGAAATCGACATATTTTGTTCGCATGACTTTTGGCACAATACACACATTTCACAAATTGTTTGGATTCGTTCATGCTTGATTTCGTATCGACTGCGTTCACCTCCATCGGCTCGCCCAAGCCTTTACTCGTGCTAGGGGCGACATCACAATGGGTCCTCAACAATAAATTATTTCCGTCTGTCTGATTATTTTGCTGAATGGATTCATAATTAAGCGCTTGCTGCACCACAACGTCGTATGCCATATCCTTGATTTTAATTTTGAGCAGTTCTTTCCGTAGACTTTCTTCCCGTGCTCCTAGAATGAGTTGTTCGACAATTCTTCGCTCCAGATCTACATTGAATTGACACCGCGAACTAATATCACGCAACGCCGCGACGAAGTTCATCACCGATTCGTTAGGCTTCTGCTTCCTTTTGTAGAACTTTTCAGTTTCTAAGATTGGATGCGGCGCCGGAACAAAGAACTTGTTTAGGATTTCTACTATCTCCTCAAACGACACTTCACTCGATTTCCTTGGTGACAACAGTGAAACTATCAAAGCAAACGCCTCCTTTCCACACTGAGACAAGAACAGAGCTCGTTTTTTGCACGCTTTCCAATGGCCCAGCAGCTTCCAATGCGAAGAAGAGTTGCTCCCTGTAATTCTCCCATTTATCTTTGTTGGGGTCGAATTTTCCGGGCATAACTATACTTGCAATACTTGCTGAAGCCATCTTCTTGATTTATTCGTCGCCACTATTGAGTTCTTGCTTATATACTCCAAATAATAGACAAAACTAGGAAATTCACACGTTTATTGTCTGAGATCGCAACCAATACTAACTACCCTACACTGACTGACATAATATGTTAATCAGAATAAATGTACTGATTACCCTACAAAACTATACACAACAGTAATAAATTGTAATATTATTGTGAATAATTAATTAAAATTGAATAAAATATAACAATACTAACAAATTTACCATAGATTTAACTAAATGATTATGCTAACTAGTACTAACTTACTTGACCTAGGAATAATCTTTAATATTATGTACTTAAAAGGCAACGAGTTGCCCTCTCATGATTGCTATGCCCCAACAGGGCGTCACCTGTACTTTTATAAATAATAAGATCCCCTAAACTTGTGACATTGCAATAAATGATTTGAGTTTGAGCTTAGAAAACACTCAAACTGTACACAATTAATAAGTATGCAGGATGAAAGGACTGATGGACACCGAATCGACACCATTGTATTGTGGCTGTCTCAGTGGTGTACAAGTTTAAATGTGGTTCTGCCAGCAAGCCCATCATATTCAAAGCGTTTTCTTAGTTTATTTTAATAAGAATAACTCACTGTTTTCTATGCAGAAGTTGAGGGTCAAGTTTCTCATCCGGCGTTGTGAGCAGGGCTTGGACCGCGCGACTTTGAGACATGGACTTAACCACGGCTCCGTCCAGGATGCGCCGTTGTGCCGCTTCTTCGTACTCGCTGATGACATCGGCGCCATTCTGTACTCGCTCTTCTATTTGCGGTGATACTGCTCCAAATATTTTAGTTTAGTTCTACAAAAACTATGGTTTACATGAATTAGCTTCGTGTTTAGGTATGCACTTACTCCTGTAAATCTCTTTGGCGTGTAAAAGTCGATACTTTGAGGAGAAAAAGGACAAATCCCGCAACTTCTTGCCGATAACGTCTTCTGCGACTTCGCCTCTTCTGGCACTAAATAAATTGCTGGAGATTTGTTGTAGCTCCGAATCGAAGTTTAGGCTTGCTTCTTTTAGAGTTTTAAACGCAGCCATTCTTAAGATAATCTGAAATTCTGATATTTTTTATTAAAAAATTAACCGTCAGTCAGTCACACACACTGTCAGTTGTCTGCTTGCTTGTCACACACAACACACACACAGTCAGTGTCACATAGGGATGTACACGATACCCCGCTCGTCCATCGATGTTTTGAAATATCAATATGTTTTGGCTCATCATGAGATTATTTCTGCATTGCTACGTTCTTCATATTTTTATGGTAGGTTGGCCTAGTTATTAAAGACATTATCCTATAATTTCAATTTGCGGAAACCGATAGTTTTTAAGATAGGTATTAATTTTTGAAAATTTCAATTTTAATGCCATTTTGCATTATCTGCATATAAAACACGCTAATGAAGTGTCAAAACGGCATTACGCTCCATTTATTGCAGTTAAAAATGTCAGTAGGATACACACTGCGTAAAAAAGTTTAGTATCTTGGTCTAAAAACCGACTTCTGCACTGGTAGGTTAAAACTATTCAAAAACCAACTCAGTACACCCTGACTCTATACAGTCTTGTAGCTACTACCCCTAGAGTGTATATAAAAGCCGAAGGCACGGAGGAAGGGCAGCCCCCGCCCGCTGTAACAAAGCTCAGGCCTCAGGCATCCGAGTGAGCGGTAGCGCCTGAGGCTGGCCGCCAAAACTATCCCTGATGAAGTCGGTAATACACAGTGTTTTATGGTTTTTGAGCGCAACCTGGCTCGATTTGTTGATTTGTTTATTAGAATTAATAGGTTAAGATTGTATATGTATTGTATTATGTTTGTAAAAATTGACCCTTATAATGCCATACTTGTCTTGTTTGTTTGAATGATAATTTGTTTGCGTTGTGTTTTGACATTTATGTAGTTTTGTATATTAATTTGATTTGACCACCAGTGTATCATGTCTGCAGGTCAAAGTTGCATGATAGATCTTTGCTTTTTAGCTTTTCATTTATGTTTTTTATTGCATGTGTAAAATATTTGTACGCCCTCCTGGGCAGAGCTGAGAGGAGACATAATATTGTTATTTACACCTACTTTTATACCCTTGGTTCTCAAATAAATAATCTTGAATCTTGAATCTTGAAAGTTACCGGTATTGATAACCCACCAAAACAAAAAGGGCCGTGACAATTATTATTCATAAAAATAAGCACATTTGCTAAACCATGCCTAGGAACAAAATTCTTTGGGCTAGGTGTCTAATTCAATCAATCAATCAATAAGCCCTTTATTCTGAACTAAGAGTTGTGGTTTTTGAGTTTATTTCTGTATTTATAGGATATCCCTTAGTTCAGTGTGCCTCTTGGCAAAGGCCTCCTCTAACATCTTCCATTGTTTCCTGTCTCGAGCAACTCTTCTCCAATTAGGACCGGCTGTCAATTTTAACTCGTCTTCCCATCTTTTTTGTTGCCTTCCTTTGCTCCGTTTGCCATCTCTAGGGTACCAATCTGTGACAATTTTGTTCCATTTATCTTGGGTACATCTTATCATGTGACCTGTCCATCTCCATTTCTGTTGGTCTATTTTGGAGAGCACGTCAACAACTTTAGTTTTTTCTCTTATATGTATACTTCGTACTCTATCCTGTTTTTTGATACCTATCAGACTTCTTTCCATGGCTCTTTGGCAATGTTCGAGCATTTCTCTGTGGTGTTTGGTGAGTGACCACGTTTCGCAACCATATGTGATGCAAGGAAGTATACATGTATTGAACACTTTCCGTTTTACCCCAATACTTAGATGTGTAGACTTCATAACTTCTTTCAATGACCAGTACCTTTTCCATCCATTGGCTATTCGTCTATTTATTTCCTTAGTTGTTTGGTCTTTATGAGAAATGAGCTGGCCTAGGTAAGTGTACTCGTCTACACACTCAAGTGACTTGTTGTTGATCTTAATTTCCATGTTTACAGAGTTTGTCAGTAGTTTTGTTTTGTCTATATTCATTGTCAGTCCTATTTTTTCGCTTTCTTTGTTTAGATCTTGTATCATTTTCCGTAAATTTTCTGGGTTTTCTTCAAATAAGACAATATCATCTGCAAACCTGAGGTGGTTAAGTTTTCTTCCATTTATGTTAAGACCAAATTGATCCCAATCAAGTTTTCGGAAAATGTTTTCAAGCACTGCAGAGAATAATTTGGGAGACAGAGGATCTCCCTGACGGACTCCTCTTTTTATTTCAAAGGCATTACCTAATGTTTCAAGTTGTATTTTTGCTTTGCTGTTACAGTATATGGTTTTGATTGTTTTAATGTATGTTGTGTGTATACCCTGTTTTTCTAGACTTTCCCATATAGCCTCATGGCTGATACTGTCGAAGGCTTTGGTGTAGTCAATGAAAGCCATGTATAGAGTCTTGTTATATTCATTGTATTTCTCAATAACTTGCTTCACGGTGTGTATGTGATCTATTGTAGCATAATTCTTTCTGAAGCCAGCTTGTTCCATTGGTTGGTTTTCATCTAATGTGGTGCTAATTCGTTCTAAGATGATTTTGGAGAATACTTTATAAATATTTGACATCAAGCTTATTGGTCTGTAGTTTCCTATGTCATCTTTTGCGCCTTTCTTATGTATAAGAGTAATGTGGGATGTTTCCCATTGTTCTGGTATGTGTTGAGATATTAAAACTTCATTGAAAATTTTTGTGAGTATAGGGACAAGTTCGCTCAAAGTTCCTCTTAGTATCTCATTTGAGATTTTGTCTGGGCCTGGTGCTTTTTCCATCTTTTGGCTGAGTATGGCTTTCTCTACTTCACTCGGTAAGATTTCAGGTTCTTGGTTGGTTTTAGTTACTTTAGTACTTCTGTTTACATGTTCTGGGTGTTTGTAAATATGGTTTGAATAAAGGTTTTGGTAGAATTTAGTTGCTAGTGTGTTCATGTCTTTTCTGTTTGTGATAGTGTCTTGTTTGTTTTTAAGGTTTGGTATCCAATCTTTGTTGTATTCACGTATCTCTTTCAGAGCCTTTCTTGTTCCTCCTGTTGTCAATATGTGCTTTTCTAGAGTTTTTAGTCTTTTAGTTTTACGATCTTTTCTAATGCTTTCTTTGATGTTTTTGCTTAACTCTGTTATCAGTTTGGTGTTTTCTTTTTTGAGGTGGCTAGTTAATATGCGTTTTCTTTCTTCTATAAGTTGGAGTGTCGAGTCGCTTAATTGATATTTTTGCTTTTCAGTTTTCCTGACTTTGTGGCATGCTAGCTGATTTTCTAATTTAGCGTAGGTAATTTTGACATCAATTTTGCTGTTGTCTGATAGCTCCGTAGTTATTGCCACCAAAGACTGAGCGGTGTCCTTATAATTTTCTTCATTTACATCGTTTGCGTTTGAAGGTTTTATGTGTTTTCTGGGCTTTTTGGGTGGTTCTATTTTAAGTGATGCTCTGACCATACGATGGTTAGTGTTAAAATTTAGTTTTGATTTTGATATCACTGATGTGTTTGTAAATGATCTTGGAAAGTTGCTTATAATGTAATCTATTTCGTTTTTATATTTTCCATCTGGGGAAATCCAAGTCCACTTATTTGTTTTGTTTTTCTTGAAGATACTGTTCAGGAGAGTCAGATTGTGCTCTAATAAGAAATCCACTAGTCGTTGTCCATTGACACTTCGTTTACCATAACCAAAGTTTCCCAGTGGAGATTCATCTTTGTTCTTTTTATTTCCAACCTGGGCGTTGAAATCACCCATAAGGATAATCAGGTTGTTTGAGTATTTTCTTATTATTTGGGATAGATGTTTGTAGAAAGATTTAGTTTCCAGTTCTTCAGCTTGTTCAGTTGGTGCATAAACTTGTATTATCGTCCATGTTTTTCTATAGCTGGGTAGTTTGATGTTTAGGATTGCAATTCTGTCTGAAACTCCGATGATATCTTCTATATAGCTTTTCAAATGCCTTTTTATTAAGAAACCAACTCCTTTTTGTCCTCCAGTTTCACCTTTATTGAATAGTACATAGTCTGGATGTTCCTCAATTGTTTCCCCTGCTCTTCGCATTTCACTTATTCCTAAAATATCCCAATTTATGTTCTTTAGTGATTCTTCTAGTTCTAATAAGGCTTCAGATGTCCTTAGTGATCTTGTATTGAGTGTTGCAATATTTAATAATTTATTGTTTTCTGTTAGAGGGTGGTGGTCTATTTCTCCCGCGGAGACCAGCCGTGGTGGGAGAGTTATTTTTCGTTGTTGTATTTGTAGCTTTGTTTGTTGTATGAATCCGGTTTAGGTGTCTAATTACTTTGGTCCTAATTTAAAAAAACGGTTGATCTCCGCAAGTGGGAGGGGGGTACCAAGGGGGGTACTCTTTCCTCCCACTCCCCCCTCCCGCACCCCCTTAATTCGTGCGGAAATAATCTAATGCCCTTCCTATGTTTTAACATCAATGTTTTTATGATCGATACATCGATGTTATCCATAAACTATGCTTGGACCGATTTTTTATGATGAGTATTAGGTCAGTAGCGGGCATTTCATTCATGTAAAATCTTGTGGAGATCAGTAAAAAAGAACAGACACACTTACTCGTCAGAAAAATCTGACAATGAAGTTCAGATGTACAAAAAAGCATCAACTGTTGAATTTATAAAACAAAATCTACTTAGGATGTGGGATGAAATAAAAAATGTGTTCCCGAAACTGTCTAAAGTGGCACTTGAATATTTACCTATAGTAGTCGCCACCTCCGTTCCTAGTGAACGACTAAGCTGGTTGGTGCTACTATAGTATACAGGAACGAAATAGATTTACCGGGAAAAGTCTCTCAAAATTACTATTTCTAAATTCTGTTTGGAAAACAAAATAAATATATTTTTAAAGAATGGCATTTGTTTATTATTTATGTAAGTTTATATTAAGCTAGAGAAACATCGTCAAAACATCGATACATCGATGTTTTTATTCGTCGCGTTTACCGAGTTTGCACCGCTGCAGTGATGAATTGTGCAACGGTTGCAGCGATGGATTTGGCCATACGTCAAAATGACAGATAGCCTATACGCTGCAAAGAGCAGCGGAAATTATTTGCGCTGCTCGATGCTTGTCAAAGTAATGTTAAATGTTCGTTTTATTAACTCTTTGCAGATGCTGCACAGTTCATCGCTGCAGCGATGCAAAGTCGTTAAACGCTACAATTAAAAACATCGATGTATCGATATTTTTATGAGCGATGTTCTTCCTTAGTGTCCTAGTGTCACAGGAACCAGAGTTGCCAGATATCAGATTGACCACCGAGTAGCCTAAATCACACATTTTTTTTATTTTTGTCGTGTAGCCTAATTCGCCTAACAGTTTGAGCTAAGTACCTAGCCTAAATTAAAGAACATTTTAATATATAGCAGCATATTTCTCGCACAAACGTATGAGATTTCTCGGTTATCGCTTGTATCATTGGCATGCAGTTCCGTATTTTGGATTTTACTACCTACTTATGATATTAAACTCTACTTCCATCCATCCATCAGCCTGTTTCGTCCACTGCTGGACATAGGCCTTTCAAGAATTTCGCCACGCTTGGCGGTCCTCCTGGAAGAAATGCCCATACTCACACACGCTGGGCAGGCGGGTTGGTGAGCTCGGTACCGAAACCCTTGCACCAGCGACGCCGCTGCCCGTCACCAGTCTGTTTTATATAAGGCCCGGCAATTGGGGATGGATTTACCGCCATCCATCGGTCCCAGGCAATGGTGGGCCGCCTGGTTTTGCCTGAGAGCTGTTCTCTTACTCTCCCCCGAATAACTTCGGGAGGATTTGCGAGTAAGATGGTGGTACCTCCATAGTCAAGCCCGGCATCAGCTCTACCACCTAAACTCTACTTAAAATATCTTTAATTGTCATTTTTTTCAGCTTATCAATTAAAAACACTATTAAAACAAACACATTCCATTTAATTTTTAAAGAGGTATGGGAAATGTTAAAATAAAAACAAGGTAAGTACCGTAAAATGTGGATACTTGGGACATTTTGAAACTTTGGTAGATCATATTTTACTCAAAATTAAATAAAATTTCATAACGAAGAAAGATATACACTAGTCGCGATTTGTACAATCCATTAAAAAATTCATTTTACAATAAATATTTATATATAAATTTTATTTATATTTTAATAATATTGTCCCAAGTTAGAACTGGATACTTGGGACACCCTCTGAATTTCATACTTCTAGGCAAGTTAGCGCTATGAAAGTATAACAGGGGACAGAAAAAATAAAGAAAAATATTGAAGTTTAGATAATAGGAAATTTCTATATTAATGCTATTTATTTAGAGCAGAGAAAATTTAAATGAAAAATAATTTAGACAAACAACATAAAATGGTTTTATTAACAATAAGCATATATGTTTAAAATAAAGCACATCTATAACTACTTTAAGCAAAAATTCTAAATGAAAAAAAAAATTGCCATGACACTAATAATGGTAACTTGGGACAATCAAACAAATAGTTAGAATACTCTTAACACTTAAAATATAATGTTATCTATGCCTGTGAAAATATGGCGACCACGCTTAATGTTTGGAAAAGACAGTTTTCTGATGATTTGTTCTTTTTCAATCAAGTATTTTCCGTCTTTTGGCTCTTCCTCATAAATTTACATGTGAAATTTTCTGACATCACTGCTGTTATTTTCGCAATAAAATATTTCTTTATTGATTTCTTTGCCTCTTGATTTAAAGAGTCTTTGTTGCACTTTAGAAGGCATATAAAAATGAGAGTTTTGGAAATGGCAGGACAGCATCAATAATCCGGTGTAATTTTTGTTAGAAGTGACTAAATAGCCGTTAGCGGCTCCCTTAGTTTTAATTATATTCAACCGCTAGGGATAGGTTGCGCGCGTGCGACGACGAGCGAAGCGAGGAGGAGCGGTTAGGTTGACATGGTAAGTATATATTAGGGAGCCGAGCGAAGCGGAGTGGAGCGAGGCGACCCCCGTAGTTTTAACAGAATTAACGACATGCAGAAAACATCATTTTTCGAGCATTTTCCCATGACCTACGGTTCAATAATTCATTAAATTTAAAGACCGATTCCCTTTCCGAACTCTACATTGAAAATTGAACTGTATTAGTTCGTGCTAAGGAAGATATTCCAACAGCTAAATGATGACTCACGGTCCAATAATTTTAAAAGGGCCGCTAGGGAACCTTTAGTCACTTCCATTCTTGTTTACTTTTCAATTTTCATGCATTATAACCTCTCAAAAAAGTAAATGTGAAATGAAAGATATTTAATGGTAGGTACTATTAAATATCTTTGGTGAAAGCCATTTTAATATTCTTATTATTTGACTATTTCTCAAGTGTAAAGTTGAATTTTTCGAATAGGTATTTAATATCGAA
Organism: Ypsolopha scabrella; assembly: GCA_910592155.1. Classification (NCBI taxonomy): domain Eukaryota; kingdom Metazoa; phylum Arthropoda; class Insecta; order Lepidoptera; family Ypsolophidae; genus Ypsolopha; species Ypsolopha scabrella. Next base: position 8,118,415 of record OU342986.1, read on the forward strand.
AACTTAGATTCTAAGATCGAATAATAGCGAGTCGGGTCGGTTTTAGAAAAAGAAATAGGTACATACACGAAATTATTTTATAGATCCAGAAAGAGAATCACGGAGGCCCAACAAAGAATTTTGGTAGATTTACATATAGCTTAAAATAAAAATGAGTTGCTTTAGTCGCACAACATTATAAGGCCTAGCCATTTTGTGGTTTTTGGTCTGTTAATCAGTTAATCGATCAAAACTCCACAAACGTATGATATAATCCCCACATTTTCCACAACAAAACATTATTCACACTCTATCGAACTCTATCACCACCTCCTTGGGTCGGTGATACAGCTTTGCTTTCCTCCAAAAACGTCAAAAAGTAGAAAGAAAGGTGTAACAATGTTAGCTAAGGAAGAAAGAAAAAATTAAAAAAAAAGAAGGTTTCTTTCGATCTGTCCAAATAGAAAGACTTGCTTATTTCTTGGTACAATGTTAGCTAAATAGAAAGGACGATAAGATTGGCTGCCATTTTGGAATAACTGTCAAAATCGAACAGATACAGACTCTATCGAGCTCGTATCGACTGCTATGCTAGCTATGCTGGTAAGTAAGTTGTTATTGAACCTCATGCATACAGTACCTGTGAGAAAAGTTTTATTTATAGTTACCTACATCTGCTTTTGAAATTCTTGTTGAGAAAAAACACATTTAAACAATTTAGCTATAGCATTTAAGTAAGCTTTAACCAACAGCCTCAATTCGAAAGATGTGATAGGGCACCCCCACTCAGCCATAATCAACAATCCTTCTACTAGCTTTTCTTCTTCTTCAAAATCTAATTCAGTAAGCCTCCCAATCTTACCCTTATGAGCATTGTTTATTTTTCTTTGGAGTGAAGATTTAGGGATCCTGTATTTATCTTGTGCACGCCTTAATGAAAGAGGTCCATCCTTATTTCATTTATAGCTTTTTGTAAAGTGTCTTCACTCCAATTTTTATATGGTCTGCACCATACAGCCTTCTGATGCTTTCGTGGCATGATTTTCTCTGAACTTTAAGTCAAATTTGGAAAAAAATGTAGAAACTGAAACTTGCCCCAAGCTACCCCAGGGGAGGTTGAAAAAAATTAAAAATAATCGTAGTTCACTGGAACCGAGCTGTAATCGTACGCTATTCAGCTCAAAGGAAGCTCTGAGAATAAAACATTTATCGAAAAAATAAAACAGGTATCTAACCTCACTAATTTACTTGCGTGACATGGAAGTTATGACCACAATGAAACAGGTGATTACTTACCGGTGTTTTTAATCTCTAAAAACTTATGAAATCGCAGGAAAACATTTACCAACAATTCTTTATAGCGATTTTTCAACAACATAGACAAGACAGGGTTCAATGCTGCCAGTTTAATTTTGTTGACATGACCGTGTTTGTCCCAAGGTCCCATGTATCCACGGTGACCCTAGTATCCACGTTTTACAGTAGGTAGGTACGTATTATTATTGTATGTATTATTTTTTCAAGAGAAGGCACAAATCGGGTAATTTCTGATTCGGTTTCGGACTTTTTCTAGTTTGGCTACCGGCCACACTGCTGCACAGTATTGTCATGTGAACCGTAATTACGGTAAATGCACCGTACTCAGCAAAAACTTACGACCTACCGTTGAAGCAGGGCAACGGTGACGATATCTACTGTAATCTGGTAAGGTCTCGAAATCAGAGCCGTAAAACAATTAAAAACATCTGTAAATAAATCGCATGTTTATGAATAGAACGCATCCATACGAATGAGTTGAGTTGACTTGAAGGTCGGGTCGGGTTTATATAATCTAGGTTCCGTTTGGAAACGAGTGAATTTCACTCGGATTGATGCGAATTCACCCTTCAGCGCTCAAAAATTGACCCGAGTTAAACCGAGGGTAACCGAACTGTTACCTGACAGTTGCACGAAAGTGTTTTGGAACGCTTCGGAGTAAGCGAAAATCACACTGGGCCACCTGATTGGTGCAACTAAATTTTTGTTTCTCTTGCTCCTATATAGATCTGTCTCTTTCTAATAAACGAGTGAAATTTTGCACTATGATCGCACGTTCTGAAACGTTTCCCTATAGTCGGGTACTCCACACTAGTGTTAATTAACTTCGATGGTTTGAGTTTCCGATAGTATCGATAGTTTAAGGAAAACAATCAATTTATCGATAGTTAATCGATCGATTTCTAGGTGTTGTATCACAAATAAAAAATGTGTTTCGTTTTACGTGCTTTTTCCTTATATATTGGATCTCTGAGGTTTTACCGTAGTCTTTTGTTTTGACATTGCTAATAAATTTATAAATCGATATTAAATTGCTCAAAACTAAACAAGTAAGTAAATAATAATACATGATTTTATTTCAGCTAAGGCAGCCATAATTTTCAATAATATTACAATAAATTTTAATTAAACTAATCTTTGAATTATCAAATTGATCTGAAATGGTCGTTTTATTAAAAATTGTTTACCGCTATTTTTACTGTTTTTCTCCGGACCCAATCACCGTAATTTTGTAGAATCTACCGTATTTTTTTAACAGTATCACCGTCACCCAAATTTTGGACATGGCAACACTGCTATTGTGGCAGTGCACTGTGCAGTTGCAGTTCAGTTATTATTATTATGCCATTGTATTGCATTAGTAAATACATTTTTCATTTACTGCACAAATAGATGAAAATCATCATGGATTCCAGTAAGGAACGTTGAAATACATTTAATAACGAACACTTATTACGACAGAAACATTGACACTCATCAAACATGAACGAAGACGAAATAAAAACGTACCCTATGTGTTCCCTTCCAACGGAGATTCTCGTTTACATAATCACATTTTTATCAGCTAAAGAACTGACTAAATGCCGCCAGGTGTGTCATCGGTGGAAGTACGTGATCGATGGTTTACAGAAAAGTGAACTTTTGTGGCTGGAACACTGTAGAAAGGATTATACCGAAATTTACAGAATCGCCCGTTACAAAGCCAGAGCAGGTCTTACTTGGTACCATATTTATAAATCTCTCTCGGTTTGGCCCAAACTAGCTTTCGCGAGAGAATTAAGAGACGAATTTGCCTCAGCCTCAGGTGTCTTGGAAGAAATTATAGACTTTCAAGTGTTGCAAAATGGAATAATTGGTGTGCATAGACAAGGATCAATATCTTACTATGATGTTGAAACACTAGAACCCTCAAAGCGTAGTCCAATCTCTGGTAATTACTACAAATATATTGAAAACTCTGACACAATCATTGTAATAAATAGTCAGCTCCATCTTTATATTGTGCGAAAGATTTTGCATGGCGCTGCTTATGTAACAAATGCCTATTTTGATGATGTCAAACTGTGTCTCTTGGTTGACCAAAATTTATATTTTATTAACGTGGATGAAGATATCTATGTTGTGAATTTACAAAATGAAAGTTTAAAAGAAAACTTTATTAAAAGGGGCCCAGAATTAACAATGTGTTTGAGTTATAGCAAAAATAGATTAAACATTCTCACTTATGACCGCAACATCTTTTCTATTATTGGAAATGAATTGATATTAGTTTGTACTTTGGGTCCAACAAGTAACATCCTCCATATTCTTAAAGAATACAATTTTTTAGAGCATTTAGAATGGAGAATGTACGTACAGTGGTTGTATGAATTAAACCAGTCAATCCCAGAGAGACCACTTTCTAATATTATTGTTCTTAGAACATATGGAGATGTAGTATTTGTTGGGTCCAAATGGGGTGTGTTCCGCATCTATTATGCTCCGTATTCTGGGGGTGAATTTGATTTGAACAGTACAGAACCTGTCAAGCAGTACAACTTTATGGAAAGAAAAGATTGCCCAGTGCTCTCTGACGAATGTCCCATTATTCAAATAGATGTGTTAGAGTCTGAGGAAGGTCATACGGTGCTTGTAGCAATGCCAAAAAAGATAGCTGTTTTAGACTTTATACATAGTTTTAAGAGGACAGCATCCGTTGCAATGTTGCCGTACAGGGATGTACAGAGAGTTAAGATTTTAAGAATTGATGATGCAATTTAATTGCATATTCTTGTTATTATTTGATCTCAAAGTTTATTTTAAAGATTCTCTACTTCATGAGCATGTACTTTCTTGCAAAAAGAAATTTGCAAAACACTCATTCTATTACTTAAAAAAAACAGTAAAAAGAAAAACACTATGTACTTTGCTAGTATAGTTAATGCAGATGATTTACTTAATCATCTTACTCCAAAAAAAAACGAAATCGTCTATTGAAATCAATCGTCAATGATTTGTATTTAATTCGTCCAGCGCTGAGTTCAGTTTGATCGCCCACTAATCACTGACAGCAGGATAGCAAATACAAATTCAACGCGTGCAAAAGGGATATCATGATCGCCGGGTGTGAGCGGGCGATCAAAATGAACTCAGCCCAGAGGTTCTACTGTGAAAAAGTTTTAAATAATTGAATTCGAATAATTCAATATTTTTCTTTGTTAAAATTCTGATTATTTATAGCTTATATTAAATCAATATATGTATCTAAATAGTATTGAAGCTATATATTATAATGTGACTTTAGTTGATGTAGCCAGATTCATACTAGACTCTGTAAATGCTCAGAAACTGACCCTTTTTGCAAAATAGGGAAAATATTAGTGCCCCAATACTTGTTCAGATTAACCCTGAGTCAATTAGTATAGGAAGCTTAAATATAATTTAGCGTTTTACATAGAAAATGTAATACATTGATACAGATCACTTACAAAGTCTCCAGTATGAGTTTGGCTATTTCAACCAAGGTCAATTTTTATTTATAAATGTAAAATTGGTGAAAAATCACTTTGATTTTCATTGACCAATTCATTAGGTCATGCTTTAATTACTTTTGAGGAAAATACGCACTATACAATAGTATGTTCTATCTCACGACGTCGTCGTTTCAGGGTTGGTTGTAGTAGCATGGACTTGTATTATTTAGTCTATGGTAGTAATTAGTGCACGATACGTTGCCGATGCGTGCGTGAGCGCGGCAGCTACGGAATAATGGTCACACACACTAGCAACGTGTGACTATGTGACTACTCCAACAAAGCTTTCGCCGTCGTCGCATGCGCCGTGACCACAAAATAAATACACACAGAAGGCCTGCTCCATATAAACAACGATTCCGGGCGCACACACATATAGACGCGTACGTACGACGACGGCGGTAGACTCGTGCACTGGCTGTCGACCGAATCCTACCGAGATCGTCGTACGTACGCGTCTATGTGTGCGTGCGCCCGGAATCGCTGGTTGTATGGAGTTGGCCTTCTGTATTTTTGTGTCGTGACGTTGACTAAAGTACATTAGGCCCATCATGAGCTATGGTCTCGATACTCGGTACTGACTGCGTAAAATATTTAGTATTATAAATTCAGGTTCCTCTCGTAAGCAGCTAGAGGCGCTGCACAATTTCTCAAGTGTCGAGGCCCAAACCAAACTCATGCTAGGGCTACTGTTCAGTTTTTGTATGACACAGAATTTGTTAAATGAAGATTGTTGAACGTTCCATCAGAATAAGTTAGTATAACTGACGTCAGGTAAAAACAGCGCTGGCGAGACTCAGGCGGTCTCTCTCGCTCCTGTTGCCCATGCCACAGTATAAGCAACAACAGTAGTTTAACGAGGCGGTGTCCTTGAAATCAATATGTACCTACGGCCGCTCGATGCCTAAACACGCACTAGGGCTACCAACTGACTGTTTACGTAGTTGATAATCCTATATTATTATTAGAAAAGTTGTATTTAAGCAACCATAGAATGCACAACATACTCTGTTATTTCGTACCATAATTTAAGAAAATGCGTGGGAGCGTCACAATAACTGCGGTGCGACCGCGACTGTCTTATACCGAGTTGAACTGAGTTTTGGGGGGGTTCGTTTCGTCCCGTTTGTATGGAGATAGAATACTATTACTTATTTATACTATGCCCATGCTCAGATACATCCCCTCCCACTCTTGCGCAGCACTCTTTTTACCTGACACCGATTATACCGTATAATATACTGTATACGATTGTGACAAAAGCTTACAAAAAGGAAAATGTATAAATGACTTTTTAAAGTCTGAATATGTATGTACCTACAAAAAGAGTGAGATATGCTTAAGTTATTTTTTTTTATAGGTACCCCAGTAACGCTTATAAAAGACATGCTTTGAGTTTAGTTTTGTACTTAAAAGCATTATAAATTTTACTTACAATCATTATTGAATATGATTCTGAAGGCTTTAATTTTAGTTTTGCTGCTGTCAAAACCATTTTTTTTCCAAAGTAATATAGTTTCTGTTGTTAATACTAAAGAGCACTAAACCTAAAATTAAGGCCTTCAAAATCGGCTTTATTGTTTGCTTTGTAGCGAATCAGTTACATAATGTCAAAAACAAATAATAAAAAAAATAGATTAAAAATATTACTTAAAACAAGCCAAGCTATGATGTTTTTAATAGATAAGCCAAGTACATGCTCTAAGACCAAGGCTCATAAAAGCAATGAAAATAATAAAGGAAAGGCATAGCATAAAGGCTTTATTCTATTTGATGTTTTTAATTTTTAAACTTTGTCTCATTTGATGTCTGTTTTTTACTACAAGTGTCGCAACGGTTTATGAGCGGTGACCGTGACTGCGCTAGTCATTGTTTCTCTATCGCACTTAGTAATTTTGTGCGTGAGTGAACACATGCGCTAGTCCCCCACCACTTTCACCGAGCGCTCATAAACCGTTGCGACACTTGTACTTAGAAATCGTTATGTTTTTCTTAAGTTAGCCCAAGATGCTAGAGAAAATTCCATTCTAGTTTTAAAATGTTCCTACAACACACAATATTATATAGATAGAATAATTAATAAGTTATAGTTTGGTTAATCATTTATAATCAGCCCTCCTGTATGTATGTCATTGGATGAGTATCATTGCTTCTACCTTTATCAGCCATATTTAGAAAGGTATAGAAACAGCTTTGCATTGCTCCAGCAGCCTTGTCAAAGGTAACTTGTAACATTCTGATAAAGTTTCACAAAAATTATATTAATTCAAACAGGTTTCGGTATTACACCATTAGAATTTGTAACATTCTGTTTTTACTTCTACAATAAAGTAACTGAGCTGCTAAACCTGCCTCTGTATTTTATTATTAACCAGCCTTTGCCCACAGCTCCCGTTTTCGACTCGGGCATTATTTTATGAACACCCCTTAGGCTTACGTTGACGAGAGCCACTACGATAATAATAAAAAAAACCGCATGCAAATCCGTGTGAAAATATATGGATGTTTTGTTTCTATGTATTTCATGAAGTACACGGAAAATTTTAACGGATTTTGACGAACCAAACGTCCCCTGGAGGGGATACCTTAAATATTAAAGATAGCAAATTTTACTTAATGGAACCTTTATTTTATTTTTAAAGTTACGGAAGACTGCATTCAAAGAATATTTTTTTTCTTCTTACAATATTGAATTTTGGGATATCTTTAAGTTAGTTATTAAAATGTAAAATTTCATGGTTTTCCTTTAATTTACGATACTTACTTAGAAGAATTGTTCATATTGTTGTGTTTTACTATTTCGATCGGTATCGTAAAAATACAGGATGTTTTTTTTTTCACATTTGTCCGGATCGATTCCCGGCTAATGCGGGTGATTTTTTTTAATTCTTTGAATGCAGTTTTCCTTAATTTTAAAAATAAAATAAACTAAGTAAAATTTGCTGTCTCTAATATTCAAGGTAGTTTCCCTCCAGGCGGCATTCGTTTGGTTCACTATGTAATCTGGTTTTTTTTTTGGAAAATACGTTTGGATAAATTTTCCTCGATAGAAATAATTATTAAAATGAGGTTTTCAAACGCACTTTTTCTTCTTGTTTGACGAAAAGGGATCATGTACAGAACTGAGACATATTTTATTAGATGGGTTATAACAATATCTTGATACCTATTTGATTTTGGAAAATTTGCTAGCTATTTTAGTATTTTTACTAAAATTAAAAATCATACTTTTTTTCTCTTTTGCGCTGAATCCGCCCCTTTCGCACTGCGCGTTTTTTTGCTTGGAGTGAGAGTGACAAAAATAAACATAGCCTCTTTACAAATGCTTATTCAATGTACAGATACGACTTTGTTACTGCATACTTTATTATCATAGATTTCATCATCCTAAAGCAAAATTCAAAAAGAAAATGTTGCTCAGTTCATTTGCCTCTTCAAATACCTGCGCGCGTAGTTATGATGTCTGTCTGAATAACGTGCGAATTATAATATTATTAGATATGCGAATTATTTGTATAATGCGAATTCGTTTACTGCACTTTTTAACATAAGTTAAAATAAGCTTTGAAATTCCGACCTTAGTCGTCAAAACAAAGGCCAAGTGGCGTCGCGAGATATGCCACTCGCGCGCGTAAAGAGCATGCTATAGCCGCTGGACCAATTCCAATAATCAATCACATAAGAAACGACGTAAAGGAGCGACACTCACTTTCCTCCGCCCGCCAGTTTGTCGCACGCAATTAGGGCCCGGCTGGACGGGTTCCGCGTGGCGCACCATCAAACTACTCACGCCACACGGACGTCAGTGACTTGGAATGACAATAGACGCGATATATTCGATTACCTATGTCGTGACTCGGAACGCACTATAGAAGCACGGCTGTGAGCACGCATCTATAGAGTATAACACAGAGTAGGTATAGTGCAGCAAACTTATCTGACCCGGTGACGAGGACTGTCGCTTCTTGAATATAGAGGTCATTTTAGTTTGGCTTATAGGGTCAGACAAGCTCGTGGCGCTGTACATTATTGAGCACCAACAACGGAGCAATGCCATAGTAAAAACAGAATAGTAGAACAAGTCCCGCGCCGTGCGAGGCTTAAATGCCTACTGCTGCAGGGATGTCAATTTATTTAGCGGCGATACGACGAACGGCGCGCGGCGTACTGCGGAATGCTGCCGACCCTAGTCACACCGCCAGAAACCGCCTGAGATATTCTCGTTGTGTGCGTGCTGTGGTTCGTACGTGCAGGCTCGCACACATAAAAGCCGCGCGGGCGACATCTCTGTGAAGATAGCTTACCTACTAGTCTGTTTTTACTATGATCCTAGTCACACCGCCAGAAACCGCCTGAGATATTCTCGTTGTGTGCGTGCTGTGGTTCGTACGTGCAGGCTCGCACACATATAAGCCGCGCGGGCGACATCTCTGTGAAGATAGCTTACTAGTCTGTTTTTACTATGATCCTAGTCACACCGCCAGAAACCACCTGAGATATTCTCGTTGTGTGCGTGCTGTGGTTCGTACGTGCAGGCTCGCACACATATAAGCCGCGCGGGTGACATCTCTGTGAAGATAGCTTACTAGTCTGTTTTTACTATGATCCTAGTCACACCGCCAGAAACCGCCTGAGATATTTTCGTTGTGTGCGTGCTGTGGTTCGTACGTGCAGGCTCGCACACATATAAGCCGCGCGGGTGACATCTCTGTGAAGATAGCTTACTAGTCTGTTTTTACTATGATCCTAGTCACACCGCCAGAAACCGCCTGAGATATTTTCGTTGTGTGCGTGCTGTGGTTCGTACGTGCAGGCTCGCACACATATAAGCCGCGTGGGTGACATCTCTGTGAAGATAGCTTACTAGTCTGTTTTTACCATGATCCTAGTCACACCGCCAGAAACCGCCTGAGATATTTTCGTTGTGTGCGTGCTGTGGTTCGTACGTGCAGGCTCGCACACATATAAGCCGCGCGGGTGACATCTCTGTGAAGATAGCTTACTAGTCTGTTTTTACTATGATCCTAGTCACACCGCCAGAAACCGCCTGAGATATTCTCGTTGTGTGCGTGCTGTGGTTCGTACGTGCAGGCTCGCACACATATAAGCCGCGCGGGTGACATCTCTGTGAAGATAGCTTACTAGTCTGTTTTTACTATGATCCTAGTCACACCGCCAGAAACCGCCTGAGATATTTTCGTTGTGTGCGTGCTGTGGTTCGTACGTGCAGGCTCGCACACATATAAGCCGCGCGGGTGGCATCTCTGTGAAGATAGCTTACTAGTCTGTTTTTACTATGATCCTAGTCACACCGCCAGAAACCGCCTGAGATATTCTCGTTGTGTGCGTGCTGTGGTTCGTACGTGCAGGCTCGCACACATATAACTCTTTTAGGAGTTGGAATAGAAGAATCAAATATCAAATTTCACAAGACGCTTTAGTTGAAAAAGGTACCTAGAATACAAACCAGATATGGTTTAAGTCTTTCATGCTATAGTTGCAGATGCGATTGTATTGCCTCCGCAAGTTACATCGAGTGTGCACGTAATAGGGAAATGAAATGAAATTACATTTGGTCACGCCCACCACTGAGTTACTGCGCTCATGGCGACCGACCTGGCGTGCCGAAAAGAAAAAACATGGATAGCTTAGATTTTTATTTCATGAGTAATTCGTATTCAAAATTATAATATAAAACATGGCACATTTTGCTTGTCACTATGCATTTTATAAAAACAATCAACTATTAGTTATTTCGTCTGAATTAGGCGCTAATTGTTGAAGGATACTGATGACGACGTGAGCGAGAGTCCTTGGGCACAAACTGAATTGGCAATCAAATCCTGCACTGCACCCCTGAAATAACAATTAAAATATTATAAAGCAACTAAAAAATACATAAATGTGACGGGTAAAGCCCGAAGTCGGGTAAAGTCCGAAAAAAGCCAAAAATAGGTGCGACGACGAGCCAAGCGAAGAGGAGCGTGTTAGGTTGACATGTTGATAAACATTAGGCGCCGAGCGAAGCGGAGCGGAGCGAGGCGACCGACCCCCGAAGTTTTGTATGACATTACCCGTGTACGGGCAATATGTCTGCACCGCACATTTCACATACATCATCATTTTACCGCATAAGTTTTTACAATAAATCAGTGTTTCAACAACTCTCAACTCGGACGGTTTCCTTTATCACTCTCACGAGTAAACCCCGATCGTATCAATATCAATAAATATAGGGACAAACCCTACATTTTTTTGGTTCTTCGAGCAGTTTTTGATCAGTAGTGCGGTTTGATCGAATGCGGGACCCGTGTTAATCGTGCAAATCGTGCGTATCGAAGACTTATCATTTAAATTTTTATCAATCACGGAACAGTGATTCAATGTTCGAAACCTTTGTGAATTGACAGTGCTACACTAGGACAAGTGCAGTTCTTTTTTAACATTATTAGTGTGTGGACCTGAAGGTTCACATCGGCAGCATCCTTTGGGTCAAGCAGGCTCAACTAATACCATCAGCAACCTGTGGGCCAAGGGGCTCATGGGATCACCAAATCACGAGTTAAGCAGGCTCGTCTATCAGCTATTGTGGGCCAGCGAGCTCATATTAGCAGCACGTCATCCTCGGCCTCTCGTGGCTTGAGCTTCGCTGCCAGTGACTTCGTGAGTCGCAGGGTTCGTAGCAGCAGCGGCAGCAGTAGAGGAGGCAGATCGCAGCGTACTTCCGCGGTCGCAAGCTATCAGCAGTAAGATCTTCGAGTTGCAAGTAAGATTGTTCCATAATTATCACCATGGATGTCTTGATCAAGGATCAAACAGAGCTTCGGGAGAAAATCAAAACGTTGAAGACGAATTTTGGTAAGGACTCTGCGAGCAGGAAAACTCCTGAATAGCAACTTGATGACCTTATTAGTATATATCAATCAAATAATGACCTTTTGCAAGTGTATAAAAGTACAAATCACGAATACTTTACGGAAAATATATATGAGAATGTATTAACATCTTATAAAATGTTACGCCTGTCGATTACAAAGTCTGGGCAAGAAAATGAATCAGTGAAGGAGGATAAGGCAACGGAACCCAGTGGTTTGGTGTTCGAATATCTTTCACAACAAAGAACGAATTTTCGTGCTTTTAGCAGACTGGTAAGGAGCATAAGGTTAGATGAGATCTCGGATAAATGGGAATTAGAAGACGAACTTAAGAGCATTCAGCTCAGATGGAAGGGGATCGATGAGTTACATTTGAAGATTGACAACATTCTTCAAGGAGATGATGACTCATATGAAGATGAATTTGAAATTTATGAACAAACGTACCGAGATATCAAAAGAAAATTAAATCAAAAAATCAGCTCCACTGTGCATAAAGAGCAATCAACCCCAAAATTGGAGGTTCCTAAATTTTATGGGGAATACACAGAATGGCCAACTTTTCACGATCTATTCGATGAAGCCATTCACAGCAATAACACTCTTACCAAGGCACAAAAAATGCAGCATTTAAAGGGTAAGGTGAAGGGACAAGCGGGACGTCTTATCAAACATCTGCATACATCAGCAGATAACTATGACTCAGCGTGGGAGATCTTAAAGCAGAGATATTCCAATCGCCAAGTTCTTTTCACGAACAACATTGAAACATTTATCAATCAACCGAGCATCCAAAAACAATCAGCGTTCGAGCTTAAAAATCTTCATGATACAACGATGGAATGTATTCATGCAATACATAATTTAGGAGTGGACACTAGCACATGGGACCCACTTCTAGTCCATTTGTTAACCAAGAAGTTGGATACTAAAACATACAGCGAGTACAAGGAAGCGCGTGAGAAACCACGTGATCTGCAATCATTCAGCGAGTTTATGAGCTTCCTTGAACTGAAGTTTACAGCTCTGGAACCTGTTCATCAAGCTGTCCAGGAGAAGGAAAGAGCATCTTCATCATCTACATTGCCTAAAAAGCAACCTTATCATATCAACCCTAATAACGCAAACAAGGGGTTTTCAAATTATCATAACAAATCTAAGCCTTTTTATCAAGCAAATATAGGTAACACGCGCAAATGTCCATTTTGCAATCATGAACATGAGCTCTATAGGTGCAAACAATTTTTAGCATTGACACCGGAGAACAAATTGAAGGCGATTACGAAACACAATGTTTGCGGAAACTGTCTTTATAAGCATTTTGACAACGCATGCACTTCTGCGAAACGTTGCAAAGAGTGCCAAGGCGCACACAATACAATTTTGCACGAGGCTTGCATTCAAAACCTATCAATTTCAAAGACAAATTTGATACTGCCGCCGCTACCTTTGGAAAACACAAAGTATCAAGAAAAACGACACAATGTAAATCACGTTTCAGGTGATGGCGAAGAAATTTTATTGACAACTTTGATGCTAAAAGTGCGGGCCGCGGATGGCACTTACGTCACTTTAAATGCTCTTTGCGACCAAGGGAGTCAAATTTTGATTATCACTCAGGCCGCCGCTCAGATGTTAGGTTTAAAGCGACGTCCTTATCACGCATCAGTATCGGGCATAGGTACGGGAGCCAGACCAAGCAAGGGTTTGGTAAACATGGAATGTCGATCAATTTACGAAGATTATCATTTTACTACGCAGGCTCTGGTACTATCGAAAGTTATCAGTAACAATTTACCCACAATGATCATTAGTAAACAAACATGGCCTCACCTTCAGAATATCAGATTAGCAGATCCACAGTACAATGTCTCGAAGCCAATTGACATACTGTTGGATGCGAGCGTATACTCGGATATTATTATGAGTGGACTTATTAAGGGTCCAGCATATGCTCCTATAGCACAGCAAACTAAACTTGGATGGATTTTATCCGGAAACGTGAAAAATTTCAACTGCCATGTTGTTATTAATGATTTAGCAGAGATATCAAGATTCTGGGAGATGGAGGATGTCGAGAGCACCTCATCTGTGATGAATGAGCAGGAAAAATACTGTGAAGATTTTTATCAAGCAACCACAAGACGATTGGAGAGTGGTAGATATGAAATCGGGTTACCAATGAAGCCTGGTTTTGAAAAGTATCTAGGGTCATCAAAACCGAAAGCAATTGCGCAACTCAAGCAATTAGAGCATAAAATGACCAAAAATCAAGCATTTGCCGAGTCATACAAGGCATTTTTAGAGGAATATGAAAAATTGGGCCATATGCGTCGAGTCAGCACAAGTAGCAAAGATCCTACTTGTTATCTTCCTCATCATGGGGTTTGGAAAATGGACTCCAACACCACCAAATTAAGGGTAGTTTTTAATGGGAGTTCAAGGACATCTACAGGTTGGACCCTTAACCAGCTTATGGAAGGCGGACCGAACTTACAGGGAGATTTGCAAAAACTTATTTTGACTTGGAGGACGTACAAGTATGTTATCACTGCGGATGCGGAAAAATATTTCCGTCAAATTATCATACGTGAGTCGGATCAACCCTTACAGAGCATTGTCTGGAGACCTTCACCGCAAGTACCTATCGAAGAATATCGATTGACAACTATCATTTACGGTACAAAAGCAGCTCCATTTTTAGCAATTAGAACTCTTAAACAATTAGCCAAAGATGATGGAGATAAGTACCCATTAGCAGCGCATGCCTTGGAAAACTCATTTTATATGGACGATTTGCTTGGTGGGCATAATTTATTAGATCAAACAAAACAACTTCAGCAGCAGCTGATTGAGATCCTTAAAGGGGCAGGTATAAACCTACGCAAGTGGTCAAGTAACAACCCTGATCTTATCAAGGATTTAGCAAGTGATCAGCTGGACAGTCACTTAGATTTTAAATGTTCAGAAACAAGGAAGACGTTGGGCCTGAGATGGAATCCGTCGTCGGACACCTTTACATTTCAAAACAAAATGGAATATGAAACGAGCAAAGGGGGTCAAACCAAACGACAACTCTTATCGGATATTTCTAAGATATTCGATCCCCTAGGTTGGTTATCACCACTATCAATCAGAGCAAAACTACTGTTTCAAAAAGCATGGGCATCAGGAATATCATGGGATGACGAAGTTTCAAGTGAAATCATAGAAGAGTGGAATCAATTACGAAACGATTTCAAAAATATATCAGTATTTTCAATAAAAAGACATTATGGAAATACTAGTCAACCATATCAATTACACGGCTTTTGTGATGCGACGCCAAAATGCTACGCTTGCACCATCTTTGTAATAACGCGGAATAATAAAGGTGAGCTTACATCAAGACTAGTGGCGGCGAAAACAAGATTAGCGCCACTTAAGAAACAAGTATCACTGCCGAGACTTGAGCTTTGCAGTGCACATCTGTTATCACAGCTTATGAAGAAAGTTGTAGAGGCGCTACCTATGGAGCAATGCAAGATCTACGCATGGACTGACGCGATGATCGTCTTAGGTTGGTTACAGGGAGATGTCTCTAGATGGAAGCAATTTGTGGCTAACAGAGTGCAGAATATTACACAAATCATTCCAGCATCAAACTGGCGTCACGTTAGGTCAGAGGAAAATCCAGCTGACTGTGCTACAAGAGGACTGACTACGAAACAATTATCGGAGCATTCTCAGTGGTGGCAAGGGCCAGATTGGCTAGTCAACGATGAGCCTATTCCGGATATCAAGTACCCAGAAACCACTATAGAGAGCAAAAAACAGAAGGCTGTTGTTGCCGTCACAACAAAACAAACAGAAGTATCAATTATTAAACAGCTCATGTGTGAACACAGCTCTATTACATTTGTCGCAAAAGTAATTTCTTGTATGAAACGGTTTATTACAAGCTTTGCCGATAAGCAAAATGCAGCGAAAGCAAAACCGTCGCGAGCTACAGAAATAAACAACGCGCTCAATTTAATTATAAAAAAATATCAATTTGACGAGTTTGAAGAAGATATAAAAAGTATCATGAAAAAGGGGCGTGTTCAGACGAAGAGCAATTTAGCATGCCTAAATCCGTTCCTCGATGAACAAGGGATTTTGAGAGTGGGCGGCCGGCTTAAGCACTCAAATATCAGCATGGCAGCCAAACACCCAATCATTTTATCAAGCCATAGTCGACTGACCGAGTTGATTATTAGACAAGCGCACATGACGACTCTACACGGAGGTCCAAGACTTACGCTCACCTATATCAGAGATAAATATTGGATTATAAGCGGTATCCGTACAGTTAAAAGGCAGTTAAGACAATGCGTAATATGTCGACGAGCTAGCAGCGAAAAAACTCAGCAACAAATCATGGCTGATCTGCCACAGCCAAGAGTCACGCCGTCAAGGCCATTTACACATTGTGGTGTCGATTTCACGGGGCATGTGTACTTGAAAACCAACAAAGGACGAGGGGTTAAAACAACAAAAGGATACGTTGCTGTTTTCGTATGTCTGGCCACGAAGGCCGTACATTTAGAGCTCGTATCTGATCTCAGCACTCCTGCGTTCTTAGCAGCATTTCACAGATTCCGTGCACGCAGGGCTACGCCACAGCACATGTATTCAGATAACGGCACAAATTTTGTGGGATGTAATCGTTTACTTAAGTCAGAGTATCAAGAAATCAAGCAAAGTCTAAATAAAGATTTATTCAACAAAATTGAAGAGATGAACATAGTTTGGCACTTCAATTGTCCAGGTCACAGTAACGCTGGTGGAATATGGGAATCAGCAGTGAAGAGCCTGAAGCGACATTTGAAGCGAGTTTTAGGCGAACAAAAACTGGCCTTTGAAGAATTTACAACTCTTCTTTGTCAAATTGAGGCTTGCCTCAATTCAAGACCGTTATGCGCAATAACGGAGAGCACAGATGACGAGTGCCTGACACCTGGCCATTTTTTGGTGGGTGGATCATTATTGTCGAGACCGCAAACCGATACAGAATCAATTAATTTGGGAAAAAGATGGCAGCTTGTGCAAGCAATGAACAAGCAGTTCTGGAAAAGCTGGTCATCTGAGTATCTACAGCAACTGCAGACTAGATCGAAGTGGAGAACACCACAGAAAAATCTGCAGGTGGACGATGTGGTAGTGATTAAGGATGACAACATGGCTCCAGGCAAATTTGTCCTTGGAAGGGTCCTGGAACTACATCCAGGAAAGGATGGATATGTCAGAGTAGTCACGTTAAAGACTCAGGGCAACATTTTGAAACGCCCAGTCAACAAGTTAATACTGCTTCCTGTAAACGAGTCAGACGAAGCACAAAAACAGCAAGCAGTTAGTCAATTTGATGTTCAGTCATCATCATCAGCAATGCCTCAAGCACCACAGCGATCTACTATTCCCTCTACCAGGTGCAGACGCACTAAGAAGAAGTTTATCAACATTTTTGGCACAATGTTATTATTAATTATGACATTTTTAACACCAAGTATGCAACAAGATCATATTGCATCATACAATACTACCTCTTTCAAGGACAGTCAGGGGTTGTATTTTGATAAGATATCAAACCTTCAATTTATAAGAGATAAATGGAAGCTAGTTGTATATTACAACATGTCTACGTATTGGCAAGGCATTCAGGACATCAAGCAATACGTAAATCACATCAAAAAATTCAGCACTGCAAGCAACTCTCAATATGAAAGTGTCACGCTACAGTTAGAACATGAAATCGACGAAATTGAACATTACAACACTTCCCAAGTAACACCAAACACCATTATAATAAACATACAATAGCATGAGCTCATGCACAAAGCATTATATGCCAATCGTATATCAGCTGTTTAACTTTTGTACAGCTCTTTTAGGAGCATTTTGGGCCCCAAATTAGCCGGCTTTAAGTCCTATAAAGACTGCCTAATAGCATTATACCTTTTGTACAACGTCATTATTATAGTCGGTAAAGAATAAATTACTGTATTTAAGGCATTTTTTGGGACTTTAGTACAGCTATTAAACGGCTTTAGTTATTATAATGCCTAAATAAAAACCTATATAAATGCTACTTGTTGTATTTCCTTTGTACGAAAGAATTTCTGAACAGATTTTAAAAATACATTTATTAGATGGTTGTCATTGTGCAGTGAGTGTGACAAACAACTGTGGAAATATTTTTTAATGGGTAAGTACAAACTTGTATTTCTATCTTTGGGTGAAATGGAGCTGCGGGTATCAGTTTACTGTGAAAACATATGGAAGTTTGTAGTAAAATTTTCTCGCGCCCTCGCAAAAGTGCTTTTTAGTGTAAAAATGTTAGAACATTAAAATCTACAAACAGTATTTTTTGTAAAATTTTAAGCTGTTGACTTAGATTTAACGAATAAAATTGCTTCCATAGACATTCACGCATTCGATACCTATATTAAGTAATGCTGGTTCCATGAAATTTTGGTCACTTTAATTATTTCTAAAATAATGGAAGAGAAAGCAAATGGCGGCACATAATATAAATGCTTTAGGCATTCGAAAATAGGATAATAATGCTGTTAGTTCTACTATAGCTAGACAAAATAATTAGTATCTGTTAAGCATTATAAAAGACTCTCAAAAATAGTGTTCAGATATATTACAACACATCAGAATCATATTATAATGCTTGGTGTCATTTTGCAGCATAACGGTTGATTACTGTCGTGTTTATAAGAGTACCGTAATAATTTGGAAAAACGTTTGGCAAACAAATTTTCTATACTTTTGACATGGTAAGCGATAGTGACGCCTCTGATTTTATTTTTATTAATTTATATCCCAACCATTTTTAACAGACAGAAATAGTAATAAGAAAATATAAAATTTCTGCGAAACATTTTGATTTGGTACCTACCTATTTAATATTTACACAATAGCGTTACGCCTTGCCCGTGCGCCTGCTGCTAAGTTTGGTTTTCAATTTACTACGCGCTTACAGATTTAGGATGAGAATAGTGACTGGGAAGTGTACCTACATTAATTACGTGCCTACTTAGCCACAATTGTTATACCTACTCGTATACATATATGTAACTTGTGCTTGCGAGTGTAACTAACTTTAGACCTTGTCCAGATGTCGCGTTTTGCTCGCGCGAGTGCTAGGCGCCAATACATTGCGTCCACACGCGACGTTTGAAACTCGCGCGTTGGTTCGCGCGTAGCATGTGGACGCAATGTATTGGAGCCTAGTACTTCGACTACGCGCGAGCGAGCTCTCGCGCGACCAAAACGCAGCATGTGGACAAGGTCTTAAGTAGGTATATATTTTAGGTTACTAAACCTTATTTTTTTATGAAACCGAAAATAGTAATGGTGATAATTCAAAATTATGGGAAAAATATAAAAAAATATTTTGTAATTTAAAGCTTTTACGAATTGAAACCAAACAATATAGAAATTGCTTTAATAATTCCATTTTTAATTTCTACATTTTTATCAATAGAAAGCTGAATTCTTTTTGAGTTTAATATCGGTAAACTCTAGAAAAATATGCAAACAGAACATTTATTAGTTTATTTTTGCATAAGCTTGTTAAAACACTTCTCCCGCCAAAATCGAAAAAAAAAACAAAACAATAAATAAAAGATAGTACCTACATTGCTTTAAATAAAATTTAATTAAAAGCTGATTTTGGTTTAAATACTTAATCAAAATTTTATTATATAATATCAATATTTTACGGAACACGGAACTTCTGGATCGTTTTGATACATTATGCATTTGAAGTGAGTACCTATACCTAACTAAATACATGTTCGTTCTTTTCAGAGACAATATGCCCTTCAAGATCGTCCAAACATTTGAGAAGGGATCAGAAAAGTTATTTATTGTACCCAGTGAATGGGAATGGAAAGGCCAACTGCGATATCCGAAAATACATATTCTGCAACACATTCCTCTTCTTCAATAAAATTATTTGCTACGGAACCCCTTGGCAACACTGCTTGGCTAGTACTTGGCTCACACAAACTCTCCAACGCTTCTTGCGTGTTTCGTGTATCAGGAACATCGGTTATTTTACTATTACTTTGATTATTCAAATGAGTAATAAAATTTGAATATTCCTTTTTAAGTTTTCTTTTAATTCCGCCCGTTCTTTTAGTTTTATTCCAATCTTTTTTGTCCATGACGATATGCCCAACACAAAAGTAGTGTATAAATAGCCATTGGTGAACTTGAAATACGATCTAATTATTACTTGTAGTTTTAAAAATACTTTTCTTTGTATCCAAATACGGCTAAAAGCTTGATTGAAAAATACATTACGAAGAAAACGGAGCTAAGGCATTAATAATTATTTAGTCAATGTTGATATAGAACTAGCATTAAATAAACACAACCTCAGCCCATTAGAAAGTTTCTAGCCTTGAAAATAAACCTAATACAGCTAAATGCCCGCTAAGAGATTTTCTAAATGCTTATTTAATGCATATGTGTTTTCAAATTACTATTATAAGATAATAACCATTGGGAAAGTGTAAAAGCTGTTTAAATAGCTGTACATTATAATTACCTGATGTCTTAGTAGGAGTTTAAGCATTATGAGAAGAACCAAATGCTATTAAACAAAATTAAATTTTGGCCAGTTCTGATTAAAAGTGTTAGTCTGACTTTAGGACATAAATCCATATCCACTTTGGTTATTATACAGATTACGTGTTACTTGGGTTTACTCCGGACTCATTCAAGAAGAAAGCGGGGCCTCATAAATGGTGTCGGCTACATCGCTAATACATTATTCGGAGTACTGGACGAGAGGTTCGCTGAGCAATACGAGTCCGATATCAAAAAAATTGCCAGCAACGAAAATCATCTTCAAGACCTCTTGAAAAATCAAACATTAATCATAGAATCTGAAAGCAACATTTTACGGCGAAATGAGAATATCATGAATAAGCAATTTTCGTTTATTAGACAACGCCTGCTCAATGTATCATCCGAAATAAACAGAGTACGGCTTGACAACAACAATGCAAATTATATCACATCATCATCTCTCGCTGTAAGCATCATTTTAACGAACATTCGAAATATTCAACAATCTTTAATCAACACCGTTACCGATATCAGTCAAGGGCACATCGATACACGGCTATTAGCCCCTGAACAATTAGAAAACCAGATTAACAAGATCTCGAGCCAGCTACAGGCTGATCTTATATTACCCATTGAAAAAACGCCCATACAGAACCTATACAAATTATTGAGGGTGTTTACAAAAGTATACAATAATTTGCTTATTATAGAAATTAACATTCCACTATTAAGCAAAGAGCTTTATGAGTTGGATAAAATCATTAGCATACCCCTGAAGAAAGACATAAAATCATTTTATATCTATCCGACTTTACCCTATTTAGCATTCGACCTTCAAAAAGACATGGGAATGCTCTTATCAGAATCAGACCTACAATCGTGTCTCCATACCTCTATGGGTAGAACCTTATGCTCCTTAGAGAAGCCTATATATGACATGAAATTCAGACAGTCACTCTGTGATGTATCATCCTGTACATCGGAGTTGTTACCTACATGCAAAGTGAGATGGGTCAAGTTGCACTATCATAATCAATGGCTGTACTCATGCTGTGAGCAATGCAGCGTCCGCATTTTTTGCCCATCTGTTGTGAATGTTATCACTTTAAAGGGCAATGGCATTATAACAATAGGTCAAGGTTGCACAATCAAAACAAATACATTCGCAATATATGCACAGAACAATTTTCTGAGTAATCTTTATGTACAACAGAATATCAAGATCCCAGAGATATCAATTTTGAACAAAATTATCACTTCAAGTATTGGTACAGAGAACAACAGCTCACTGCAAGATAGCAAAGAAGATATTTGGGAGCAGTTAAAGTTAAAAATAGACTACCTCAAGGAACAGTCTAATCAGGAATTATCAATTCACGATAAGCATCACTACACGCTTATCTATGTGGTCATTTTTACCATACTAGCTGCAGGGTCAGTTGGGATTTGCTGGAAGATCAAGAAGGGCGCTAAGTCCCCGCCACAGCACCGCTCAACGGCACAGTCGGAGATCAACGACGCACCAGACGAAATTAACAGTGTTAACAGTGTCAATAGTGAATTGAACCCAAAATTACATGTGTTGAGTGAAAATAAGGCTACCTCGCCTATAGTGAGTCGTGCTAAGATTTTTGAACTCTGACTTTTTTATTTAGTTTTATCATTGTTTTAATAACTTTCCAATGCTATCACCTTGTATCATTCATCAATTTAGTGTAGTTACTTTTCAGTTAAGGCGAATGTTAAACATGCGTTGTAAATTGCATTTCGTCTTTTTGGAGAGGGCAGGATGTACGGGCAATATGTCTGCACCGCACATTTCACATACATCATCATTTTACCGCATAAGTTTTTACAATAAATCAGTGTTTCAACAACTCTCAACTCGGACGGTTTCCTTTATCACTCTCACGAGTAAACCCCGATCGTATCAATATCAATAAATATAGGGACAATCCCTACAACCCGGGTACACCTAGGTTTACCCTATCTTCTAGTATTACCCGTAACATATACAGGGTGTAAATAGAGTGCAACTATTAAATAAAACCACATAGGTACTCTACTGATCATACTAAACAACTATTCGAAAAAGAAACCCGCGCAAATCTTTATTTATTTATTTGGACCACCAACATCTAGTACATAAATACATACATTGTTTAACGAGTTATAAGTTGTAGGGTATATGTCTAGACAATTATAGGCGGACACAGCATGCAAAATGGTACAGATTATACATTATTAAATTACAAAATTATCATGATTACATATTAAAACAATTCAATACAAATTTTGCACATGAAATATTAATATAAATAAAAATATTTTAGAGAAAAAGATATTCAACTGTAACTTAAAGACTTTATCTCGTAGGAGGAAGGTCTATTTTAGAACGCTGCACGCTAACAGCTGTTTAACGGACGACGCTCTCTCTAAACTCTCCCGTATGTCGGTGCGTTAGGGTTCACGCATTTTTGTTTGAAACTCAATTATTTCCTAAACTAAGGTTGTCCGCGGGTATGACTCTTGGGAAAAGTGGTTCAGTAGGGCCGGTAGAATATATTATGTAGTTTCATTTAATGGTAGCAGTCTATTTACATCCGTTATATATGTTGGCTCTTTGAAGTTATATTCTTAAACCTTAAACATATTAGTAGATACTTGGTTTCAAAAGACGTAGTATTTCTTGGAACCTGTACAAAAACAAGCAATATTATGTTACATTAATATGCAGCCAAATTCATACAGGAGGCTTACGATAGGGATCGAGAAAACTTTTCGCTATTTTCGAAAAATTTCATGTTGATCTCACATAATAATTGACTCGGGGCTGGGCTTGCGTTTGTAAGGAACACGAAAAAATAATTTAAGAATTTCACAAAAAGGGTCATCGAACCTTGTTTGATACTAAGCACTCACTGAGTCTTCAATATGAATTTGGCTTTATAAATTACTTTATTTTGAGAAAATAATAAAAAAACAATATTTTTTTATTATTTTCTCAAAATAAAGAAATAAAAAGCTTAAAATAGCTAATAATATATATATTTTAATTTAAAGCTTTATAAATTAATGTTATAAATTAATGTCATCTTGTATAGAGAATAAACTAGTATTTTTTAATCTTACTACAGAAATTTATAAACACTCTTCCAAAGAGAGACACAAGAAGTAAAAAAGAATGTTTATAGCACACCGTGCGTAAAATGACCACTTTACGCACGCTGCGCTTGCGTAAAGTCGGCATTTTCCGCACTTTTGCTATAAAATATTATACGATACTCGTGCGAGAAACTTTTTCTCGACTCGTGTGATTGCAGCACTCACCTTCGGCTCGTGCCGCAAACTCACACTCGTCAGAAAACGTTTCATCGCTCTCGTATCGTGATGTACTATTTCCTCTTCATAATTTTTATACAATAATAATGAATTTAAATCTATGCCCCGTTTTTGGCTTGGGTGTTATTTAATCAACACCCCTAATAGCTTTTATGTTGACCGGGGTAACTACGATGATAATAAAGAAAACCGCATCAAAATCTGTTGGGTCGTTCTTATGTTACATCGGAACATACTGAGAACAGACAGCAAAAAATAAAAAAATACTTACACATTTTATATAAAATTAAAAACAAAAATTCAATGTACAGACAGGCCCGAACTAAAAGACTTAGGGCCCCTAGGGGGTTGGGGAAGATTCGTGTCGCGGAATTCGTGCCCTTTTTTGTTTGGTGGCGACTCGTGCCGCTGTTTTTTACCAGTGACGATTCGTGCTCCGTTGAAATTATTTACTAGTAAATTGGCAATGATGTTCAAAAATAGGAAAGTACAGTTGGTGAACATAGTATAAATTAATAAAACAATTTAATTATCAGTCTGTTTTAATTTTTATACAATTAACGCTTCATATTACATGATATGTTTATTCTTATAACTAATAATAACACGGTAAATAGTGATAAGGAAATAGTATCTGTTATTCAGACTTTTGTTTTAATTTTAGTACTTCTAAATCATTCAACAATTTTGCGATCAACATTTGATTTCGTTGCCAACAACGGCAAATCGATGTGTAGCAAACTTAATCTATTTTACTTATATATATTTATTATTTTTGAAATGTTTTTGTAACTGGTCCATTGTGGAATAAATGAAGATTTTAATTGTGAAGGTGCGGCACGAATCTACACCAAAAAAGGGGACGAGTTTACACCTAGTGAATATATTTTATTAACGGAGCACGAATCTACACCAAAAATAAAGATTTTTGGCACGAGCTTACACGGCACGAATTTCGCGGAGCACGAATCTTCCCCAACCCCCCTAGGCACTTGACATTTGTGGCCCCCATCCCGGAGCTATTTTAGAAATTTTACCGACTTCATTAATTAAAAATAAACATCACAAATAATGCAGTCTATGCTATGTATCTCGCTACAGTGAAAGTCAACGGTCGTTATACGCAGCGTATAATAATGATTTTATAACTTTTAGAATCATATTTGAAAATATGTGTACCATTTTTTTTCTATAACTCTGATGACGGTCAGGCAAGCTGCCTAGAGAACGCGGGCTAGTTAAATAAGTTTAACTGAGTAAGACTTTTATAGGTGGTAGAGCTGATGCCGGGCTCGACTGTGGAGGTGCCACCATCTTACTCGCAAATCCTCCCGAAGTTATTCGGGGGAGAGTAAGAGAACAGCTCTCAGGCAAAACCAGGCGGCCCACCATTGCCCGGGACCGATGGATGGCGGTATATCCTTCCCCAATTGCCGGGCCTTATATAAATCAGACTGGTGACGGGCAGCGGCGTCACTAGTGCAAGGGTTTCGGCACCGCGCTCACTAACCCGCCTGCCCAGCGTGTGTGAGTATGGGCATTTCTTCCAGGAGGACCGCCAAGAGTGGCGAAATCCTGGAAAGGCCTATGTCCAGCAGTGGACGAAACAGGCTGATGGATGGAGTAAGACTTACCTGTATACATAGAAGTTGTACTCGGTTGGGTTTAGTCTTGAATAGCCGAATCTTGGCAGAGTGTTGGCTATCACCCACACTTCATCACCAGTCACGTGGAGATCTGCGAAAATATTCAAGACGTCATGATCCAAATGTTCATTTAAGTACCAATGAACCTCTCTATAAAAACGTTGACAAGCTTTCTCAGACGGCGCACAGTGAGCTGAAATCGAATTTACGTGGAATTAGTGGGAATAAAAACAACTTTACTTTTCAGATTTTACTAATTAGGTTAAATACTCCTAGGTGGCGTGGAATAGAGTACATAGTAAATTTTCTAGAAATTTCCAAAAATGTCTGCGACAAACTTATGTTACCAAACAAAATGTATGGAACCAGCTACCTTATTAAGTTGGTCAGTAAATTGCCACGATAAGGCTGCGCCGAGTGTACGACGATTAGACACCTCGCTCTGTACTTTCGTGGTCGTTTTTATCGTGGTCAGTTTTATTGACTGCCGCGTGGCCATACTAAAAATGTATGACGGATTTGTGGTGAATTTTGAATAAATCGTATTTAAATTGCCAGGCAATATTTCTAAAATGTAAGTTGGACAAATTGTAGTTTATACTTTGGTGATTGTTTGAATTAAGTTTGAGATTAAATTCTACAGTTAAGTTGTTAAAATGACCTAAACGGCAATACGCCTTAGTTACATTTTGGGCTTAGTTTAAATAGTTTTACTTTCTAAACTAGAAATTATTTTTAATTTTTTGGTTCGGATAAAGTGTACTTATATTTTCTGTGGTACTAAATGTGATTTTTTTATATTTATTATTGAAATATTATTCATTAAGTCAACTTAACTGTGACTGCCGATTTAGCTTCTTTTGGTCGAAGCACCCTTAACAAGATAGAATCTCCAATCCATATGTTAAGACTTTTTGAGACTTTTGAATAAACTGACCTAATGTATTTTTCTCCATACAAAAAAATAAACAAAGTAGATATGACTTTTGTCGTAATCAGTAGATTACGCTAGCATCAACATAAAATTTGAATAGTAAAGTTGTTTTTTATTCATCGATGTCAGCGACGGGTTATTACGAGGTTTATTGCATGGAGACTCCCCTTGGTTTAATTTTTGTCTCTTTTCAAATTCATTTTAAACCAATAAATAGCGATGGTTACATTTTGTAAGAAATATGGTCATACTAGCTTTTTCCCGCGGCTCCGGTTTAACGACATGCTTTCTAAGAAGTAGCCTATGTGTTAAGTTAGGATATAAGCTATATCCATTCTAAATTTCATCCAAATCCGTCCAGCCGTTTCAGCGTGGAAGAGTAACAAACATACACACACACACACACACACACACACACACACACACACACACAAACTTTCGCATTTATAATATTAGTGTGATTTCATTCTTTTATCTTAATATTTCGGCTATCCCATACACGGTTACTTGCATTTCCCTCAATCCGATTAAATCGCAAAGATAGGTCTAAACTATGATCTAAATATCATTTCATTTGAGCTATATTGAGTTTTGGACAACAAACGTTATACTAAAATAAACGTCGACGTTCAAGGAATAGACGTTCAGGGAAGTGTACGTTCAGGGAAGTGGACGTTCTGGGAAGTGGACGTTCTGGGAAGTGGACTTCTAGAGAAGAAGACGTTCAGGGAAATAGACCTAACTGACCGACTGGATATTTCACTTAAATTAAAAACCACGAAGTACATACAAATCTATCCTTCTAATACCAAAATAATAAAAATACCTCAAAACCGCGAGTGTTTTGAGCAGCCCACTTCCGCTGAGCAGGATAAACATGTGTAAAATGAAAGCGTTGGAGCAGGATAGATTTCTCTGGATAGCCTCGCCTTGATTTTTATTATTTATTTGTCTTGATACAGGCAATAGTAACACGTATTTCGTGAACAACTGGCGGACAGACAGACAGCGGAGCTTACTAAGAGGATCGCGTTTGACACCCGAACCCTAAAACAGATTTTATACGCTGTGATACTTGGGTAAAATACTTTTTCTTAAAATATATTTATGTATTTGTATCTATAAGTGAAAACTTGTAAATGGCCTCGTGCATTTATTACTTTTAATTTGAGTTTATTAATTATAATTTCTTGTGCTGTAAGTTTAAAAGGTGGTAGAGCTGATGCCGAGCTCGACTGTGGAGGTTCCACCATCTTACTCGGAAATCCTCCCGAAGTTATTCGGGGGAGAGTAAGAGAACAGCTCTCAGGCAAAATCAGGCGGCCCATCATTGCCCGGGACCGACGGATGGCGATACCGCATCCATCCCCAATTGCCGGGCCTTATATAAAACAGACCGGTGACGGGCAGCGGCGTCACTGGTGCAAGGGTTTCGGCACCGTGCTGACCAGCGTGTGTGAGTATGGGCATTTCTTCCAGGGGGACCGCCAAGAGTGGCGAAATCCTGGAAAGGCCTATGTCCAGCAGTGGACGAAACAGGCTGATGGATGGATGGAAGTTTACGGACTATATAAATAAATGGGTCCCTTACCAGAAGGATAAGAAAGCCGCAGCGAGTCCTGCGCCAAAATGGCGACGTTCGAAGAGATGAGTGGCATTGCGGTATTCCAACAGGACACCGCGTCTCGCCCGATGTCGGCGAAGAAGATCACCTTCGTTTCATCGTGGAATCCGCTCATTGTGCTCTGGCTGTTGGCACCGCGCTCGCCGATCATCTGGAGAAGAAAGCAAGCGCTCGTAAATACCCGTTTTATATGCATCAAAACTATTGAGTCATTTTTACCGCATTTTTGCTTTATTTATTTATTTATTTCTTCGGCTAAGCAAATTAGCCCGTTTGACAATTTAAATCGTAGATTTTTGACTGTCAAATGAATACGCGATAGTCTTGTTTTGTTGTTGACAACCAAAAACGTACGAATTCATTTGTGAAACGGGCTCAACGTAGCTTACATTCCACTGCGTCCAATAGTCGCTAGCCGATGAAGCAGTTCTATTCTTCAGTGTACAAGTAGACACGGAGAACTCCTGCAGACTAATCAAGGGATGGAAGTAGGCCACCCTGCAGCCATCCCTGCTGGGCGTGGCCAATGTTAAGGAAAAGATGCCGTCGCTCCATTGGAAACGTTGCCCTGGGGACGAGAACAGATTTAACTATTTATCACTCACTGTTAATACAAATACCCCCGGTTTCAGGATTGAGAATTTCTAGTTAAGTAGTGCTTAACTTTCAAATGCAGCGCTGTGATTGGCCAATTCGTCACTTATGTATCCACTTAGCGAGGCTTTCTTAATTCAGAAACTGGCCTTTAAAGTGGTAAAGCTGATGTCGGGCTCGATTATGGAGGTACCACCATTTTACTCGGAAACCTCCACGAAGTTATTCGGGGGAGAGTAAGAGGACAGCTCTCAAACAGGCATAATTGCCTGTAGATGGCGGTATAGCCGCTATAATATTATATAAAACGGACTGGTGACGGGCAGTGGCGTCATTGGTACAAGGATTTCGGCACCGCGCTCACCAACCCGCCTGCCCAGTGTGTGTGTGTGTGTGTGAGTATGGGCATTACTTCCAGGAGGACCGCCTAGAGGTGCGAATTCTTGGAAAGGCCTTTGTCCAGCAGTGGACGAAACAGGCCGATAGATATACAAAAATACGCTATACCTAGGTATCGTAACGCCATCTATTATGTAAAAAAGATGCAAGTTCAACTATTCAGCAATAGATGGCGTTCATTCACACTTAATTATAGTACTTATTCTTTCAATTGATGCTAGATGGCACTGGAAGTTTAAATCAAACAGTGACATCTCTTACATGAACTCAAAAGTAAATCAAGCATGCTCAGACATTATTTAGTACATATATTCATCCACAGATGGCGTACTCATTTAGTTTTTTAGATTTTGCCGCTCGATTTACGCTTACCAGCGATATTCAAGCTGCTAGCAGTAGGATCGAAGTGCACATAATTGTGTGTGAGACGCCAGCTGTCGTTCTCCCGCCACGAGTAGACTATGATCCCGTAGTCAACCAAGTCCGGGACGTAGGCGAATGCGTTGTCACAATCGTTGTTGACTACGTCCACCGTCACTGACGCTAGACCTGCAACAGAAAATAATTTACATAAACGTCAGGGTTCAACCAGTAATATCCAGATCTAGGGCACTATCATAACCGGACACTGTAATCCAAATAAACAGCTTTGCACCACAGGTGTTGCTGTGGCCCCCTATTTCAAGGGTGCTTAGACGAGGACGAGACAGTATAGCATTTGTTACATTACTGCCCCGCCCGCCACCGAAGAAGACACAAGACAAAAAACAGGGATCGATCGCCATGAACTCAACCTTTCTTGTGTCAGTGAGTGAGCCAGTCAGGGCAGGGGGTCTAGCACGTGCCGTTGAGACTAGAGATGGGATTCCATTGAAACCACCCATCCATCCATCCATCAGCCTGTTTCGTCCACTGCTGGACATAGGCCTTTCCAGGATTTCGCCACTCTTGGCGGTCCTCCTGGAAGAAATGCCCATACTCACACACGCTGGGCAGGCGGGTTGGTGAACGCGGTGCCGAAACCCTTGCACCAGTGACGCCGCTGCCCGTCACCAGTCTAATTTATATAAGGCCCGGCAATTGGGGATGGATATACCGCCATCCATCGGTCCCAGGCAATGGTGGGCCGCCTGGTTTTTTTGCCTGAGAGCTGTCCTCTTACTCTCTAAAACCCTAGTAGAACAGAATATGTGGCTAGTAGAAAAGATAGACGCTGCATCTCTGACCGGTGCTAGCTCCATAGATGCATCAATAAAAGTTCCCTTTTTGCGTGAGGCTCACCTGCAGGAGTATTGGCGGAAGGAATGTCAGTGGTCTTGAAGTTGTACCTCCGGATGAGCCTGTTGGTCTTTAAGTCGAACACCACGATAGCTGGCGGCTGCACCTGGCGAGGACTGTCTGAAATTAAAGGTTAATTAATTACAAAAGGACAAGAAGACAGATGAAACTCTATTGATGTAAGTACTGCTACGCAACTTTCATTTTATATTTGACTCAAATAAATAACTGAGATATCTGATCATAGTTGAAAGCCCTGATCAATGCCATCTATGGATTAACCCTCGTTATTAAAATTGTGCTTGCATTCATCTCACAGATTAATTAAGAACCATTTTGTTTTATAATGAGCTGACAGAAAATCTTGTTCAAATGCTTACCCATCTAATCAACTTATCATGAACAATCCATCTTCACTCACAGACTCCTCAACAGAAAAAATATCTACAGGTATCTCTACTAGACCAGTGACCACCATCCATAGCCTGCCGCAGCCGTCGCTTCGTCCCTGGTGCAGTAGACTGACACCAGCTGCGAGGACTGATGGAGTTAGGGGGATCGAGGGTCATTTACCAGGTATCTGCAGTAGACCAGTGTCCACCATCCACAGCCCACAGCACCCGTCGTCTATGGTAGACTGACACCATATCATATGCGAGGTTTGATAGAATTAGAGGGAGTGAGGGTTACTTACCAGGTATCTCCAGTAGACCAGTGTCCACCATCCACAGCCTGCCGCGGCCGTCGTCCCTGGTGCAGTAGACTGACACCAGCTGCGAGGACTGATGGAGTTAGTGGGATTGAGGGTCACTTACCAGGTATCTCCAGTAGACCAGTGTCCACCATCCACAGCCTGCCGCGGCCGTCGTCCCTGGTGCAGTAGACTGACACCAGCTGCGAGGACTGATGGAGTTAGTGGGATTGAGGGTCACTTACCAGGTATCTCCAGTAGACCAGTGTCCACCATCCACAGCCTGCCGCGGCCGTCGTCCCTGGTGCAGTAGACTGACACCAGCTGCGAGGACTGATGGAGTTAGTGGGATTGAGGGTCACTTACCAGGTATCTCCAGTAGACCAGTGTCCACCATCCACAGCCTGCCGTGGCCCTCGTCCCTAGTGCAGTAGACTGACACCAGCTGCGAGGACTGATGGAATTAGTGGGATTGAAGGTCACTTACCAGGTATCTCCATTAGACCAGTGTCTACCATCCAAAGCCTGCCACAGCCATCGTCTCTGGTTCGATAGACTGACACCAGCTGCGAGGACTGCCGGAGATTGGGGTAGGGGCGAAGGGCGGGGGAGCGGGTTTTGCCGTCACGGGTGAGGTCGATGTAGTTCAAGGTGGCGGGGATTCCTGGGGAAGAAGCGATTAGTTGTTCAACATGTACTTGGTGCAAATTGTCGAGACTCGTGATTCAATGACAAATATTGTTGGTTTCATCGTCTAGAATGCAACTTGATAACAAGTTTCCGGGACACCAGGTTGGAGAGGAGTGAACAGGGCATCGAAGCTATCTAAACTGACTCTCTTGTTACCTATCTTTTAAATATGTCAACGGGAGGAATTCAAATTGTTGACTTTGTAAGTACAGACACAATGTAGTTGTTGTTTACACCCTGGGGGTAGCGCTTGGCAACTACAGCCTACGGCATGGGAGTCTATACGTTAATGCGGAGAAGTCAAAAATAAGGTGTCATGGCGGAGAGGAAGCGGCGCGCGGGGTGGGCGTACGTGCTCATGCGTAAGCGCTGATTGGCTCCCCAATAAGCTTGTACACAGGGTAAACAAAATATTATTCTATTTAGTCCATCATTTAGATTAAGTATCAAAAAATATTGGACACGTATTTTTTTCTTTTGTCAATCAATCAAAA
This sequence comes from Ypsolopha scabrella, assembly GCA_910592155.1. Classification (NCBI taxonomy): domain Eukaryota; kingdom Metazoa; phylum Arthropoda; class Insecta; order Lepidoptera; family Ypsolophidae; genus Ypsolopha; species Ypsolopha scabrella. The sequence continues at coordinate 8,150,397 of OU342986.1, forward strand.
AATGACAGTGATAAAGCGCGTCAAAGTTTGGGAGTGGGGGAAAATGACGTCACTTCTAAGTAAAATTGTACCTAGATGTGACGTCACGCGGAACTTCCTTCATCGTTTTTTGTTTAATTGAAAAAAGAAAAAAATACGTGTCCAATATTTTCTGATAATGTAACTGACGGACTAATAAATTTTTTTAGTCATCATGCCTATTGTACTCATGCGCAGCTATTTTCGTTCACCGCTAGACTTTCGAACCGCGGGCTGTACAGGACAAAGGAGACCCAGAATGAAGGGCGCTCATCCAGAAAGTGGGAGATTGAAAGCAGGTGGCCTATATCGGTCTGTTTAGGCACTTTTGCAACATCTACGGTAGTTAGAAACGGGAGAATGACAAATACTAAGTCCATCCATCCATCCAATAGCCTGTTTCGCCCACTGCTGGACATGGGCCTTTTCAGGATTTCGCCACTTTTGGCGGTCCTCCTGGAAGAAATGCCCATACTCACACTCGCTGGGTAAGCGGGTTGGTGAGCGCGGTGTCGAAACCCTTGCACCAGTGACGCCGCTGCCCGTCACCAGCCTGTTTTATAAAAGCCCCGGCAATTGGGGATGGATATACCGCCATCCGTCGGTCCCAGGCAATGGTGGGCCGCCTGGTTTTGCCTGAGAGCTGTTTTCTAACTCTCCCCCGAATGACTTCGGGAGGATTTGCGAGTAAGATGGTGGTACCTCCACAGTCGAGCCCGGCATCAGCTCTACTACTCTCCAGGTATGCTACTCATGACGTGTCACTTGGTGGTATCATTTCGTCATGAGGGTAGCGTCAAGCCACGGTCAAAACCACCTAGTTGAAGTGGAAGTATTTGGTAGTTAGGGTGTTGGTCTAACTGTCTAACCAGGGTGCGCCAGACGAATTTGGAGTAATCAGTGTTTGTATCTCGGCTTACGTCATTCGTGTAGACTCCTTTCATGGTGTGCGTACACTCAGGGGGATCCCATGTCCTATGACGATGCCAGTAATTGAGAGGGTTAGTTCCATCGAATCCAATCAAAAATTTGTTTTGTCAAAATGGAGGACACGATTTTACACGCAACCTTCAACCAGCGGGACACTTCTTATTTACATAATATAAGCTTCAGAAACTCGAAATGAGCATCAAACTTTAGTTCTACTTTCCCGTATTATGTTCTAAGTGAAAACAAGTTTCTAACATGTATTATTTCCATAATAATTGGGTTCGAGAGAAACCGCCAGCCAGGGGACAACTTCTTTTTTTTTCTCTCTCGATTTTGGAAGGTAAAGCAAACTAGACCGTTATCACAATTATATTATTTTTATTTTGTGCATAGTCGTTAAGGGGTTAACTTTTTACCTCGGTACAAAATGCACATCATAATATTGTTTATAGCACACCGTGCGTAAAATGACCACTATACGCACGCTGCGCTTGCGTAAAGTCGGCATTTTCCGCACTTTTGCTATAAAATATTATACGATACTCGTGCGAGAAACTTTTTCTCGACTCGTGTGATTGCAGCACTCACCTTCGGCTCGTGCCGCAAACTCACACTCGTCAGAAAACGTTTCATCGCTCTCGTATCGTAATGTACTATTTCCTTACTTTTGAATAAAAAGTATAAAATAAACGTGTTTTAAAGCAACTTGCGGAATTTTAATAAAGTCTTCACAAAAGAATCACGTACTTTAATGTATTACATTTTGTTTGCATTACATTAACAAACTTAAAAGCGTGTTTACAGTTGTAATGTGATGCAGCTAAAATGTAACGCATAAAATTGAATAATTTTCATGTGATCACTTAACTATTAACAAGCAGTTTGCGCGAATTGCTATAAAACGCATTTATTGCGTACTTTTAATTCAAAAGTAAGGAAAACAATAATATGATGTGCATTTTGCACCGAGATCGTCCGTTACAAAGGGTTGATATAGTTCAATACCTCAGTAGAACTAATCAGGGAGAAGTGATTGATATCCTCGTGCTAGCGGTACAAACCAAAATTCAGCAAATAGCTGCAAATGGTGTTAAAGTAATGAAAATCGGAACAATAGATCTTTAGACCATATGAATCAATTTGACCCGTAACATGAAAAAATAAAAAAAGTAGGGTTGTTATTATGACGTCATCTTTATTTTGTATGGAAAAAAAAATTCCAAACCTTTCGTGGTTGGTATCAAATGAAAGGGTTTTCTAAGCCAATTCTAAAAATATATACCATCATTACATTTCGTTCACTTGTTTTAAATTAAAATGACAATAATTTTCAAAACATACCAAGTTTGGACTCCTCCAGCCGTACAATTGAATATTTTTTTTGTAAAATGTACCTCAAATGATACGTATTATCCTCATATCAAACCTCAAGAAAGAAATTTTTAAAAATTAGTATTTTTTTATTATTTTTCCTTATTACAAATAATATACGCATTACTGGTTGAAGTTTTTCAAGTTGAAGTGCGTTTCGACTTTTAGTTTTTATACACTCAGCGGCACAATTAGCGGAACAGAGCAACATTTTCATATAAATGTGGTAATTTCGAAGCCTCGGTTATCCGTCAGGTAACGATTCGGATGATATCTGATAGGAGCTATCTAGACTACAGATAGATGAGGTCCAGACTGCTTAAGGAACCCAACTGATCAAACCGACAGTTAACATAAGAGTTATCCATGAAACAACAGCCTCATAAATGGTATCAAAATGTATGGAAATCCGAACCCTCAAAACTCTACACAGTCTGTGGTATAAATGGCTTGTCTGATCAGTTGGGTTCCTTAGGCGGTCTGGATCTCGTCCATCCGTGTTCTAGATAGCTCCTATCAGATCTCATCCGAATCGTTACCTGACGGAGAACCGAGGCTTCGAAATTACCACATTTATATGAAAATGTTGCTCTGTTCCGCTAATTGTGCCGCTGAGTGTATTTAATGGCAATTGAACACAATGAATAGCGGCAGTAAATCTTCAACCACTCTCATAAAAAAAAGGGAGGTACACTGCAAAAAACACAGATAACACGGTTTTTTAACATCCTTTTCTTTAAAAACTTACATACATTTAAAAAATTAAAGTTTTCTTTAAAATTTAAAACAGCATGTTGAGTACAGTTCCATCCATAAGTCTCATAAAATTCTGAAGTTTAACTTTGTAATAATGAAAAATAAATAAAAAATACTAAATGTACATATTTTCAAAAAAGCTTTCTTGAGGTTCGATATGAGAAAATAACGTATAATTTGAGGTGTATTTTACAAAAAAATATCGTATCGTATCTGGAGGAGCCCAAACTTGGTATGTTTTGAAAATTATTTTCATTTTAATTTCAAACAAGTGAATGAAATGTAATGATATGATATACTTTTAGAATGGGTTTAGAAAGCCCTTTCATTTGATACCACACGCGATAGGCCTTGGACAAAAACATTTTTTTTCTCATACAAAAAAAAGCAAGCAGCTCGACTGTGGAGGTACCACCATCTTACTCGCAAATCCTCCCGAAGTTATTCGGGGGAGAGTAAGAGAACAGCTCTCAGGCAAAACCAGGCGGCCCACCATTGCCTGGGACCGATGGATGGCGGTATATCCATCCCTAATTGCCAGGCCTTAAAACAGACTAGTGACGGGCAGCGGCGTCACTGGTGCAAGGGTTTCGGCACCGCGCTTACCAACCCGCCTGCCTAGCGTGTGTGAGTATGGGCATTTCTTCCAGGGGGACCGTCAAGAGTGGTGAAATCCTGGAAAGGCCTGTGTCCAGCAGTGGACGCAACTGGCTGATGGATGGATGGAAAAAAAGATGACGTCATAATAAAACCCCTACTTTTTTTATTTTTTCGTGTAACAGGTCAACTTGATTCATATGGCTTAAATATTTTAATTACTTTAACAACATTTGCAGCCATTTTGGCCATACCGCTAGCACTATAACATGGTCATAAGACATGGGATCCCGCTGAGTGTAGGCACACGCTTTCATGCAAATCGAAATTGTACTAGATATTGTATAATTTGTTATTCTCGAGACTCATTCCTGCAGCAGAACGCACGTGCCATTATCTGAATAAGGGCCGATTCGACCAACTACGGCTTAACTAATCTCGGAATATATTTACTCCCTAAATTTTTATCTTGGTATAATTTGTTGCATTTTTCCAGACCATTTTTATACTCGAATAGCAACTCGAAAGAATAAGAACGGTACGTGAACGAATGTTGAATGAACGTATAAACCGACAAAATAACTGTGCTGATATTCCTTTAACCAAAGTACCAAATGTCGCATTACTTCAATTTTGCCGGCTTACAGGCAGGCGCCAAACGTCAAAAAATAATTTAGGAGGTTATTATTCTGTCGTTTGTTGCTTTTGCGTGTGTGAATTGTTCTTTGCTCTGTAAAAGTTTATTGATTATTGAATCGGTTTATAAATATGGAAAATGACAACGAGAAACGGAAGCATAGTCCTTCCGAGCATTACCTTCCGAGAAGCATTTATTGCTGGACCTTGTGGAGGAACATTTTGGCGTCATCGAAAATAAGAAGATCCTGAAAAACAATGCTTTTCTTTAACCACTCTTGGACGCCTAGGTCTTAAAATCTCCTCGTCACTGTCGGAATCGTCAATCATATCTCTTAGGCGGCGTGACATCATTTTAATTGGTAGACAATTACTTTTCACCACATAATAATAAAAATTTATCGATGTACTCTCACGGACGGACGGAGTGTTTGTTTGACATAGCAGCTGTTCTCTTCGTTCGCCATTTTGATTTTTGAACTTAATCTATGGATAAGGGTCGGTATACCGCGAGAATCGGTAGAATAGCGCTATACCCGGAGTGTTACGAAAGTAACTGGGGATTAGTGGTTAGTAAAACGTAAAATGGGTTTACTCCAGAGTATTTCCTGATTTATTCTAGAGATAACACTTATACCAAGCTTAAATTAGCTTGGTCGAATCGGCCCTAAATAGTAAAATCATTTGTGAGTACATTTTGGTGCCCAGCGTGTGTTTGACAGCTCGATATACCACTGTCTGTCCCTCTTTAGGTAGATCAAAAGAGTGAGACAGAGCACTGTATCAAGCGCTATCGAGCTCCATATGGTCCTTCGTGTTAGAGGTGCAGGAGGACCACCAAGAGTGGCGAAACCTTGGAAAAGCATAAGTCCAGCAATGGCCGAACCAAGCTGATGTATGTGTTACGGGTAATACTAGAAGATAGGATACACCTAGGTTTTCCTGGGTAATCCTATACAAAACTTCGGAGGTCGCCTCGCTCCGCTCCACTTCGCTCGCCCAACAAGCTCCTCCTGGCTTCGCTTGTCATCGCACCTATTTTTGTCATTTTTCGGCCTGTACCCGTGACATATGGATGGATGAACATTTTGGTGAGCAAGTAGTAAACTTACCGTATCGTCGTCTCGGAACGGTGACAAATAGCCTGCTACCAACTCTCTCCACACCCATCGGCACATTGTTGTATTGAACGTAGAATCTCCCAGCTTCATCTGTACGGAATAGTAGGTATATAAAAATAAAAAATTTCTTTATTCAGGTAGCAAGGACCCATAAAATTAATTTAAAAACACACACACGAATAATATACATTAAAATAAATAAATAAGACACAAGATAAATAGATCATTTAAAATTATTTAGAAATTATCATTTTTTATTACGTACACAAAGCTTGACAATCCAATGTTTAAGTATAGGATTGTCAAACAAATGTCCTCAGGATGTCGCTGTCACTGCCACTGGTTCTGTGGATAATGGACGCTATTCGTTTGCGCATGATCGCAAAAAAGTCATCGGTATGCGCCTCCGCAAACATTGTCGATGCACTACAGAACCGCGGCAGCCCCATCAACATCCTGAAGGCGTTATTGTACATAACACGCAGGGCGCTGTAAGTCCTCTGCGTATAGCTGATCCACAGGCTGCATGAGTAAAATGTTTGGCAGTACGACTTAAAAAGTGTGAGTTTTACCTGGTATAAGATACAATACTAGTGAGCTGCGTTGGACATTACAGTCGAGGCGGGATTGCAGCCCGAGTCCAAAGGCGAGAGCGTAATGGAGCCGATAATGTAATGTCTAATGCTCACGCGTTTCATACGACGTTTTTCAACACACTTGCGAGGAAAAATAATACAATTTCACTTTATTTTTCCATATAGGTAATCGAAACCACAGCTATGAATTGACAATTTTCTTTGAAAAATGGCGCGTTATTTAATTTAATTGTTTATGCGCGCGCAGATGGAAATAGAGGCACTGACGCATCCGCCAAACAGCCAAATATTGCCAAACAGCCAAATATCAAATATTAACAAACTGAATATTTTTTGTATATACAACAAAACTTTGAGTGAATTTGTTGATAAAAATATTGGATAATTTGATAAAATTGAATTGAAATTTATTAAATTTTAACTGAGACAGTTTATTTATTCGCAAAAACTTTACTATTTCTCAAGACATCAAAACTCTTTGCTAAGATTTAGAAAAAAACTGTAATGTAAAAAACACTAGTGCGATAATGTAAAATAAAAAGCACGCGTGTTAAATATGCTGCATTATGACCCTAAGAACGCTGCAATAATGGCCACCTATAAGAAAGTGTGTTGAAAAACAATTTTAAGATTGTAAACTCTTGGTTTTATGCCTATTTCGGCTTATATTGTGTAAGTATTTGTTAGAAAATTAAAATCGTTTTATTAAGTGTTTGTAAATTGTTTTTTCCAACAATCGATTACCACCCAGCGCGCAGCGGTTGTCTGGAAGAAATCGCTGTAAGCCGCCAATGGTATAACCTTCTTTTTTAAAGTATTGTTTCTTATTTTCTTTTGTGTTTGGTGCACAATAAAGAGTATTCGTTTTTTCTTTAATGATTGTAAGATCTCTTTGTGAGGTGTAGGCGACGTAGTTAGGTAGCCAATATTTATTATTTAAATATTGTTATAATATTTTAAGGTACTTGTAACAATAACAATAAAAATATGTTAATTTTTGAAATATAGTTTGCCCACTTTGGGGCCGGCATCAGTCGAATAAATGACAGAATGTAAAAATGACATAAAAATATATACAACCTTAGACATAAATAAAGTCGAATAAATGACAGAATTTAAAAACCTTAGACATAAGGTTGTGTATATTTTTATGTCATTTTTGCATTCTGTCATTTATTCGACTGATGCCGGCCCCAAAATGAGCCGAAATATATTTCAAAAATTAACATATTTTAAAATATTAAAACAAACTAAAAGCTTTATATAGCCAAAGGTATATTATTTATTTCATTTTTAAATATTATGTTTATTACTGCCGAGTTAAATTTATTTATTTACCTATAGTAAAAGAAAATTTTAGAAATTCTAGCTTTTTTCAGATATTGACATCCGTCAGTCGCGAACTCGTGATCTTATTACTCTTAGGCTGAGATTCAGAGTGCATTTTGAGTCCGAACTCCATCTTACAAACGTCACTCTAGTATGAGATCACGTCGCTTTTTGACGTTTGTAAGATTGAGTTCGGACTCAAAATGCACTCTGAATCTCAGCCTTAGGAACATTCCATTTCTCCACGACATTTGGGGCATGAATTCTATCAAAACATCGGCAATTACCACAGACGTATAATATAGTAGCAAACCTAACATTAATAATAAACGAATAGAGTCGACGGGTGGCAATTTTAGCTCTGTGAACTTCGGGCTCTTTTAAATATAAATATTGCTTGTTTCCAAACAAAATGTATACTAGAGATTAGTTTAGGAACTAAAAAATATGTTCCAAGCATAAGCCAGTCAAAACAACCCATTTTTATACGTTTCTTCGTACCATGAAGCCTAAATGTAGCTTATTTTTGTATGGAATCTTGCCACGCTATTTAATTATTATGTTTGGTCTGCTACTTAATATTAATTATATGTCTGTGGTAATTACAGTCATCGTCCAAATTGTGGTAGTGTATCATGGCTCATACTCATCAGCTTAGACCATTTAACATGGGGCCTGGCATGCGCGACTCTTAGTACTGAAATTACTCTGCCGTTTTCCACGGGAGGGGAGGTAAACACGCACAGCACACATTTACTTATTCACGCACACTCCTGCGGTAAGTTGATATGTCACACTAAATCAAAAGCTGCAACACGAACACAAAACGCGCACACAAGCAAACTTACATGAACAAATTGTTCATGTACTTTGGCAGAGGGGGATAAGTGCGCTTGCCTAGTCCCGTGTTAAATTGTCTAAGCTAAGTCATCAATAAAACGTCACCAGACTGGTTAGGTCCCGGCCGATATAGTATGTTTACCTGCTGGCCGAGGAGTTGTGCTAGTGGTGTTACGGGACTGTTGGTTGTTGAACGAAGGTCCTGATAAAACAAAATAGAATAAGTTTACGGAGTTGATGCTTGTGATTGTTGGCACTTGATAATTAATAATGCTATAACAGCGAAACCGGTAAGGGAAATAATATAAACAAGTGGACAAGTACAAGTGTTTTTCAATCAAAAATGAATAAGTTTACATTTTCCCCAATTCTCATGATTTGATACTACAGAGAAGATATGTACTTACGGTTTCCGTTTCCCCCGTTATTTGAAGACTGCCACCCAGGTCGGTTGGTTTGTGGATTGTTGGATGGTCCTGAAAATAAAAAAAACTGAATGTTCACGTTATTTGTTAAATCGGAAGCATCGCTGGGACGTAATAATCGTAGGTAAAACGTGTGGACTTGCACTTCACAGTCCATACTCGGAGACACTGGCAACCCCTCGGTGTTTCACATCGTGACGACGTGTTAATTACATTATGAATGAGTTCCACATACGTGGTTCTAATAATAAATCAAGACTGACACTTTATTTTATAATTTCACAAAAATCAGTGTTACAAAATATTCCCAAAAAATGAGTCGTGCTATTCTAAGATATTTTAGCGAGTACTTTATCAAAAACTAAGGCTTTACTCTTTATTTTAAATCTTATATTACATTTATCAAAAAATTTACAAAGACATTTTTTATATTGTAATACGATTAACATATTTATTATTATTATATACGGCACGGAAAATCACTTTAATGTTATTATAAGTTACGCATGAATCAAGACCAAAATGGTGTCAAGTCTTTCAACCACAGCCATTAAGGTAACGTCAGTCGTCAATCATAAAACGTCTCAGAAAACAAATACGGTGCGTGTCCGCACGCCTGCTTCTTGTCTCATTCGGCACACTTCGGCTGTTACCGCGTTGGTTAAAGTTACTGGCTTGGTTCTGGTTGTTGAAGTACACGGAGTCAGCCTGCCTCTAGCCTCGGGAAGCTTCGGCTGTTTCCGCCGTGTCAGTAACATCCCAAGTAGATACTCACGTTGGTTATGGTTACTGGCTTGGTTCTGGTTGTTGAAGTACACGGAGTCAGCCTGCCTCTAGCCTCGGGAAGCTTCGGCTGTTTCCGCCGTGTCAGTAACGTCACAAGTAGATACTCACGTTGGTTATGGTTACTGGCTTGGTTCTGGTTGTTGAAGTACACGGAGTCAGCCTGCCTCTAGCCTCGGGAAGCTTCGGCTGTTTCCGCCTTGTCAGTAACGTCACAAGTACCTAGATACTTACGTTGGTTAAAGTTACTATCTTGGTTCTGGTTGTTGAAGTACACGGAGCCAGCCTGTCTCTTGTCTCGTGAAGCTTCGGTCGCTTCCTCCGATTCTTCCTCGAAGTCACCGAAGCGGTCGCGGAGCACTGGGGACATATTGCATTTATAATGTAAATAGCAAACTCTACTCATTCATCAATCATCATACTGAACAACATAAGTACTTTTTACACTACACCTGCTTGGAAAGTACCTTCTTACTTTTTTGAAAACGATGGAGAGTATACGTCAATACTGTCATAACTAACATGCGGGCAGAAACAGTACATGAAAATTCAGTATTATCGTGATGAGCGGGCGGGCAGACATTAGAATATTATGTATAAGGTCCTACAATAATAAGTGAAAATAATTCTAGGGTAGATTATGTATCGTTAACTGATCACATTCCAGAGGAAAAAAAAAATTTTTGGTCAATTTATTTTTTCACTTCCCAGTGCAAAGTGGTTCGATCAGCTGACTTTTCTATGGAAAGGTAAAAAAAAAGATCACGCAAATTTTTTTTCTCGTTGGTATGTTGTCTATTAGGGATACTCTATCATCTCTTTATTTTTTTTCACTTTGAACCGTGGGACATTATACCGGGTGTAAAAGCAAAGGCAAGAATCCTTAGTATGATCGGTAAAGATATCATTTTAAATACTGGGATCTCTAAATAAAGTACCAGTATCTCACAATAAGACGATTTTCATTACTCAAAATACACAAATCGCGTGGACACCCTCACTGGTCGCTGGCCACTCGGATGAGGGGTGCGGGTTGCGGGGTGCAATTAGGTGTGTGGGGAGGCCGGTGAGCTGCGTAGCCATAGCTTAGAAAAATTAAGGAATTTTTGGTGAAAATTCAAGGTATATATTTTTTTCTCGTAATGACATCAGAATCGTGTATAGTTTCATACCCTAAAGGGATTCTTGACTTTGCATTTACACTCTGTATATTATCTATCATTAGTAAGATAAGCTAGCTAGAGGTTACATTATTAAGGTTCTAAAGGATGATGGGGAAATTTGTATGAACCCTGGGCGTGAGATCAACAGAAATGCAGTGCCAGTTGTTAGGGCTTGGTGCCTGAATAATACATAATACATAAAACACTAGCTAAATCACCCGGGTTTACTTGAACATTTTTTTTACAGAACAGAGCAAATAATTTATGACCAATTGGACCTCAACATTTGACCTGGCTATAAAAAATAAAAAGAATAGGACTTCACAGTATAAAAACAATAACTTCCATATAACATAAAGATTATAAGTTGAGTAGCAAAATGCAAGATGACTAGTATGCGAAAACTAGCCAAGTCAAATGTTAACGTTCAAAAGATCATACATAACATAAGTATTTGCTTTGTGTAAATAATTCGACTATTCAAATTTAAAAAGTCATATTTCTAAAAATATTGTCGCAGCAGAAAAATAAATTGTGTTTTAAATTCAACGTTCTTATAAATAAATTTCAGGATTGTCCACAGAACTTGGCACCCATTTAGATTTCAAGTCTTTTATCTGCGGAGTCGACAACGACAACCACAGGCACCATAAATATCGTAATATTGAACTTGGCTCCCATTTGCACATTTTGATTTTGGTGGGATATCATTACTTTTTTTAAAATAAATTTACTATTATTCCAAAGTGATCTACTTAAATTAAAAACTTTTTTTCTCCGTTTACGCTGCATAGTTTTAATTTTTAGTACTATTCTGTACATTTTCTTGTATGTTTAAATTATTTCCCATTCTTGTCTGCAATTTTTTACAGGTCACGTAATAATTCTTTTTAACCTGCTTATTTACACACCACCATCGCCTCTAAATGTATGTAGGTAGGTAAAAGTACAATTAAATTAAGTTAATGGAGTAAATATTTGCCGGAAGACTAAGTGTTTTCTGACAATCCGCATTTCCACTAGCTTGCGTTTATTCAAATTATATTAATACTAGTCGAAAAGATTTTCGTGGAAATAAGGAAAACAAAATAATTTTTTATATGTAACGGACACCATGTTTAAGCAAAGCGCAAATAAAGACCAATCAAATAAGCCTAAACTCAAAGGGTCTGCTGTTGTCCGTTGAGGAGATCCCATACTCATCTTCCAGTTCCATCATCAGACCCTGGTCACTATATTTTACCAAAGTGCTAATAAAGACCAATCAAATAAGCCCAAACTCGAAGGGTCTGCTGTTGTCCGTTGAGGAGATCCCGTACCCATCTTCCAGTCCCATCATCATACCCTGGTTACCATGTTATACCAAAGTGCTAATAAAGACCAATCAAATAAGCCCAAACTCGAAGGATCTGCTGTTGTCCGTTGAGGAGATCCCGTACTCTTCTTCTTGTCCCATCAGCATACCCTGGTTACCATGTTTTATCAAAGTGCTGATAAAGACCAATCAAATAAGCCCAAACTCGAAGGGTCTGCTTTTGTCCGTTGAGGAGATCCCGTACCCATCTTCCAGTTCCATCATCAGACCCTGGTCACCATGTTTTACCAAAGTGCTAATAAAGACCAATCAAATAAGCCCAAACTCGAAGGGTCTGCTGTTGTCCGTTGAGGAGATCCCGTACCCATCTTCCAGTCCCATCATCATACCCTGGTTACCATGTTTTACCAAAGTGCTGATAAAGACCAATCAAATAAGCCCAAACTCGAAGGGTCTGCTGTTGTGCGTTGAGGAGATCCCGTACCCACATTCCAGTCCCATCATCAGACCCTGGTCACCATGTTTTACCAAAGTGCTAATAAAGACCAATCAAATAAGCCCAAACTCGAAGGGTCTGCTGTTGTCCGTTGAGGAGATTCCGTACCCATCTTCCAGTCCCATCATCAGACCCTGGTCTCCATGTTTTACCAAAGTGGTAATAAAGACCAATCAAATAACCCCAAACTCGAAGGGTCTGCTGTTGTCCGTTAAGGAGGTCCTGTACCCATCTTCCAGTCTCATCATCTGATCCTGGTCACCATGTTTTACCAAGGTGCCAAGAAGTGTATCAGGATCGTTGTAGATGGAAATCTGTAGTCAGATTAAACTCGTACAGTTTTCTCGTATGGGAAAAAATCAATTCATAAACGTGGCTGTAATCACTTTTTCAAGCTAAATATTAGCAAGAGGTGTGTCCGGATCGTTGTAGATGTAAATCTGTATTCAAATGAAACTGATATAGTTTTCCCGTATAGGAACAAATCATTACTTAAACCATAGTATTTAATGTATCTATGCTCTAACCTGGCTGTAGTTACTTTTTCAAGCTTAATATTAGCAAGAGGTGTGTCAGGATCGTTGTAGATGGAAATCTTTAGTCAGATTAAACTGATACAGTTTCCTCAGTCAATCAGTCGTTAATATAATATATAATAGATAAGCCGTGTTTATAAAATTTGGGGTAAGTACTAGTTTATCTAGGGGGTCTCAATATGTAAACTAAATTTGTTGTGTTTATGTTAAAAAGCTTTTGAGTTATGAATATGAAGGGTTCAAAAGTGGCTCCGAATGGTTTGTGTATTACAGACGGGTGCTACTCGCTCTTTTTTGGCTTGAACTTGGCTTGAGACGATACCGTGTGTCTAGATTAAATATTATTAACAAATAAAACAGCAATATCCAACCTTTTCTTGATTCACCGCACTACTCGCACGCGCAGTTTTTTAGATATGTTTATCTCCTTCGTTCTGCGATGAATGTAAATGTATTTTGTGCGGTTTCGGTATTTATCAAATCGAACAAAAACAGCTAAGTCATTAAGTTGTTTACCAGGGGCGTAGCTACCACCGTATCAGCCGTATCAATGATACGGGGCCCCGGGCTACAGGGGCCCCGGGCTACAGGGGCCCGGGGCTACAGGGGCCCCGGGCTACAGGGGCACCGGACGTGTGTAAACAAAAATTCATAAAATGTTATCCACAATCTTAAAATCTTAGGCCGAACTACACGGAAAAAATAATCTAGAAAAAGTGATATGGTCTTTAGCTATGGATGATTTAATAAATGAGAAAAATAAGACGAGAAAAGTGTATATTTGATTTAAATTGTTTGGCTAACTTAGCTTCTAGGAGCATTTATTGTAAGTAATAATTATAAATATATTGGCTAACTTAGCTTCTAGGAGCATTTATTGTAAGTAATAATTATAAATAATATTTTTAATTCAATGCAAGCGTTTTTGTTTCATTTGTGAAAAATCTTTGTTTACACCTCATTTGCGCCCCATAAAATTTTGATACAGGGCCCGTCTAAGGCAAGCTGCACCACTGTTGCTTACCTTAACTATGTAAATAATTATCTCAGAGCCAATGACCGATTTGTTTTTGTGTTGCCTGTAAAAAACCCAATGTACAATCTTCATTTTAATGCTGTCTATATCTAGCTATAGGTACTAATAATAACAAAGAAATTAAAATGTCCTGTCTCTACATTGAATATTTTTGTGAAATCTTAAATGAAAAGATTATTGGTATTGCAAAAACTACACTTTTTACAATTTTTGTAAAAAGTATGTCTGTCTGTCTGTATGTACCATCGAAGAAATGGCCTAGGTCGGCGGCCTAGTTTTCTAGGTTTCTAGTTAGCCTAGGTTTCACCTAGCAAAAAGTAGGTCTGCGGCCATTTCTTCGATGGTACGTATGTTAAATTACCCATTCTGTGAAATAAGAAAAATAAAATTAAGACTTCCTAATTGAGTTGAGGTTGTTCGTGAATAATACCGGTTGAAAATGAAACCTGTAGCTATAACAAGGGAAACTGGCTACACAAACGAAAATCATCTTCAATACAAAATGCTAAACTCGTTAACCAAGTAAACAAATAAGGATAAAACGTGGATTTTCAAACAACACATCTACATACATACTCGTAATAGACGAGCTTTATTTTGTGGTCTAGTAATAAACACAGACATACAGACCAAACAATAATAATAAACGCATAGAGTCGACTTGAAGCAATTTTAGCTCAGTGAGTTACGGGCTCTTTTAGATATAAATATTGCTTGTTTCCAAACAAAATGTATACGATAGATTAGTTTAGGTATTAACAAATATGATTCAAGCTTAAGCCAGCCAAAACAACCCATTTTTAAACGTTTTTTCGTACCATGTCACTTGGTTTTTGTATGGAAACTTGCCAACGCTATTAAATCCTTAGGTTGTCTGTGGTAATAAACAATATACTTCGTGACAGTCATAGTCATTAACATTTCGATACACATTTTCTAAGTTTATAGATGCACTTGATATACTAGAAAACCTTGAAGTTGCAAAACTACTTAGTATTAGCCTTTGCCCGCAGCTCCGCCCCCGTTTATTTAGTCCTTGTCCTGTTTTCGGCTTGGGCGTTATTTTATGAACACTACTTATAGCTTATATATTGACCAGGGTCACTACAATGGTAAAAAAACGGATCCAAATCCGTTGACTGGTTTCGAGACAGAATGGAACCAACAGACAGACAGCTGCACAAAAGTTCAAAAAATTGTGCAGCTGTAACCCAATTAGATACTGAAATATTTAATTCTATTGAAATTGTAGATAATTAACACATTTGTCCTTTAATATCGTAGGTGACCTGCGGCCACCTCCCCCAATGTGTCGAGTTTCCTATGGACGGACTCCAGAGTGTGGCAAAGGAGAAGAACAGCATGCAGCCCCACAGCAGCAGGGTTGTCGTTTAAAGTATTATTTACTATGGAGGTACTTACTTAATCTTAACTAGCTGTGTAGTTTTCACGTACCATTGTGTACGAAAGCCAATTTTTAGCTTAATATGACAATTGAATTTTCGTTATATGATCTATCACATAATGAAAGCCGGTAATATCGTAGGTGAGCTGCGTCCACGCGAACACCTCCCTCAACGCGCCAAGTCGTCTCTCGATGGTCTGACTCCAGGATATAGAACACGAGAGGAGCAGCAGACAGCTCTGCAGCAGCAGGGTCGCCATGTGATGTTTCATATTGTAGAGAATACTAACACACTTGTCCGTTAATATCGTAGGTGAGCTGCGTCCACGCGAACACCTCCCTCAACGCGCCAAGTCGTCTCTCGATGGTCTGACTCCAGGATATAGAACACGAGAGGAGCAGCAGACAGCTCTGCAGCAGCAGGGTCGCCATGTGATGTTTCATATTGTAGAGAATACTAACACACTTGTCCGTTAATATCGTAGGTGAGCTGCGTCCACGCGAACACCTCCCTCAACGCGCCAAGTCGTCTCTCGATGGTCTGACTCCAGGATATAGAACACGAGAGGAGCAGCAGACAGCTCTGCAGCAGCAGGGTCGCCATGTGATGTTTCATATTGTAGAGAATACTAACACACTTGTCCGTTAATATCGTAGGTGAGCTGCGTCCACGCGAACACCTCCCTCAACGCGCCAAGTCGTCTCTCGATGGTCTGACTCCAGGATATAGAACACGAGAGGAGCAGCAGACAGCTCTGCAGCAGCAGGATCGCCATGTGATGTTTCATATTGTAGAGAATACTAACACACTTGTCCGTTAATATCGTAGGTGAGCTGCGTCCACGCGAACACCTCCCTCAACGCGCTAAGTCGTCTCTCGATGGTCTGACTCCAGGATATAGAACACGAGAGGAGCAGCAGACAGCTCTGCAGCAGCAGGGTCGCCATGTGATGTTTCATATTGTAGAGAATACTAACACACTTGTCCGTTAATATCGTAGGTGAGCTGCGTCCAAGCGAACACCTCCCTCAACGCGCCAAGTCGTCTCTCGATGGTCTGACTCCAGGATATAGAACACGAGAGGAGCAGCAGACAGCTCTGCAGCAGCAGGATCGCCATGTGATGTTTCATATTGTAGAGAATACTAACACACTTGTCCGTTAATATCGTAGGTGAGCTGCGTCCACGCGAACACCTCCCTCAACGCGCCAAGTCGTCTCTCGATGGTCTGACTCCAGGATATAGAACACGAGAGGAGCAGCAGACAGCTCTGCAGCAGCAGGGTCGCCATGTGATGTTTCATATTGTAGAGAATACTAACACACTTGTCCGTTAATATCTAAATTTTCTTAGAAAGAACAGCCAATGGCAGGTGGTAGAGCTGATGCTGGGCTCGACTGTGGAGGTACCACCATCTTACTCGCAAATCCTCCCGAAGTTATTCGGGGGAGAGTAAGAGAACAGCTCTCAGGCAAAACCAGGTGGCCCACCATTACCTGGGACCGATGGATGGCGGTATATCTATAGGTGAGCTGCGTCCACGCGAACACCTCCCTCAACGTGCCAAGTCGTCTCTCGATGGTCTGACTCCAGGATATAGAACACGAGAGGAGCAGCAGACAGCTCTGCAGCAGCAGGGTTGCCATGTGATGTTTCATATTGTAGAGAATACTAACACACTTGTCCGTTAATATCGTAGGTGAGCTGCGTCCACGCGAACACCTCCCTCAACGCGCCAAGTCGTCTCTCGATGGTCTGACTCCAGGATATAGAACACGAGAGGAGCAGCAGACAGCTCTGCAGCAGCAGGGTTGCCATGTGATGTTTCATATTGTAGAGAATACTAACACACTTGTCCGTTAATATCGTAGGTGAGCTGCGTCCACGCGAACACCTCCCTCAACGCGCCAAGTCGTCTCTCGATGGTCTGACTCCAGGATATAGAACACGAGAGGAGCAGCAGACAGCTCTGCAGCAGCAGGGTTGCCATGTGATGTTTCATATTGTAGAGAATACTAACACACTTGTCCGTTAATATCGTAGGTGAGCTGCGTCCACGCGAACACCTCCCTCAACGCGCCAAGTCGTCTCTCGATGGTCTGACTCCAGGATATAGAACACGAGAGGAGCAGCAGACAGCTCTGCAGCAGCAGGGTTGCCATGTGATGTTTCATATTGTAGAGAATAGTAACACACTTGTCCGTTAATATCGTAGGTGAGCTGCGTCCACGCGAACACCTCCCTCAACGCGCCAAGTCGTCTCTCGATGGTCTGACTCCAGGATATAGAACACGAGAGGAGCAGCAGACAGCTCTGCAGCAGCAAGGTCGCCATGTGATGTTTCATATTGTAGAGAATACTAACACACTTGTCCGTTAATATCGTAGGTGAGCTGCGTCCACGCGAACACCTCCCTCAACGCGCCAAGTCGTCTCTCGATGGTCTGACTCCAGGATATAGAACACGAGAGGAGCAGCAGACAGCTCTGCAGCAGCAGGGTTGCCATGTGATGTTTCATATTGTAGATAATACTAACACACTTGTCCGTTAATATCGTAGGTGAGCTGCGTCCACGCGAACACCTCCCTCAACGCGCCAAGTCGTCTCTCGATGGTCTGACTCCAGGATATAGAACACGAGAGGAGCAGCAGACAGCTCTGCAGCAGCAGGATCGCCATGTGATGTTTCATATTGTAGATAATACTAACACACTTGTCCGTTAATATCGTAGGTGAGCTGCGTCCACGCGAACACCTCCCTCAACGCGCCAAGTCGTCTCTCGATGGTCTGACTCCAGGATATAGAACACGAGAGGAGCAGCAGACAGCTCTGCAGCAGCAGGGTCGCCATGTGATGTTTCATATTGATTTAGTATCTTTTCTGGAATCAATGGAATAGGTGTTTATATTAGGATAGGAAACACTTTATTATCAAGTCAATTTATGATGGGGACAATTAAAAGACGGTTAAGTGACGGTAACTTGTGCCTTGAGAGTTCCGTACCGTTATCTACATATAAGGTCCTATAATTCAAAGTGAAAACAATTTAACAGATGATAGAGTATCTCTAATAGACCACATACCAGCGAAAAAAAATTTTTTGCGCTTACTTTTTTTTACCTTTCCATAGAGATATTGTCAGCTGATTGAATAACTCTGTACTGGGAAGTAAAAAAAATATTTGAGCAAAAATTTCTTTCTTCTGCAATTTGATTAGTTAATGCTACGTGCATGATCTACCGTAGAATTATTTTCCCTTATTAATTTATTATTTTAGGGCCTTATATACTAATAATAAAGTAGTAGAAAAGTCGTGTCTGTACATTGAATATTTTCGCGAAATTTTAAATGAAATGGGTTATTGGTACTGTACTGAGGCCACAACCACTGTTTTTAGAATTTCGTCTGTCTGTCTGTCTGTATGTATCTTCCGTTTTAACTCGAGAACATCTCAATGGATTTGGATGCTTTTTTTATTATCATCGTAGTGATCTTGGTCAGCACAAAGGCTATAACGGGTGTTCATAAAATAACAACAAAGCCAAAAACGGGGCAAAAGTCTAGTCTATACTAATATTAAGGTAGTAAAAATGTCGTGTCTCTATATTGACAACGTTTGCAAAATTTTAAATGAAGTTATTGGTGTTTTACTAAGGTCAAATTTGTCTGTTTCAGACTGTGTGTCTGTATGTTCCGTTTTAACTCGAGAACCACTCAACGGATTTGTATGCAGTTTTGATCAAAATAACAATTGATCAAATAACCGCCAAGCCGAAACTGTTGATACTACTCCAAGATTGAAAGATGAAAGTCACGTCAATCATATTATTATGTAGACCAGGGTCACTACGATGATAATAAAACAAACAGCATCCAAATCCGTTGAGTGGTTCTCGAGTTAAAACGGAACATACATACAGACAGAAAGAGACAAAAATTCTAAAAGTTGTGGTGTTACTAATAACCCATTTCATTTAAAATTTCGCGAACATATTCAATCCAGAGACATGACATGACTTTACTCTATTATTAGATTAGTATACCGGGTGTAAATAGACTGTTACCATTAAATGAAACCACATATTCTACCGACCCTACTGAACCACTTTTCCTAAGAATCATACCCGCGGACACCCTTAGTTTAGGAAATAATTGAGTTCCAAATAAAAATGTGTGAACCCTAACACACCGACATACGGGCGAGTTTAGAGAGAGCGTCAGGCTTCGAACAGCTTCAGGTTTCACGGACGAGCTCTCTCTAAACTCGCCCGTATGTCGGTGCGTTAGAATTCACGCATTTTTGTTTGGAACTCAATTGAAGACTGTTTTGGAAAAAACAACCAATGTCCAAATTTTTCGAATTTGTTTTTTTTTTGCTCTATGGATTCTCTGTACTTCATACTATAATCTGAGTTTCATATTATGAGCAAAAACAACCAATGTCTGGTTGAAATAAAGGTCCAAAGTTATAGTGTTTCCGGAAAAACAACCAATGTCCAAATTTTTCGAATTTGTTTTTTTTTGCTCTATGGATTCTCTGCACTTCTTACTATAATCTGAGTTTCATATTATGAGCAAAAACAACCAATGTCTGGTTGAAATAAAGGTCCAAAGTTATAGTGTTTCCGGAAAAACAACCAATGTCCAAATTTTTCGAATTTGTTTTTTTTTGCTCTATGGATTCTCTGCACTTCTTACTATAATCTGAGTTTCATATTATGAGCAAAAACAACCAATGTCTGGTTGAAATAAAGGTCCAAAGTTATAGTGTTTCCGGAAAAACAACCAATGTCCAAATTTTTCGAATTTGTTTTTTTTTGCTCTATGGATTATCTGCACTTCTTACTATAATCTGAGTTTCATATTATGAGCAAAAACAACCAATGTCTGGTTGAAATAAAGGTCCAAAGTTATAGTGTTTCCGGAAAAACAACCAATGTCCAAATTTTTCGAATTTGTTTTTTTTTGCTCTATGGATTATCTGTACTTCATACTATAATCTGAGTTTCATATTATGAGCAAAAACAACCAATGTCTGGTTGAAATAAAGGTCCAAAGTTATAGTGTTTCCGGAAAAACAACCAATGTCCAAATTTTTCGAATTTGTTTTTTTTTTGCTCTATGGATTATCTGTACTTCATACTATAATCTGAGTTTCATATTATGAGCAAAAACAACCAATGTCTGGTTGAAATAAAGGTCCAAAGTTATAGTGTTTCCGGAAAAACAACCAATGTCCAAATTTTTCGAATTTGTTTTTTTTTGCTCTATGGATTCTCTGGACTTCTTACTATAATCTGAGTTTCATATTATGAGCAAAAACAACCAATGTCTGGTTGAAATAAAGGTCCAAAGTTATAGTGTTTCCGGAAAAACAACCAATGTCCAAATTTTTCGAATTTGTTTTTTTTTGCTCTATGGATTATCTGTACTTCATACTATAATCTGAGTTTCATATTATGAGCAAAAACAACCAATGTCTGGTTGAAATAAAGGTCCAAAGTTATAGTGTTTCCGGAAAAACAACCAATGTCCAAATTTTTCGAATTTGTTTTTTTTTGCTCTATGGATTATCTGTACTTCATACTATAATCTGAGTTTCATATTATGAGCAAAAACAACCAATGTCTGGTTGAAATAAAGGTCCAAAGTTATAGTGTTTCCGGAAAAACAACCAATGTCCAAATTTTTCGAATTTGTTTTTTTTTGCTCTATGGATTATCTGTACTTCATACTATAATCTGAGTTTCATATTATGAGCAAAAACAACCAATGTCTGGTTGAAATAAAGGTCCAAAGTTATAGTGTTTCCGGAAAAACAACCAATGTCCAAATTTTTCGAATTTGTTTTTTTTTGCTCTATGGATTATCTGTACTTCATACTATAATCTGAGTTTCATATTATGAGCAAAAACAACCAATGTCTGGTTGAAATAAAGGTCCAAAGTTATAGTGTTTCCGGAAAAACAACCAATGTCCAAATTTTTCGAATTTGTTTTTTTTTGCTCTATGGATTATCTGTACTTCATACTATAATCTGAGTTTCATATTATGAGCAAAAACAACCAATGTCTGGTTGAAATAAAGGTCCAAAGTTATAGTGTTTCCGGAAAAACAACCAATGTCCAAATTTTTCGAATTTGTTTTTTTTTGCTCTATGGATTATCTGTACTTCATACTATAATCTGAGTTTCATATTATGAGCAAAAACAACCAATGTCTGGTTGAAATAAAGGTCCAAAGTTATAGTGTTTCCGGAAAAACAACCAATGTCCAAATTTTTCGAATTTGTTTTTTTTTGCTCTATGGATTATCTGTACTTCATACTATAATCTGAGTTTCATATTATGAGCAAAAACAACCAATGTCTGGTTGAAATAAAGGTCCAAAGTTATAGTGTTTCCGGAAAAACAACCAATGTCCAAATTTTTCGAATTTGTTTTTTTTTGCTCTATGGATTATCTGTACTTCATACTATAATCTGAGTTTCATATTATGAGCAAAAACAACCAATGTCTGGTTGAAATAAAGGTCCAAAGTTATAGTGTTTCCGGAAAAACAACCAATGTCCAAATTTTTCGAATTTGTTTTTTTTTGCTCTATGGATTCTCTGCACTTCTTACTATAATCTGAGTTTCATATTATGAGCAAAAACAACCAATGTCTGGTTGAAATAAAGGTCCAAAGTTATAGTGTTTCCGGAAAAACAACCAATGTCCAAATTTTTCGAATTTGTTTTTTTTTGCTCTATGGATTCTCTGCACTTCTTACTATAATCTGAGTTTCATATTATGAGCAAAAACAACCAATGTCTGGTTGAAATAAAGGTCCAAAGTTATAGTGTTTCCGGAAAAACAACCAATGTCCAAATTTTTCGAATTTGTTTTTTTTTGCTCTATGGATTCTCTGTACTTCATACTATAATCTGAGTTTCATATTATGAGCAAAAACAACCAATGTCTGGTTGAAATAAAGGTCCAAAGTTATAGTGTTTCCGGAAAAACAACCAATGTCCAAATTTTTCGAATTTGTTTTTTTTTGCTCTATGGATTCTCTGCACTTCTTACTATAATCTGAGTTTCATATTATGAGCAAAAACAACCAATGTCTGGTTGAAATAAAGGTCCAAAGTTATAGTGTTTCCGGAAAAACAACCAATGTCCAAATTTTTCGAATTTGTTTTTTTTTGCTCTATGGATTCTCTGTACTTCATACTATAATCTGAGTTTCATATTATGAGCAAAAACAACCAATGTCTGGTTGAAATAAAGGTCCAAAGTTATAGTGTTTCCGGAAAAACAACCAATGTCCAAATTTTTCGAATTTGTTTTTTTTTGCTCTATGGATTCTCTGCACTTCTTACTATAATCTGAGTTTCATATTATGAGCAAAAACAACCAATGTCTGGTTGAAATAAAGGTCCAAAGTTATAGTGTTTCCGGAAAAACAACCAATGTCCAAATTTTTCGAATTTGTTTTTTTTTGCTCTATGGATTCTCTGCACTTCTTACTATAATCTGAGTTTCATATTATGAGCAAAAACAACCAATGTCTGGTTGAAATAAAGGTCCAAAGTTATAGTGTTTCCGGAAAAACAACCAATGTCCAAATTTTTCGAATTTGTTTTTTTTCGCTCTATGGATTCTCTGTACTTCAAACTATAATCTGAGTTTCATATTATGAGCAAAAACAACCAATGTCTGGTTGAAATAAAGGTCCAAAGTTATAGTGTTTCCCGAAAAACAACCAATGTCCATTGTGTATCTGGCCATGGACAATGGCGGTTTTAAAAAAAAATATCTATGGTCAAACAAACGTGACTCACTCGACTCGTCTTGTCGTCCGTAACTACTATATAACTACTACTACTTAATTATTTTTATTTAATCACAATATATACTTACGTATGTTTATCTTTTCACTTCATATTTACCGTTATCATTAAATAGCACTATCTAACTATATATACTTATATATTATTTTTATTTTATGTATTACCAGAGAGGTAATAATTCCTCCTTCAGTCCTTCTCCGTAACCTTTTTTTTAATCACTTGACGCTGCGCTGGCAAGACTGGCCTTTTTACAAAGACCGTAGTTGCCATATATAAAAAAATAAAATAAAAATTGATTTACGTTATTCTTGTTGTTGTATTGTGTTGCTAATAAAGTGAGTGATTAATGTATTAAATAGAGTTTATAAGGCAAAAATCTGTATTTTATTTCATAAACCATCCTATTCTTATACGATGAATATTCTAAACTTTTACAAATTTTCTTAGAAAGAACAGCCAATGTCCAGGACCCTAGCTACTTCTGCTGGAAAGCTGATCTAAAAAAAAACTTGAAACGTAAATATAACATATAAATATAATACCTAAATAAAAATTCTTATGGTTGATACTATAATTTATTATCATGTACTTTAAATAAATAATATATCAAAAGTAGTTACTATTTCATTATTTCTATTTTATTTAGTTTTATTTACTTCCTGTAAAGTTAGATCCATGTGACATTGGTTGTTTTTCCAAAACAGTCTTCAATTATTTCCTAAACTAAGTGTGTCCGCGGGTATGACTCTTGGGAAAAGTGGTTCAGTAGGGTCGGTAGAATATGTGGTTTCATTTAATGGTAGCACTCTATTTACACCCGGTAGCTATAGATAAACGGGAGTCCTATTACTAAGTCTTCGCTGTCTGTCTGTCCGTTCGTCTGTCACGGATCTACAGTTTCAACCGTAATAGCCAGAAAGCTGAAATTTTCACAGAATACGTTTAACTTTGGTCACCAATACGACAAATAATGAAATATATAAGAAAATAAATTCGGGGGTGTCAGTATACAAGAAACAATGAATAATTTGGGTAAACCAGTCAAGTGTGAGTAATTATAGCGCCCTTAGGGTTTCGTACAATTCAAATAAGAAAGAGACTTAATTTGAACAAAAATTACAAACCTTATTATTCATTACCTCAAACAATTGCTAACTTAAAGTGGTCAAGTATTCGGGTACATAACCCTAAAACTACATTATAAATCGGCGTTTTGAAATAACAGTATTAAATTAAGGCACATAAAACTTTTAACAAACTTTGCATTTTTTATGTTCTAAGAAAAGAAGATAACATCCATTTGTTTATTCCAAGTATGACCTACTTACTGAATTCAACTTTTTTAAACTTACAACGGTTTTTGTTTTAATATGCTGAGTCAACTACTTATCTGATCAATGTAAAACGTGGACACGTGTTTTTTCAGACCTTTGTCTTTCCGTTGTCAGGTCGGTTACCTAATTGGACACATTTCACTCGAAGGATTTTATTTTTGAAAATGATGCCTTTTAAGTTAATATTTCGTTTTATGTCTAAACGGCTTGAGTTTTATGTCTGAAATTACTGCTATAAGCATGGTTTATTTTTTGATGTCAGGTGGAAAAACTCCTACATCAAATACTTTTTCGTAAAGTCCAGAAAAACCTCCAAAATTCACTGATTTTGCGTGGCGCCAGCGCGCGAAGTGAGCATTCTAATGTAGACTTTCTGACAACATACTGAAGTTCAAAATCTCTCAGTAAGATTATCGTGCACCAGGGGTAAGGACTTATCAAATGAAATCAAAATATTTCTTTTGTAAAATAGATACTTACATAAAGTATACTTTCTACAAGTCAAAGTTAATCTTTACAATATATATCTTTAGAATAAAAAAATAATATGTATATACTAATAAGGGAAATACAAAAAATAATTAGTTAGCAATAGATAATCTCAAACAACTTCTCAGATGGGTTTTGATGCAGTTTCCAAATCTAGAAAAGGAGGGTATCTGAAGAATTACAATTGTTATTATCATATTCCTACAATCACCGTTATTTATTCAATTATCAATTTATACATTCAATTAAATTAGGTAATTCGACATCACTTAAACCGACATGGTTTGTGTGTGATGGATGGTTCATGAAGGTAGGTAGCTTATTAGCTGACTGACTGACCAATCTGCCCGCAACCAATGTTTATCGAATTAAGAGGATATGTCACGCTTGCAAAGGTCACTGTTACTCAATGCGGAACGGCCCGCAGTGCGAGAGGGACGGATTCCGGAAAAAATAGCAAAATGTCGGTTTTAATAATCGGATATCAAAATTTCCAACTGAGAAAATTTAGATATCGTTAAAATATATCCAAAAAAATATCTTTCAAGTCTGTATGTCATTCCTGTTTGTCGTACTATAAAAAAAGTGTCGAAGAAGACCTCATTTCAATAATTATTTCTGTCGAGCGAAAGTTACGCAATCGCGTTTCTGTACTGAACAAAACTAGAAAAAGGTTCCGAAATGTATACACTGATTTATCATATTAGTGGCTTCATCTGAAATGCAGGTATACAACTTCAAAAAGTGCTATTTTTATCGAAATAGAAACTCTTAAACTCTTAAATCACGGTAATGTGACGTGACTATTGGGTGCGCACAAGTTGGTCTAGCCATAATATACAGGTTTCATTTGTTCAATTGTTTGTTTTTTAAACGAGTATATTTTCTCGATAGCAAGCATACACTGGCTGATTTACGAAATGTAAACTAAAGATTAGATGCAAAGTATACTTAATCTTAGTTGTTTTTTGCTATTGAAATCTTAAGTTGAAATCTTAGTTGTTTTTTATATTGAAATCTTAGACCAAAATATAGAAATGGAAGGTTTCTACACATCGGTCGGTCATCGAAGAATTGAATGATGCCGAGACATATCATAATTCTGTTAAAACTATAGGTGACGCCTAGCTCCGCTCCGCTTCGCTCAGCTTCCCAAAATTTACAAGTAAACCTAACCTGCGCTCCGCTCGTCATTGCATCCATTTTTACTTTTTGTTAAAAGACTTTCGATTTCGCGGGTACTTCATAAATAAAATATTCAAACAAGTATAAGGAAATCTATAAAAAAACTTACCAGTTAAGTGTCCTTGCAATACACAAAATTAACTCAAAGGAGTCGATGCGAATATAATAAGTATAATTATATTATCAACAAAATACTTGCAGGTTTTGTTTACCCACGTCCACTCACAAACATGGCCTTCACTCTACTGAACTGATATTTTTATTTTGTCGTATCTTCTGTATCTAGTTGGCCTTAACTAGTGGTGCACCTTTGACCTTACCGATATCGATAACTGTTGGGCTTATTATAGGTAAAAGCAGTGAGTAAATAACTGAAATGAATACTTTATTTTTGTAATGTAAGTACACTACAGTGTTTTAGTTAAATTCAGAGACAGAAAGTACAGGGCAAGAGAAGTTGAGATAATCAGGTCAAAAGTTTAATATTCACAACAAAACTAAATTAACAGATTGTTATTTATCTCTTATCCTCCTGTTGTATCTCTTTAATTATACATTTTACAATTTACAATCACAATACATATTACATACATATCCCCCCCTAGGATATGGGGAAAAGAATTTTTTGCGTAATATTTACATTTTGAATCTGTTATGGATTATCCGTGCCATAAAATACAAAGCCAAATTCTTACTGAAGACTCGATAAGTTCTCAGTAACAAGGTTCGATGACCCTTTTTGTGAAATCCGTAAATTATTCTTTTTGTGTTACGTACAAACGCAAGCCCAGCCCCGAGTCAATTACTATGAGACGTCCAGATTTTATTTTACTAAATCAGCAAAAAGTGTTATCGATCCGTGCTCACTTACCAAGTCTACAGTATGAGTTCGGCTTCATAAATAGAAGTCACCGTATATAGAGGTTGTAAATAGAGTGCGACCATTAAATAAAACCACATACTCTACTGATCATACTGAACAACTATTCGAAAACTCGCGCTAATCTTCAGAGAAAAAGATATTCAACTGTAACTCAAAGACTTTATCTCGTAGGAGGAAGGTCTATTTTAGAACGCTGTTATTAAATATATTATATATTTAATTTACTTTATTTGCTAAGTTTCTTGCCCTCCTTCTTAGTAAGATTAATCGAATGGGCGGATTTTGGCATTATATCTATTTATAGTTTATTTATCTATTAACTTATTTATTCATTGAAATATTATGTAGGTGTATACAATATTTAAATTTTTTACTTAGTATATATTTGGTTAGGCATTATATTTATTCATGGTCTATTCACTTTATTTATCAACTTATTTATTAATTGCATTATGTATAAATAATATTCTTATTCCAATATTCTTATTCCAATAAGGCCCCCTAAGCTCCGGAGCCCTGGTGCACTGCACCATCCGGCCCTACGGTCGCTACTGATGTCACCGTTCTTTGATCGTTCAAAATCATCATTTTCATCATCACTTTCAACTGTAATATCGGGCACATTTTCACAAGATTGAACATATTCACTAGCTCAGCTTTTTGGCACCCACAAGGATTGCCACAACCTTTTTTGCAACCGGGTGTGATACGACATCAACTATTTTCGGTCACGATAAAACCAAAGTTTGTTCTCTTCTTTAAAAAGATTCGCAACTAAGAAGAAATAAAGCAGAATTCCAGGAAAGCGATTCAGCTCCTGAAAAGGTCACACAGACTAGCGAACGATTATTAGTTGCACTATATGGGGGTGATCATTATACCGAAACCCTTAACCAACTATTTATTTTTAAAGGCAGATACAAAAAACAAGTTTAACCTTGCCAGATTGCAACCAACTCAAGATGCTGCACGCTTTCATTCCTGATGATATTACCACCAAGTACAGAAATGGTTGGGATTTGACAAATACCCTACTGAATGGGCTTGGATACGTAGTCAACGCGGTCTCTCACCACTGAAAAAAATAGGGACCAGCTCTAGAATCAATTCTCAAATTAATTTCATGTGGTTGCAAAAAAGGCTGTGGGTGCCGAAAAGCTGGGCTCAAGTGTTCAATATTATATGCATTTAGTATTGGTCAATCTTATCAAAATGTGCCAGATAATACAATTAAAAGTGATGATGACAATGATGATTTTGAACGATCAAATAACGGTGACATAGATAGTAACTAAGCAAAATATGATACGCCAGGATGACGACGAAATAATGTGACATGAATAAGCGTCGAAAATTGTAGATTGTCTGGTCTGCATATGCTCTGTACATTCTTACTGTTTTTTTTTATATTTCATTATTGATATTATAATTTGATATTAAAAAGAGGTAAAATTCGTATATATATTTTTTGTATTTAAAGGAAAATCTCTGGAACAACCGAATTTATTCTAAAAATTCTTACACTGGTAGAAAGCTAAACTCTCCATGAGTACATTGATGATATTAATCAATTTTCAGTTCGAAATCTAAATTTCTGTAAATCAATTCCTCTTTCTCTCCCCATAGACTTTGCAAGTTTCATATCTTGGGAACTTTTAACTATAAAAAGATAATTCAAAGTGCACGTTGTAGAGTATTTACTCTAGTTTATACTTCTGGTAAAATCTCTTTCAGTAAAACCTACAGTTTAAGATTTACTTAATATAAAATCTAAAAGAAATCGAAATTTTATAGAATAAGCCCTAACTGCTTAGATTTTGAAATGTCGTACCTTGGTAACGATTGAGTATATAAATATGATTCAAATACCAAATTGTAGCGCAATTTGTCTAGTTAATTACTTCAGAAAACAACTTTTCTATAAAACCCAAAGGTGGAATTTATTAAACGAAAACTGAAAAAACGTCGAAATTTGTATTGTTTTATGGACATGGCAGAGCCCGCGGTAGCACCTTAAGGTCGAGAACTTGCATTTTTTAATGAAGGCCTCTACTTGTACAATGGAGACCACATCAAGCTGTACACTTGCAGTACGACATTAGCCCCTACAGGGAAGAATATAAGATAGGTAGAAAGTCCGAAGTGTCTAACTTGATGTGGTCTCTACTGTACAACATATCCAAAAATGGCAGATACCCGGCCTTTACTAGGTGGTAGAGCTAATGCCGGGCTCGACTGTGGAGGTATCACCATCTTACTCGCAAATCCTCCCGAAGTTATTCGGGGAGAGTAAGAGAACAGCTTTCAGGCTTAATCAGGCGGCCCACCATTGCCTGTTACCGATGGATGGCGGTTTATCCATCCCCATTGCCGAGCCTTATATAAAACAACCTGGTGACGGGCAGTGGCGTCACTGGTGCAAGGGTTTCAGCACCGCGCTCACCAATCCGCCTGCTCAGCGTGTGTGAGTATGGGCATTTCTTCCAGGAGGACCGCTAAGAGTGGCGAAATCCTGGAAAGGCCTAGTGGACGAAACAGGCTGATGGATGGATGGATGGACCCGACCTTTTGCAAGGCAGGTATCCCTTTTTCATACAGATTAAATGAATTAACATAGGAGTTGAACATTTTGAAAATTAAACATTACGAGATGTCAACATCATGTTTCGAAAGGTGTATTAATCGATCGATAATATCTAAATCTAGCATTAGCATAGTAACATCACTAGATATTTACCGTTACTTCATCCGCAGTCCTGTTTAAAATGATTTTCCTAATGGCCGACGACCGAATGTAGGACATGATATAAGACTAAAATTACATTATCCATTAAAAACATTTATGAATAAACTATGTCTGTTTCTTGTTGTACCTTGACTCTAACGGAGTCTTAGACCAGTCTTCCTATATGGGTGGTATTTAATAAGCATCACATAATCAAACATAAATTCCAAGTGTAATGAAAAAAACTGTCTTCACTTTTTACAAAAACAAACGAAAGTTTCGTATGATTTACGCAAACGGAAGCATTTTCTTACCCTTGCGAATGCTTGAAGCGATTTTAATATTTTTTCCACCATACTAAAGACAATTTATAGATTTACGAAACTATTGTTCATCGCGTCCATGTGAAAAGTGTCTATTTACGCAGCGATTGTCGTAACAGCCACTTTGCAAAACACGCTGATATGAACGTTATTTCAATGTCGTTTCCGTCGATTTTTGTACTGACACTATCGAGCTGCTAATTTAGCGTAGGCAGCCACACGCTCTGAACATACTTAACGACTCTACGACTAAAAAACACTCGCCTCCCAAGTAATTTTGGTATTTAGAGTTTGTATGGGAAGTGTGTTTTTTCGTGTACTTAATTATTGTTTTGTTCCAGCAGAGTTGTTTTGAATATTAACATTCATATCAAACATGAGCTGGCAAAGAGATCAAGAATAAAGCGATGCTGTCGTTTTGTTTTGCATCTATTTGGATAACATAAATACATACCGGGTGTAAATAGAGTGCGACCATTAAATGAAACCACATATTCTGCCGACCCTACTGAACCACTTTTACCAAAAGTCATACCCGCGGACACCCTTAGTTTAGGAAATAATTGAGTTCCGAACAAAAATGCGTGAACCCTAACGCAACGACACACGGGCGAGTTTAGAGAGAGCGTTGACCTCAAAAAGCTGCAGGTTTCACGGACGACGCTCTCTCTAAACTCGCCCGTATGTCGGTGCGTTAGGGTTCACGCATTTTTGTTTGAAACTCAATTATTTCCTAAGCTAAGGGTGTCCGCGGGTATGACTCTTGGGAAAAGTGATTCAGTAGGGTCGGCAGAATATGTGGTTTCATTTGATGGTCGCAGTCTATTTACACCCGGTATAGGTATTCACGCTTGTCTCTTAGAGGGGTAGGCAGAGACTACAGATTTCTATCTGCTACGACCCTGACATACCTCTTTCGCCTCTTCCTCTTCCACATCAATCCATCAAGCTCTTCTATACCGGGTAGTGTTTACTTAGCCCTTCTTCAGTATGTCTCCTATTTGGTCGGCATACGTCCTTCTAGGGCGGCCCGGTCGAGCTTTACCTTCCACTACCTTCATTCATACGCATTGATGGGGGGGGGGGGGGTGGTACGGAACGCTTTGTGCGCGTGTCCAACAAATTACTTTATGTCCCGTATGTCGATATTTTTCACTCTATCCCTATAGCCGTGTTAGATTACACGAATTATTTCGAGCTACTTTCGAAGAAACAAAGTTGCAACTTAACATATTTTTCAGGACTAAACTTAATTTAAGCATTCTGTCTCTTTCTTTCTGTATCGAAAAGACAAGGACAGGAAGCTTAAAATAAGGTTAGTCCTGTCCATAGACAAAATTGTTCATCCATGGTCCTGTCAAATAAGTTAAGTCGTATTAGACCGAATCTAATTGTGAACTATTTGCAGTATGATGTAACGTTGAAAACTTGCCGAGTTCTACATAATATTCGATAACAAGGGCCCTAACATTTTTCATATTGTAGGTACAGACAATATCATCTTCGATAATCTTCTGATTGATTTTTCAATTAGTAAGTTGTGCCTTTTTTATAAGATAACATCTGACTGTTTATTAACGTATGCATGTTTAAATTAAATCCGGTTTCTGAAAACTAGTTTCTATCTTGATTCTTAGAACAGATCGACCTTAGATTTTAATGTACGTAGTATACGTGCTTAGGTAATTGTTTCATTTGTCGTAAGTATCGAAACATCGTGATGTTTCAATGGTTTCACGTGGTTTCACTACATTGAAACCAAATGGAAACATACAGTGCCTGATAGTTTATGTGATAAAAAAAATACGACATAAACACCACAGAGGAAAATATGTTAAACACCATGGACGAACAATTTTCGTCTATGATAGATAATATTGAGGATAAGACTAACAAAAATGTGTTCCAATTTTAAACTTATGTCATAGAAACTTATGTTCTAGAACCTAGAATCGACGAGTCGTTTCGTTCATCAACTCGTTCGTCTTATGGGACGAATTACAAACGAAATATTTTGAAGTAGTTGACGCTCTCCCTCCCTCCCTCCGAATAGCCTTCCGTAGCTTTTTGGTTGTGCAAGGAGAAGTTTGATTTTAGGGTATGTCCTATAAATGACCGCGACAATGGTTTTTAAATACATAAATTTGTAACATGATAAATTTAATAAATAATAAAAAACACTACGTAATCCAGGCTCCAAACCTTAAGCCAAGCGTAGCTTCTTAGGGTTGGGGAATATTCGTCCCCAAGAATTTGTCCTCTTTGATATTAAATATTAGAGATAGCAAATTTTACTCAAAGGAACCTTTATTTTATTTTTAAAATTAAGGAAAACCGAATTCAAAGAATTTAAGAAAATCACCTGCATAAGCCGGGAATCGAACCGGACAAAATTAAATGTGAAAAAAAACATCCTGTATTTTTATGGTACCGATTGAAATAGTGAAACACATATGAACCAAATTCTTCTAAGTAACATAGTAAGTATCGTAAATTAAAGGAAAACCATGAAATTTTACATTTTAATAACAAAACTTTTACGTAATTCATTATTGTTAGAAGAATGTTAAGGTGGTAGAGCTGATGCCGGGCTCGACTGTGGAGGTACCACCATCTTACTCGCAAATCCTCGCGAAGTTATTCGAGGGAGAGTAAGAGAACAGCTCTCAGGCAAAACCAGGCGGCCCACCATTGCCTGGGACCGATGGATGCCGGTATATCCATCCCCAATTGCCGGGCCTTATATAAAATAGACTGGTGACGGGCAGCGGCGTTACTGGTTTCGGCACCGCGCTCACCGACCCGCCTGCCCATCGTGTGTGGGAATTTCTTCCAGGAGGACCACCAAGAGTGGCGAAATCCTGGAAAGGCCTATGTCCAGCAGTGGACGAAACAGGCTGATGGATGAATGGAAATTTGAATAGCTATTTTGGTTAATTTAATATTAATTTAAAACCGACATTTTGCTATTTTTTCTGTAATCCGTCCCTCTCGCACTGCGGGGCGTTCCGCATGGAGCAACAGTGACCTTTGCAAGCGCGACATATCCTCTTAAAAGTGGTATTGCTTCTCGAATGTACAATGAGAGTGAAAAGTGAAATCAGAACAAATTAAAACTAAATTTGCAATCAACATTCTGTTTCTTAAAAATCAATCAAATAGGTGTGTAGACATGCAAGATATATAACTTAACTAAATAATACTTAAAAATACTCAAACGTGTATTATAGAAAGCTGTAAGTAGCAGCTGCGGGTAGCGCAGTAAAAGCTTTCCGAAAAACCCGAATGAAACAAAGGACTCCGATGATGCCAAAGACGAGTCAATGAGAGCGAACTGAGGTGCGTATGATTTCACTGGTCAAACGGCTAATTCGAATTGTCTAACTCTAATGGGCCCATAAGGGATCCTACCATCGACATCAACATAGGCGTCATCCATCCATCCATCAGCCTGTTTCGTCCACTGCTGGACATAGGCCTTTCCAGGATTTTGCCATTCTTGGCGGTCCTCCTGGATGAAATACCCATACTCACACACGCTGGGCAGGCGGGTTGGTGAGCGCGGTGCCGAAACCCTTGCACCAGTGACGCCGCTGCCCGTCACCAGTCTATTTTATATAAGGCCCGGCAATTAGGGATGGATAAACCGCCATCCATCGGTCCCAGACAATGGTGGGCCGTATAACTTTAAAATAATGAATATATAAGGTCCTACAATAATAACTGAAAATAATTCTAGGGTAGATCATGTATCGATAACTGATCAAATTTCAGAAGAAGAAAAATTTATTTGCTCAAATAATTTTTTCTCTCCCTAGTACAAAGTGGTTCAAACAGCTGACTAAATTTCTATGGAAAGGTAAAAAAAAATACGCGCAATAATTTTTTTTCCGTTGATTGATTGTGGTCTATAAGAGACACTCTATCATCTGTTAAATTTTTTTTTCGGTTGATTGATTGTGGTCTATAAGAGACACTCTATCATCTGTTAAATTTTTTTTTCGGTTGATTGATTGTGGTCTATAAGAGACACTCTATCATCTGTTAAATTTTTTTTTCGGTTGATTGATTGTGGTCTATAAGAGACACTCTATCATCTGTTAAATTTTTTTTTCGGTTGATTGATTGTGGTCTATAAGAGACACTCTATCATCTGTTAAATTTTTTTTTCGGTTGATTGATTGTGGTCTATAAGAGACACTCTATCATCTGTTAAATTTTTTTTTCGGTTGATTGATTGTGGTCTATAAGAGACACTCTATCATCTGTTAAATTTTTTTTTCGGTTGATTGATTGTGGTCTGTAAGAGACACTCTATCATCTGTTAAATTTTTTTTTCGGTTGATTGATTGTGGTCTATAAGAGACACTCTATCATCTGTTAAATTTTTTTTTCGGTTGATTGATTGTGGTCTATAAGAGACACTCTATCATCTGTTAATTTTTTTTTTCGGTTGATTGATTGTGGTCTATAAGAGACACTCTATCATCTGTTAAATTTTTTTTTCGGTTGATTGATTGTGGTCTATAAGAGACACTCTATCATCTGTTAAATTTTTTTTTCGGTTGATTGATTGTGGTCTATAAGAGACACTCTATCATCTGTTAAATTTTTTTTTCGGTTGATTGATTGTGGTCTATAAGAGACACTCTATCATCTGTTAAATTTTTTTTTCCGTTGATTGATTGTGGTCTATAAGAGACACTCTATCATCTGTTAAATTTTTTTTTCGGTTGATTGATTGTGGTCTATAAGAGACACTCTATCATCTGTTAAATTTTTTTTTCGGTTGATTGGTTGTGGTCTATAAGAGACACTCTATCATCTGTTAAATTTTTTTTTCGGTTGATTGATTGTGGTCTATAAGAGACACTCTATCATCTGTTAAATTTTTTTTTCCGTTGATTGATTGTGGTCTATAAGAGACACTCTATCATCTGTTAAATTTTTTTTTCGGTTGATTGATTGTGGTCTATAAGAGACACTCTATCATCTGTTAAATTTTTTTTTCGGTTGATTGATTGTGGTCTATAAGAGACACTCTATCATCTGTTAAATTTTTTTTTCGGTTGATTGATTGTGGTCTATAAGAGACACTCTATCATCTGTTAAATTTTTTTTTCCGTTGATTGATTGTGGTCTATAAGAGACACTCTATCATCTGTTAAATTTTTTTTTCGGTTGATTGATTGTGGTCTATAAGAGACACTCTATCATCTGTTAAATTTTTTTTTCCGTTGATTGATTGTGGTCTATAAGAGACACTCTATCATCTGTTAAATTTTTTTTTCGGTTGATTGATTGTGGTCTATAAGAGACACTCTATCATCTGTTAAATTTTTTTTTCGGTTGATTGATTGTGGTCTATAAGAGACACTCTATCATCTGTTAAATTTTTTTTTCGGTTGATTGATTGTGGTCTATAAGAGACACTCTATCATCTGTTAAATTTTTTTTTCCGTTGATTGATTGTGGTCTATAAGAGACACTCTATCATCTGTTAAATTTTTTTTCCGTTGATTGATTGTGGTCTATAAGAGACACTCTATCATCTGTTAAATTTTTTTTTCGGTTGATTGATTGTGGTCTATAAGAGACACTCTATCATCTGTTAAATTTTTTTTTCGGTTGATTGATTGTGGTCTATAAGAGACACTCTATCATCTGTTAAATTTTTTTTTCGGTTGATTGATTGTGGTCTATAAGAGACACTCTATCATCTGTTAAATTTTTTTTTCGGTTGATTGATTGTGGTCTATAAGAGACACTCTATCATCTGTTAAATTTTTTTTTCGGTTGATTGATTGTGGTCTATAAGAGACACTCTATCATCTGTTAAATTTTTTTTTCGGTTGATTGATTGTGGTCTATAAGAGACACTCTATCATCTGTTAAATTTTTTTTTCGGTTGATTGATTGTGGTCTATAAGAGACACTCTATCATCTGTTAAATTTTTTTTTCGGTTGTTTGATTGTGGTCTATAAGAGACACTCTATCATCTGTTAAATTTTTTTTTCGGTTGATTGATTGTGGTCTATAAGAGACACTCTATCATCTGTTAATTTTTTTTTCGGTTGATTGATTGTGGTCTATAAGAGACACTCTATCATCTGTTAAATTTTTTTTTCGGTTGATTGATTGTGGTCTATAAGAGACACTCTATCATCTGTTAAATTTTTTTTTCGGTTGATTGATTGTGGTCTATAAGAGACACTCTATCATCTGTTAAATTTTTTTTTCGGTTGATTGATTGTGGTCTATAAGAGACACTCTATCATCTGTTAAATTTTTTTTTCGGTTGATTGATTGTGGTCTATAAGAGACACTCTATCATCTGTTAAATTTTTTTTTCGGTTGATTGATTGTGGTCTATAAGAGACACTCTATCATCTGTTAAATTTTTTTTTCGGTTGATTGATTGTGGTCTATAAGAGACACTCTATCATCTGTTAAATTTTTTTTTCGGTTGATTGATTGTGGTCTATAAGAGACACTCTATCATCTGTTAAATTTTTTTTTCGGTTGATTGATTGTGGTCTATAAGAGACACTCTATCATCTGTTAAATTTTTTTTTCGGTTGATTGATTGTGGTCTATAAGAGACACTCTATCATCTGTTAAATTTTTTTTTCGGTTGATTGATTGTGGTCTATAAGAGACACTCTATCATCTGTTAAATTTTTTTTTCGGTTGAGTGATTGTGGTCTATAAGAGACACTCTATCATCTGTTAAATTTTTTTTTCGGTTGATTGATTGTGGTCTATAAGAGACACTCTATCATCTGTTAAATTTTTTTTTCGGTTGATTGATTGTGGTCTATAAGAGACACTCTATCATCTGTTAAATTTTTTTTTCGGTTGATTGATTGTGGTCTATAAGAGACACTCTATCATCTGTTAAATTTTTTTTTCGGTTGATTGATTGTGGTCTATAAGAGACACTCTATCATCCGTTAAATTTTTTTTTCGGTTGATTGATTGTGGTCTATAAGAGACACTCTATCATCTGTTAAATTTTTTTTTCGGTTGATTGATTGTGGTCTATAAGAGACACTCTATCATCTGTTAAATTTTTTTTTCGGTTGATTGATTGTGGTCTATAAGAGACACTCTATCATCTGTTAAATTTTTTTTTCGGTTGATTGATTGTGGTCTATAAGAGACACTCTATCATCTGTTAAATTTTTTTTTCGGTTGATTGATTGTGGTCTATAAGAGACACTCTATCATCTGTTAAATTTTTTTTTCGGTTGATTGATTGTGGTCTATAAGAGACACTCTATCATCTGTTAAATTTTTTTTTCGGTTGATTGATTGTGGTCTATAAGAGACACTCTATCATCTGTTAATTTTTTTTTCGGTTGATTGATTGTGGTCTATAAGAGACACTCTATCATCTGTTAAATTTTTTTTTCGGTTGATTGATTGTGGTCTATAAGAGACACTCTATCATCTGTTAAATTTTTTTTTCGGTTGATTGATTGTGGTCTATAAGAGACACTCTATCATCTGTTAAATTTTTTTTTCGGTTGATTGATTGTGGTCTATAAGAGACACTCTATCATCTGTTAAATTTTTTTTTCGGTTGATTGATTGTGGTCTATAAGAGACACTCTATCATCTGTTAAATTTTTTTTTCGGTTGATTGATTGTGGTCTATAAGAGACACTCTATCATCTGTTAAATTTTTTTTTCCGTTGATTGATTGTGGTCTATAAGAGACACTCTATCATCTGTTAAATTTTTTTTTCGGTTGATTGATTGTGGTCTATAAGAGACACTCTATCATCTGTTAAATTTTTTTTTCGGTTGATTGGTTGTGGTCTATAAGAGACACTCTATCATCTGTTAAATTTTTTTTTCGGTTGATTGATTGTGGTCTATAAGAGACACTCTATCATCTGTTAAATTTTTTTTTCGGTTGATTGATTGTGGTCTATAAGAGACACTCTATCATCTGTTAAATTTTTTTTTCGGTTGATTGATTGTGGTCTATAAGAGACACTCTATCATCTGTTAAATTTTTTTTTCGGTTGATTGATTGTGGTCTATAAGAGACACTCTATCATCTGTTAAATTTTTTTTTCGGTTGATTGATTGTGGTCTATAAGAGACACTCTATCATCTGTTAATTTTTTTTTTCGGTTGATTGATTTTGGTCTATAAGAGACACTCTATCATCTGTTAATTTTTTTTTCGGTTGATTGATTGTGGTCTATAAGAGACACTCTATCATCTGTTAATTTTTTTTTCGGTTGATTGATTGTGGTCTATAAGAGACACTCTATCATCTGTTAAATTTTTTTTTCCGTTGATTGATTGTGGTCTATAAGAGACACTCTATCATCTGTTAATTTTTTTTTTCGGTTGATTGATTGTGGTCTATAAGAGACACTCTATCATCTGTTAAATTTTTTTTTCGGTTGATTGATTGTGGTCTATAAGAGACACTCTATCATCTGTTAAATTTTTTTTTCGGTTGATTGATTGTGGTCTATAAGAGACACTCTATCATCTGTTAATTTTTTTTTCGGTTGATTGATTGTGGTCTATAAGAGACACTCTATCATCTGTTAAATTTTTTTTTCGGTTGATTGATTGTGGTCTATAAGAGACACTCTATCATCTGTTAAATTTTTTTTTCGGTTGATTGATTGTGGTCTATAAGAGACACTCTATCATCTGTTAAATTTTTTTTTCGGTTGATTGATTGTGGTCTATAAGAGACACTCTATCATCTGTTAAATTTTTTTTTCCGTTGATTGATTGTGGTCTATAAGAGACACTCTATCATCTGTTAAATTTTTTTTTCGGTTGATTGATTGTGGTCTATAAGAGACACTCTATCATCTGTTAAATTTTTTTCACTTTGAATTATAGGACCTTATGTATTACTATTCCTTTTAAATTTGGTAACAGATAGTCCTCTTATACAGGGTGTAAATGCAAAGTCAAGAATCCCTTTAGGGTATGAAAGTATACACGATTCTGATGTCATTACGAGAAAAAAATATATAGGCTGAAATTTAATCAACCGACCAAATTCATACTGGAGATTCGGTTAGTGATCAAGATCTAGGTTCAGTAATCCTTTAGGGCAATTTCTAAAAATAATTGTTTTTGCTCCCCTACTGGTTGGACTAGTTTAAGTACAATTCCTAGTGCAGGAACTACGGGTCAAAAAAATTTTTTTTCTAATTTCACTTGGAGGGTCATTAAACCTTGTTCCTGATGACTAACCGAGTCTCCAGTATGAATTTGGTCGGTTGATTTAATTTCACCTAGTATACCTTGAATTTTCACCAAAACTTCCATCATTTTTCTAAGCTATGGATACGCAGCTCACCGGCCTCCGCACACACCTAATTGCACCCCGCAACCTGCACCCCTCATCCGAGTGGCCAGCGACCAGTGAGGGTGTCCACGCGATTAGTGTATTTTGAGTAAAGAAAATCGTCTTATTATGAGGTACTGGTACTTTATTTAGAGATCCCAGTATTTAAAATAATATCTTTACCGATCATACTAACACACCCTTAAAGGATTCTTGCCTTTGCTTTTACACCCGGTATAAAATAATTAGAAACTTAGGTATTAAATCTATTGTCAAGACGAAGGGGACGAATCGACACGCAAGAAGAGGACGAATTTTCACATAGTGAATGTATTTTTTGAAAAGGGACGATACAAAAAAAAATATTTTTCGGGACGAATTTACGCGGTACAAATTTCTGGAGGTTGAATATACAGAGGAAATTCGCTCACCCGCTTTTTGCTGGACCCCTCTCCACTTAAGGAAACCACGTAGTTTATGAACGCTCCCTGAGGAATGGAACAAATAAAGCAACACAATAACAGCATCATCGTTTTATTTAATAACAGTAAAGATCAGTATTATTAGATTTGTGCGTATTTTGTAAAACACTTTGGAATGAGGATAAATCTGTATAGTTGTCAGAGGAATTTGTGTTTACTGATGACACATCAGTCTAGCACCTTTTCTTACATTTATTATCTTAATAGATATCCTACATTTATTGCTTCACTCTTCGGTCACCAATATTGATGATCGAAGGCTTCACTGCTGAAACGGTCAATACCGGTAACCGTTATTTGATAAAGGTTTTGTTCGCTGTTGTGCAAATATTTATGTAATTATAAAAAATCTAAAGTATAAATAGAGAGATTAGAGGTTTGCATTTGGTTAGTTGTTTCTTATCTAATTTTGTGCTTCTTGTATTTTGTGCCCAACTTTATTCGTCTAGGTCGATCTCGTTGTCTCTGAGAGCTGCATCTCTTTCTTCCTCGTAGGTCTTTTGTTTCTGTAATAAAAACAAAACTCATCATTTTTAAGCCAGCATTCACAATTTTTTTATATAAACAACGTGTGATGTTAATTTTAAAAATATAGGTAGAGAAATATTGTGACTTCGTGTTTTGTCGGCTAAGTTTGTTTTATCCTTATGTTTTTACAAGACCATTCAATTTAGTATTAAGTTGTCATAAGATTAGTAAACACGATTATTCATAGACTTCGCGAATGCCGATATTCGGCCTGAATACAGGTGAACCAAACGAATGCCCCAGTAGGGAAAGTTCCTTAAGTTTAATAAAGTGCCTTTTACTCAAAAGAACCTTTATTTTATTTTTAAAGTTAAGAAAACCTGCATATAAAGAATTAAAAAAAAATTTTTTTTTCTAACAATATTGAATTTTGGGGTATCTTTAAAAGTTTTGTTATTAAAAGGTAAAATTGCATGGTTTTCCTTTAATTTACGATACTATGTTACCTGGAAGAATTTGGTTCATATGTTTGACACTTTTGATTGGTATCATAAAAATACAGGATGTTTTTTTTCGCATTTGTCCGGTTAGATTCTCGGTTTACGCAGGTGAATTTTTAAAATTCTTTGAATGCAGTTTTCCTTAACTTCAAGTTTGTTATCTCTAATATTTAAGGTACTTTCCCTTCAGGGGGCATTTGTTTGGTTCAGCGGGTGTATGTCACAATAAATTCTTATCACCCCATAATCCACATGTTTACCTAAACATTACAATTGTCCAATTATGACATAGAAGCAGACTACGTGACAGTAAATAAAGTATGGAACACAACGAACGGATTTTGATTTCTCAGATCTATACTTCAGTTTCACGGTTACCAGTAGCCTTAGCATGAAAACAATACGGTTACGTTTAGTTTGAACGTAACGCGGTTTTGTATGAAATCGGATAACCGCCCCTAGCGGTTAGTAGCGGAACTTATCAGTAGCCTTAGCATGAAAACATTACGGTTACGTTATAGTTGCGTTCACGTTAGATTTTGTATGGAATGTGATAACCTCCCCTAGCGGTCAGTAGCGGAACTTATCAGATTACATACAAAATCGAGTTACGTTCAAACTAAACGTAACCGTAATGTTTTCATGCTAAGGCTAGAGTAACGTGAGTTCCTGACAAAATTCTTGATGTTTTTTCGTTAATGTTTATCAAAATTAACTCAATAAATATAATAAGTTTAGCATTTATTCATTCAATTTGAAAAATACCCCACAAATCCTAATTTTCTTAATTTCCTGACAGAGGTCCAAAATTCCTGACTGTCAGACTAGTTCCAAAGGAGTATCCTTTGCTCTGGTCAGACTAGTTCCAAAGGAGTATCCTTTGCCTGATATTAATACGAAGATTTTGATTTGATTCTTAGACTTGAGTTTTATATGGGGATATAGATCAAGTTACATCATAAACTAAAATAACAGTTTACATCAACGATTTTAGGTTGTAAGAAATGACCTTACCTGCCACATTTCAGGGTCCCATTCGCCGAAAATCTTGATGAATAGATCAGTTTCGAGCCCCTGCTTCACCAAGATGATGACACCGCCATTCGTACGGCCCAGGCTTCGGACGTAGCCCTGAGAATAACAGAAACTGTGAGCGCTAACCGGTATCAATAAGGGTTTTCAGATTGGAAATTGCAGTTCTAGGGAAAATTTGTAGTTCTGGGGAACTTTTGGAGAAATGGAAAGCTTGTAAAAGAAAATTTCCATACTGTGGTTATAGGGGGACTTAGGAAAAAGGGAAAATACATTTATTTTAACTATATCCGCCCACACTACTTTTTGCGAAAGAAAATTTCGAAAAAAATAATAAATGTGGTTAAAATTAAAATCCATTCCTAGGATTTATTAGTTTTTACTTTTAATTATTTTATTAAAAGTGCATTTTTTTTTTCATAAATATACTTGACCTGTATGTGCTGAGTTATTCCACACAGCGCAAGCATATTCAGAACTTAAGCACCCTAAGAACTACCAATAATTCTTCGGATTAAGTTGTTCACAATCCAACCAATATTTGTGTCAATGTTGCTAATCTGTCTGCAATATTTGTGTCAATATTGATAATCTGTCTGTTTTTGATGTTTCGTGAATTGTGATAATTTGAATATTTGTGATATTTGGTCTTTCATTATAATTATAAACAATGCAAAATTCCATATTATTTTTAATAATAAAGGTATATTTAAATTGAAGATATTTGGGGAAAAGTTGCTGAAATTGTATCTTCTCGGGGAATTTTTTGTCTCATTGGGAGAAATTTGGAGACCCTGGTATCAATCGTGTAACCGGTTTTACTACCGTTTAACTGTACGTTTACGGTTTGTTGCTAAGATATGATTCAAATTTCCCGATTTTTAGTTCTAATCGGATATAAATCTAGATAATGTTAGGACTTAGCACAAAATTTTATAAAAATATTCTATACACCCATCACAATTTTGTGTTTGCGTTTGTATGGAGGTTTGTGCGTGATGCTTGCTCTTGACCACAGAGTACCTTTAGACAGTAAAAACAGACTAGTAAGATATCTTCACAGAGATGTCGCCCGCGCAGCTTATATGTGTGCGAGCCTGCATGCACGAACCACAGCACTCACACAACGACAATATCTCAGGCTCAGGCGGTTTCTTGGGGGCTAGCATGGTGCCACCTTAACACCATTTGACAGTAAATCCCATACATTTACTGTCAAAATTGTGTTTAAAATGGTGTTATACGTGGGACGCACTATAAGTTTCCGGAATGAATATGAAAAAATACTATTAAAGGTACAAAATTAATTTATTGTTTTTCAAAATAATCTCCCTTGGCGTCTATGCACTTTTTCATTCGATCAAACCAGTTTTGAAAACTTTTGTGCCACTCCCCTGTGGTGACCTCTGAAACGTGTTTTTCATACTCCTCGACAGCCTCTTCTGGTGATGAAAATCGTTGACCGCGTAATTGGTTCTTAATTTTTGGGAACAGAAAAAAGTCACAAGGTGCCAGGTCGGGACTGTATGCAGGATGACTCATGAGTTCTACATTTTTCGTCTTCAAAAAGTCGTTTGTCTGTCTGGCCGTGTGAGAACTAGCATTGTCGTGGTGCAGGATGATACGGCGTTTACGGTTATTTTTACGGAGTTCGTCAATAACTTCTGGCAAACAAATGGTCGTGTACCAGTCACTATTCACGGTACGACGATTCTCTAAAGCAACAGTAGCCACGTGTCCAGTTTTATTAAAAAAAGAAGCAATCATCCGCTTAGATGCACTTTTCACGCGCGCCACTTTGGTTGGTTTCGGCTCATCTTGAAAGACCCGTACGCTCGATTGCTGCTTTGTTTTGGGATCGTAGCAATAAATCCATGTTTCGTCACCTGTTACTATGTCCCACACCAAATTTGACGCACCTTCGTTGAATCTGGTAAGCATGGCACTGCACCAAGTGACG
This sequence comes from Ypsolopha scabrella, assembly GCA_910592155.1. NCBI lineage: Eukaryota > Metazoa > Arthropoda > Insecta > Lepidoptera > Ypsolophidae > Ypsolopha > Ypsolopha scabrella. Next base: position 8,194,301 of record OU342986.1, read on the forward strand.
CGGTCCGTTTTTTGAGCCTCGGTCAAGTTGTGTGGGATCCACCGCGAGCACAGCTTTCTCACACCCAAATGTTTGTGTAGGATTGATTATATTTGACTCATGCCTATTTCTAAGGATGCGCGAATTTCATGGTAGGTCACATGCCTGTCTGTTTCAATCATACGGCGCACAGCATCGATGTTTTTGTTGGTCACAGCGGTGGACGGCCGACCATCGCGAGATTCGTCACTGAGATTGATACGACCACGCTTGAATTCTGCAAACCAGCTATAAACAGTCGTCTTGCATGGTGCTTCATTGCCAAAAGCTGTTTCAAGCCGAGCGATGCTCTGTTGAGCTGTCAAATTACACTTAAAATCGTAGAAAATCATACTACGAAAATTTTCCCGAGTTAAATCCATGTTGATGCAGACACACAATTTTTTAAATGGCGCCACAAGGTAAAAACAAAAGACAGTCAGATGAAACAAACTGCATTCTACAGCCAAAGAGTTCTATTTTCAAATGTTGCAATAAATTTTTAAATATTGTTTATGTAAGTGGCCAGTTCCGGAAACTTTTAGTGTTACCTATGTAGTGGCAACCATGTTAGACCTGCTGGTGGTGTGACTAGGGTCGGCAGCTGCGCTCCGCAGTACGTCGCGCGCTGTTCGTCGTATCGCCGCAAAATAAATTGATAACCCTGCACTGCAGCAGTAGGCATTTAAGCCTCGCACGGCGCGGGAGTTGTTTCTATTCTGTTTTTACTATGCTTTAGATACCTAAATCACTTAGTGGTACAATACCCACCTCTCCGATAGTTTGTGCAGCTTTGCGCATGCGTCCTGACGCCTCCTTGCCGACCCACACGTACACCTCGTCTCCAGTGTCCAGTACGTACACGTCGTCTTGTTGGAGATCCTGCTCAAATCAAATCTAATCTAATTTACATAGACTTTGTTGATGTCCCTGGCCTTATTGTCTAACTTCAATACTTATCGCTTTCTCAGGTGCCGTGACTGGGAAAACATTATGTATGATGTCATTTCTAAACAATCACGATGCCTTTGAAGGTGAATAAGAATGTTGAATAAGATGAGGGCAGGTTATAGTATCAAAGTGCATGAAATAAAATGGGGCTGCAATCGACACTACTGAAAATACTGAAATTGTCTCGGTGAAACAGTTGGTATATAGTTAACAATAATAATACGTGAGTGTTAAAACGATAATTTAGTATGCCAGCTCACGTGAGTTTCAATAATATTAGGGATGCAATTACAGTAGAATCCGAATATAACGACTTCGTTTATAACGCCTATCCGTTTTTAGCGACGAAAACGCAAGCTCAAGGTTGGTTTCATTTAGACTTACTATGAAAACATATCTGTATAGTACGACTCCGGTTTAAGCGACCAACTGCTTATAGCGACCTATTTTGTCAATAAATCGTCCGGTTAGAACGACGACGTGCAATGTTTTATTTACAATTTACAATACCTATGCACAAACAATACCTCGCCGCCCCGATTCCCTTTCGCCCCCCCACCTCTCGGCATTTGTTTTTCATCTGTTGTGATAAGGTTAAAGGACTCGTTACGTGACCTAAAATGAGTTCCGTGAAGCGAAAGTGTTTCTTAATTAAAGAAAAAATTAGAAGCTGGTGAATCAAATGTAACCCCTGCGAAAGAGTTCGGCGTTTCTTTCGTTCTTACTACAGAACAAAAATCGGTCACAAAGAAACTAAAATTACAGACTTCGTACGTTAGTAAATACATACAAAATATTTTATGTAATTTCATCCAAAGTCCATTGAGGAAAAAGGTAAAAAACATGCAATGTTGTATAATTAAAGTTACTTTTTGTTAATTCTAATACATATTTGTTTTATTTAAATAGAAATTAATCTTAATTCTTACATAAAAAAAGCTTAAATTATTGTTCGTTTAGTGCGTCGTCCGGTTAGTACGACGTAATAACGCCGGTCCCTTGACCGCCGTCGTTATATCCGGATTCTACTGTATCTAGTATAGGCATTAGAGTGGCGACATCTTGGAAAGGCCAAAGTCCAGCTGTGAACGAAACAGGCCGATGGATGGATGGATGGAATTATCTGGTCGCCGGTACCGTCTGCTTATAGTTGGTGATCTCGTCGAAGCTGACGGTGTTGTCAGCGGAGAGGTCAGCGTCGAAGAGGCGAGCTTCAGTCCCGATCCTGTTGCTGAGGTTGCCGCGCCATTGACCGCTCTTCACGTCATCGGATGAACCACCTCCTGATGAGTTGTATTATTTGACATGAATGACAGTAGGACAGAATGTCAGAGGTGCTTCCGCGTGTGGACTGTGAATGCAAGTACTCCTACATCCTCGTTTCAACGTGAATCATCCGCCACAAAAAGAAGAAAATTTGAAATAACGTTCATATCAGCGCGTATTGCAGAGTGGCTGTTACGACAATCGCTGCGTCTCCCGATAGCGCATAATTGGAGAAAATATTACTTTTCACACGGACGCGATGGACGGAAAAAAATGTTGAACAACAGTTTTGTAGATCTATAAATTGTCTTTAGTATGGTGCAAAATCATTCATGCATTCGAGAGGAGTAAGGAAATTTGTGCCTAAATCACAGGAAACTTTCGATAACTTTCGTTTTTTTTTTGTCAAAAGTAGACTATTTTCTTGTTATTAAATAGAAATAAAGAAAAGGAGTTTATTTCGAATGCTACACCAAAACAAAGCCTCCCGATCAGAAAGTCTAAGTAGCAAAACGTCAAACAGCACGAAACGTCTAATGAGCTGTATGCTAATTAGCAAAACGACCAACTATCAGATGGTCTGTATAGCAGAACGTCTATATACATAGATAATCGTCATCTTATGTACAATCATGATCATTAGTTTATACTTACTGAATCTACTTCAAAACAATTTTAACCTTAGAAATTAAATACACTCAATAATTAGTGTCAAACTTCTCAAAAATACAGCTGAAAACTCAGAAAAATGCTACAGCAGAGCTGTGACGCTGATCTTCCGTCAGAGGCCGCTATCATCACATGCGATGTAACTAAATCTAAAAACTAATTTTTACAAGATGTTCTCTGTTTTTGTGAAACATGAAAATTTACTAGTGTAGGCTGTAAACTCGAGTAAAATGTGTTGTGGGAATTTTATAAGAGTGCGCGAAATGAGCAATTGAAACAAATATGTTGAAAAAAATTCCTGGGCTGGGGAACCTTTTCAGTATAGTTTTGGTTAAATACCCATTATTTTACTTGAAATTTATTTCTCATTGCTCTTTTCTAGTCTGCACTCTTATAATAAATAATATTTAGAGTATCCATCGCTTTGTATATCGCTATAAAAACATAATTAATGATCTTAGGGATTTTTTTGTTTGAGGCAAAGTACAAAATTTGATAATCCTTTTCTCTGTTGTTTTTCGTTACAGACGAAAGTATATCATCTGGTACTGATATTTAAAAAGGCATAATTTTGCCAAATATTTGAATATTGGTTTCGTTTTAAAGATATCAAGCTGGACAGATTTACATACAAAGTTGTTTTCTTGCCTTAAATTGTACCTATACCAAAATTGTACATTTCAGCCAGATAGTGACTTTGTAAATGCCTGTAATAAACTACGTATACCGGGTGTAAAAGCAAAGGCAAAAATCCTTTAAGGGTGTGTTAGTAAGACCGGTAAAGATATTATTTTAAATACTGGAATCTCTAAATAAAGTACGAGTGCGGGTTGGGTGCGGGTTGCGGGGTGCAATTAGGTGTGTGGGGAGGCCGGTGAGCTGCGTAGCCATAGCTTACAAAAATTATGGAATTTTTGATGAAAATTCAAGGTATATTTTTTTTCTCGTACTGACATCAGAATCGTGTATACTTTCATACCCTAAAGGAGTTCTTGACTTTGCATCTACAGCCTGTATAAGGTTAAATAATAATAGTTGGCGAAACTCAAAATATAGGTAGTACTTGTCTATATGAACAACTTTTTCAATGAGGACTGTGCAAAATTCTCAAAAAAAAATTTCGCCTTCTCATACATAGCAAACCAAAACCAAAACAAAACGGCTGATATAGTCAATTTGTATGAGAGGAAGTGAAAAAAAGTTGCAAATTTAGCTTAGCCCCGATAGAAAAAGTTATTCATATAGACCAGTACTACCTATGTTTTGAGTTTCGCTAACTATTATTACCTATTTAACCTTATAGAGAACCCAAACTTTAGTCTATAACTAAAAACAACAAAGAAACGGGTTATCTAATTTTGTATTAAAACGGCGGCATGCCTTATAATATTCGAATGTCATGCTTACCCAAAACATCCCAGAATTCTCGCGGTTCATCGCCTTCTGATATTTCAACCCAATTGGCTGCTTCACTTTTAAGAATCATGGCCTTGAATATTTCTGCTTCGGTACGTTCTTCGGCGCTTGAATCCTGAGTAAAAATAATATTTTATTTTAGTGCGCGTACAAAGTAACAAGGTAAAATTATTAGAGTTCCTTACAAACTAGAAAAGATCAATTAGAAACAAAAAAAGAGACAAGAATTTGAAAAAAATTATCGTGCCGAGATGCGAACCTGTGACCTGTTGTTATCAGGACAAGCGCGCTGCCGGCTACGCCATCTGCTTATCTTAGACCGTTGAGTTTTACGATACTGTTTACCGAATTTTTGTAACTATTTGATCTAACCAGCTGGTAAGGCACATATTGAACGCTCACGAGGGCGTTATGTGGTTCACGCCTTTTAAGTTACAATATATTTGAAAGTACACCTTCAGTGTTTAAACTGTGTTCTGAAATGAAGCTGAGAATGTTGTCTAAATTCTTGGGGACCAATCTTAGAACATTTAACACGGGACCTGGCAAAGCGCGACTCTAAGTACTGAAATTATTCTGCCGTTTTCCACGGGAGGGGAGGTAAACACGCACAGCACACATTTACTCATTCACGCACACTCCTGCGAAAAATTGATATGTCACACTAAATCAAAAGCTGCAACACAAACACAAAACAAAAACAAATTGTTCATGTACTTTGGCAGAGGGGGATAAGTGCGCTTGCCTAGTAAGGGACCAATACAAGTTCAAAAGTTATCTTTCCACAAAATAAACCTAATAAAAATAATAACTACCGTAGTTAAGTGGTTTCTGTCGTGATGTGTGTAAAGATGTGCTAGCTAGGAATATTCCAAGTTTAATTTTCTACTGTTTTGTGTATATTCCGGGGAACTTTAAACATTCCCAGTAACGTTAAATATTTGCGGCGGTCAGATGTTCCGTACCAACCTTGCCGATCCACAGGTACGAGGGGGCCGGCTTCTGCAGCACGTACACGTCATCAGAGTTGAGGCTGCTCGCCACCTCGGGGACTTGCTCCGCGCGCATGTCCTCGCCGGCCTTCGTACCGAAGATCTGATGATGTGTGAACATTCATTTAATGGAAACAGATATAGGTTTACTAGCTTTTGCCCGCGGCTCCGCTCGCGTGTTATTCGGTTTAACGACATGCTTTTTCCGGGATAAAAAGTAGTATATGTGTTAAGTTAGGGTATAAGCTATATCCAGTCTAAATTTCATCCAAATCTGTTCAGCCGTTTCAGCGTGAAAGAGTAACAAACTTTTGCATTTATAATATTCGTGTGATTAGCTACAAACAAGAATGTGATTAGCAATATTGGTACATTATATATCCCTATTAAAAGTCAATTTATGAGCTGTAAACATGATACAAGGATATAAAACTAAATTAAAGAAAAATATAAGATAATAAAGTTTAGCTTACTTGTAATACACTTGCATAAATAAATAAATAAATATGTAATACAATTAATCGAACAAAGTTTATGTATTAATAAACTATAACTAAATACAAATACGTTAACTTTAAGTCTTTAAACTGATTAATATTGTGGCAAAGATCATTATTATAAGAACAGCATTGGTGACTTCTATTTAAGACAAATGTAATTTAATTATAATTAAAATGTAAAGTCTTAAATTTCTAAAAAAAATAAACTTCTATAAATAAATCAAATCTAAATTATTTGCAGATAAAAGAAATTATTGGCGAAAAAAAAGTAAACATGATAAATGGCTATTTAGAAATCCAAAGCCTGGTTATTTATTATAACGGTTCAGAACTCCACACGTCCAGATTTACTTTTCTGATTTTCTATACCGCAATTATATAAATTTAATTTATTGTCTGTCTTTCTGTCCATCTGTCTGCAGAATAATTTAAGAACGGCTGAGTTGGTTGTACAAAGCAGTGAAATTTACAATGATAAAAAAACTGACCGCATTTACAAAACTGTAAAATCAAAGTAGAATAAGTGGCAGTGGGCAGCCCATACTTGTCGCCGACATGTTGGCCGTTGGCAGGGTTGGAAAAAAACAGTTTTTTAAAAAAGATCAAAACATCTTGTTTAAAACAAAATTAAAAAAAAACATGTTTAAAACAAATATTTACTGATTTTTATTTGCTGTTGTTTTAAACATGTTTTATAAACATGTTTTAAACATTTTTGGGTATCGTATTGGTATATTATGTATATGTATAATTGATTAAAAAGCGTTTTTTAAATGTAATCATAATCTAATCATGTATTGAGTGAAAAATAATAAGTGCTTTCCCAATAAAAACGAAACGTAGAAATGCTTAAAAATAGAAGTTAATTGTAACAAGTAACTGACTACAACTGTCTGTAACAATATGAACAAGCACAAATAACAAAAGTAAAAATAAAATCAGAAGAAAAACAATCAGTAAAAACGTAAAAGTAAAACTTGGAAAATTATAAATTTGGGTTTATTCATATTCCACATCTTCATGTCCAGAAAATGAACAGCCTGGATTTAGAACCCTCATCATGGTTACTAATTTGGATTTAATATTAATTAATAGAAAAGGATGCGTTCAAAAAAAAGAGTAATAACGACGACACGTTCGTTATAAGAAAAAAATTATAATTAATATGCTAAAAAACAGTGTTTTATATAAGAAAGTTTTAAACACGTTTAAAACAATGTTTTTTTCTCGGTGTTTTAAACACTGTTTTAAACATTTGTTTTAAACAATGCCAACCCTGGCCGTTGGGAGTAGCGTGCATAGAAATTTTTGCTGGAAAAGCAATGAGAAGGTCAGGTTGTAAAATAAAAAAAAATAAAACAAATTAAAAAAATTGTTTTTAATTTAATTATGTACTCTAGGCATAGAATATTCGTCTATACTCTAGGGTAGGCAGCGCCTACCCTGGCGTCATACAAATACAATACAAATAATTACTATAATACTTATTTCAAAAATTTCATATTTTTTATTCTCAAACTTGACCTTCTCATTGCATTTCCAGCAAAAAGTTCTATCCACACCACTGGTAGAACGGAGACCACGTACAGCAAAGCGTAGCGTAGGCCGAGCTCGAGCCCGCTGGATGATCGTTGCGGGTGTGTGGCTGGATGGGGAGGACCGCCAAGAGTGGCGACATTTGGGAAAGGCTTATGTCCAGCAGTGGACGAACACAAGCTGATGGTTGGATGCAAGATTGTACCTACCCTGAACAGTCTAACTCCATCGTTGTCATAAGAGTCCTTTTCGTTGGTGTTCTTGAATCCTGATGCTTTGCCGCCCAGATAGGTTACAAGACGACCTGCGGACAATAACGGCTACTGTACTTGTCCATGTAAATATGTAAGTCGACGCTGAGATAGTACTTGCTAAATCCCGTGATTTTTGATTTACTTGGTACAAGTATCGCAACGGCTTATGAGCGGTGACCTTGACTGCGCCAGTCAATGTTTCTCTATCGCACTTAGTAATTTTGTGCGCGAGTGAACACATGCGCTAGTCCCCCACCACTTTCGCCGAGCGTTCATAAACCGTAACTAAAATTCAAGACTTATATAAGGGCCTATAATACCTCAATTCGCAGTCCTGCTCTAACGTTTCTGCTTTTTAACTGTCTATCCTACTCTAATCAGATGTCGCGCACGCAAAAACATCAGTTATTTTGAAATCGCGGCTACACTGATGGTTTTTTCATTTTTATGTTACAGTCTGAAGCTGATTTATACTAATATCAGCTATATTATGCAAAGTTTCAGATCTAATTTCAAGTGTTCATTGAATGCTATCGGTTTATTGTACGGTTTGGAGGTAACTTTGTAATTTTTTTCTATCGAGTAAATTTAATGTAATCAAGTTTTCACAACAGCATGGACATAGAACTAGTCCTCAACTTTATCATATATTAATTTCGGAGTGATTGTTGCAGTATTTGTTGGTATAAAACAGGATTATGCGAAGCGAAGTAAGGTATGGGTCTATTGTGCGCCAACTTATCAAGTTCTGTTACATACACCCCCACCCCGCAGCTCTGCTTGCGTGGATCCCGTTTTATCGACCCCGTCGGAATTAAGGCGACAATGACTGCTGGTGACCCCGGGTACGTGCGTCTCGCTCACTCACACGACTCGTCCCGTATTGATCTCTCCGTCGCTCGACGGGGAATCAAGTTGCGAATTCGCCAAAGTATACCCAAGTAATTAATTACAATTATCAGAACAAAATTCTTCCGAAATAATCAAGGAAAATCAACTTAACGAAATTTCAATTTGTTCCTTTACATAGTTAGTTAATGAAACCGGATATTCTTGTTAAATTAAATTGTAATCAGGACACATCTGAGATATTCTAATAATTTATAACGTGTTATTAAAACCAGCCACCAATTTCGACTTCCAAGGTCACCAGCAGATTATAGCCCTTTTAAATTAGGTCTTTACCTGTGAATTTGCCGTTTTGTACGGAGAATTTGAAGAAAACTCAGTTATCAGTACAAACGTTTTTCCATTTATTTTAGGAATGACAAATCCAAATTTTACAAAACAAATTGTGTATGAATTAAGCTAAAAGAAACGAAAATATTTTTTTTTAAGTGTCACGTGTTAGTCGTTATTACGAATCTTATCATTAAAAAGACTTAATTTTAGTAATCCAACTGAAAATAAAAACAAAATTAAATACGGAGATATAAAACCTTGAAATCAACTTTCAAATAAAAAACAAATAATGGAAATAGCTATTGATTTACAGGAATGATGAAATCATGAATCTGTTGGAAAATTTCGGCAACTTAATTGGGGAAAGACCTATTAGAATTCCTTCCGAGCGTCATATCAACGTCATACAAGAAACCTACAGTCCAAACTAAAGTTCATGTTCTTAGATCTAAAAGACTTATTTTATTATACAGATAGATTTAAAATACAAACCTTTGAAGATTTTCAAGAAGTGCTTAGGTTCCTCGCCCTGCGGTACTCTCACAATCACAGCGGCACCGTTCAACTGAAAACAAAATATCGGTTACCGTAACGGTTATAAAACCGGTATAGTAATAACATTAATTAGGTAAATTAACTTACGCTATTGTCAAGCAGCACGGTGTTGATAGCGGCTGAAGTTTGCTCGTCCTGTGTGGAGTCCTTTCCCTGTTAAAATAATAATGAAAATTCTATTAAAAACGACACGTGGGCCACAGGGACGTATCTTTAAATGTGCAAATGGGGCTTAGGCGAGTTCAACAAAAATATACCATCAATCAATTCCCCAAAAAAATGTATATGCTTGCTTTCATTAAAGTATTGTTTAAATCTTACAGCTCATAAAACTTCTATGGTTGTCAACTTATGTACAGTGACAGTGCAGAAGGTGAGAATTTACATTGTGGAAAACAACTCCTATAGCAGTGCAAGCAAGGTCTATTTTTGAAAAATCATGGAAACATAAAGTATACATCGTAACAAAAGAAGAATAAGATAAAAGTTAAACCATAATTTTTTGAAAACAGACCTTGCCTGGACTGATATAAGAGTTGTTTTCCACAATGTCAATGGTCTGCACGCACACAATCGCAACTCTCCAGTCTCACCTTCTGCACTATATTATGAACATTTCAAAGATTTCCGTCTTATGATGAATAGTTTACCTACACTTGGATATGCACCTGATGGACCATTAACACAATAAAATGATATAACTTATATAATATAATATATTATAATTCATATATAATATACAATATAGAACTTTGAATTTTATAGATCCTTATTTCGGAGAGTAAAGCTGTAAGTACTCGATTGACAACCGTGCGCGATAGTCCTTCCGAAGTTCTCATGATGATGAGTCATAATCACATCAAAAGCTCGACATGTGCCCCTTTATACAGTTAAAAAGTGAGTCCAATCCGTTTTTTAAATATTTAATAATATCCTTTTGGATTATAACGAACACCACTAACACAATAGGCACAAAATATACAAGCTCAGTTTCATTATTTATTTTGTCTTAAAAGAGTTCCTAGGTCCACCATCTCCGGTGCTTCACGATCTTTACAGAAAACTCTTGGCATCTTGTGTAGTGTGAGATAGGGTGAAAAGTGAGATCAAATAAAGAGTAATTCCTCTAAGGTTTTAAAGATGGCAGCTAAGACGAATTCGCACAACAATGATATCCCTCACCAGCCAGTAGTAAATGACGTAGCCCCTGCGGCCATCATTGTTGTACTCGTACTGGATGACGTATGAGTCTCCCTGGTAGAACTCTCCGCCTCGCGTCGCGGGCTCCTTGCTGGACCTGGAGTACACCTTCACTAGCTGCATGTCCTCGATTCTGGGTGAAGAGAAAGGCAAACAAAGGTTGTTTATTTGGTCAGGAACTTCCATCAAAAGAGTGTTGATAAACGAGATATATTCCAAAATAAAGGTAAGGACGTTTTCGTTTTTTTTTCCATTGTATTTTGTTGCACCTATTCGGTGATTGAGCATTGGAGGCTGCGCTGGTGAAAGGTCAAGTGACATCACAGCAACATGACATCACTTTGGATGCACTTCAAGAGGTTTTTGATGAAACAAGGCGTAAAAGGCTCTATCTTCAATTATTTGTTTAACTCTAAGGCTGCTTTTGGATTAAGCTTTGTTTATGACAACTTTATATCAATTAATGATTGTATTAAAAATGATTCGAATGCATTATAAATTATAATATAAACTAGAAAAGAGCAATTAGAAACAAAATTCAAATACTTAAACAAATATGTTGAAAAAAACTGCAGAGACGACGAAATTTTTCAAAATAATTTTGCTTGAATATTAAATATAAGCTTTGTTTAAAATTAAAACTGAACAACTTTTTATAAATCAATGATCATACGAACCTGTAAACAGTGTACTCCCCGTCCCCGTTGTCGGGCATGAAGCCGCGGGCGGTGCCAGTCTTGCCGATGATCCTTGCGCGAGCCGCGGACACCTCGTCGTCACTCGCGTAGTATTCCTCGTCTGTCAGTTAAGGTAACGGTATTGTTATAGCGGTTACCGGTATTTTGGGGGTAACCGGTTTTAAAGGTTTTCGGTTAAATAAATTTAACGATTGTAGCTTATTGCTTTCGTAACTCGTAATTGTAATTTATAATTGCAAAATTCTTGTAAGAAATTAAATTTTATAAATAATAATATATAGTTAGGCACACTTCTCTTCTGTACTGTAACAATTTTAAATAAAATCAATATCAATAGAAACTCTAAATTAAAATGAGATTAGAAAAACTCTAACCAGAATTTTCGATGACGAAGCAGGCTTTAAATTTGGCACAAAATAGTACTATAAAAAGCTTTTACCAGATAATTTATGAATAAATTATACACAAATTCTTGTACTTAGATAATTTATGGTTTTATTATTATTACTGCAACTTATTATTGTTTTCTAAACGTTACCATATTAGTAAATATTCCAATCTATGACTGTTAAACGTGTTTTTATCAGATTATTCAACCCGAATGACTAGACTGAAGCATGTGGACAATGCGATAGAGGTGTGTCAGGACCGTAGCTGATAGAAATCTACGGTCTCTGCTTACCCCTCTGAGACACAGGTGTAGGTAAATGTATGTATGTAATCGACTTACCACTAAGAGACCTGACAATCCTGGAGTGGCTCATGCCAACATCTCTCCAGGTGCTGAAGTACTGCTTGAAGGCAGCTGGCTCCGTACCCTGAGGGATTCTTGTCACATGGACCTGAAAGCCATGTTTTACTTGAAATATATCTTTCCATCTTTGTATCTAACTGAATATTTCGAGTTCAAAGCCCGTTGGAGCACATTTACGCCCGGTCTGCATACTTCGGAAAGCACTTTAAGCTGTAGGCATTGATTTGTGCCCGAAGTACGGCAATGGAGCTCTTTCTATCACGCTTATAATAATCGTCGGTGAAAAGTGGGTGTACTTGTGTGTACTGTGGCTTGCATTTCACAGACCAAGCTCGGAAACACCTCTGACACCTCCTCAGGGATTCATGCCGTGATGATGTATTATACAGGTTTGTTAAGATTATGTTCCGAACAACGTATCGTGAAAAATATTGTTAAATCGTATTAAAAAATCAGTTGTTTCATACATTTTTCGAATACGTATGTAACTTTACTATTTATAATAACAGCAGTTTTTTTCGCCATTTGGTTATTTGTTCTATAGTAAAAGTTATGTGTACGGACGAGTTCTATCACCAGTTTCCAGCTCCTACATTAAATTTACAATATATAACTGAAATTGTATCGTAAAGGATTTTATTACTACTAGCTAAATTCTAAGAAAATCTCCTTAAGCATGTATCATTGCACTGCGACCAAAAGGAGCTAATATATAACTTTTTCAGTAAGTTAAGTCAAAGCAAACGCAGCCAGTGCCTAAGTCAATTTCAATATGGGCAGTGATGTGCAAGGCAGTCTTGTTTGTATAAAATAAATAAAGTTCAAAATAGATTTAAGTGAAAATAAAAACGTACCCATGAAGGGTATTTCTTGGCTGTCAGGTACTGTTGTGCCTTGTTCATAGCTTCCGTCTTTTCCTGTAACATGAGATGGCATTCTAGTATTAGCAATATCATTTCCGATAAATTCATGGTATAGTAGAATTAATTTTACTAGTACACACCCTTTCCGTAGATTGCTTGCCAACCCAGACGTAAATACTTCCGCTGACCGTGTCCAAAATATAGCATTCCTGTAAATGAAATAAAACATTTTACATTCATTCCTACTGTTATATTTACAAGTGACGTTTGCTGTGAAAGCACCTTCCATGACTATGGTTTAAACTTATAACATTATTCCATGATTGTGATCACACATCTAGGTCCTAGACAAAACTTATTTTTTGATGATGTGAATACTGTAACGCTATTCTAACCTCAAAAGGGAACAAAAAATCAAAATACAAAGAATAACTGGATAATCACAATCGTTTACTAGACTTTTTTTTCAATATAAGATGACTTTTTCTTATGCAGCCATGTTCATATCGAAGACTCAGTAAATAGTAGATATCAAAGTTCGATGACCGTTTTTGGGAAATCGAAAATTATTGTTTTCCTTTCACCTACAAACACAAGCCCAGCCCGAGTCAACTACTATGGGAGATTAATATCGTACTTTGGAAATTAACAAGAAGTGTTACCCATCCGTCATACTGATCACTTACAAAGGCTACAGGATGAATTTGTCTGCATAAATAATTTTGTCATGTATTACATTTACAAATGTCGTTTACTCATAAAATCATCACGCTATATTCCCTTTAAGGGCACTTTACGTGACTTGTATTGTATGCCGTTACTAAGTAGTTCAAGTTTACAAATGTATTCCTAGATCGCACATCTAAATTCTAAATAAAACATGTAAAAAGGGTTAACACCGGGTGAAAAACCGGTTAATTTGAATCGGTTAATGTAAATATCAGGCGAGTTTTGTATTTTTTTGTTATGTATAATACACATATTAAGTATACTGGATAGTTAATTTACCTGTGGCTTCAGTTGCTCCTGTTTGTAAGGTTTGGTCAATGGCGTCACCTTCAGAGAGCCGGAACTGTCGGAGATCTCGGACAGAATGATGGTCTGTTCTTCACTGCGTTCGAACGTCTGAAAATTGTAAGTTGTATGATAACATTTCTTCCAGGAGGACCGCCAAGAGTGCCGAAATCTTGGAAAGGCCTATGTCCAGTAGTGGATGAAACAGGCTGATGGATGGATATGAAAGAAAGAAAGAAAGAAAAGAGCTGTTATTGAGCAAATTAACACTGTCGGGTGGACGGGGGGGGGGGGGAGGGGCTCTATATTATTATTATTATTATTATTATTTATTATACACAAGCAGCTATAAGCTGATGATGTGTATGTCACAGCACTTTATGTTTTTATTTATTAAAAAATTTGTCCAGTCTATTTTTAAAGCAGGGTTTTATTTTTACATATATAACGGACGCAACCCCCTAATTATAGGGGGTGGGGCTATCGTTCAATATTACTTAGGGTCACGTAGAGGGGGAGACAAATGGCACGTAACTTTTATTTCCACGTGGTGACTAGGTAGTTATAAGGAAAACTAGATCACTTTTATAGTAATAATTTCGAAACCTTGAATTGCTTTAAACTAGTGCTTCTACTGCTCATTAAATGTGTACAAAAACATAAATATATTCTTTATTAAATTTATTGGCCTTTTAAATTTTGCGCTTTTGTCAAATTATAAGCATGAGCGGTGACCTTGACTGCGCTAGTCATTGTTTCTCTATCGCACTTAGTAATTTTGTGCGTGAGTGAACACATGCGCTAGTCCCCCACCACTTCTGCCGAGCGCTCATAACTCGTTGCGAGACTTGTACTTACTTGATCATCTCCACCCGCGGCCTCTTCGGGTACAATGTCCCTGCTGCCGGATCCCAGAGCCGTGAAGAACTTCTGTACGTCACTCTCACTCGAGTATGCGTCTGTAACATAAAAATATATGTTTTGGAAAATGTATTATCACTCATTGCTGTTGCCTACATGACAATAATTTCACCAATACAATTTCTGCATTTTTAGGTAGAGTTTTTTTCGCATGTCAGCTTATGCGAATTTCGATAGTATTATATTATTATATAAAAGAGATGTTCAAAATGACTCCTTATTAGGAACGGGGACGTAGTTTGATGTTTGCTAAAGTTTGCACTAACCGTAAAGAATATAGAATAAATACCGGTTAAAAATAAGTATGTCTGTTTAATATTTTGATAACTGTATACAAAAACTATAAAATAGTAATACATTATTTCTCATAAAGTGTACAAAATATATTACTTCGTTATAAAACATATTTTTATATTTATGACACTTGCAAGAAACATGATCCTACCCGCGTTCATTGCGAGTGTAATTTCATGAATTTATTGGTAAATAAGAAACCGGTTTAATACTGTTACAGTTTGAGCCATATAGAAAGCGGGCTTGAAGCTAGCAAAAAAGCTTCGCAATTGTGCATTCTCGGAGCTTAGACAAGTGCCCGCGGGTACTGCGTAAGTGACAGCTAACTTTACGCGCGCCTTTGTACCGACCCGAGCCACACCGGTGTCGATATCGGTATTTTTACGGTTACCCTTATCTTTTTTGATTGAAAAACACTTGTACTTGTCCACTTATTTATATTATTTCCCTTACCGGTTTCGCTGTTATAGCATTATCATGTTATATTATTATAATGCTATAACAGCGAAACCGGTAAGGGAAATAATATAAATAAGTGGACAAGTACAAGTGTTTTAATAATATAACATGATAATGCTATAACAGCGAAACCGGTAAGGGAAATAATATAAATAAGTGGACAAGTACAAGTGTTTTTCAATCAAAAATTTATCAAAAGTTCCACCAAGTGCCAACAATCACAAGCATCAACTCCGTTACCCTTATCACTTAAACCAAAACTCACCAATAATTTCGACCTTCGCTCTGCCGTTGTGATCTTGGTCCCTAATCTGGTTGGCGACAGAGATCGCCTTTAGCCGCTCCACATTCTTGGCCTTCTCTCCGACGTACACATAGATGTCGTGGTTCACATCCAGGATGAAGCAGTCGCCTTTGTTCATGGACGAGATGAGTGGGTCGATCTGA
Source organism: Ypsolopha scabrella (assembly GCA_910592155.1). Taxonomy (NCBI): domain Eukaryota; kingdom Metazoa; phylum Arthropoda; class Insecta; order Lepidoptera; family Ypsolophidae; genus Ypsolopha; species Ypsolopha scabrella. Next base: position 8,210,290 of record OU342986.1, read on the forward strand.
AGACAAAGGTGACATATTTTATGGTTCCCTTAGAGATATCAAGTTAAGTAGTACCTCCTTATACCTTATACAGAAGTCTACGGCTCCATTGTGCTGATAAAAATTCAGGAAGTTATTGCTAAAGAAATGAATTTCATACAAATGGGCTCACCATGAAAACCTATAGGGTAATTCCAGTTGACTTAGAAACTTGAAATTACGTCTTTTAAAACACATCTAGAAAAAATTGATAATTATAGATTTTTATTTTAGTAACAATATAATTAGACCCTTTGGATACATGGAGTAATAGATCGTTAGTGTCAAGATGGTTTCATCCTGCAAAAGTTTTTATTGTTATATTAGAATATTATCCTGTATTAAGCTGTAAAACTAAAAAAAAATTGAAATGACAATGTTGGTAACAAACCTGTCGCACGCGCACGTTCCTCTTGCCCTTGATCTGGAACAGCCTCTTCTCGGCTCCAGCGTTGGTGGTCACGTGACTGAACCCTGACGCGTGCCCGCCGTCCAGGTATCTGATGGCTGGATCAGAGATTGTCACTATTACACTCTTTGTTAAATGACTTTCGTGTTATTGGGTATGCCGGAAAAAGAGAGAGAGGGAACGTCAGAACTTTCATTTCCGGTGAAATTTTGATGAACACTCACTTGACGTTTTCATGACGTTTCAAGACGTGGATGATGTGGCTTCCGAGAAAAGTCATTATTCGTCATCTCAAGTAGTTAACTTTGAGAAATAATAACTTTGTTAAATACAATTTGATTGATTGATTGACACTATGCTGATCTAAAATTTATATTTTAGACTCTAGATGCTAGAGCACCCAAAAGCACTTAAGATCCCGGTCCGCGACGACGAAAACTTTGATGAAAAACAATATGTTGAATATTTTTCAGGCCTTTATCACGATTTTTAGAAAAACTGGTAACATACACCACTTTATATTGGCCGTCTAAATAAAGGCCTAGAATTTATTTGGTTGTATTGTTTTTCTTTTGCGAGTTATTTCATTACTTACGAGCCCGCTCCAAATCGTTATTCATAATATCTAATATCAAAATAACGCGCAAAGGAGAAACGATTGAATCAAATAAATTTTAGATGGGAAATATGGACTGGTGTATGTTGCTGATTTTTACAAAAACCTCACGGCAATGAAAAGAAAAATAATTAAAATAATGCTTCGCATCAAACAGACGAAAAATGCGAAGCGGGTTCTTAAGTAGTTCGATGCATTCAGAGAGCGGCACTTAACATAAATTTATAAAAATAGTATTCTACAGGATCGAAATACGAAAAAGATGGCCTGAAAGTGTACCTGAACGTTGAACATACGTCGAATTTATGCGTTAGTTTGAACATAATATGGGAACTCTATCCGTATTTTTACGTAAACAATGGTTTCAATAAGTAGATAAGCGCAGTAATTATTCAATATAAACGATCCAACAATTAACCAGTTATATAATAGCCATCCTACAATTAGTCATCCAATCCAACATCATTTTCCTAAGAATGTATCAAGGTTAGTCGAGCTATTCCTACCTACATATCCATTTCTCGTTTCAGTTAACAGGAAGAATTCAACCGCAATGTTTATAAATATTTCCGACGTTAGTAATGCATTTCCTATTTGATAGTAATCGACTATATTACTCATTTACCTACAGAAGTTACTCAGTAAAAAACCGAGAATAGTAAGTACATATTTCGATATTCCGATACTCAGGAAAAACATGTTAGGCGTGTTAGGAGACCTGTAATTTTCTTGTAAACATGTTTCATAAAAAATATAACATCATCAAACAATAAAGGTCTTTTAGGCGAATTAGGACCAACTATTCTTGTGTTATACAGACAGACATAGAAAAGCTTTAAAAAAGTTCTATTCCCAAACTGAATCCTTAAAATATGTACGACTTTATTAAGTTATTCTACTGAAGCAAAAACTAAAATTTGTAGATTTTTTGTCCCATTGTCTGTTCCGTTTTAACTCGAGAACCAATCAACGAATTCGGATGCGGTTTTCTTTATTACCATCGTAGTGACCCTGGTCAACATAGGCTATAAGGGGGTTGATAAAATAACGCCCAAACAACTTACTAGACTGGAAGTATCCCGTAAATTGTGAGCTCTCATGTCCCTCGGTTTCCCTGAAAATGAGGATGATATGGTTAGACAATACATAAAATAAATAGTGACTGGGAAGCTGGATATACTGCTGATACCGAGAAATCAGATGTCTTATTCCTACAAATACTGCCATCGCAAAAATCTACTGGATTGCAATGCCTAATTAAGACAACTTAATGATAACCAAACAATAAATACAAAATCTGAAAAGATAAGGCAGTATAGCAGGAATTTAAAAAAATATCGGAATCCACATAAGATCTTATCTTCCAATGAATGGCATTGTCATCTATTGTTAAGTTCGACCACTAATTAGCAGTGCACAACGAAACGCATAAACAACAAAATATTTTATGTTAATAGCAACTTTAACGCCTGAACAAAAAGCCTCAAATTTGAACGGCAACGCATTCCAGATAGTACTTTTTGAAATTGAAAGCGGCAGCAAGGTACAGGTGTTATACAGGGTGAAACGATTTTAGATTTTTAAGTATTTTATATTTAAATATAAAAAAATATTTTATATATATAAAAAAAATCCTACTATAACATAAAAATACCGGTATCGATACGGGTAATTAACAGTATTTTTTCTCCTTTTTGGGTTTCTGGGGCTTCTCTGTGAAATAATATATGTACTGATTTCGTTAATTTCATACTCTATATTAATGAAAAAGTCGTGTCTGTGCATTGACTATTTTTTAATCTAATGGGATATTATTGTACTCAAGCAAAAACTAAAATTTGTAGATTTTTTGTCTCATTGTCTGATCCGTTTTGACTCGAGAACCACTCAACGAATTCGGATGCGGTTTTCTTTATTACGATCGTAGTGACTCTGGTCAACATATAGGCTATAAGGGTGTTGATAAAATAACGCCCAAGCTGAAAACGGAGTAGAGATTGAATAAACGAAAAGCTAATAATTTATATAAATATTTTTGTGTTTTTTATCCATCATGCAGTTTCTAAAACGTCCAAGAGTAGACATGAAACAAAGTGTGGAAGTAGGTATAACCTGTGCTGTACGGGTGCTCCCCCGAACTTGTCATCGAGGCCGACAGTCAGGATGGCGGCGGCTCCAGCCTCGTCCTGGCTGGTCTGACTGCCGAGCCAGTAGTGAATGTCCCAGGACAGGTTGTTGCGTTTGTCTGACGTCGTCTGGTGAGGCAAAATAACTTCATTGATTAACATTTAATGCAATTGTCACGCTGTCTAGCCTAGATCTAGATTCATCATAATGGTTCTATCTAGTTTGGTAATTTTTAAACATTTTGATAATTGTAATAATTTGAACAACTGGGTGTAAAAAATTGTTTTATTGTTTTGTTTTGAAGGTGGGCAGTGAGCTTGACTTGAGTTTTTAAAGGTTTTTTTTATCTTAGCGAGAAAGGTGTTAGGTTAGCTAATTATGTATTAACTTAAGACAGAAGGTCCCTTAAGTAGGGACTGAATAAATTAACCGACTTGGATTTACATGGAACTCACAACTTTTAACGGTAGAAGAACTAAGTTGCGAGACTTGGTTCTTTTTACAAGTTTTATATTCGATGGCATCTCATTTCCCTTTCCGGTACCTTCTACTTACAACTATCTTTATATGAAAACTTATAATAAAAAACCAATTAACGGAACTTGATATAGAAAATGAGGATCTACGAGCTGAATGAGACCAAAATGAGATAATTCTGACCTCAATGGACCAAGACCGAGGCACATTTGACATAAACCTTGAACGGATCAAGTTCCTCGAAGAGCAACTGGCTGATGCACATTGCCAACTCAGAAAAATAAGTGAAGAAAGCAATGTCAAGAAACCGAGAAAACATTGACCATGTTTGAAGAAATGATGACGAATAAAGATTCAGACCCTGTTGAGACCATTGACCTTACAACTGAGAATAAATGCTCAGCTAGAAAAAGTATAAATGGCTCAAATAAAATTAAAAAGTATGTTAAAATAAATAAGTACATACAAAAAAGTCAATGATTAGTTCATAAAAACCGCCAAAGTTTTAACAAATTGCCTTTAAGAAAACAAAAAATAACATTACAAAACGAGTTAGAAGAACAAGAAAAAGAGTTAATGCAACAGAAATTTAAATATGAAAAGCAAATGTCCCAATTAAACGCCAAGATTAAAAATATTGAATGCTCACTGAAGGAAATGACTGAAAAGTACAATATAGCCAATAACACTATTATTGAGCACAGCGCTGCCATGGATCAGCTGATAGCCATGAGTACCTAATGACAATTTGGAGAGATTTACATCCCTGTCCAACAAAGAAGCCAGCTGCATTCACACTGGCTGCCTGATGTGCAGGCCACCGGCAACTCCTGCTTGCCCGGACACTTAGCCTGTACAGGCCTCTCGGGATCTTCGGACCTCTATAAGCTCCTCACCATCTTAGAGCCCCAGACCACCACTGGGCTCTACACCTCAACCCAAGAGTAAGGCTGCCCGTCGACGGCAACGTCACCGCTCTGCTCGCCTTCGTCGAGAATCAAAACAAGAAGCTGAACCCTCATCCACTCCTGCAGCAGAGCCCTTGTCAGCACCTTCATCTACGTCTGACGCGCCAAAAATGCCGAACTCTTCTCCTCGGCCCCCTACGCAACTTTCAGTCTATGCGCATGAGTCCTCGGAGTCCAAGGAACACCGCACCGTTGTTTTTTCTGATAAAATTGGCAAAAACTTGGGACTTTTGTTAGGGAACAATATGATGCAAAATGTCATTAATATTTGCATGCCAGGTGCATCATTCATTCAAATTTTGGAACATATAATGAAAATGAAATTCAACAGCAATGTAAATACTACAATTATTCTATTAATAGAAGATAGTATTGATGTAACACAAAGTAACCTATTAAAATACTTTGAATTTATGTTAAAACTTAGTGTTCATAAAATCATACTCTGTGAATTCCCTTACTCAGAATCACTAACGGGGTCACAAAAAAATAATTTATATAATTTAAATATTTGCATGCACAAATTTTCAGTTAGTCACAGTGACAAAATATAATATTTTGACACGAATTCGTACATTCGAGATTTTGTTTTGACAAATGGTACTCTATACCTTCCAAATTTTTATAAAAAACAATTGGCTACTAAGTTAGCTAGCATTTTACCACGTAATGAATCTGTTACAATGTGTGTAACAGGATTTTTTTCAGTACCAGTCATAATTGATGGTATTTGTAATAATAATTCTTTTCATAGTTTTGTCCCTATTGACAAAGTTAGTACAAGTACTAACAAAATTGTACCAAATCCTTTTTAGATTTAATGACAACGGGAAAGCCTTCTGTATATAAACTAGTACATCAAAACATACAAGGCGGCTTCCTCGGCAAAATACTTTCAATAGAGTTGTTCCTAGAGGAATCAAAAACAGATATTTTGTGTTTAACTGAGCACCATTTACCGGAACATAATATGCAATTTAATGTTAATAATTTTAGTGTCCTTAGCTGCTATAACAGATTAACTATAGAAAAAGGTGGTTCTATGATTCTAGTCAAGAATAATATAAAGTCAAAAGAAAGAAAAGACATTGTAAAACTTTCTGTTGAACACCAAGTAGAATTGGCTTGTATAGAAATGAGTATATATAATTCTTTGTGTCTACCGACCCTCGGGACAAGATTACAATATTTTTGAAAAAACAATGGAAGAAGTGCTAAAGTTATTATTTGATACGAAGAAAAAAAATATCGTCTGTGGAGATTTTAACGTAGATATACTAGAAAAGTCGGTTATGACCACGAAATTAATTCAGTTATTCAAATCATTTAATTTGTCTAATGTGTTCTTAGAACCAACTAGAATTACCCAAAATACAGCAACTTGTCTTGATAATATATTCTGTGATTGTGACTACTCAGACAATAAAGTTATTAACCGCTTGCAGTCTGATCACAGTGGCCAAACTGTAACTTTCATACAAAGTGTGAAACAATTGCCCAAAAAAGCATTTTACAGGCCTGTTACAACTCACAGACTAGAATGTTTTCAAGCAAACTTAGAACTTAAATTACCACATTTTAATCTTCTCCAAGATGATCCAAATGCTCTCTTTGCAGACCTGTTTAACATAGTTTCCAAAGAATTTGAAAATACGTTTACATTGCGAAAAGTTTCTAACAGTAATAAAATCACTTTTAGTAACTGGGCAACGCCAGGTACTTACAAAAGCAGAAATCATTTATACGAATTGTACGACAAAAAATCCTACAATAATAATACTGAATTTATTGAACATTTGAAAATATACTCGCGTACTTTCAAATTAGTGTGTTTAAAAGCAAAAAGTATATTTCTGAATAAAAAACTTAAAATGGCCGATAACAAAGTAAAAGCAGTATGGAATATCATAAATACTGAAACTGGGAAGAGTAACAAACGGAATAATGAACTAAAATTGAATATTAACAATGAAGTTTTTACAGGAGATAAAGAAGTTGCGAAGGCCTTTGAACAATTCTTTACTGATATTCCTTCCTTGACAACTAAAGGCTTAAATTCAAGTCCAAGACTTGCACATGATCTTTTGAGTGATCACGTGCCTCAGTGCCATTCTGTATTTGCTTTTAAGCATATTAATTCACAAACTGTCATTAAAGCATTTAAATCTCTTAACTTAAAAAAAACCGAGGACTTATGGGGCCTATCTGTTAAAGTTGTAAGCTGTATTATTGATTTCATAGCTCCATATTTAGCTTTAATCTTTAATAAATGTGTAGATGATGGTGTCTTTCCTGATTTAATGAAGTTGAGTAAATTGATCCTTCTTTTTAAATCAGGCGACAATGAAGACCCTTCCAACTATAGACCGGTCTCAGTTTTACCAGTATTTATTAAGATTTTCTAAAAAATTGTTTTTAATCAATTATCATCTCATTTTAACTTAAATAAGTTGTTTCACAGTGAACAATATGGATTCACTAAAGGGAGGTCAACCACTGATGCAGGAGTTGCTTAAGTCAAGCACATATTTGACGCTTGGGAAGCAAAGCAGGATGCGTTCGGTGTATTTTGTGACCTCTCAAAAGCTTTTGATTGCGTTAATCATGAAACACTTTTATGTAAATTAGATCACTATGGAGTTAAGGGTAAATCTTTGGCGTTATTTAAGTCATACCTTAGTGACCGGATTCAAAAGGTAGACATTAATGGAGTAAAGTCATCTGGAGCATTAGTCAAAATGGGTGTTCCGCAAGGCTCCATATTGGGGCCCCTATTGTTTTTAATATACATAAATGACCTTCCTTACTTAGTTAGAGACTTATCTGAGATAGTTCTATTCGCAGATGACACGTCACTTATTTTCAAAGTGAATCGACATAACGATATTCTTGATGAGGCGAATTCAACTCTCTCTCTGATTCTTGATTGGTTCACTGCAAATAATTTAGTTCTAAATGCAAGAAAGACGAAATGTATAAAGTTTACTTTACCAAATGTAATTCAAGTAGATGTCAGTTTATTTTTGCAGGGGTCCAAGCTGGAGTTAGTTAACGAAACTAAGTTTTTAGGTATTACTATAGACTCTCGTCTTCAGTGGGGTCCCCACATAGAAGCTCTCTGTGGTAGACTTAGTTCAGCCGCATACGCTGTTAGACGCATAAGGCAGATTACTGATGAAGATACTGCTAGATTAGTATATTTCAGTTATTTTCACAGCATTATGTCATATGGCATAATGTTGTGGGGTAGAGCCGCGGATATAGAAGCAGTCTTTGTCTTGCAAAAGAGAGCAATTCGGTCTATTTATAATATGAAGTACCGAGATTCATTACTAGAAAAGTTTAAAGAAATTAATATATTTACGGTCCCATGTGAATTTATTTATCAAGTTATTAGATATGTCAGAAAAAATATTGATAATTTCCCGAGGCTTGGTGTGCACCACTCTGTTGAAACCAGAAACAAACATAAACTAGCTTTTCCAAAATTAAGACTTGCCAAAGTAGGTACCTCTTTTGTAGCACATGGTATAAGATTTTACAATAAGCTTCCAGAGGAGGTCCTAAGTTTGCCTGAAAATAAGTTTAAACTATATATTAAGCAGGGACTACTTAAGAAAGCTTATTATAAAATCAATGATTATTTGGATGATAATGAAGCATGGTGTAATAAATAATAATAATCTTATTCAATATTGTAATTAATAAATAATTAGCATATTTAAATACTGTACGATTCCTCTAAAGGCTTAAAATTAATTAATATGTAAACTTACTTTGTTAAAGGTAATAGACAAAATGAGACGGGTTGACTAAGATATATTTTTTTCTCGTGACTAATTCCTGCAGTCTTATATTTTTTTATGCCTTTACTTGAGTAGATATGTATATGATATTGTATCATATGTTTTATTTTGAAAAAAAGGAATGTTTGCTAAGTTTCTTGCCCTTCTTCTTAGCAATACTAATCGAATGGTGCGGATGGTTAGGCATTATGTATATATAATATTTTTATTCCTATATTTCTATATTTTATGCAAGTGTATAACTTTATTACATTTTAGTAGCCCACCCTTAGTATTTTTTGTATGTATTTCCCGTTTTTATTTATGAACTTATTTCTTCACTGCATTATGCATATATAATATTTTTATATTTTTATTCCTAGATTCCTCTATTTTATTTATTTATTTATTTATTTAAAAACTTACGACTATCATTTATTTATGCAGGTGTATATTTTATTTCCCGTATTATTATATATATTTTTTTAATTCTAAAGATATATTATATTGTTAAAATTAACTTTGACTTGTAGAAAGTATACTTAATGTATCTATTTTGCAAAAATAAATATTTTGATTTTGATATGTTTTTACAAAGTTATTTATGGAGTTGGTGTATCTAGAGCACTGGACCGAAATTGCAAAATATTTTAGTTTTTCCTTAATTTAATTTAATCACTAATTGTATTCCAAATTTGAAGCTTCTATGTCTGCCTTAGAGTTTTGATGATCGGTCAGTCAGTCAGTGAGTGACTGACAAAATTGAGAAACTTTGACTAGTTATAATTCTTAAACTACCAGTTCAAATTGAATGAAATTGGAAATATACCGTGTTTATACAATGCCTGTTTGGATACTGAAAATTCAGGCTTCTAGTTTTATCCACGACGAAGTTATAGGGCGGTCGAAAATGGTCTGAACTGCTTCGAGAACTGCCGTGCCCCCAGATGAGTCTCCTTTGTAGTAAGTAAGTTACCTTTAGAATAATGTATGAGTCTCCTCTGACGTTACCTTTAGAATGATTTAGGAGTCTCCTCTCTAGTAAGTAAGTAACCTTTAGAAAGATGTATGAGTCTCCTCTGTAGTATGTTACCTTTAGAATGGTTTAGGAGTCTCCTCTTTAGTAAGTAAGTTACCTTTAGAATGATGTATGAGTCTCCTCTGTAGAATTTGCCAAAATCTTTAGTTGGCACCGGAACTGGCTCGAAATCCTGAAATAAGCACATTAATTCATTTACATGTTTCCTTAGAAGCGTCATCATTATACTACACAAGTATGTGGGAAAATAATGTTAAATGTAGTTAAAAATTCAATAAATACTTAGGGGCCATCCACAAATTAAGTCACGCGAATTTATCAAATTTTGAGAGCCCCCCTCGTCTTTGGCACAGTTCGTCACAAATTTTGCAATTTTAAATTTAGAAAAACATTAATTCCAAAGTTATAAGCACAACAAACTTTAAACTCATAATAATATTAGTAGTTTTATTTTATTTTAAAGATAAAAGTAGTTTGGGAGTTTTAATACTTTACATTTATTTATACATGTGACGTCACGAAGCATATATAATTCGACCCCCTCCCTCCCGTAGTCACACTATATCACAATTTGTAGGCCCCTATTTCCCCTTAAGAGTATGGATAGGCTAGGAAAAAATGTTATTACCCGTCCAACACTAAAAGGCACATGTCAAATACTTTATTAGCTTTTGATAGAGGCGATTATTGGTTAGCTAATTGACCTATTTGTCTAGGATGCGAAATACTAATAATTACGCGAAAAACAGCAGATCGGGGGGTTTTTAGCTAATACTGAAATATTTTGCAGGGAAAAAAATATTGGAGTTTAGAAGAAAAGCTTTACCTATTTTTTGAAAAAAAAAAAGAATTTGATCTCTTAGCCGCGTTCTTGAAAAGAATGTTTGAAACCCAAAAAACAGGGTGGAAAACTTTTTTTTTTTGACAAACGTTTATTCTTCTTAGTACATTGTTTATTAGTAGATCACCTAGATAAAAGATCAATAAATCAAATATATGTTTTTAAATTTTAAGATAGTCCTACTTTCTTCAAAAGAACACTCGAAAATCTGGCTTTGTTCATGTTCTAGGCTCAGGACAGCCTTAAGTGAAGTAATTTATGGCTAGCTCCTTATCTGTTTTAAACACTAGCTTTTGCCCGTGGCTCCGCCCGCGTATTATTCGGTTTAACGACATGCTTTTTTCCGGGATAAAAAGTATGTTAAGTTAAGGTATAAGCTATATCCATCCTAAATTACATCTAAATCCGTCGACTTTCGCGTTTATAATATTAGTGTGATGTGATTACCTAGTATGTCTTGAATTATTCAATTAGGTATATTTGTCTTACCACTTAGGAAAGAAATAATAAAATTTTAAATTTCAATAAATCAAAATTGTAAAAAAAGTATTTATGATTCACAATCATTAACCTCTCATAAAACAACAAGACACAGTCTCTAAGAAAAGTTCGTCAGAAAGTGTCCGAACGTGCATAGTAGCAAAAATGCTTCAACCAAATTAAGACGTTATGTCGTTAACATAAGATGCAATGTCAGTTGTACGAAATCGTCATTCGATTTTGTTACCCCATAGCGGTGACAAAATGCATCGCGGACACTTTTTGAGCGAGATTGTGAGTCTAGTTGCTTATGAGAGGTCAATGATTGTGAATCATAAATACTTTTTTTACAATTTTGATTTATTGAAATTTAGAGTTGTATTATTTCTTTCCTAAGAGGAAAGACAAATATTCTGTAAAAAAATCAAGGCATGCCACCGTTTTAGTACAAAATTTGAAAACCCATTGTGACCCACTGTCGTGCAGCAAAAATTTCGAGTTGAAAAACCTAAAATAATACAAGCTCATTTAACTTTTCTCCATCTGCGTTAAAGCCTTTGCAATGAAAAGTTTTAGGTTACGGCAGCTCTAAATCTAATATTTGCTACACGAGAATAGATGTCATTGTCATTTTTCGTTACAGACTAAAGTTCGAGACCTCAGGCATTTACAAAGTGACTGTCTGGCTGAAATGTAAAATTCTGATATGGGTACATGTGTATGTAAACCTGTCCAGCTTGTTATCCTTAAAACAAAATCAATATTCAAAACTTTGGTATAATGGTGCCTTTTAAAATACCAGTACCAGATGATAGAGGTCTTATAATTAGGTCTATAACGAAAAACAACAAAGAAAAGGATTATCAAATGTTGTATTAAATCGGTAGCGAGTGCCATAATATGCGCCTTAAAAAAATAAAAGCTAGTTTTAATATACAGAATGTAAATGCAAAGTCAAGAATCCCTTTAGGGTGTGAAAGTATACACGATTCTGACGCCATTACGAGAAAAAAAAAATACCTTGAATTTTCACCAAAAATTCCATCATTTTTCTAAGCTATGGCTACGCAGCTCACCGGCCTCTCCACACACCTAATTGCATCCCACAACCCACACCCCTCATCCGAGTGGCCAGCGACCAGTGCGGGTGTCCACGCGATTAGTGTATTTTGAGTAAAGAAAATCGTCTTATTATGAGGTACTGGTACTTTATTTAGAGATCCCAGTATTTAAAATAATATCTTCACCGATCATACTAACACACCCTTAAAGGATTCTTGCCTTTGCTTTTACACCCGGTATATATTTGTATAATCGTGAGCAGGTTGAGATTCCTTTACATATTTGTTTAAAGTAATTAAGTCAATATTTATTTCAAGATACAGATTTCTTCATTCCTTTCCATAAGTAGAATCAACCAAGGTTATAATAAAATCTCTGTATGTTGATAAATAAGATACGAAGTTATGGAACACGTTTACTTTGTTTTTTTCTCTCCCAGATGAGGCGACGATAAGAACAAATTACCTAGTACAACGATTATTATTAGGAAATAAAAATAAAACTACTTAACTGATTGCTGACTGTCAAATAAAGTAGTAAAAAATGGATAATAATAAAGCCTCCGAAAAACAAATTAAATCCCAGCGAACTGCTGCACACTGTAATACTATCTAAGCAGCGGTAATATTAGTTACCGAAAAATATACTAATTTACAAGTCTACCGACAAAATGAATAAAAAATAGCAAAATAAGATTCCTTACGACCACCTCGTTTAAATATATAACCTCCGCATAAATTACTGAACTTCCGAAAGAAATACTAAGTTAACGAAAAAAAAAATGTTCTGCTGAGTCAAAAAATAGGTGCGACGACGAGCGTAGCGAAGAGGAGCGAATTAGGGTGACATGTAAATACACATTGGAAGCCGAGCGAAACGGAGCGAGCGAGGCCATCCCTTAAATTTTAACAGAATTCATGATATGGTCAGGCAACTTTGAATTTTTATTCGGAGATCTGCGACGAAAAAAGCTAACAATAGTTTTTGCTGAAATGTATTTGCAGCTGGTGAGAAAGTATTATGTCAGCTTTCTGATGTTTTAAGTTTTCAGTACCTGTTCCTGCTCCAGTTTCTACAATACTTATTGAAATTAATCAAGTTAATGAAGGGGGGAGTAATCAAAATCTTATATTATTTCTTCGGTTAGCGTCAATTTTTACTCCTAGGGAAGGAATTGTTCAAGAATGATTAACATCTGTAGCGGTAACATTAATTCGAATTTTCGGTAGTTTTCGGTAGTTGGTAGTTTATTTATTAGCACAGAAGTTTTCGGTAACTTAGTATTTAAAGCAGTAACATTCATAAAATGAACATCCTCATTTTTAATTTAGTTTTCGGAGCTTTTATTACTAGCCGTAAAAAATGGCATGCGTCGTCGCACCTATTTTTCAACTCCGAAGAACATTTTCTTTCGTTAACTTAGTATTTCTTTCGGAAGTTCAGTAATTTATGCGGAGGTTATATATTTAAACCAGGTGGTCGTGAGGAATCTTAGTTTGCTATTTTTTATTCATTTTGTCGGCAGATGTTACACTTGTAAATTAGTATATTTTTCGGTAGCTAATTTTACCGCTGCTGAGATAGTATTACACAAATACAAATACAAATACAAATAGTTTATTGGACTAAACAGAAATAGCATACATACAATAATCCAAAACAGTATTCTTAAGTAAAATATAACAATAATTGTATTACAAAAAATATATTAGACCCTGGCATCTGCGCTGGCTACATAGCCGTCCTGCAGCATGACAGTAGCAAAAAATAATAATTATTAGGGATGTATACAAAAAAAAAAAATTGTTATTATTATTTTAAGCGCACGCATATGCTGTAAATCTGTGAGGGTGTGTGTTACGGGTAACAAGGTATGTATGTGAAGGGGTTTTAGAAAGTTGAGTGTACGAGGTGTGTGAATGTGTGACTGTAGATGAGTGTTTATGGTATTGGTTAAATTTGAGAATACCAAATCGTATCCATTTATTTATTTAGTTATCACCAGCAGCTCCTCCGTATCATCATAATCAAGGTTCGCTAACCACAATTTGAACTTATGGGTATATTGTTTTGGTTCCACGACGTCTGAAGCTCTAATAAATTTCTTAAAAATGTAAGGCCCTAAGAAGCTCTGAAAACCCTGGGCAAAACAGGTTTTGCAAAAAGGTGTATCTAAAGTACATTTTCTTCGGTTGTTTATTAATGAGCGATTCTTATGCAAGTTTGTTAATTTCCTTATAATAGAGAGTATGAATAGCTGTCGAACTGATAAAACATTGCACTCAGTCAAAAGTTTACGTGTTGAGTACCTATACGGTTTTTTAAATAGAACTTTAAGTAAGGCTCTCTGTGCTCTTTCAACTTCTATTAATGTAGTTTTAGAAGTGCCACCCCACGCAGTGATACAGTAGTTAATCAGTGACTCCGCGAGGGCGAGGTATATGTTGCGTTTGAGCGCTAAGTCAGTAATCGTACTGAGTCTCTTAAATATATGTAGTAGCCTACGAAGGCGATTAGAAAGATCATGACAATGTTTAGACCAGTTAAGTTTATCATCTAGCTGGATTCCCAGATACTTAATTTTCTCTACTTTATCTATCTTCGGACAGTCGCAGTTGACATGATTTTCTCCGTTGTGGAGATATAGAAAAAGAGTGGACTCCGCCCTTGTTCTTTCTGTGATGTGGAGACACATATATTTTGTTTTTTCTATGTTAAGGGTTAGAAGGTTATTATCCAACCACGACTTGACTAAAGAAATGCCGCGACTCGCTTCCCTAAATGTATTTTCCCAAGTATTACCACTGTATAAAAGAACGGTGTCGTCGGCATAGGAGATGACAAGACCATTAAGAATATTCATGCTACACAATCCATCAATATATATCAAAAAGAGCAGTGGTCCTAAGACGCTTCCCTGTGGATGAAGAACACTGTGCAGAAGTTCGCTGGGATTTAATTTGTTTTTCGGAGGCTCTATTATTATCCGCTATAAAAAATTCGTGTCTGTAGATTTTTTTTATGAAATGGGTTATTTATTAGTACTGAGGCCAAAACCACAATTTTCAGAATTTTTGTTCATCTGTCTGTCTATCTGTATGTATGTACCGTTTTAATTCGAGAACCTCTCAACGGATTTTGATGCGGTTTTCTTTATTATCATCGTAGTCACCCTAGTCAACACATAAGCTATAAGGAGTGTTAATAAAATAACGCCCAAGCCAGAAACGGGGCAAAGGTTGAATAAAAATAACTCGGGAACCACTCAACGGATTTGGAGGCGTTTTTTTTTTAATTATCATTGTAGTTACTTGTTTTGCCGGTACAAATTGGGGCTGCTCATTGTTAATTCATTTTAGTTATTTGGAGTTTGTTGTTACGAAAACATTCATCCTTGGAGAAGAAACTAAAGAAATTAGTAAAAGCATGATACATACGTATCCGTATGTTTTGATTGTGTAACAGCTTTAAAACTACTTCTTCGCTACAAAAGCAAGAGTAACAACCCTACAACACTAGACTGTTTTTAACTAGGCCTGTACTAAACCTACTCGATGAATGACGGTGATGTGATGACGCGTTTGCATCGATAAAATCAATTTGTTTTCCTTATTCTATTCTGGTTGTGTTGATTGAAAGTTGGATTTACTAGAATGCATTACTACTCGTTCATATATCTACATTTTGTGTTATGTTATGAAGTTGTATGTTAAATATTATGATTATGAATGAACAAGTTTGTTTTTATTCACCGGTTGTTTGACAGATTTTCAGAAAACTGTGAGTTCAAACTTAAAGGCGACGCTAATTACGATTAATTAGCTTTTGCCCGTTGTTTCGCTCGCGTTAAAGTGTCTTTCAATAAAAAATGTTTTAGGCATGGCAGTTGTTTTATCAACAACCCTTAATAGCCGGTTAACGCGGGAATACTACGATGATATTATAGAAAACCGCATCCAAAACCAACTTCTGTAGATTCTTGCGGAATTCCTTGGCAAGACGCCTCGCCTCACCTGCTGTCACTCTCCAAGTTTCTGAGCAAGCGCGTTTCATCCTATGTCTTATCGAGTGTATAACCCGTGCGGTTAAAGAAACAATCTGTAAATGGCGACTGGTACTTAGAGTAGCGTCAGCAAAAGAAGTCAAGCGGCAGCTAAACAATAGTTCATTTATTAATTTTGAATATATTTTAGGAAGTGCTGCTAGCAACTGTTTATTTTATTAAATAAACTTTTAAATAGTTAACATTATCCCGAGAACATTTATTTATTTTACTTTATTCTGTACTTGTTTTTCTGTATGCAATAAAGAATTTAAAACATATCTCAGCGTTTTGCCTACAGGCAAAGACAGTATGAATGCTAATCCAAACTATTTTTTTTTGTACGTAGGCCGAGACAGCGTGAATGCTAATCCAAACTATTTTTTTTTTTTACTTAGTACCATGCTGTGCGAGTATAGACAGAGCGACGATGTGAGCGAGATAGCATGAGACCGTCCGCCATTTATGGATGGTTTCTTTATCCGCACGGGTTATAAGTACTAAGTAGTAGTCATAGTTGAGTCTCACCTCGATTCTCCACACCTCGACACCGGGGGTGCGGCCCGCGTTGGCGAACGCGGGGTGCTCCATCGCTTTACGTTTATTGTCCTGAAACAAAATCATGTTATTTATTCAAAATGACAAATAAAAGTAATATGTACAATATAATGGACAGAAAATCACTTGTACTATTCCACAAAATCATTAACTTCCTGACCGGTTTCGCCATGGGCGTCGGAAGACGAAAGACTAGGGTGGGGCAACCTTTCAAATATCAACGGGATTTATGGTTGAAAAATAAAAAACGTACTTTTGTGCAAACAAAAACTGCCGATCGGTCTTGTCTCTCATATGTCCGCTGTATGTGTACTTTAGTCTTGCTACGAAAACCTATTTTTTACTGTTCCATTAAGTTTCCAGGGGGGGGGGGGCAGCTGCCCCCCCTTGCCACCTCTTCCGACGCCCATGGGTTTCGCCTTTATGGCATTTTCAGAGGAATTCATTAAAAATATTTAAGGTGACTTAAATTTATGCAGCCAAATTCTTACTGAAGACTCGGTAAGTGCTCAGTAACAAGGTTCGATGACCCTTCTCGTAAAATTCGTAAATTTTTCTTTTCATGTTCCTCACAAACGGAAGCCCAGCCCCGAGTCAATTACCGCGGGACGTAAAGGTTTCATTTTTTGAAATTAACAAAACGTGTTATTGATCCGTGTGGCTGATCACTTACCAAGCCTCCAGTATGAACCGGCCAAGTGCGTAGTAGCCACGCGCAGAGTAGGTAGAGTCCGTAGTTGCCGAGTATATTTTATAAGTTGTTCTACTAATACAGATCGCGCCAAACTTCTAGTCCGCTCGGAAGTTACTCTCCCGAAGAACGGCCCATACATTTGTCGTGTTTAGAGGGGACTAAAAGTTTGGCGCGACCTGTATTCGTAAATCATATATACTACTTCAGTGAATTTCTTCACATATTCATAAACAACCGTTTAGCCGGCAGGGGGATACTTGACTCTAACAAAAAAGTAAAAGTCTACAAGCGCGCTAACCGACTGCGTTTCTGGTTTGTAATGCACTCTAATAATATTTAGAGTATTCCAAAGCGATGGATTTCGCTATAAAAACATAATCTCCTTTTTCTGCATTGCTATTATTTATTTAAGTAATTTTTTGAACTCAGTCCGAAGTAAGGCGTTTTAAACCATAACACAAATTAATTTAGCTTGGTTTCCAACGTTAACCTACACTGCTATGTACATGTACCTTTAAGCAATTGTGTATTTCCTGGTTAATATTTTTCTATAATGTTGGTGATGAATAAATATTGTTTCATTATTATTATTATTTCATTTCATTAATAGATTTAAATAAAATATCTTTATGATCTTATATGATTTTAATAAAAATAACAAACTTACACTTATAACCTAAACATAGATAGAAACTGTATGAACCAAAACTGCAAAATTAAGTTGGTCGAGTATTCGGTTACGTAACCCTAAACCTATATTAAAAATCAGCGTTTTCAGTATTCATAACGACTACGATGTCTCTACTGCTCCCAATAGGCTTGTAGATAGGGTAAATAAAATATTATTCTATTTAGTCCGTCATTTAAATTATCAAAAAATATTGGACACATATTTCTTCTTTTGTCAATCTAACAAAAAATGACAGAGATAAAGCGCGTTAAAGTTTGGGAGTGGGGGAAAATGACGTCACTTCTAAGTAAAATTGTACCTAGATGTGACGTCACGCGGAACTTCAGCGGGCTATATCTTCATCATTGTTTGTTTAATTGAAAAAAGAAAAAATACGTGTTTAATAAATTAATTAATAATAATTGTGGATAAAACTGGAAGCCTGAATTTTCATTAACCAAGCAGACATTGCATAAACACGGTATATTTCGAATTTTATTCAACGTGAACCAGTAGTTTAAGAATTATAGCTTGTCAAAGTTTCTCAATTTTGTCACTCACTCACTGACTGACCGATCATCAAAACTCTAAGGCACTTATACAATTAGTGTATAAATTAAGGAACAAGTAAAATATTTTGCGATTTCGGTCCAGTTTTCTAAATATACCAACTGCATAAATAACTTTGTACTCCCGTATAAATCCATTATAATATCCATGTAAATCCAAGTCGGTTAATTTATTCAGTCCCTACTTAAGGGACCTTCTGTCTTAAGTTATTACATAATTGGCTAACCTAACAACATCTTATACTTAGTGACCATATCAATATTAAAAAACTTTTCTGTTTTAAATAAATAAATTGACTTGGCAATCGCATTAAGTAATCTAATTTAATATAATATGTATTACTTGTGATATACATTGTGTTTTCATGTGATGGCCGAGTCAATCTATTTATTTAAAATATAAAAGATTTTTAATATGATATGGTCCCTAGAAGATGTTGTTAGGTTAGCTAATTATGTAACAGAGGCGACGGCGACGCCACGAAATTTTGGCGACATGGATCTCCATTTTTCTCAGCAATAAAAAAACATAATTAGATTAAGCATTTCATTGACATGTTTTGCCCGAAGATTTATTTGATTGATTAATTTTCATAGCACAGAAAAATATATTCATAAAACCTCTTTTAAAACAGAGATTTCTATTTTACTAACAAACGGGAGCGAATGAAGCCTCTAAGCTTTTTTATTTAAATTTGTCTAAAAATACACTTCAATATGAACGATTGGATTTATTAAATTACTTATAGTTGCCATTTTAAATGAAAAATACTGTATTGCCGCATACGACCTTACGGCATAAGCTAGTTCGTGAGCGCATAATCTGTATGGAGTAAGTCCCCCTCCTCTCCACTCCCCTAAGGCGCCGATTTGAAATTGAAAGTTTATCAATGCCTCGCCTTAACTGTACTTGAGCCAAGATGAAAATCCTGAGTTCCGACCGCAACCGTACCAACTCTAGTTACTCCAATGGTGATGCTGATGACGAAGGCTAACATCTAAAGATAACATTCCGGAAGATGTTAATGTTTACAACCTTGTTGACAATACCTAGTCTCCTTCTATATGGCCTTGTTTTGGCATCGAGCCAAAGCTTTACGTTGCATCTGTTTTAGAGGTTTCCGGGAATCTTTCGGCCACCGGCCATGTGATTCTTGGTTTTGTCATCAACATGGAATTCTATGAAGGAAGTTTCGTAAATGTCGTGTTCCGAGTAGACATAAAATGTAAATGCTGACGACTTTGAACGCTCAAAGATGACAAAATGCGAAAAATTTAAGGAGGCCCAGGAAAAGTCGAAACAGATCGTTGATTTATATATTTTTTAACCATGAGAGACTATAGCCTAATAAAGATAATAAATGGTTAGACTTTCTGCTAGCGTTTTCTATTTTTATTCTGAATAAAATTAAATGGGTATTAAAATTAAATAGTAGATTATGCGGGTCATTCCCATCAGCTCATTCTCATCGGACCACGCTAAATGTTTCCATGGGCTCAGTGGTCAGGAGGGTTACTCTCAGTCTGTCGAATTAGCCTTCTCAAACGTAAAAAGCCGTTTTATCAGTCGAACTCCCTACATTTTTAGATCGAGTTTTAGAAATCTCACTTCGACTGTGTCCCCGGAATTGCCCCCCAGATGCAGCTACAAAGTTGCAACTTGGTACTTTATTAAATGAAAAATTTTCCTAACGGACCACGGTAAGAAAGTCGGCTTATTTGGGTCTGGAAAAAAAAGTGTAAATTAATTGGAAAACATGTATTTTATTCCTGATTTAAGGAAAGTTTAGTGTGAATTTGTTTTTACATTAAAAAAATCAGTTACCCAAAATAATAATAAAAAATTGCTTTTATAAATACTTGACTCATTTAAAATCACATTATTAAATATTTGAGAAATATAAACATCCAAATTAGCAATCAGTAGAATTTCAGATATGTATCTCATGAATGTTTCTACTGTTCAAATGCTTAAGAAAGCTATTTTTTATTATTATTTTAGGTAACTGTAATTTTGTGAATGTTTTTAAATTCATACTGTTAATTTTACTTATAACAAGAATAAAATACTTATTTGTGCAGTAAGGAAAACATAACTATCAGAGTATATTTTATAAGTATAAGCTCATATTTTACCGTAGTCTGTTAGGAAAATTTTCCATTTAATAAAGTAGTTGCTCAGTAGTCCGTTGGGAAAAAATACATTAATTTTGTAGTTGCATCTGACCATTGAGCCGATGGGAACATTTAGAGTGGTCCGATGCAACTCGCAACGGCCCACGTGAGCCGATGGGAATAACCCGTTTATGCGGTAAGGAGGCAATAGCTTTCGAGGTTGATTAAAATTTGAAACACGAGCGATATGCGATGCGAGTGTTTTAAACGTTCGGTTTTGAAAACTTTGTGCGCGAGTCCGACTCGTACTTTATTTCTATTTGCGCAGTTTTTTTTCTTTGGAAAATTTGTCCAGTCTGATAGTATTGTATGTGGTATCATAAAAGATACCAGTAGATATATTTACACCCGTATATATGAATACAATACAAATTGACCTGATAAAGTTGACCTTTCCCATTCCCCTCCGGACAAATGACGGCAATTCCCTAAAAGCTATGAGAGGGTTCTTTTTGTAGGTCAGTCAGTATGCCCTTCAGGGTATCGATTTAGCTATTTATTGCCAGCAGCATGGTGTCTAGACGAGTAACAAACGTTAAAACATTTTATACCGCCTGTCTCAAAGACTTTTGATTCATTGGTTTGCATGTAAATAAATTTGGAGACCCGAGCGTAGCGGAGCGGAGAAAGGCGACCTCTGTAGTTTTAACAAAATTATATTATGCCTTGGAAGATCATGATATACCCAATTTTACAATGTGCTGGCGACATGTCCGTCCACCAATACGGCTACGAATCCAAAAGAAATTTCTTTTAGAAATAAAACCGCCTTTGCCATGTTCTTTCAATATTTTGAATTGTGTTTATCTGTTTTTTTTCTTTTGTGCAATAAAATGTTTATTATTGTTTAGGCGTATGCCCAGCCCACGCTAAATTGGCCACTCGATGTGTGTAGTACAGCGCAAAATAGGAAAAAATTATACTTTTAACATGGACGCGATTCGAATATATAAAAAATAAATAGTTTGGTAGACCTGTAAAATTAAATTGTCTTTATTATGGTGAAAGAATCATTAAAGGAAGTAGTAAGAAAATTCTTGCGTAAATCATAAGAAACTTTCGATAACTACCTCCGTGGTCTAGTGGTGAGAGCCTTGGGCTCTCAAGCCGGAGGTCGTGGGTTCAATTCTTGCGGGGAACACACATAGTGGAAAGTCACTTTGTGAATTGTTCTCAGTTTGGTTAGGACATTGCAGGCTTGAATCACCTGATTGTCCGAAAAGTAAGATGATTCCGTGCTTCGGAAGGCACGTTAAGCCGTTGGTCCCGGCCACTTTCTAGTAGAGTGGTCGTTACATAAACCACGTCAGAGGCTGTAAGGCGGTTTAAAAACTCTGACACCAGGGCTTGTCGGGTCGATAGGTCTTGCAGCCCACACGATAAGAAGAAGATAACTTTTGATTAGTCTCTGTCAAAAGTGTACACCGTTTTTTGTTTAAATTTAACAATGTTTAAACAATTAAACATGAAACTTTTTTGTTTGGTTTTGCCCATTACGTATTTTTATTTATAACTTTGGAGCACCCGCGTTCGGAGGAGTGGGCCTTCAAAGATAGGTCTAAATTGTAGTTTGAGTTCATTCGTTCAACATACGTATTTATTCTGTGGTTTAGCGCAATGGACTGCAATCGTAAACTAAACTTGTTTATCGGTTTCCTACCGTTCAGGGTCAACGGAGCTGGACGACCATTTTATTGGTAGTTTTATACTTTTTATGTTGTCGTTGCCATGCTGCTTTTTGTGTGTCTAATTATGGCGATTTGCTTTTATGCTGTTGGGGTTCTGGTGCGTTATTTTTAGAAACTACCCATTATTTAGGGTTCCGTTCCGTGCCTCGTAATGTAAGAATGGAAACCTCATAGGATCACTTTGTTGCCCGAGTGTCTTTCCGAGCGTTAGAGGACTTACCAGTAGTATATACCTTATTATCCACTTCTGGTTGTCTCCTACTTAAATCTTTTCACACACGGTTTGAGTTTTGTTACAACCATACTACTCTCATTCTAGAGATTAGTTTAGTTTTACGGAGAACTTCGTCCTTATTACTTTTCTTGGGAGACTGTCAATTTGTATTATTACATATTATTATTATTATTATTATCTATTACATACCTGTGTACTAGGCTGACTTTCAAACAAACCTTGATAATTTTAGAGCTCACTAAGACATGTTATTAGAACACATTTTAAATGTAAAAACAATAAAAAGTCAAAATGTTACTTGAAAATAAAATGTATGGTTATCCTAGCCATTCCCATACGGAAAAAGTTGAAAACAGTCGAAAATAGTGGGATAAATAATAAGAATAACTTTCGTGATCTAAAATAAAAAAAAAAATATATTATGAACATGATTTTGAATGGTTTTAATAAAACTAGTTTGTATTCTTCTACAAAATACTAAATTATCGGGGTTAGGTTAAATGTCAACCTGTATATACCATTTAAATAATGCGCGTAGGAATTTTCGCTAAAGTCGCATTTCAAGACGTTTTCTGTACAATCCATGACAGAAGTACACGTCATAAGTTATCCAGAGAAATCTGTCCTGCTCCAACGCTTTAATTTTTCACATGTTTATCCTGCTCAGCGGAAGCGGGCCGCTCAGAAAACTCGCGGTTTTTAGGTGTTTTTATTTATTTATTTAACGACATGCTTTTTCCGGGATAAAAAGTAGCCTATGTGTTAAGTTAGAGTATAAGCTATATTCATTCTAAATTTCCTCCAAATCCGTTCAGCCGTTTCAGCGTGAAAGAGTAACAAACATACACACACACACACGAACTTTCACATTTATAATATTAGTGTGATTTTGGAATTAGAGGGATGCGTATTTAATATGATGGCCGTTTTATATCACATTTTTCACGACGTTTATTTTAGTATAACTTTTATTGTTCAAAACTTAATATAGCTCAAATGAAATGATATTTAGATCATAGTTTAGACCTGTCTTTGCGATTTAATCGGTGAAATACTAAGATAAAAGAGTGAAATATGACATATATTTTATGCAAAATTTAATCTTCGCTTGTTATTGGTTTAAAATTAATTTGAAACAAAAACGAAGTCGGGATAACCCCTCCTTAAATAGTATATTTCTTTCACATGTTCTAAAATGACTTTAACTCCTATGTTTTAGGGTTCGGAACCCAAAGGGTCACACGGAGCTTTATTAATGTCGCTCTGCTGTCTGTATAAAACATAAAACCTCAAAACCTAATTTAATTTAATATATTGTATTTTCCTCTTTAAAATCAAATTATTTTACTTATTTAATAAATCCTAACGTGCGATAAGTTTACTTATATACCTACATTGCAAAAATAAAGTGTTCATTTCATTTCATTGTCCGTATGTCCGTCCGTCCGTATGTCCGTCCGTATGTCATGGGGTCTCTAGTTTGCAAACGGATTGAGGTGCAGATCTGAAATTTGGATATGTTGTGTAGAATGTTGAGACGAACCAAAACCGAACATTAAATAAAAACTTCAAACTGATAAATTTTCAGGGAGGTCCCATACATGAAAGTAGAGCCGAAAACATTTTTTTTATTATCAAGGCATGTGGCGTACCATTGACTAGAACTCTCAAAGTAAACTAGTTAGGAATTTGGAGCTTTCTGTATATTCTATTCACAGACATGTAATTATTACTAAGTAGCAGACCAAACATAAGGATTAAATAGTGTGGCAAGTTTCCATACAAAATATAAGCTACATTCATGGTACGAAGAAACGTATAAAAATGTGTTGTTTTGGCTGGATTAGGCTTGGAACATATTTATTAATTCCTAAACTAATCTCTAGTATATGTTTTGTTTGGAAACAAGCAATATTTATATTTAAAGGAGCCCGTAACTTACTGAGCTAAAATTGCCCCGCGTCGACTCAATGCGTTTATTTTATTAATGTTAGGTCTGTTACTATATTATACGTCTGTGATTCTATTTAAACAACAAATACTGAAAACACCGATTTTTATTACAGGTTTAGGTTTACGACCAACTTAATTTTGCAATTTTGTTTCATACATTTGCGAGGTAATGATAAGTTTGTAATTTGTATTCTGAATCATTTAAGTCGATTAATTTATTTGAATGCTACGGAACCATAAGGGCGCGGGTCCTGCTCGCACTTGACTGGTTTCTTATTTTCTACACGTAACCATAGTATAAATAAGTAATAGTATTCTACCTCCATACAAACGGGCCGAAACGAACCCCCCCCCCCAAAACTCGGTACAACTCGGTTTACGACAGTCGGGGTCGCACTGCAGTTACTGTTACGTACGCACGTTGTCTCCGTGACACTCCCGCGCATTTTTGTAAATTATGGCACTAAATTACAGAGTATCGCACATCCGGTGCAAGAACGTCACATGTACATCCGAGAGCGCGAGGAACAACTGACCCTAAGACGTTGTCTCTCCAGTTACTCGCTAAATTGCGCCAAAACCGCAAAGACAAAAGAGCCCTCAGACGAAAAACTACGCACCAGGTATATTAAAATTAAATTTAAATTAAATTTCATTTATTTCGGATAACAGTGATCCATATTTGTTTGTTACATAGGTACATAAATCAAATAATTAATAACTAATATAATATAAAATCAAATTACAAAAATCGAAATAAAATAAAATAAAAATTACAATAATAGAATCATACAATCAAAATAAAATAAAATAAAAATATCAATTTCAATACCTTCTCACCGGCACTGCTAATGCGATATGTCTATCACAGCAGTGCCGGAGAAAAGGGCAGTCTAGTCTGTCTCCAATCATTTTCAGGACAACATTGGAACTGGCCCTAACTCTCCGCACAAAGAATGCGGCGCGCTTGCGCATAATGGTGGAGAAGCAGTCAGTGCGTGCCTCTGCGAACATGCCAGAGGCGCTGCAGAATCGGGGCAGCCCCAACAATATCCTGAAAGCATTATTGTACAGGACGCGAAGGTCGCTGTAACTTCGCTTAGTGTAATCTGCCCACAGGCTGCAGCTGTAGAGTGATGTACAGTACGCCCTAAATAGTGTAATTTTGACTTCCTGTGAACATCGCGCAAACCTGCGGGCTATCATGTTAGCTCTTATTGACAGCGCCCTCCGCTCCCGCTCAATGTCCGCATTGTCCTTGAGGCCGGTAGTTAGTATGTGCCCTAGGTACTTAAACTGCTCAACATTTTCTAGAGGCATACCATTCAGCAGCACCGGTGGTAAATTAAAGGGCCGTTTTATACCGGCCTCAAAGACCATGCATTGGCTTTTCTTTACGTTATATGTTAACCCGTGACCACTTGCGTACTCCTCACAAGTCCGTACCAACCTCCTCAGGCCACAGATCGACGCGCTCAGCAGCACCATGTCGTCTGCATAACTCAAGTTGTTGACACAAATTCCGTCAACATGGCAGCCGACATGCTGACTGCTGAGCGCGACGATCAGATCATTGATGTATAGGTTGAACAGGGTTGGAGATGTTAGTCCACCCTGCCTGACTCCGCATTCAAGTTGATAGGGATCCGACATCGCCCCCGCCCACCTGACACTGTTGGACTGATGCGCGTACCAGTACTGGAGCATGGTGATTAGTTCCGTTGGCAAGTTAATACTTTTCATCTTGGCCCACAGCATATTGTACGACACCGAGTCGAAGGCCTTGGATAGGTCGAGGAAGCACGCGTAAACAGGCGTCTTGCGAACTGTATAGTATTTGACAGTGTGCTTAAGACACAGTATCGCACTTTCTGTGGACAGTTGGGGGCGAAAGCCGAACTGGTTGTCATGCAGTGTTATGTATTTATTTAACTGTGTGTTAAGCAAACCGTCAAATATCTTAGCGATGACAGTGGCAAGAGAAATAGGTCTGTAGTTACTTTTATCGGCAAGGTCACCAGTTTTATTTTTCACTACAGGCACTACCACTGTTTTCATAAAGTCATCAGGCAAGTAGGAATGACTCACGCATAGCGAGTAGAACATTGCTAAGACCCTAGCAATGTGTGGCCCGGCGTGTTGGAGGTGCTCAATGCTGAGTCCATCGTGACCCGGGGACTTGCCTCTTTGTATACGTTTTATGGCCTTAGCCACGTCTTTCGCTAGAATAGGATCACCTAACGCTTGATGGTTCATGCCAGCACCGAGCACCTCCCCCGCCGCCGGGCCCAATGGGGATGTCACAGAAAAATGATCCCTAAATATATTAGCAATGTCCTTATGTTGGTTCATACCATCGACGCCCACGGGAAGGCCAGGTCGTACATTCGCTTTGCCAGTTCCCTGCCAAAAGCCGCGAAAGTTACCTTTGGAATGATTTTCTGCAAGAGAGTCCATTTTTATTTGATGTTGATGGTCTTGACACCATTTTAATCGGGACTTAAATACTCGTCTGCTTTGATACATTTCCTGATATACGAGGCCGGATTTCGGTCTTCCGCAAAGCATCCATTCGTTGAACCTTGATCTTGCCAACCCGTGAGCCCCGCTGACATGTTTATTCCATCCCACAACGCGCGCGCCACTCACGCCCTTCCTTGTGCTCCCCCGACTCACCACTGCCGCATCACGGAGAGCGGCAACAATGTCAGAGTGTAGTCTGTCTATGATATGCCTGTGGTCACGGTCATCACAAAAACAATTGGCACAGCTTAGACAGTCAGTTGGAAAGTCAATCAGTTTTAACCGCTCATGACACTCTTTGGAATAACAAGAGATTTGTTCCGAGCTTCTTGTTCCCCATACTATGTCTATATTTAAATTTATTGCATTCGTTGAGACCTTTTGCGTCAGTAGTATTAAATTACATTCAATTACAAGAGGTAAATGATCAGACCATCGAGGGTCATAATTAACATTGACACCAATAACAGACCGCATTGCCGATTGAGTTGCAACACAGTGATCCAGCCAGCTGGTCGTCCCGTGCACATCACTAATGTAAGTAAAGGTACCCGAGTCCACCCCCAGCATATCTATATCTATACATGTCCATTTTTGGTCGTTGCAAATATTTACAAGTTCACTGTAAAACAACTCACCCGGGTCTGCATTGTAGTCGCCCAATATAAAAACAGATTCAACTCCATACTCGTCAATAATAGCGCTAACTGCACTCAAACAATCCGTGAAATCTTGCAAGTTATTAACTGAATTTGTAGGCAAGTAAACACTCACTACGATCACTGGTCTATCACAAGTTGTAATTTTGATAGCACAAATACGGGCATTATCGCACTGCAACACTGACACCTGAGGAAACGCATTATGCCTCCATAACAATGCGACACCTCCATAGGGGCGCCCACGCAGGATACCCGCAGACGTATCCACCGCAGACGTAGCCGTATAGCCGAAACCGCTGTCGATCGTGCTCATGTATGGTATGTCATGGGGCAGCAACCACGTCTCCTGCAGACATACAACATCGCACGTACGGCACAGCTCTCTAACATCGTCGATGGAGCGCTTCACACTCTTACAGTTATAAGTAGCAAATCGATAAATATTACTATTCATTATTTGTTTTGTTTACACTGT
This sequence comes from Ypsolopha scabrella, assembly GCA_910592155.1. Taxonomy (NCBI): domain Eukaryota; kingdom Metazoa; phylum Arthropoda; class Insecta; order Lepidoptera; family Ypsolophidae; genus Ypsolopha; species Ypsolopha scabrella. Next base: position 8,238,356 of record OU342986.1, read on the forward strand.
CGACGTCGTTGGTAGCATTTGTACCATTCGTTTTATTTTCTTCAAAGTTTACAAAACGTCGAAATATGACACCTGCTGGCCACAAAGTTTCATCCATGTACTTAGAAAGGTTGACCCCTGATACTAAAAACTTGTAGGCTTTATGTCCTCTGTCAAATTTCATATTTATTCTCTTTAGAAACACGGTTTCCTTTGTTTTATTATAAATATGTTTTATTATGTCGTTTTCAGTTGTAGACATATGCACATTCGAAATAAACATGGGAATTTTTCTCTCAGCCGCCCTAAATGTGCATTCTAGATCTCTTGCTACGCCAGACTTGCCTGAGAAACGGTATTTCGTTGGTTTTTTACGACTAACCACTTTGGCCAACCTCCCTGGTCAGTATTTTCATTCCTCGGAGATTCACATAGCAACCGTTCTGATTCAAGTTGCACTGTGCCGTTACTGTGGCAGGCCTTATCATTATGAGTCAGCTGACCCGTCGCCGCCACCTGTGGAGTCGAGCTCCGTGTGTGTGACGTCACCGGCAAACTCGACGTCACAGAAGCGGCTCGCGCGCATGCCTCTTGACTCATAGGCGGCCGAGCTCCCCCCGCACCGCTGTCAGCTACTGTTGTCTCACGACAAAGCGCATGCGCCGTACGAGTTATCCCGACTGCTTCCGATCTGTCACCGATGTGTTTATCGTTTCCCGGCGACCGTTGCTGCGAATATGATTTATATTCGATTGGTTTTTCATGTACCTTCATATCCCTGTATTTTGGTGTTTTGTTGATCATAAATTCACTATCAGATTCAGTTACGGGAGAATTATCTAAATGCGATAGTCCTATAGGTCCACTGTCTAGAGCCCATGCTCCTCGTTTTAAGTTCACATTAAAAGTCGACGGAGGCTGCAAAGAATCGTTTCTTAATTGAAGAAACTCAGTTTTCAATTCTTTGATTTGTTCTAGTGTTGCATAAATCGCCTTCACTTGCATAAGTTCGTTTTGCATTCGTTGTATATCCTTTAATAGTTTAGTGCAGTCCAGATGATCAAATGTAATTGGTGGCAATTTTTCTAGCTGTCGTGCCACAAACACTGGGATTACATCCGGTTCAGCTGATTTGAATAGGCTGATAATATCTTCTAGGTCTCTTTCCTCCTTCCCTTTATTTTTCCGTATGATCTTTCGCAAATTCGTTGGAATAGAATCAAATAGAAGAGATTTAGATATTTTTATCTCCTCACTCTTAAATGATGACACACAAATTCGCACAAGACTTTCATCATCGATCACTGAAACCTTATTTTGGATGTATGATAACATCTCATCGATTACGATGTTACACACATTGCACTTAACAACGTTCGCCATTATTATTACAATACGAAGCGAGTCACTCGATATCATATGTAGGTACGCGCCCTTCACAGGTGACCGCTCGCACGTGACTGTCACAATATATGGTCAAATTATGTACGTTTTTATAAATTTTTCTCAGTTTTTACTTTTTTGCACTTGTGACGTTCTTGCACCGGATGTGCGGTATGTTGTGCATTGTATGGTTGCTTAAATACAACTTTTATAATAATAGTATAGCATTATCAAATACGTAAACAGTCAGTTGGCAGCCCTAGCGCGTGTTTAGGCATCGAGCGGCCGTAGGTGTTGATTTCAAGGACACCGCCTATAGCCTGACCGTTACCGCTGTGCACCGCCTTTGCGCCGCGCGGCGAGGCGGGGGGAGGAAAAGAAAAAGTAACATGAGTTCACATCATTCAAGTTACTAAGTACGATAAATTAAAATTATACCTTTTTATATTTGATTTCGATGCTGATTTGAATTATATGTTTAGTTTTTTAATAAAACACGACATATTGAAATAAACATTATAATTTTAATATAACGTACTTAGCTACTTATTTCACTTACCTTATAGTAGTATCATATTTCCTAATAAATGTATAAAGTTTATATCCTTAAAAATATTGTAATCCAATCTCGTAAAATCCGACAATATCGATCTCAGGTGAACTCATGCTAGTTCCTTTACTCCCCCCGCCTCGCCGCGCATACCTCAGAGAGTGCACAGCAGTTATGGCCAAGCTATAGTTAAACTACTGTTGTTACCTATACTGTGACGTAACCTAATTTCGTCTGCCGTATAAAGTGTAATTTCACGAAACTCACTAGTATCTCAAATTTCAACGTTCGTCACTAAAGATGACATCACTGCGACTGTTTTAGATTATTTCGGGATGCAGTAGGTGGTCGCCGGTAGTTTATGTTCTATCTGCAATGTTCATAAATCTCCGTTGTTTGTTTTTATTCTTTCGGGGATTTTGCTAGAGTGAAAGGTTTGTAAGAGTTAGTATTTTGAAGGGATGTCAGTCCATGGGTGGCGATAGGATTATCATTAGGTGGTACGTCTAATTATACATTATCTACTCGTATATCTATACTAATAATAAAGTAGTAAAATGTAGTATATGTACATTGAATATTTGTACGATATTTTAAATGAAATGGGTTATTGGTATTAGTTAGGCCAAAACCACAATTTTTAGATTTTTTGTCTGTCTGTCTGTATGTTCCCAAAGAGATAAGCATAACTGAAAAATCGCGCGTCTGAACACTGCGGTAAATCAAGAAGATACTGGATAATGCTGTTTTTCAAGGAATAAAATTTAATATAAATTGACACAAGTGCGTTTTAAGAAATTCGCTGTGCTATCGTTTAGATAATAGGTTTACATGTTTAAAACAGTAATCATTGTTATTTTTACTTTATCAGTTTCGATAGACTACTTGTTATAAATGAAAAAATAGCCTTCACTTTGCAATTTTTTTCGATCGAGCCAGTTTTTCTCCATCGCGTTTTGGGCTGTTTCATCGCCTTGGAAAAGGCTTTGTTTATAACATGTATTTATTTCAGAACGATATCTATTGTAGTGTGGGAGTAATACTTGTTCTAAAACTCAGTTTTTACTACCTACGTCGTCTTAAGGGTGCTCACGCAAAATCTCGCACTCCAGTGTTAGGTATTTTTCGATCTCGTGACGCGCTCACATAGGTGATGTGATTTGCAGCGATATGTTACGACTAAACTTTAGTATAGCATAGCGTTTTCCTAATATTGTTTATGCATTTTCCTTTCGTTACAAGCACTAAGGCGCGTTCAAATTAAAATAATACGCTCGGATGAGGGATGCGGATTGCGGGGTGCAATTACGTTTGTGGGGAGGCCGGTGAGCTGCATAGCCATAGCTTAGAAAAATTATGGAATTTTTGGTGAAAATTCAAGGTACATATAGTGTTTTTTCTCGTAATGACATCAGAATCGAGTATACTTTCATACCCTATAGGGCTTCTTGACTTTGCATTTATACCCTGTATAATATTTTTATTTCTATATTAATTTAAGTTATGCAGGTATATAATTTTATTTTTATTACATTTTAGTACCTCAACCTGTGCATATATAGGTATTTTTTATGTATTTCCCGTATTGTTATTATAAAGATTAATATTGACCTGTAAAACGTATACCTCATCTATCTATTTTACAAAAGTATTTGAATTTGAATTTAAATAAATGCAAAAACCGCCTTAATCCGGGACATTTTTCTTGATAAGAACTTTCGCGCCGCCATGCCACGCGAGTAAAATTATTTATCAGAGCGCGGCCCATTGTAATGTGAAAACTAATGGATATAAAACGACTATTCATCAGAAAAGTCCTCTGAAAAAATATCTCTTTTCATATTTCTCAGGGTCTCCTTAGAAAAAAAACTCTACTAGCGAAGATTCAAACGGCATATACAAAGTGATATTTATTTATACAGCCAAATTAATACTGGGTTCTTAGTAAGTGATCAGTATCCCAGATAAATATTATGTTTTGCGGTAAAAAAAGGGAAATTGGTTTTCCAAGGTATTTTATTGACTGCGTTTGTAGAGAACAGGAAAAAAAGTATTTTAGAATTTCCCAATAAATTATGGTCATCCATATCGAACCTTGATACCAACTAGTCTTTAGTATGAATTTGGCTGGATAAATAAATGTCACCTTATTCAAGGTCACTTTAATTTATGCAGCCAAATTCTTCCTGAAGACTCAGTAAGTGCTCAGTAACAAGGTTCGATGACCCTTTTTGTAAAATTCGTAAATTATTCTTTTCGTGTTCCTTACAAACGCAAGATTTTATTTTGCGAAATTAGGAAAAAGTGTTATCGATCCGTGTTACTGATAACTTAGTAAGCCTCCATATGAGTTTGGCTGTATAAATTAAAGTCACCTTATACAGGAGGTGTAAAATTAATACACTGTCGGACACCAACAAAAATAATAAACAAGAAGTATTTGTTATTCACGTTACATTTTAAAGTATGTACGATATTGTATGGTCACCAAAAGGGGTATGTAGTGAAGTCCAGTTGAATTGAAACACACTGAACCTAAGACCAGGGCCGTATTTCGGGTGTGGAGGGCCCTGTAAGGGGAGGCCTTCCAAGCTGGATATAATTTTGCTTTAAAAAGTACAACAACACCAGGCTGGCTAAAAGCAAGGTAAAAAATATTATGTTGATACTGTTTACTACTGGAATTTGGTGGAACTTAGAATACATAATGAACTGAAAATCAACTTGTAATATCCATCCATCCATCCATCAGCCTGTTTCGTCCACTGCTGGACATAGGCCTTTCCAGGATTTCGCCACTCTTGGGGGTTCTCCTGGAAGAAATGCCCATACTCACACACGCTGGGTAGGCGGGTTGTGTGAGCGCGGTGCCGAAACCCTTGCACCAGTAACGCCGCTGCCCGGCACCAGTCTGTTTTATATAAGGCCCGGCAATTGGGGATGGATATACCGCCATCCATCGGTCCCAGGCAATGGTGGGCCGCCTGGTTGTGCCTGAGAGCTGTTCTCTTACTCTTCCCCGAATAACTTCGAGAGGATTTGCGAGTAAGATGGTGGTACCTCCACAGTCGAGCCTAGCGACTTGTAATATCACACAAATTAATTATTAACTTCCTGACCGGTTTGGCCTTTATGGCATTTTAAAGGAATTTTCTGTTCAACATTCTTTGTTTCTGTTAAAACATTCTTTGTTTATAATTGAATAACTACTTACTTACAACAACTTTTTTTTACTTTTTGAAAACCGAAAAACGAGAGAATGAAAAATTACCATTTTATAGCCATTGTAATTGTGTTTCTTACCTTTTTATTTTGACTTAGTATGACAAAATCCATTATGATTTGATGAACTTTGGGCAAAATATAAAAATTATTGGTGGTAACTGGGTTGCAGCCCCTGCAGTTGTAGTCTCCTAAATACGGCCCTGCCTAAGACCCACGAGAGTAAAATAGTGAGATGGATGTATCCACTTGGTCTATTGATTTGTGTGTTTATATGGTGTATGTACGTCGTTGGGTGTATGCATGTTTTTATATTTGGTACATTTATAAGCAGATAGTATATAGGTGGAATGAAATCAACCGACCAAATTCGTACTGGAGACTCACTTAGTCATCCAGAACAAGGTTTAATGACCATCCAGGGGAAAATAAAAAAAAAAATTTTACTCCGTAGTTCCTGCACTAGGAATTGTACTTAAACTGGTCCAACCAGTAAGGGAGCAAAAAAAATATTTTTCGAATTTGGCCAAAAGGTTTACTGAACAACTGATCACTAACCGAGTCTCGGTAGGTTGATTTAATTTCACCCTTTATGGAGGAAACCCATCTACATATTGTGGCGACGTTTAACTTGACAGACTGATACAGTTTTTCTAAATTTTCTGAATCATGCGGGTACGGCAACAAAAAAACAACCGGCATCTTGTCGTACATTTACACGCAAAAACTAACAACAATAGTAAACAATAAACACAAAAAAACCTTTAACTGTTAATTTACAGATCACACAAGGCACATACAAAAGATTGCCAGTCACAAATCAATAAAAATACGAAAATGTTGAGTCTTACCGCTAAACAACTCGCAAGTAAATAAAACAAAATGGCGGTACGAAAAACACAACGAGATCGTTCAAAAACCTTGTGAAACTGAGTCAGTCGCCGGCTGTGGGAAAATGCGGTGTTGCCGTGTGTCGTGTTGTGGGGAAAATTTGCCGAGCGCAGGGTAAATAACTAGGTTGAAATAATTACTATTAGCCGAATAAATATGGCTTAGCAGTAAGAGTAGAGGGGAAAAGAGCGAGAGGAATGCCCAGAAAAACATCTTGTTAACAAAATGTTGAGTCTTACCGCTAAACAACTCGCAAGTAAATAAAACAAAATGGCGGTACGAAATACACAACGAGATCGTTCAAAAACCTTGTGAAACTGAGTCAGTCGCCGGCTGTGGGAAAATGCGGTGTTGCCGTGTTTTCGTGTTGTGGGGAAAATTTGCCGAGCGCAGGGTAAATAACTAGGTTGAAATAATTACTATTAGCCGAATAAATATGGCTTAGCAGTAAGAGTAGAGGGGAAAAGAGCGAGAGGAATGCCCAGAAAAACATCTTGTTAACAAAATACAATGGTTTACGTATATTCGTTTGAAAAATATCAATGTATTTCGTTTTATATTTTTTTAAATAAGGTTAATTGAGCTTTCTAATACATAAATTTTTTTGTTCACTACAATAGTTATTTTTTCAGTGGTTTCCCGTTGAAGACGAAAATCTTGGACATGTAAAATATATTATTTTTTGCATAAACCTCAGTATTTTACTATTAATGGGTGCTATTTTATTGTGCTTTAGAGATTCCTCATGTGTTTTTCATACGAAAATAATACCAATATTATTAAAGTAGCTCAACTATGTAGATCCGTAATTTTTTTAATTTCAAGTGCGGCCAGGGTCGTCTTCCCTCCTCTCCGCTACTACCCAGAGTACCCACCCCTGTGGTTGGAACCATCGGTAAACTGGCTTATATGATCTATCTAGAGACCATCTGTGCCAAATTTCATGCTTTGGTCACGATCCGAATAGTTACAGTAATGATGGATAGCGTTAGTACTTTCCTGGGCTATTATCTTCGTCCCAAGAAAACAACGTAAACATGTTGAGTTTTGTTATATTTCAATAACTGGATCAAAGTTGATCAGAACCTAAAATAGAGAAAAAATATTTTAATGTCAATGTTGTTTAGGAATATTGTTAAAGCAAACCTCGAAAAGAAAATTTGCTGTATCGCGAGAATCTTATATTGTATGGAATAAGGTTTAGTTTACTTATATTTTCAGATTAGTTGTCAATTTATCGTGGGAATTTCGTCATGTTGAAAACGTGTCTTAAAACCACAGATATAGATCCAAATAGATGCCGCGAGTGTATGTACTTCGCGTGCCCAATTGCGCGCCAAAAGGGAGAGCAATGCTCTTCCTTCACAGATATTGACTCCTCCAACTTTGACTCTTATGTAGTATGTCTTAAGTCTTACAATCCCTTCTAAGATTCAAACCGCTGTCAACCAATTTCATTGTAAAATGTGACACGCTTGATTTTAATAGAGTTTGATGCACTTGCGTCATCTATTTAGATCTATATCTGTGCTTAAAACCAATATTCAGGGTGTTTCTGTTCAGACTGGCAACACAGTCGCACAAAGCTGTCTCGGATCGTCGCGTCGCCTCGTTGCATGACGACCACTGAAGTTAATAGTGAATAGTGAACAGTGATACACAAAGCAAACACAAACAAGCCGGGCAAGGTCATGAGACGAGCGCTAGAATCTCATGATTCACTGTTTCTCAGTCTCAGGCCGACGACGCGACGTCCACAAGCAACATAAGGCGAGGTTATCCAGGGAAGTCTGTCCTGCCAAACGCTTTCATTTTACACTTTTCTATATTGCTTACTAGCTTTTGCCCGCGGCTCCGCCCGCGTGTTATTTGGTTTAACGACATGCTTCTATCCGGGATAAAAAGTAGCCTATGTGTTAAGTTAGGGTATAAGCTATATCCATTCTAAATTTCATCCAAATCCGTCCAGCCGTTTCAGCGTGAAAGAGTAACAAACATACACACACACACACAAACATGAACTTTCGCATTTAATATTAGTGTGATTGGAAGCGGGTCGCTCAGAAAACTCGCGATTTCGTGGTGTTTTTTTTAAGTTATTTTGGAATTAAGGGGATGTATTTTTAATATGACGTTTCTTTTAGTACCACTGAAATGGTATTTATACAGGTGAAAATGAACCCTACAGCTTTATTGAAGTCTACTCTACGTACGTTAAACGTGGTGGCGGAGAGAGTAGATTTGTTTTGCTGCTCGCTGAGTTAACGGAAGCCACTCTTTATTTATTATGTTATATATAATTAAGCTTAGGTGGTAGAGCTGATGCCGAGCTCGACTGTGGAGGTACCACCATCTTACTCGCAAATCCTCCCGAAGTTATTCGGGGGAGAGTAAGAGGACAGCTCTCAGGCAAAACCAGGCGGCCCACCATTGCCTGGGACCGATGGATGGCGGTATATCCATCCCCAATTGCCGGGCCTTATAAAAAATAGACTGGTGACGGGCAGCGGCGTCACTGGTGCAAGGGTTTTGGCACCGCGCTCACCAACCCGCCTGCCCAGCGTGTGTGAGTATGGGTATTTCTTCCAGGAGGACCGCCAAGAGTGGAAAAATTCTGGAAAGGCCTATGTCCAGCAGTGGACGAAACAGGCTGATGGATGGATGGATATAATTAAGCTGACTAGAATTAAGTTAGTATCTCTTTTGTAACTTCGCTGTCGCATTAGGTAAATTACCTGTAATTATAGTAGTAAGTGGATTTGATAAATAAATAAATAAACATAGTTGATGCTTGTGGTTGTTGGCACTTTGTGGAAATTAATACACATTATGTATATTTATAACACATCTACACAACAACACATCCACAATACTTATCCACAGTGCACGTATTTTATTTGTAGATTATGAAAATGTAATTAAATAAGTATTTTAGTAAAGCCCTTGAGAATGCTGAATAGCGAAACCGGTTGGGTATAATATTTAATACAACTATATTGTGGATAAGGGCATGTGTTATAAATATACATAGAATAAATAAATCAGAATCACGAATAGAACACAAAACCGTAATAAAAGTTTTTTTTTTTGGTTCTCAATTTTCCAAAAAAATGGTCAACCTTCGCGACGTGACTGTGACTGACAATAGACCGTACATATTCGGGGCAGTAAATAATGCACATAGGCTATGTACACATAGGTTTTGTCTCTGCCACCGGAGTATTAGTGCTTCCTTTGGCGGTCGATATTAAAAAAAAATGAATCATGACAAAAGTACATAACAAAACATTATATTTTTTATTTCGAACATAGAACAGTTTCCCTTGTTATATCTAGAGGCTTCATTTTCAACCGGTATAAAAGGCCTGTCTTTGCGATTTTATTGGATACAGTAAAATCTTATATCGAATGGCAGAAATACTCGTATCAAGTTCAAAGAGTGATGATAACATTTTTTTTTCAAATGTAATTATAGCAATTTCACGGTTTAAAATGAATTTGCAAAGAGAGGATATCGGGATAACCCTTTTTAATGCCGTGTTCTTGTCACATCAAACCATAGAGATAAGGACAAAGTATTAATAGGTAACCTAGGTTAAGGTTAAGAGGCCTTGCGCAAGTGGACCTTACTCATTCAAGATCTTGAATATTTTCTGCTACTTAGATATACTTTTTAACCTAGGTTCTCAATTCGAAGGTATTTTATTTCAGATTCAATTTAGAAATTGGAGACCCCTTATAGTTAAGCTTCCTGGCCGTCCGTAGGCACTGGAAATGGGAAAATCTCGGATAATTGTACTTTCAGTAAAAAAAATTGGAAAAAGAAATTATGCTCAACGTTTTAGTACAATAACTGACAGAGAAAAAGAAATAGTGTTTCCTGTAAAAACATGAGGAAACAGTATTAGAAAGCTGATTGAAAAATAAAAAGTGGATGAATAAAGTAGAACGACGAAGGTGTGGTGGAAGTGGAAGATAAACCCCGACCGGGTCAAGAACGTACTCTGACATACTCAAGAAGGACAATGGTGTTGCTGTTGTTAAGGGCCTATCATACCTCAATTAGCAGTCCTGCTCTAACGCTTATGCTTTTTAACTGTCTATCCTACTCTAATCAGATGCCGCGCACGCAAAAACATCAGTTATTATGAAATCGCGGCTACACTGATAGTTTTTTCATTTTTATGTTACAGTCTGCAGCTGCTTTATACTGATATCAGTTATATTATGCAAAGTTTCAGATCTAATTTCAAGTATTCATTGAATGTTATCGGTTTATTGTACGGTTTGGAGGTAACTTTGCAATTATTTTCTATCGAGAAAATTTAATGGAATCATGTTTTCACAACAGCGTGGACATAGCATTAGTCCTCAACTTTATCATATATTAATTTCAGAGTGATTGTTGCAGTATTTGTTGGTATAAAACAGGATCATGCGAAGCGAAGTGAGGTATTTATTATACACTCTTAAAGTGCTGTTAAAAATTAGGCTTCTAACTAAACACGATAAAAAATTTAATCAACTTTATACAAACGGGATCACCATGAAAACCTATACGTGGTTCCAGTTGACTTAGTATTATTGTTCCACGATTGGATTGGGATTCAAAAGTAGCGTTTGCATAATAGTACAAATGAATTGATTACTTAGGGACTTAAGACCATCAAGTAACTGATGTTTATAAAAGTTTATTCATCAATAATATTGCTTTACAGACACAGTCTGCAGAATCAGTAAGCTGAAGTGGCAGTGGGCAGGCCATATTTGTCGCAGACATGATGGCCGTTGGGGCCGAAAGGCTTTAGAATGGAGACCACGTACAGCAAAGCGAACTAGGCCGAACTCGTGCCCGCTGGACCGACGACCTGAAGGACGTTGCGGGGGGCGGCTGGATGAGGAGGACGGAGGACCGACATGAGTGGCGAAATTTGGGAAAGGCCTATGTCCAGCAGTGGACGAACACGGGCTGGTGGATGGATGGGTGGATTGCTTTTCCAAAATATGAAATGATCGCTGATTTTGTTGTCTGAACTGTTTGCTGAATGTATTTTCAACTGTTTTATAAATTAAATTTTAAAATTTTATTTGAAAAATCTGTCACAATTTGACATATGATGATGAAGTTGATGAACCCATGAGTGATTGATCATCAAAACAAATGGTAAGCCGACATTTTCTTCAAGAATATCATTTTATTTTAATTCCAGGAAACTATTATTTTGGTTAAATGTTACATTTTCTCAGTATTATAATTTCGCTGTACTGAAAAAGTTTTTACATATTTTTGCACATCTTACATTTTGGTAATAGTAATGTCATTTCATAAATTCTCGAAAGTTTACGTCGTAATGACTCATTATCTAAAATTCAAGCCGATTCCGAAGGCTTTAGCCTCAGTGCTGTTTAATGTGTTTAAGTTTCTTCATTCCAAAATAGTTTTTTAGTGTTAACAACAGAAGCTATATTATTTTGAAAGTCTTCAGAATCGACTTTATAATGTGAATAATAGTATTGAGGGATTTTATTGTCAAGTTGCAAAGGCAACCAAGTATTGAGAGGTTATCTGTATTGTCAAGTTGCAAATGTAACCAAGTATTAAGGGATTGTATTGTCAATTTGCAAAGGCAACTAAGTATTGAGAGGTTGTCTGTATTGTCAAGTTGCAAATGTACTCAAGTATTGAAGGATTGTATTGTCGAGTTGCAAAGGCAACCAATTATTGAAAGGTTGTCTCTATTGTAAAGTTGCAAATGTACTCAAGTATTGAGGGATTGTGTTGTCAAGTTGCAAATGTAACCAAGTATTTAGAGATATCGGTGTGTTAAATATAACGATGATATCAAGGATTGGAAGTTTCATTATAAAATATTCCAAAAATTCGATTCTTAAGAGGCCTGTAGCCGGCGGCTTGAAGTCAGTCGCGCACGGAGGTACCCTATGGTACGGATGCTTGCTATTTCATTCTACATTCAACTTCTGATTATAGAGCACTCACTGACTGTTATTGGTTGGCCCGAACGTTCATTTCCCGAGCTTGTACGAAACTAACCGAACACTAAGCTAACGCGAGACAAAATTCATGTCTTGGAAAAAACTCGAGAATGGTTTTGGGTCTTCCTATAATTTCAGGAGAAATATCCCAAAAATCGAAATGAAAGTAAAATATTTTTGTATAGTATAAAATATACTATGCTGTGAACCTAAAGTCATTTGATTTGTTGTATCGCCTCTAGGACATTACGGTACATAACCATTTATGAAAATATGTGTAAAATCCAGGACTTTATACGCTTGTAACTTTTGTATGTATTTGATGAATGTTTTAGTTTCACGTCATGAATATTGTATGGGATATGTTGAAAAATAAAAAATAATAAGCAAGTACCTATCAATAAGGATATTATCAGCGAACTACGCTAGTATGAGAGTTCGGGCGAATAGAGTAATTAAAGCAAATTACCAACTATCATCATATGTGATGATAAGACATAGAAATGTCGCAGGCATTTGAGAGGCGGTAGCTTAGGTTAAAAGGTTAGGCATGGCGAGTCGCGCCACGTATTCTTATTTTATGACCAAAAGCCTAGTCATTTAGTTAAGTCACTGAATTTAACCAGATGCCTGCGAAAACAGCGTTTGTTCAATTTATTCTCATTAACCTTCCGTGTACTAGAGGGGGTCATTATGGACCTGACCTCAGCAATTCGGACAAGTACAGAAGGCGGCTTGAAGTTAGTCACAAATCGGTCGCTTTAGGGCTCCGTACCCGAAGTTCTGTCTGTCCGTCCGTATGTCACGGGTCTCTAGCTTGCAGACGGGATGAGTTACGACCTGAAATTTGGATATGTTGTGTACAATGTTGAACCAAAACCGAATATTGAATTAAAAATTGAATTAAATTATTTTGTAGTGGGGGACCCATACATGAAAAATAATATTTTTCTCACCCCGACATGTGGGGTGTTATTGTCTATTCTCTTATAGTAGAGTAGAAATAAATTTTTAGATATTATAAAAGTAACCTATGTGTTTCACCACAAACGATGAAGGACCGCGCTAATTAGACACCTGATTTTTCAATGATATTGATCTATCCTACAGGAACTATGCATTTTTCCGACATAAAAAGTAGCCTATGTGTTAAGTTAGGATATAAGCTATATCCATTCTAAATTTCATCCAAATCCGTTCAGCCGTTTCAGCGTGAAAGAGTAACAAACACACACACACAAACACGCACAAACTTTCGCATTTATAATATTAGTAGAAGTAGGATAGGATACTATATATCTATTGATACATAGATAGATTTATAATACTATATATATCTATATATGTATTTAACACAAAATTAGTACACCGCCATGGCAGTAATTCTTTTGAACAGTTTCTTCCACCCAAAGGTTGTCTGGAAGAGATCGCTTTAAGAGATAAGGCTGCCTGTTTGTGCTTACCTAATAAATTTAATTTGTTTCCTAAGTTAGATATTTAAATGTTAATGTTTTTTTCTTTTTGTATAAAGTTGTATTGTTGTTTTTATTTTTTTTATATCTAAAATAGAGAAATCAAAGTTGTCAGTTTGCGACCACTTTTGTTACGGTCTATCTCAAAATCTAGTATATTCTTTGCACGGAGGAGGAAACTGACAGTTCGTGATTATGGGAAATGCGATTTTAATTCATAAGGAGCACGAGCCATTTCACATTGTCGCGAACTTTTGAATGTTGCAATGTGAAATAGCTCATGCATATAGGAGTTAAAAGCGCATTTTCCACTAGCATGACCTGTCAACTTCCTCCTTCGTGCAAAAAAATATTCCTGCTATAGTTAGGTATTTGGAATTCTCTTTATACTATGAATTTAAGTAACAAATACTGAAAACACCAATTCTTAATATAGGTTTCGGGTATATCTGAATACTCGACCAACTCAATTTTGCAGTTTTGGTTTATACATATTGTAGGTGTATGATAAGTTTGTAATATTTATTGAAATCATTTACATCTAATAACTAATTTGAATGGTTCTGTTCTAGTAACTGTCCACACTTGGAAACACCTCTGACGCCCTCTCGAGGATATATATGGTGAAATTAAATCAACCGACCAAATTCATACTGGAGACTCGGTTAGTGATCAAGAACCGGGCGGTAGCGTTGCATTTTAGGCAGTGATTTTAAGCCGATTGATTTCCATCTTTTTCAATAGATCTGGAATGACTAATAACAGAACCAAGCAGCTGCTGACGCACCCGCGGCTGTGAAAGTGGTAAAAAAAAGTAATAGTACGCCGGCTGAAACATTTTTCACAGATAGTTGACATCATACTGAACTGAAAAAAAAATCGTCTGCTGCATCGTGGATTCGTACGTTTTTTTTTACCACTTTCGCAACCTCTAGCTCCCAAACCCACCGCTACTTGAGCAGGTAACGGTCGATTCACATATCAGTCATGTAAGATCTACGATCGATGTCAACATCAGCCGGCTTACTATGACTTTTGTATTTGCAACGGTACCTCCCGAACTATTAGGTTCAGTAATCTTTTTGGCCAATTTCGAAAAATATAATTGTTTGCCCCCTTACTGGTTGGACTAGTTTAAGTACAATTCTTAGTTACTATGGGGCACAACATTTTTTTTTTTCGAATTTTACCTGGAGGTTCAATTTCGTCGGTTGATTTAATTTCACCTAGTATGTCGTGTTTTTATACATTAAGTGTTTTGCAGAAAATAGTGTATAGTTTAAAAATAGATGGACGTGTGGTGTCCTCAGTTTAGCTGACAAATAGATCTCCTGACCTCCTGACATCGGTGTCAATTCGGTGTAACACAACTTAACATATTTGACAGGACTAAACTTAATTTAAGCATTCTGTCTTTTTCTTTCTGTATTGAAAAGACAAGGACAGGGCGCTTAAAATAAGGTTAGTCCTGTCAAATACATGTTAAGTCGTGTTACACCGAATCGACACCAATGTCTGACATTGCGTCGGGAATATGTCGAGATGCACTGGCAAATACAAAAAGCGGCTATGGGGTGGAAAACGCCCCCTGAACTTTCGTGTGAAACAAGTGATCATACTAATAATATATTTTTGTGCAGTTATTTATCAGTTCAAGAGTTGATTTTCCTTTTACCAAATTTGTTTAAGAGGATATGTCACGCTTGCAAAGGTCACTGTTACTCCATGCGGAATGCCCCGCAGTGCGAGAGGGACGGATTCCGGAAAAAATAGCAAAATGTCGGTTTTAAATTAATATAAAATTAACTAAAATAGCTATCAAAATTCCAAACTGGAAAAATTTTGGTATTGTTAAAATCTATCTAATAAGATTTACATTCATACACGACATTATGTTAGGTTGGGGAAAAAGTTTCTTCGCATTTTATATGAAAATTCAAAACATTTTTTAATAAAGTTTATTTACATTTAACTAAAGTATGTGGGTGCCATTTTGTTCGATAAAATTCTGCCATCTTGTAGGTAGGAACATGATCCCATTGCTATAGAAATTCTGGGGCTTCTGATCAAAAAACTGCGACAAGTGGTTTTGGCAGTCCTCTCATGATGTTAACCTGACACTGCCTAAAGAATTCTCAAGAGACCGAAACAAGTAGAAATCTGAAGGTGCAAGGTCAGGACTATACAGCGGATGCATTAATACGTCCCAGCCAAACTCTCTTAATTTTTGCTGAGTGGCTAAAGATGTGTGAGGTCTAGCGTTATCATGATGAAAAACCACATCCCTTCTGTTGACTAATTCCGGCCGCTTTCTCTCAACTTCTTGCTTTAATCTCATCAGTTGTTCGCAGTAGAGTTCAGAATCGATGGTCCTGCCTGGCGGTAACAGCTCATAATGAATAATGCCCTTCCAATCCCACCATACACACAGCATTAACTTGTTGCGAGATATCCCGGGTTTCGCCTGTCCATGTCCATTTCATTCAGTCCATGTCATTTTCATGTCCGCCTCGTACTGTGTAACCGGGACCTTTTTTTACTGCGACCTCGACTCCTACATGTCATATCATAACGTTTTATTGCTGTCATATACCAAGCTACTCCATTTTTAAATATTAAAAACTAGAAAAGTTGATATTTAAGAATAATTATGTAAAAATTCGACGTTTTGCAGCTTTAATTAAATACGAGATTGCACATGCTGGTTATCCGAAATTTTAAAACGGATAGAAAGTGTGGTTTGATAGTAAAGGCGATAGATGATGTTGTTTTTATCAGATTTCATGCATTAGCGTACAAATGATACGACAAATATTTTTGTAGGAACACTAATAAATAACCGTCTCCGTGTACAAGTTTCACTATACATAACCCGTGCGGATAAAGAAACCATCTATAAATGGCGGACGGTCTCATGCTATCTCGCTCACATCGTCGCTCTGTCTATACTCGCACAGCATGGTACTACGTACAAAAAAAATAGTTTGGATTAGCATTCACGCTGTCTTTGCCTGTAGGCAAAACGCCGAGATATATTTTAAATTCTTTATTGCATACAGAAAAACAAGTACAGAATAGAGTAAAATAAATAAATGTTCTCGGGATAATGTTAACTCTTTAAAAGTTTATTTAATAAAATAAACAGTTGCTAGCAGCACTCAATATACTTCCTAAAATATATTCAAAATATATAACTGAAATTTTGTTTAGCTGCCGCTTGATTTCTTTTTCTGACGCTACTCTAAGTATCAGTCGCCATTTATAAATTGTTTCTTTAACCGCACGGGTTATAATTATTTATATTAATTGGACGTAGTTAAGCAGAAAGAACTCAATCCACAATATTGCCAAAAAAATGTTAATGGTCATTGAGGTATATTGTTCCATGTTATTGGTACCAAAATGGTATATTAGACTAATATTATTACTGTATTATACCATTAGTTACAATATTTGTTCATTATTAGTATTACATAAACAAATTAGTTACAAGATTTATTTCGGGCCTTACTGGGCCTGGCATCAGTTGATACAATATCTAATATTAAATTATCACTTTAATATTTATTAAAGTAGTAAGAAACTCGTGTCTGTACGTAGAATATTTTTTCAAAATGTTTAAATGGTAGGGTTATTAATACAAGGTCCTACAATTCGGAGTAAAAAAAATTCAAGAGATGATAGTGTCCCTAACTAATAGAACAATTTCAATGGAAAAAAAAATTTTTTGCGCTACCTTTTTTTTTACCTTTCCCATAAATTTTGGCAGCTGATTCAACCACTTTGTACAGGGAAGTGAAAAAATTACTTAACCAAATTTTTTTTTTATTCTGGAACATGGTCAGTTGACGATATGTACATGTTCTACCCTAGAATTATCTTCACTTATTATTGTAGGACCTTATATAAATAAGGTGACTTTAATTTATGCAGCCAAACTCATACTGGAGGCTTGGTAATTCAGTAACACGGGAGGGTAGATACGGTACAGTACGTTCTTATATCGTCAACTAAAAAATGGACCTCTTTTTAAAACAAGCGCCACCGAACGATAGAGATAGAGCGACAAGCTTCGATGGCGGCGCAAGCGAGACAAGGTACACAAAACAGGGAAGCGGGCTACCGTATCTTCCTAAGGTTGAAGCAGGAGAGATTTCTCTGAACACCCTCGACGGGATGGTCTAATGCAGGGTTTCTCAAAGTAGGGTACGCGTACCCCTAGGGGTACGCCAGTTGATCTTAGGGGGTACGCGATAAAATTTAAGTAGACGTAGACTGTTCAGGCTAATTTCTCTTGAATGGACAGCAATACAGGAAGAATATTCGGACCCCCACGCAGAGCGGTGAATTCCATTTGCCTTTCGTGACTACTTATGTGAGAGTGAGTTTTCACATCTCAAAGTAACATCGGAGTACATGAATCTACTTAATGTTAAATTTGAATGCAGTTTAAAACTGAGGAAAAATGCCCCTAAAATAGACTCAATTTGTGACAAGAATAAAGCTTATACATCTCACAAATTAAAGGCACATTATTATTTATGGCTGTATATATTTTTTTATATCTTATTTTCTTTTGTAGGCAGTTTTGTAGGGGTTCCCCATTGTTTGGGAAATTTCATAGGGGTACGTGGGGCTATAAGTTTGAGAAAGCCTGGTCTAATGCACCAACCTTATCAGTGAGAGAAGTGATCTTGGCGGAGACGGGCTGCACGCGCGTGGCGGTGCGCGCGCAGGCGCACGCTGCCAGCGCGACCAACGCCCAAACTTGTACGTGCATACTGGAAAACAAGCTTAAGTATTATCATCACAATATTAAACAAAACATGGTTTATGGCGGGCGTAAATAAAACTTAAATAAAATTTTAATAATAATCGGTGTAAATAATTTAAAATAATCTTTAATTCAAATTAAAAAATTCAAAAGGTTTATTTTATAAAATAGATACAAAGAGAATACTTTTTAAAGGTCAAAAATTTAACTTTTATAAAACAATAGAATATTATTATAAAAAAATAGGTTGGGCTACTAAAATGTAATGTACACACCTGCTTAAAATACGTAAGGAAATATAGGAATACATAATGAAATGAACAAATAAGTTGATAAATAAACTAAATAAACCCATAAGAAATATAATAAAGCTTATTCTGAAGGCTTTAATTTTAAGCGATTGATGCTGTATGTTGTCACTTCTTTAATTTTAATATTTTTCTATTATTGCTTTAATTTTAGTTTTACTGCTGTCAAAACTAAATTTTCTTCATTCTAAAATAGTTATTTAGTATTAACAACAGAAACTAGGAAATTACTAAGTTTTGATAGCAATAAAACTACAATTTTAGCCTTCAGAATCGGCTATAATGCCTAACCATCCGGCCATTCGATTAGTCTTTCTAAGAAGGGTAAGAAAGGAGAATGCCACGGGAATTCAAGAGATCGTGCCAAATGGCGCCACAAACAAATAAAAGTCATCATCATCTTTTTGATCAAAAGAGTTTACTTAAATCCGGAATTCTAACATCATAATAAAAAATATTTCGGTATTTTCATTTCCGTGGCCGCTTTACTATGATTAGGATGCCAACCAAAAACCTCTATCAAAAGGTAACAAAGTCTTTGCAATTTCCCCTGTCAGTGTACAGTAAATTTGAATTGCGTTACTAATTTAAATGAGATTTGGTGATTTGGTAAGTACATTTTAGTCTCCCTAACATTAACTTGGTTTGGTTTTGACGCCATGACTCTAGGTTCGGTACGAGGCGCCATATATTACGCGGCATTCTCCTTTATCAAGATAATGTTTTTTTTTTCGTTTTTCCATTCTAAATGAAACCACATTGTAACACAATACAAGCGGAAATGAAAATAAATGAATTACACATACAAAAACCGCAGTAGGTTTTAAAAATTTGTAAGGATACTTAAAAATATATTTCAATTTCCGCAAGTATCTTTCAAACAATTTCAATTACAATTAACAAACTTATCATTGCCATAACAAATGGTATGAAATAAAACTGCAAAATTTCATTGGTCGAGATTGCTGTATTAAAAATCGCCGTTTTAAGTATTTCTTTCTCTACATTTTATGGCGCATAATACGAAAAATTCCTAGCTAGTTTAGTTTTTGAAATATTTTAAAATTGTCAACTTTGATGATAATAATTTTTCGAGATAACAAAAAATGTGCTCTACTGAATAAGTTCTAAACAGTGACACTCCACATCCCGCATTAATAGGGCTCCATTTTGCCCTTCAAGTACGGAACCCTAAAAAGATAATAGAGAATTTACTTACATAATAAAGCCGATTTTGAAGGCTTTAGGTTTAGTTTGACATAGATAAAATTAAACTTAAGTAGTGTTAAAAAGAAGAGCCATTTTCAAGTTACCATTTTATAAACGTCAAACTAAAATTTTAGTTTGACAGCCATAATTTACTCAACTTAGTGATTTTAACGTGTTTTGGTAATTTCAAGGCACATTTTAGAGCTGTCATTTGATTGAATTTAAAAATTTGGTTTAATTTAAGAACGTTAATAATTTAACGTTGCTAATTTTAGTTGGTGTGCCCTTCAGAATAGCAATATATAGTTCTGTCAATTAAAATTACGTTTTTTAGTAAGTTTCTTAGCTTAAAATTAAAACCTTCAAAATCGGCTTTATTGAGAAACAAAAATATTTTTAACCAGTCTGAGATGACAGCCTGTTATGATGAAACCCGCTTTCCTTAAAATTTCCTTAAAAAAAACATAACTATTAACCTAACATATTTTGTTCGAGTAGAGTAGGTATTAAGCTTTTCTATGGTGCAGCTGATTTTGTATTTCGCGATTTCAGGTTTGGTCCCATAGTAAAAGTTGTTCATATTAATGGATAGAATACACATAATATTATAAGATGTCTATGGTAGAATAACCAAAAGAGGTGTGTCAGGATTGTAGCAGATGTAAATCTGTAGTTTCTGCCTACCCCTCTCGGAGACAGGCGTGAGTATATGTACAATGTAGGTAATACCACATTTTGAGGCTGTACCTGACCCTAGAACATGAACAAAGCCAGACTTTCGAGGGTTCTTTTGAATAAAGTAGGACTATCTTAACATTGGAAAAAATATATTTAATTTATTGATCTTCTAACTAGGTGATCTACTTATAAACAATGTACTAAGACTTATATAGATACTTTTGTCAGGAAAAAAAGGTTTTTCACTCTCTTTTTTTGGTTTTCAAACGTTCGTTTCAAGAACGCGGCTAAGAGATCAATTTGTTTTTTTTTTTCATAAAATAGGTAATAGAAATATAAAGGTTTTTTTCTACTTAAATCCAATATTTTTTTCCCTACTAAATATTTCAGTATTAGCTATAGTATGTTCGATTTATCATGATATGGGTGGCAGTTCAAAGTTGGCAGTTATAGTTATGTTCCCTAACGAAATAGAATCGATTTTTTTAAGTATCGAGAACGTTAACAAGGGCTATCAAATCGATTTTTTATTTCATTGCTCTTTGATTATCCAAGCTACTTTTTGTTAATTTCTAAATTAATTAAATTAAACGAACCAATAACTCCCGAGCCTGAGAGCTCAAGATTTTTTTTTGTTTTTCTTGGCTTTTTACCAAAAACAAACAACAATAACAAAACAAAAATCAACAAAAACTGTAACAAACGTCAAAACCAATAGCACGTAAAGCAACCGCAACGAAAACACAAACCGCATACAAGATGCACTTATACTGACGCGATCCTATATGATGGCCGCACCGATTCATCGATGTATTTTCAATTATGTAGTGTCAGTCCCTATGGGTTAACGTTCCGATCCACGCATCAAGTAGCAAAAAGACATTATTCTTTTCTGAATCTTTTTTTATTTAATTTAACGAATACACTGTGATTATTGTTTCGATTTATAGATAAATAATTTATTGTATTTTTGCAATAATTATATACATTCTTTCTAAAACCTAATGTTTTCTTTTGCACCTGGGTGTATGTAGTATGGTGTGAGTAGTATAGGTG
This sequence comes from Ypsolopha scabrella, assembly GCA_910592155.1. Taxonomy (NCBI): domain Eukaryota; kingdom Metazoa; phylum Arthropoda; class Insecta; order Lepidoptera; family Ypsolophidae; genus Ypsolopha; species Ypsolopha scabrella. Next base: position 8,259,872 of record OU342986.1, read on the forward strand.
AAACGGAAAATTACGAACTGTCACCCATATCATGATAATTCGGACAGCCTATAAAACCCTCCGATCTGCTGTTTCGCGCGTAATTATTAGTATAACGCGTCCTAGACAAATAGGTCAATTAGCTAACCAATAATCGCCTCTATCAAAAACTAATATAAAGTAAGTATTTGACATTGGCCTTTTTGTGTCGGACGGGTAATAACATTTTTTCCTAGCCTAGAAAAAAGGTTATCGTATCATCTCAGGCTTTTGTCATTGCCATTCCAAAGAGGTAGATTGTACGATGGCCAGCATTCAAATCAAAGGCACCTCTAATGAGGTCTCATAATAAGTTAATGTTGATTTTTGCGAGTTAATAATTATAATAATAGAATATACTAATACTATACATTCTCTGCTAATACTAAGACAGATTCATTTAATGAGGGTCTTTAGAATTATAAATAAGGCATCCTTTGTACTCTTTGACTTTGACGTACAAAATATATTATATTTAAAATATAAATAGACGTACAAAAAAGTTGGAATACGCGGCGCGGCGGAAGTACAGCAATGGCGACGGTTTATAAGTGTGTGAGTGGACTTACTATGGAAAATAGACTTTCTATGATGTAAATGGGTGCTTCAGTTTTTGGTTATCGTGACTCCGTCCGCCTTTTTTTGTACTTTCATGATCTTGCATAATTTAATAAGAGTGTTGAAAAGATAATTTTCATTTTATATGGAATAAATAGTAGGTATAAAGTATAATGTTATTAAAACTCAAGTGAGGTAACATACTATATTATTACTATTATTTGTGGCGTTTTGTCGTTCTCGCCTTGAAAATGCCGAAATTATGAACGAAAGTCACCTTAAATATTAAAAAAAAAATAATACGGAGTTAAGGCCGGTATTTTCATGAAGAATAATTTAGTATAAATATAATATAAATAAAATTATAATATAAATAATATTTAGTTTAATGTTGTAGGGCATATTTGATTATTTATTTGATATTATTACATTTATTTTAGATTTAATTTCTTAGATAGGTTTTATGTTTATATAATAAGTATTTTAGTTTTTATAATTACTTACTAGGTTACTTTTTTTTGGTTAAATAAATTATAAGCATGACTAATAGCCCAAATATGAGCAAGTAACTTTTAATAAAATACAATGTAATTTTTTTTTTGCACAGAGCAGGTACCCGTAAAATTAGAACTCAAATAGGTATCCAGTATTATAATTTTGTAATATTGTTATTTATTATTATTATTAATAAAATAGTTTCACGACAAGCAAGAGGCAGCAGGTTCGAACGCCCCGAGAAAAATTTCGAAAAATTTGTTTTTTTTTTTTAAATTCGCACGAAGCAGCTTCGTGGAACTTTGTTTCTAATGCAGTGGTTCTTGAACTTTATGTAGACACGGAGCCTTTTCAAAATTTCAAAAATTCCACCGACTACTAAGAAAATTTCAAGAAATAAAGCATAATTATTAAAAATTATTTTTGGTTACTTTACTTAATTATAATTAAATCAACCGACCAAATTCATACTGGAGACTCGGTTAGTCATCACACCAGGAACAAGGTTTAATGACCCTCAAGGAGAAATTATAAAATATTTTTTTGCCCCTTATTGCCTTCACTAGTAATTGTACTTTCTAGTCCAACCAGTAAAGGAGCAAGAAAAAATATTTTATTAAATTGGCCAAAAGCATTACTGAACCTAGTTCTTGATCACTAACCGGATCTCCAGTATGAATTTGGTCGGTTGATTTAATTTCAGCCTATATGTTAAAAGTGAACTTAGTGGACCCCTGGCACTCATGTCGCGGACCCCTAAGGGGTCCATTGACCCCACTTTAAGAAACCCTGTTCTAATTGATCTTTCTAGTTTGTATGCACTCTAATAAAATCATTACATAATTTATACTTGCGATTGTCGGCACTTGGTGAAACATGGAAAACATCTGTACTTGTTTTAATTTTAAGGTTTACACGTTAATCCCAACCAACAATTTTTTTTTTAATATGTGGATTGGACATATTTTTTAACTGTACATTTGACATATTTTTTAAATTAAGTTATAAATTGAATATGAATTGTAATTATGAAAAAATTAACACAAAATTCATTAGATTATTTTGTACATGATTTTAAAAATAAAACAATTGTATGTAAACTTTAGTTAAGTTAGTTACTAAGTACTTTCAAATGTGATGTATAATAAATAAATGAAATGAAATTATGTCGAAACGAAAATATAAATATTGGTAGCTACCAATGATAAAAAACTCTTTGTACTCTGCATACTTAAGGCGCATAGACATGCCACCGTTTTAGTACAAAATTTGATAATCCGTTTCTCTGTTGTTTTTCATCATAAAGTTTAAGAACTCTATGGTTTAATAAACTCATTTACGAGGATACTATTTGGTTGAAATGTAAAATTTTGGTATAGGTACAATTTAGGGCAATAAAACAACTTTGTATGTAAATCTGTACAGCTATCTAGCTGATCGATAACTCAAAGGGTGAATTTGATTATAAATGGCTGAGAATATTAATTACTTTTATAATGAATTGAAGGAAATACGAACCTATTTAATAAAAATCGGACCCAAGCGTAGACAAGAACAAACAATTAAAAATAAATTAGAGGTAGCTGATATTATTTTTAGTAGATACAATGAGTTATTAGATATCTTAGTTGAAGAATGTAATTTGGGAAAAATTGAAAAAGATCAGTTTAGTAATATTATTTCTAATTGTTTCTTTAAAACAAAATCAATGTTCAAAATTATGGCAAAACAGTGCCTTTTAAAATACCAGTACCAGATGATAGAGGTCTTAAACTTTGCTGTATAACGAAACACAACAGAGAAACGGGTTATCAAATTTTGTACAATAATAAAAAGTATTATATATTTTTGTCAGGCGCTACTATTTTGATGTTGCTTTGGTGTGTATATTGTTGTTATTTACCACTAGCTTTTGCCCGCGATTTCACCCGCGTTGAATTAGTTTTTGTGTACTCCTATAAAATCAGTCAATATTATTCGGACTGTTACCTACAGTAAACACAGCTGGTGAAATGTGTGTGTTATGCGCCTCTGTTTCCCATTTTGTGTGTCTCTTTTATAGTTTTTCCATGGGAACAAAGGGAAAAAGTACTTTTTGTCCTATTCAAAGTCACGCGCCGTGCGGAAAGGGGAGCGGGGCGCAGCGGTTGGCTTGCCTGTCGCCCGCCGGTAAACAACTATTACGGTCGTAGGTTGAAAGTACCATTGTTTATTAACTTAATAAATAAGCTACCAGATTGTGTAGTAAATGAGAGAAAGCTCTCCAAAGCTAAAGATTTGCTAAAAAAGTATTATCTGTCATAATTAACTTCAAACTTATGTATCAGTTACCAAGTATTATTTATATTAAGTATTAAGGTGTGTTCATAAAGGACAAAAGTAGTTAGGGTTGAGTTAATTTAAGTAGAAACTATTAAAGCTGCTACGTTTTCGCAGACAAACTGCAAAGTTTTGCGAAATTTATGTACCTAGTATAAGTAAATTACCTGTGTGTTAAATAAAAATTAAAAAAAAAAAAAAAAAAAAAGAACTACATTTATGCAAAATTTCAGCCTAGTCGGTTTCGTAAGCATGGCGTGAAAGGGTGACACATCACTTTTCTTTAGAAATTTGAAAGCACATTTTCATCCCATGGAAACTGATTCATGGGATAAAAAGTAGCCTATGTCCTATTCCAGGCCTAGAACTACATTCATGTAAAATTTTAGCCCAATCAGTTCAGTAGTTACGGCGTGAAAGAGTAACAAACATCCATCCATACATCTAAACTTTCGCATTTATAATATTAGTGGGATGGGATGGGATAATGTTTTTAGGGTTCCGCATCCGTGGGTGGTACGGGGCCCTTTGTGCGCGAGTCCACACGTGTGCAAATTATTTTTTTATTGGTTTTTTGGACCTTGCATAACTTATACTGTATGTTTTCATTCAATCTATATCATTAGCACCAGATAGTTAATTCCAGTACCAGTGTTGTTTGTAACGATAACCTATCACCTTATTATACATAATAATAACAAATAATACATTAAATCAAAATTATCATCACAGTAAAATTGAGTAGTGATTACAGTATCTACAGGATTTCTCAATATATAAGGTGACTTTCGTTTATATAGCCAGAATCATACTGAAGACTCGGTTAGTGACCAAGGTTCAATGACCCTTTTTGTGAAAAATAAAATTTTAGACTTCCTATACTTGTTACGACGAGGTCGTCATTGAACAAGTATTAGAGGAACAAAAAATATATTTTTCTTATTTCGCAAACCTGACCACTTACCGAGTCTCCAGTATGAATTTGGCCATTTAATCAAAAGTTACCTTACACGTTTATAGGAATACGTCTGTTGTCTAATGAATACAATAGGCTTGTAGACAGGGTAAACAAAATATTATTCTATTTAGTCCGTCATTTAGATTATCAAAAAATATTGGACACGTATTTTTTCTTTTGTCAATCAAACAAAAAATGACAGAGATAAAGCGCGTCAAAGTTTGGGAATGGGGGAAGATGACGTCACTTCTAAGTAAAATTGTACCTAGATGTGACGTCACGCGGAACTTCAGCGGGCTATATCTTCATCATTGTTTGTTTAATTGAAAAAAGAAAAAATACATGTCCAATATTTTCTGATAATCTAACTGACGGACTAATAACATTTTTTTAGTCATTGTCTTATTTTGTTGTTGACAACCAACAACGTACGATTTCAATTGTCAAGCGGGCTTATTTGCTTAGCTGAATAGTCATATGACAATCAATTTGATAACCATTGGCTTACAATGCACCTCTGACTCACACATTTTCACATTTAGTCAAGCGAAAAACAAAGTTGCGCTTGATGGAGTCAGAATTATGTTTGAAACTGACCAAATATCAGAAAAATTATCCGTTTTATTTAATTAAAACACGTTTTTTTATTTAAACCGTATCATTATTATAAAAATAATATAAAAGCCATTTATATTTATATTAAAATAATATAAATTAAAACAATTTTTTATTTTGTTTTTATATTTTTTGTAATAGGATTTAATTAATTTTCAATTCATAATTATAATAATTGAACCTCTGATTTAGCGGATGAGCGAGCGCTTTCACACTGAACGATAACGATTAACTTGCTATCGACTCAACATCGGTTCGACGTAGAAAGAGAATGACGACAACGTTTTGGAATAATCGATAGATTTTATGTGTTAAATTTTCCGAATGATGCTATGTGCAGTGGGGCCCACATCAAGCTAAACACTTTCAGTATAAGCTGACCTCTCATTGTATAGGCTTCCGGTACAATAAGAGGTCAGCTTATACTCAATGTGTATAGCTTGATGCGGGCTCCACTGTACTCGTACTACCGACATGGTAACTACACGATGTTGTCGAACTGATAATCTCATACATTTACTACGAAACGCTTTCACACTGTGTCGCTGTCGACACCGATATCGTCGCTGACAAAGACGACACCGATACGTTCCGATATCGGCGACAGACAACACGATGCCACTTATAAACAGTAGGGAAACTCCACCGTATTCTCGAGATTCCCTACGCCCGATCGGCGTGTTTTAGGGCGAAATCTAAAAGCAACCCTATGACACGGTGCATGCCAACCGATTCCGCGACAATCTCCGAGACGGCGGCGTGTAAAAGTGTGAGTATCGATTCAAGACGTTTACTAGAAGTTTATGGTACTAATTTTACTGCTAAAAGATTCGTGGTAATATGTACTGATTCATATATTTTCTGTGACAATGCGGAGTCAAGGAGAGTAGCGGGTGGGATGACACGCTGCACTACTGCGATCATAGTGATCGTGTGCCGTATCATTACGATATCGGCCCGACATCGCTGTCGGTATCGTTATCGTCCAGTGTAAAAGCGCCCAATGCAAATGTCCGCGTTCCCCAAACAGCAAAAGAAAGCGAAAGTAGTTTGCTCGGTTCGACCGCAAAGCCTGAGACGATTTGTATCGCAAGTCTCGATATTATACAAAGAGAAATGTACTTATTATACAGGATGTAAATGCAAAGTCAAGAATCCCTTTAGGGTATGAAAGTATACACGATTCTGATGTCATTACGAGGAAAAAATACCTTGAATTTTCACCTAAAATTCCATCATTTTTCTAAGTTTTGGCTACGCAGCTCACCGGCCTCCCCACACACCTAATTGCACCCCGCAACCCGCACCCCTCATCCGAGTGGCCAGCGACCAGTGAGGGTGTCCACGCGATTGGTGTATTTAGAGTAAAGAAAATCGTCTTATTATGAGGTACTGGTACTTTATTTAGAGATCCCAGTATTTAAAATAATATCTTTACCGATCATTCTAACACACCCTTAAAGGATTCTTGACTTTGCTTTTACACCCGGTAGTTGTGAATCTGTTCTTGGAGCCTGATTGTAAACGTGGTCGTCTTGACCTACAAGCATGACTTTAGGAGTCATCATACTATATGAACTAGTTTCTGATTATTATTATTAAAGTGCATTACAAACTAGAAAAGTTTAATTAAAAACAAATGTAATGAATGACAAGAATTTGAAAAAATACCTCGGGCCAGGTTTCGAACCTGCGACCTCTTGTTATCAAGAAAAGCGCGCTACCAATTGCGCCACCGAGGTACTTACCTAGACCGTTGAATTTTTTGTAACTATTTGATCTAACTAGCTAGTAATGAACATACTAAACGCTCACGAGGGCGTTATGTGATTTCACGCCTTGTTCTTAGAAACAGATGGCGCTGTCGTCGCTACAATATGTGTTGCTTCAGACATTTGTTTCTAATTTATCTCTTCTAGTTTGCAATGCACTCTAATAATAATATTTAGAGTATTCCAGAGCGATGAATTTTGCAATTAAAACATAATTTTAGTTTCTGAACGTTACTAGTACCATCGACTAATGACGGCCCCATACCGTGGGCCGAAATATAATTTATGCAGCCAAATTCTTACTGAAGACTCGGTAAGTGCTTACTAACAAGGTTCGATAACCCTATTTGTGAAATTCGCAAATTATTCTTTTCGCGTTCCTTACAAACGCAAGCCCAGCCCCGAGTCAATTACTATGGAACGTCAAGATTTTATTTTGCGAAATCAGCAAAAAGTGTTATAGATCCGTGTTACTGATCACTTACCAAGCCTCCGGTATGAGTTTGGCTGTATAAATTAAAGTCACCGTAAGCAACGTGAAATTTAAGTAGTTTCGTGAACGAAAACTGGTGATAGTACTCATCCATATGAACAACCCTGAAATATGAAATATGAACAACTTTTACTATGAAGCCAACCCTGAAATCGCGAAAAAAATATCAGCTGTTCCATAGAAAAGTTAAATACCCACCCGACCCTATTGTATGAAACAGCTGATATATTTTTCATGATAAAAAGTTATTCATAAGGACGAGTACTATCACCAGTTTTCTTTAACAAAATGACTTAAATTTCACGTTGTATATCGAGAATTATAAAATATATTGGTGTTTTTCAATATTAATATAAGTAAATAATAAGACTCAAAAAGAGTAAAATATACTTACATTTATTCATAAATTTATACGAATAATAAAGTGGTAAAAAAAACGAAATTGAGGGCAAATTAAAAAAATAGAATTTTTGTCTGTTGGTCTGTATGTAAGTATGTATGTTCCGTTTTAACTCGAGAACCAATAAACGGATTTGGATGCGGTTTTTTTTATTATGACCGAGTGACCCTGGTCAATATAAGTGGTATTGCGGTATAGGTTATAAGGGGTGTTCATAAAATAACGCCCAAGGCGAAAACGGGGCATAGATTGAATTAACGCTAACGAAGGCTAATATTAAATAAAAAAAAAATAATACTATATGTCCTATAATTCAAAGTGAAAAAAAATTAACAGATGATAGAATATCCCTAATAGACAAGAAAAACAGAAAAAAAAACTTTTTGCGCGTACTTTTTTACCTTTCCATAGAAATTTTGTCAGCTGATTGAACCACTTTGTACTGGGAAGTGAAAAAATTATTTGAGCAAGAATTTTTTTCTTCTTCTGGAATTTGATCAGTTAACGATACATGATCTTCCCCAGAATTATTTTCGCTTATTATTGTAGGACCTTATATATTACAGCAAGACGTTTCTTTATAAGTATTTATAGATATAGCTGTACCTGTTAATTAAAATAAATAAGTAATTTAAAGCAAAAAATGGGCTTACGATATTGAATGAAGGTTAGTATAGTATGTATTTAAATTATTGTCCCTGTACGGGTTTTTAGTCTCAGAAAAGCCAAATACTCGTCAATACGAGCAACTTTTACTATGGAACCGACCCTTAAATCGATAAATATGTCAACTATTCTGTACATTTGGTGAAGTAGTTACCTTTTTTAATGAATAGCTGTTTATTTTCGCTATTTTATTGTTCGCTCCATAATAAAAGTTGTTCATAAGACGGTTAACTACATCTTTACCTGCTTTTCCGTGTCTAAAATACAGGAAGAATAGAAAATTAAAACGTATTTAAAAAGAATGTAGTGTTTTGTACGAGTAAAATATGAAAAAATTCAATTGTTTTTCCTTAGCACTTACATTGTATTGATCACTTTACACACACACACGGGTAAAAAACAAAACACTATATCCGAATTCAAAATAAGAATAGAACGCAAGCGCCGCCAATCACTTGCCTATATCAACTGACAAGAACTTGAATTGCCCATGTCATATGTCAAGAAAACATGCTATAGTTCAAACTTTGACGTTTCATCCGTATTATACCTTATTGGATTGCGAAAGAGTTTATTTTTGTTTACATGTCTTACCAAGATTACCAATGTAAAGATGGAGGGGACAAAATGAGCTCATTTTAATGAGTAAGTAATTATTTTGTAAAGGTTAGTTTACGTTTTAAAGTAAAAATTATTTTAAACACTTAAGTTATTTTTTACAGAAAATAACGGGTTTGAGATTGAGAAGTACACTCATTTGATTTAGGATACCTAGATAGAACTGGTTGTTCAGCTTTTCGAAGTGGTTTCCACACAAGATTTCGTTTTTGTATGAACCAGATTTGTGCGTACACTCAGCGGGACCCCATGTCCTATGACGATGTTAGTAGTTGAGGGAGTTAGTTTCAAATTTATTCTATCGAATTCGATAAAATGTTTAATTTATTCCGTCAAAATGGCCGAGACACGATTTTACAGGCTACCTCCAGCCAGCGGGACACTTCCTATTTATAAGCCGCAGGAACTTCAAACTCAAAGCTATATGAAAAAAAAAATTGGCCGCTGACTGGAGGTTGTTTCAAACCCAATTATTATCGAAATAATACGTGTTAGAAACTTGTTTTCACTTAGAACGTAGAACTAAAATTTGACACCCATTTCGAGTTCCTGAGGCTTATAAACAGAAAGTGTCCCGCTGGCTGGAGGTCGCATGTAAAATCGTGTCCTTCATCCATTTTGACGGAACAAATTAAATGTTTGATAAAAGGGTTCTTTATTTTAAATAACAATAGAAACTTAAATAACATAAATAGGTAACCTAAAATACTTAAAAATATTTAACTAATAAAAACTAAAATACTTACCAAATAAAAGCTATAAGTAAAAAATGTTTGCCAGATCGCCGGCCTCATGTGGCAGAGTCCCCAGAAGGCTGGCGGCATTCCCTCTTTGGATTGCCAAACTAAGGCGTTGCCCCAAGGCGTTGTAAGGGTATGCCCCAGCCCTTGGGTCCCCGGAAACGTCAACCAGCCGCGAAGAAATCTCTTTGAAGAGACGTTTCGCGTCCGGACCCCACTGCCCAAGTGTTTCGACACCAAAAGGCGCAAACATGTATTCAGAACCAAGCTCTGCAAATTTACGCCTCTTGATTGCCTCAGCCGCTGATTGTATTCGATAGAACTAATCTGGAACTAACTCCCTCAACTACTGACATCGTCATAGGACATGGGGTCCCGCTGCGTGTACGCACACGAACCCGATCTTTGATCGAAAAAATGACAAAAACTATACGGATTAAAGTTAATTTTAAGGGAGTGTTTTTAGGGTTCCGTACCTCAAAAGGAAAAAAACTAATAAACTCTCAATAGGATCACTTTGTTATCCGTCCGTCCGTCTGTCTGTCAAGACAAGACCCTTTATCTCGGCAACGCGTGGAGGTATTGAGTTGAAATTAAAACCATATACTCAAGTCTACAGTCCCTTGAAGATGTGAAAAAATCACACTTGTAAGTTAACGTAAAAAAAGATACGGCCGTTTATGCCGCAAAAAACGTAAATTTCGACACTCAAGGGAATCAAAATTTATAGGGTATTTCCCGTTGACCTAGAACTATGAAATTTGGCAAGTAATACCGTCTAATACTACAAGTATAGGAAAAAATCTTAAAACTATACATTTGTAATTAAATCATTAAAAAATCATCAAGGTTAAGCAACGGTCTGCGCGGTCATAATTGTACGGGTGACCAAATCTTTTTGTAGATTATTTTTAAACTTTTATTAATTTGTACGGAACCCTCAGAGGGCGATTCCGACTCGCACTTGTCCGGTTTTTGAGTATTGAGGCCATTTTTAGGGTTCCGCAACTCAAAATGAAAAAAACGGAACCCTCGTACGATCACTTTGTTGTCCGTCTGTCAAGACGATGGTCAAGACCCTTTTTCTCGGGTCCCGTTAGAGGTATCCAGTTGAAACTAACCCAGTAATCCACCCATCAACCAATATACTACATATTTCGATGAATCCCACCAAAACATACATGTGAAAAAAGGGACGGAGTTCAGTACAAAGGCAGTGCAGGTTGTCGGCTTCGCCAATAAATGAATTGAGATCAGATTGGACGCTGAGGCTTGTGGAGGTTCCTTCAGTCATAACTGCAATAATGTACAACGTTTTTCACTTGTTTCCCTTGCTACAGAATACGTTAGAGTTTGGTAAGTTTACTTTAAACGTTTTAATGTTACATAATTAATGCAAAAAATCACTATGAAAACTTGCCAAATTCTACATAATCACACTAATATTATAAATGCGAAAGTTTGTGTGTGTGTGTGTGTGTGTGTGTGTGTGTGTGTGTGTGTGTGTGTGTGTGTGTGTGAGGGTGTGTGTGTGTGTGTGTGAAGTGTGTGTGTATGTTTGTTACTCTTTCACGCTGAAACGGCTGGACGGATTTAGATGAAATTTAGAATGGGTATAGCTTATACCCCAACTTAACACATAGGCTACTTTTTATCCCGGAAAAAAGCATATCGTTAAGCCGAATACCACGCGGGCGGAGCCGCGGGCAATAAATGACCGCCGATGTGGTCCAGCCCTCGGGGACACGTGTTGTGACGATATATAAGGTCCTACAATAATAAGTAGATAATTAAATAAACAAATTCACAAAGTAATAATAAATATAGGATAGATAGATCATGTATCGTTAACTTGTCACAATAAAGAAGAAAAAAAATTTTTTAGGTCACATAATTTTTCCTTTTCCCAGTAAAAAGTGGTTCAATTAGCCGACTAAATTTCTATGGAAAGGTGAAAAAAAAAGTTTTCGGTGAAATATTTTTGTTGGAATTTTGGAAAGGGATACTCAATCATCTCTCAATTTTTTTTCACTTTGAATTGTAGGGCCTTATAAAATAATTAATTATAATTTAGTGAACATGCCTTTTCTGCTACTGGTTACTATAGGTTGCGCAAATAAGGTCAACATTTATCAGTTCTTAGTAAAGTTTATGCATGATTTATTCCTTATCGTGCGGATTCCTGTTTCGCTTTGTTTTATTCGCTTACCAAGAATTTATTTACAAACATAAATATTGCTTTTATATTCGCGACATAAATTTTCAAGGGGTTGTCAAAGATGTAACAGGTGTCATGTCATAATTACCATTCCAGAAGAAAAAAATTTTTTTTGCGCAAATAATTTTCTCTTCCCAGTACAAAGTGGTTCAATCAGCTGAATAATTTCTATAAAAGAATAAAAAAAAGTATGCGCAAAAAATTTTTATTCCGGTGGGTGTGCTTGCTCTATTAGGGATAATCTGTTAATTTTATTTTACTTATATTTTAAGTATAAGGTGACTTTTATTTATGCAGCCAAACTTATCCTGAAGGCTTGGTAAGTGATCAGTAACACGGATCGATAACACTTTTTTTTAATTTCGGAAAATAAAATCATGATGTCCCATAGTAATTGACTCGGGGCTGGGCTTGCGTTTGTAAGGAACGCGAAAAGAATAATTTACGAATTTCACAAAAAGGGTCATTGAATCTTGTTACCGAGCACTTACCGAGTCTTCAGTAAGAATTTGGCCGCATAAATTAAAGTCACCTTATAAAACGTGACTTTCGTTTATACATATAGCCAAATTTATATTGGAGACTTGGTAAGTGATTAGGACCAAGGTTCAAACACCCTATTTGCGAAATACGAAAAATATTTTTGCGCCTCTGTTGTACTTGTTCAAAAACAACTTTGACTCAAGTAGTATAGGAAGTCTAAATTTTATTTTGCGTATTTTAAAGAAAGGGTAGTATAACCTTGGTCCTGCTGACCTAACCGTGTCTTCAGTATGAATTTGGCTAAGTAAACGAAAGTTTATATAAATGTAAGTTATAATTAGGAAGCTTTTATATGTTTGAGCCGTTTGGGGTTGAAACTTTTGGCCCGTGGGATTCCAGCGCCAAAAAACTAGTAAAAGATCTATCACTTCTTTTAGTGGAAACATCGGGTGACCAGATGGCTGGCGCATTCCTCGGCCAACGTATAAGTTTGGCCATTCAAAGAGGAAATGTGGCCAGCGTTCTGGGCACCATGCCGCAGGGATCCATTTTAGAACAGATATACTATTTGTAGTTATTCTTAAGTTTAAGAGTGTAATTTATATTGTCAAGTAATTTTAGTTTAGAATAAGTATTTTTTTGCTGTTGTAAATTACTTAATAAATAAAAATATTACATAAAAAAAAATATATATATTAGGTTGGGGAAAAAGTTTCTTCGCATTTTATATGAAAATTCAAAACATTTTTTAATAAAGTTTATTTACATTTAACTAAAGTATGTACCTAGGTGCCATTTTGTTTGATAACTTTCTGCCATCTTGTAGTTAGGGACGTGATCCCATTGCTATAGAAATTCTGGGGCTTCTGATCAAAAAACCGCGACAAGTGGTTTTGGGAGTCCTCTCGTGATGTTAACCTGACACTGCCTAAAGAATTCTGAAGAGACAAATCTGAAGGTGCAAGGTCAGGACTATACGGTGGATGCATTAATACGTCCCAGCCAAACTCTCTTATTTTTAATTAATTGAAATAGGCGTTACCTTGCGGAAGTCCATCACTAAGTAAAGGATATATGAATATAATTTGCAATATTCTTATTTTTTGCTGAGTGGCTAAAGATGTGTGAGGTCTAGCGTTATCATGATGAAAAACCACACCCCTTCTGTTGACTAATTCCGGCCGCTTTCTCTCAACTTCTTGCTTTAATCTCATCAGTTGTTCGCAGTAGAGTTCAGAATCGATGGTCTTGCTTGGCGGTAACAGCTCATAATGAATAATGCCCTTCCAATCCCACCATACACAAAGCATTACCTTGTTGCGAGATAATCCGGGTTTCGCCAGAGTCTGTGAAGCCTGACCAGCCTTTGACCACGACCTTTTTCGCACGTTCTTGTCGTACGTGATCCTCTTTTCACCACCAATTATCAGGTTTTTCAAAAATGGTTCGGTTTCATTACGTCGTAATAAAGAATCACAAATGAGTACACGGTTCATTAAGTTTCTTTCAGTGAGCTCATGAGGCACCCAAATATCGAGATTTTTTGTGTACCCAACTTTTTTTTAAATGCGCTAAAGCTGTTTTGTGGTCAATCCCCAGTTCTTCAGCTACATCGTAACTACTGATATGCCGATCTTGCTCCACTTTTTCAAAAATGGCATCCATTTTATTCATAACAGGGCGCCTAGAGCGACGTGCATCTTTGACATCAAAATTTCCGGATTGAAAACGCTTAAACCAAATTTGTGCTACTCTCACAGACACTGCACTAGGTCCATAAACATCATAAATTTTTTTCGCAGCTTCCGTTGCATTTTTACCTTTTTTGTAGTAAAATTTTGAAATGTATCGAATTTCTTCATTAGATTCACTCATCTTAACAGTAAGAAAAACAAATGAAAATCACACATTTTACCTAAATTGAATTTGGAATATCTTTTTTAAAATTTAAACTTTTTAATAATACCAAAACCAGCCAGATACAAATGGTATAGCTAAAGAGATTTTATTATAAGTTCATACATACATACTGTTTGGTGTAAATGCAAAGTCAAGAATCCCTTTAGGGTATGAAAGTATACACGATTCTGATGTCATTGCGAGAAAAAAAATATACCTTCAGTTTTCACCAAAAATTCCATAATTTTTATAAGCTATGGCTACGCAGCTCACCGGCCTCTCCGCACGCCTAATTGTACCCCGCAACCCGCACCTCTCATCCGAGTGGCCAGCGACCAGTGAGGGTGTCCACGCGATTAGTGTATTCTGAGTAAAGAAAATCGTCTTATTATGAGGTACTGGTACTTTATTTAGAGATCCCAGTATTTAAAATAATATCTTCACCGATCATACTAACACACCCTTAAAGGATTCTTGCCTTTGCTTTTACACCCGGTATATATTAATGTGTAAGTTATCACAAGAAGTATATAGAAAAAACTACCTGTCACGGATCAATGCTGGCCGCGTGCCTCTCTCAGCCTAAAAATGCCTCTCAAATGCAGCAAAAGCCTGTCATATGGTAACCTTAGTCGCGCGCGACAGAGAATAAACACGTCGCGAGGGTGTTCGGCGTGGGGCTGTGATAAATTGTTGCGCAGGAGTCCGCATTTCGATGAAGTCAAAATGACGATCTCTGAGTGTAGACAAACAAACTTTCTGATTATAATACGTATTCATCCAAGGGTAGATAGAGTTCATGAAATAATTTATGCATTTTGTAACAAAGTAAGTAAACATTTCTTGGAATTATCTTGTTCGTTCGATTTTCCTCTTTCTTTTGTCACCGGGAAACATGTTGTTTTGTTAACGCCTTCGTAAATATGTATTAAGGCGGGGTCCTAGAACAGATTTGTGCCTTAAGAAAGTGAATGTCTAAATTACTCATTAACCATACAGAAACGGTACTACATAAAGGTATAAAAAATATATAGGTATGTTGCCAACTTCCCCCTGAAAATAAGTTTTCGGCACCTTTCGGTCTTTGAATTTGCTAACAAGTGATGGAGCAAGGATTTCATTCGGGGCGGCGCGGGTAGTGAAACGATTTTTAACCCTTAAATGCATCTTGTATCGAAAATTATACAAAGGTTTTTTATTTATTATATACATTATAATTATATGATTACCTATATGAGCTAAAAATATGTTTGGAAACAGCTTTAAATTTTTTTTAACTTTAAAATTCCCATGTGTTTTGTTTTTGTATTTTCTCGCATTTTGGCGGGAAAACTGTTATAGAGTGTTTTTGAAAAAAAAAATCTAATATTTATTCTGTTTGCATACATTTCTGTGGTTTTTTGATATTAAAGTCAACAAGACTTTATAAGTAAGTAATAAAAAAAGAAAAATTTAAAAATACATTTATAGCAAAAATTCATTTGTTTTTGTTCTTGTTTTCGTGTGTACCCCCGTTTCTATAAAAAAATACTTTTTTATAAAAAAAAATCATATTTTTAGGTATTTTTCTATGACTGTTTTCAATTTCATGCAAAAATGAAACCTCATGCATTTAAGGGTTAAGATTTTTAAAGGGTTAAAAAAAACAAAACAGTTTAAAAACAAACCGTAAACTCATCACATGGCCTCATACAAACTATGATAAACTGCCCTCGGAGAACTGCGCCATCTACGGATGAAGTTCTTTATTTAGATGCTGCAATTCTCCTTAAAATGGGAGAATAGGTCTAGATCTTAGGTCAAAAGTCAGGCCCCTACGCCCTAATATTCGACCTTGGCGATGAGTTCGGTCGTACGTAGTACAATGGAGCCCACATCAAGCTAAACACTTTCAGTATAAGCTGACCTCTTATTGTATAGGCTTCCCGTACAATGAGAGGTCAGCTTATACTCAATGTGTATAGCTTGATGCGGGCTCCACTGTACAAACCATTATGATACCCACTCGTCACTTGTAATCTTTTCTCTTGAAATGTATTTGACCTGTTTGTATCGATAACACAAAAATAAAACTATTTGTGGGTTTTATTCTATCAGCTACTGGTCTTCACAATATGTTCTAATACTTTCTATTAGCCTCTAGCTTACACAATATGTTCTAATACTTTCTATTAGCCTCTAGCTTACACAATATGTTCTAATACTTTCTATTAGCCTCTGGCTTTCACAATATGTTCTAATACTTTCTATTAGCCTCTAGCTTACACAATATGTTCTAATACTTTCTATTAGCCTCTAGCTTACACAATATGTTCTAATACTTTCTATTAGGCTCTGGCTTTCACAATATGTTCTAATACTTTCTATTAACCTCTAGCTTACACAATATGTTCTAATACTTTCTATTAGCCTCTAGCTTTCACAATATGTTCTAATACTTTCTATTAGCCTCTAGCTTACACAATATGTTCTAATACTTTCTATTAGCCTCTAGCTTACACAATATGTTCTAATACTTTCTATTAGCCTCTAGCTTACACAATATGTTCTAATACTTTCTATTAGCCTCTAGCTTACACAATATGTTCTAATACTTTCTATTAGCCTCTAGCTTACACAATATGTTCTAATACTTTCTATTAGCCTCTAGCTTACACAATATGTTCTAATACTTTCTATTAGCCTCTAGCTTACACAATATGTTCTAATACTTTCTATTAGCCTCTAGCTTACACAATATGTTCTAATACTTTCTATCAGCCTCTGGCTTACAATGTCGCGGCTTAACACGATTTAACTCATTTGATAGGACTAACCTTATTTAAGGCGTCTTGTCTTTTCGATACAGAAAGAAAAAGACATAATGACACCTATTGTCGTACAGCAAAATAGACATAGACATTTTTTATTGGTAATTTTCAATTACAGGTCATACTTATTTCTATTAATTATATATCATACATCAAAACTTATAATAATACAATTAGTCAATAAAAAAAAAATACAAAATTAAATTAGAAATATTAATATTAATTAGCATTATTTTTATGTCAGGATTACTTGATGTCATGTTCTTTATGTCCATTTAATAACAATTATATCTAGAGCTACCATAACCTAAAACTTTTCATTGCAAAATAGGCTTTAAAGCAGATGGATAAAAGTTAAATGAGCTTGTATTATTTTAGGTTTTTCAACTCTAAATTTAAGGTTTGGTGCACGAGAATAGGTCACACTTAATGCTTAAATTAAGTTTAGTCGACTTATCCAACGACACCCCACACTATGGGAAAGATCAGTAAAAAAAATGGGAGACACCCTTAAAAAATAATTCTGCCATTTCGTCGGCGTGGTTAAGAAGAAGAAGAAAAACGTTTATTAATATATACAGTACATGAAACGAGACAGTTTAGAAAAAACATTACAAGAAACAAAGAAAACACAAATATAAATAACATTTTTAAACAAATCAAAATAACATACAAATGTCGCATGCACTGTAAAATATTAAACTGGCCCTGGCTCAGTAAATGTTGGAAATTATTCTCCAACGCTGGTTTTCAGCCAGTACCATGGTACTTCTCATAGTACCCGTACCAACTTGAATGAAAATAAAATAGTCGATGTTGACTTGTCTAATTAAAAACTAAATTAATAAGAAGGTTTACAAATGATAAAAGTTGGTATTTAATAAAAAGTAATAATACAGAATAGAATTTCAATATGGTGTCAATGCATACAAACAAATGTGTGTACAAACAACAAGTGTGCAAATACGAGAAACGGTTATCGCAATTGTAGTATTGTAAAAATTATCGCTGAATCTTTTGAAGAGACAGTAAATGGGAACGATATTTCAGTTTAAAAGTTGATATGTATACTTACCCATACCAAATTATAGCTTTCTAGTACTAATAGTCTCTGAGCTAAGCCGCGGACAGACGGACATGGCGAAACTTCAAGGGTAAAGAACCCTAAAAGCCGCTAAACAACTGAAGCACAGCAATGCCGGCGATTTAAAATAGTGTGAGTGAATTTACTGTGGAATTAGGCTTACTATGATGTGAATGTGTGCGTGCCGGGCTCGTGCGTACACGCGAGTAGGCTTAATATGGGTGCTTCAGTTTGTTTTAGGGTAAATAATAATTTTCCATGCAGATTTTAAGATACTAAGTTTCCTTGTGAGCATCTCTATTTTAGACATATAACTAAAGTTGGTATGAGGAAAATATAAAAAATCTGTCCAAATAAATATGAATTAAAAAAAAATCTATTGGTGAAAATTATTCAAGTGTCTTTGGAACGCAAAGATAAGCGTCAGAAAAATTGCAAGTTTTTTATTGATCATGCATATTTATGCAAAAACTCTCCAAAATTGTTATAATTATTATTTTTTTGACTATTTTGCAAAGTTTTTGCATACAATGTCATAATAATTGGCTATTGCCTCCGCTTTAACCACATCTAGAGCCACCTGTTGCTGAATAGCAAAATTGCGTTAAATTCATTGTAAACTAAGTCGCAGAGGACGCCACTCTCGCATAGGCAATAGGCATACCTGCCATCTACCGTCGAATGGCAAAACCATTTTATTAGTTTCATTTTCTCACAATAGATGTCTCTATATACTATACATATACTTTTCTCGTGTTTATTTTTCATTCATTTTACTGATGGTTCAGACATCTATTGTGAGAAAATGAAACTAATAAAATGGTTTTGCCATTCGACGGTAGATGGCAGGTATGCCTATTGCCTATGCGAGAGTGGCGTCCTCTGCGACTTAGTTTACAATGAATTTAACGCAATTTTGAATGAAAAATAAACGCGAGAAAAGTATATATATATACTATACATATACTTTATATACTTTACATATACTTTTCTCGTGTTTATTTATCATTCATTTTACTGATGGTTCAGACATCTATTGTGAGAAAATTAAACTAATAAAATGGTTTTGCCATTCGACGGTAGATGGCAGGTATGCCTATTGCCTATGCGAGAGTGGCGTCCTCTGCGACTTAGTTTACAATGAATTTAACGAAATTTTGAATGAAAAATAAACGCGAGAAAAGTATATATATATACTATACATATACTTTATATACTTTAAATATACTTTTCTTGTGTTTATTTTTCATTCATTTTACTGATGGTTCAGACATCTATTGTGAGAAAATTAAACTAATAAATTGGTTTTGCCATTCGACGGTAGATGGCAGGTATGCCTATTGCCTATGCGAGAGTGGCGTCCTCTGCGACTTAGTTTACAATGAATTTAACGCAATTTTGCTATTCAGCACCACTACTCACGTCACTTTATAAAGAAATACAAAATATCGGGTGTAAATAGATTTACATAATTGATTTATATAATTAAATGAAACCACATACTCTACCGACCCTACTGAACCACTTTTCCCAAGAGTCATGTACAGTGGAGCCCGCTATACACATTGAGTATAAGCTGACCTGTCTTTGTAAGGGGAGCCCATACAATGAGAGGTCAGCTTATACTGAAAGTTTTAGCTTGATGTGGGCTCCACTGTGCACCCGCGTACACCCACAGAAATGCGTGAACCCTAACGCACCGACACACAAGCGGGTTTAGAGAGAGCGTCGTCCGTGAAACCTGAAGCTGTTCGAAGCCTGACGCTCTCTCTAACCTCGCCCGTATGTCGGTGCGTTAGGGTTCACGCATTTTTGTTTGGAACTCAATCAATCAAATCCTAAACTAAGGGTGTCCGCGGGTATGACTCTTGGGCAAAGTGGTTCAGTAGGGTTGGTAGAATGTGTGGAAGCAGTCTATTTACACCCGGTATATTTGACTGTACACGTATTTATTCAGTGACTGTACTAGTATCATGACCTCCTAGAGTCTAAACTAGATCCAACGAGAGATGGCACCTATGATGTTTAAATGCCTACCAAGTTTCATAATTGTTTATGGTTAAGTGTAGTGTCACTAAAATAATCTAATACTTCATTGTTGCTGGCAGCGAGAAGTGACGTACTACTCGTTTCGATCATCATTTTTCGATTTTATAAAGACTTTATAGCAAAAGTTTCTAATTTTTTCAAAACTCAAGGGATCATGAAGAATGTTAGTGGCTGAATTGTAATCAATAAATAACGGGTTCTATTCTCCTTAATCGTACGGCTCCGTCTGTTTACAAACTATATCTTTTTATGATTAAAAAATTGTAAACCAGTTTGCTAGATTTTATGGCTGCTTTGTTAATGTAAGCAAATGCACATTTGCCATTTCTATTATTATGATGCATGTCGTATGACGTGTCAAATAAATCGATATTTTATTTACTCAAGTCGCTAGTCGCACTTGATTTTTATTTTTGCTTAAATTAAAATGCACCCCATCACTAAACGCAGCTGTCATAGGTGCCCTCTCGTTGGTTCTTCTATAGTCAGTGACTAGTTTTTACACTGTGCTAGTAGTATAGACATATCACAAAGTTGTCAAACTGCGATGTAGCTGCGACAAAAATAAAATACCGGTCAAGTGCGAGCAGGGTCCCGTACCATTCTGATAACTTAATCGACTTAAATTGTTTGAACAAAAACTACCTTATCACTACCTAGAAACTGTATAAAGAAAGCAAAACGCAAAATTAAGTTGGTTGTGTATTCGGGCACGTAACACATAACGTATATAAAAAAATGGGCATTTTCAGTATATTTTGTTAAAAAAGAGTCATTCATCCATCCATCAGCCTGTTTCGTCCACTACTGGACATAGGCCTTTCCAGGATTTCGCCACTCTTGGCTGTCCTCCTGGAAGAAATGCCCATACTCACACACGCTGGACAGGCGGGTTGGTGAGCGCGGTGCCGAAACCCTTGCACCAGTGACGCCGCTGCCCGTCTCCAGTCTGTTTTATATAAATATACCGCCATCCATCGGTCCCAGGCAATGGTGGGCCGAAAAAAGAGTACATGGCATATAATACAGGTGAAATTAAATCGACCGACCAAATTCATACTGGAGACTCGGTTATTCATCAGGAACAAGTTTTAATGACTATCGAGGTGAAATAAAAAAAAAATGTGCCCCATAGTGCCTGCACTAGGATTTGTAAGGTAGTAAGGGAGCAAAATGGATTACTGAACCTAGTTCTTGATCACTAACCGAGTCTCCAGTATGAATTTGGTCGGTTGATTTAATTCCAAATTTGTAACTATACCTGTGGTGCAATTCTTTGAATATTTACCACGCTGCAATTAGCACAAAAAACGGCCTAACCTCAACATCCAAAGTGAAACAACCCGCCTGCCCAGCGTGTGTGAGTATGGGCGTTTCTTCCAGGAGGACCGCCAACAGTGGCGATGTCTTGGAAAGGCCTATGTCCAGCAGTGGACGAAACAGGCTGATGGATGGATGGATGGATTGTGAAAACCAACAAGGATAATTAGAATTATGAGCCTTTGTCTTGGGAACAGTTTCATTGATCACTATTTTAAAATTTTGTATAAAAGCTTCAACCATTTCATTGACATCTCTAAAAATTTGTATAACTTATGTTAAATTCTCTCAGTATAGTAAATTTTAACTCATAAACGATTAAATGAAATTTAAAAAATTTATCAGCAATGCCACTGGTAATAACTATTTTTAATAACCTTTATGCATGCCTGTTCTACTATTTCCATAGAGCCCCGAGTCAATAACTATGGGACGTCAAGATTTCATTTTGCGAAAGCAACTAAAAGTGTTATGGATCTGTAATACTGTGAAGCCTTCAGTATGAGTTTGGCATGGGACCTAAAATTTAAAACAATTTGCCTTACTTCTTTCGTGACATTCAAAATTTTTGCTTGTCCAAATTAAAATTAATATAACTCGCGTTAGTATTAAAGTTTTTTAGTATAAGTATTAAACTTGTTGTTTTAATACAATTGATGAACATATAAATGATAAATAATTTATCTGGAATTCAGTAATATTTACACAAAACAATATTTGTTTGAAACTGAACGATTTCAGTGGGTTTGTGTCGGATTCTCTGTTTGCAATAATAAATAATAACTGTTGACATTCTATTGTTTACACTGACATTTCGAACTTTATTTTGTACTTGCCTTTGCCCGCGGCTCCGCCCTCGTTTATTCAATCTTTGCCCCGTTTTCGGTTTGGGCGTTATTTTATGAACACCCCTTACAGTTTATGTGTTAACAAGGCTAACTACGATGATAATAAAAAAACGCATCCAAATCCGTTGAGTGGTGCTCGAGTTATAAAAATGTTTACTCAACCTTTGTCCCGTTTCCGGCTTGATCGTTATTCTATGAACACACCTTATACCATATGTGTTGACCGGGGCTACGACAATGATAATAAAAAACCGCAGCCAAATCCGTTGAGTGGTTCTCGAGTTATTAAAGCTTTTATTCAATATTTGTCCCGTTTCCGGCTTGTGCGTTATTTTATGAACATCCCTTACATTTTATGTGTTAACAAGGCTAACTACGATGATAATAAAAAAAACGCATCCAAATCCGTTGAGTGGTGCCCGAGTTATAAAAACATTTATTCAATCTTTGCCCCGTTTCCAGACAGACAAAAATTCCAAAAGTCGTGGTTTTGGAATTAGTACAATACTAATATAACCCATTTCTTTTAAAATTTCACGAAAATATTTTCGTTTTCCTTTTACGTTTCGTTTATTTGTTATTAATATTTTGTACGCCTTAGACATTGAGGGACTTTAACTTTATAACATCTTATAGACTTGTTCTCAACAACTAATAAAAGTTTGAAGTTCATAAATTTTCACCTTACATACGCCCATGCCAACAAGCAAAACAAAGTTGAAGGGCGCTGTGACGTCTAACTCCGACATTATAGGCTAATCAGCAGAAAAGGGACATTGAAATGGATCCTTGAATGTTAAGACCTAGTTAATATTAATTCAGAACATTATGCGTAAAGCGAGGCTACAGGCTGGGCCATGAACTATACGTATATAGGTCAAAAGTAAGCTAAGATAGGTCAGGCCGTAAACTTCGAATCCCAAATGAAATTCTCAAGTAGAGCGAGGTCTCGGATGAACAAACCAACTGGACAGGCCACCAACAGGCGTACCCCTCTGCCAAAGGCATGAGCCCGGCGGTAATGGCGAAACTATAGGTTCCTTGTCGGACTACGGAAACAAAAACTAATCAAGGTCCATCTTTCCAGATATTCTGTAGTATATTATATATTTTTTTACTTATAAAATTACATACTTAAATATACAGTTTTTACTTTAAAAAAGCACATATGCAGATAAACTACATAATATGAATGTATGACTTCTTAACGTTTTGGTTGACGCTGACCCTTTTTCCGCCAAATAAAAATGTAAATCACTAAGAAAAATACTTATTAGAGTTGGAGAGTCATATACACACGATTATAAGGGCGAATGGCTTTTTAAGAGCCTTTGTTTTGCCGTTATACGTTTAACCCCCTTGTTGCTCGCCATAATAAAGCATGTAAAAGAAAAAAAAGGCTAACAATACAGCAATTATAAGGGGAGTATAAGTTTATTGTCCTTATAACTTGATCCCAAACGCACTCTTATTAGCGATAATACGGCTCTTATAAGTATATTATTTTTAGAAATATAAGCCACTATAAGAATAATTTTTGTTAGTTGGGTTGTTACTGAGCACTTACTGAGTCTTCAGTAAGATTTGGCTGTTTAAATAAAAGTCACTATACTATATGTAGTTGTTCCTATACGATGAAACATGAGAGATACGTCAGCTGAGCCACGACTGACATTGAGGTAGGTCCGGCCAATACATACAATATTCATTGGTTCCATGATGCATCCTGTCTAGACTACAGGAAGAAGGTATATGCAACACTAGGTGTCGGATGAATCATGCAAAAATTGTTGTCACAAGTACCATAAACTTCATATTCAAGAGATTTCTTACGATTCTGCAACTTAAAATGGAAAAAAAACCGGACAAGTGCGAATAGGACTCGCGCCTTAGGGTACCATAGCCAAACCGTAGTGTTCAAACAAGTAAATATTCGATTAAAAAAACTTCATTATGTTGATCGAGTATTACTCATGAACTTGTAAGGTTTGCTTAGCTGTGATAGTTTGACTTTTAATTTCGTTATATCCTGTATATGGTCTCTATGTAGACTGTAGAGGTAGAGAACTAACGAGTAATATTAAAATATATACAAAGTGAACCAAACGAATGCCCCCTGGAGGGAAAGTACCTTAAATATTAGAGATAGCAAATTTAACTTCAAAGAACCTTTATTTTATTTTTGAAGTTAAGGAAAACTGCATTCAATGAATTTAAAAAAGTCATCTGTATAATCTGGGAATCGAACCGGACAAATGTGAAAAAAAAACATCCTGTATTTTTATGATACCGATCGAAAGGGTCAAACATATGAACCAAATTCTTCTAAGTAACATAGTATCGTAAATTAAAGGAAAACCATGAAATGTTTTAATAACAAAACTTAGAAGATATCAGAAAATTCAATATTGTTAAAAGTAAAAAAAAAATTTTTTTTGAATGCAGGTTTTCTTAACTTTATAAATAAAATAAATATATTAACTATTAACTAAACTACTAATTACCTAGAGGTAAAATTTGCTATCTTTAATATTTAAGGTACTTTCCCTCCAGGGGGCATTCATTTGGTTCACTGTATAATACTGCCGTGAATTTTTAGGGTTCCGTAGTCCGACAAAGCTTAGCCCAGAGACTATTTGTACTAGAAAGCTGTAATTTGTCGTGGATATAAATATTAATCACGCCAAGAAAATGGTAAAATAAAATCTTAAAAAAAAATTTTAAGGGTACCTCTCATACACGTAAACTGGGGATGATTTTATTTTTCTATTCTATCTCATATTGTGGGGTATCGTTGGATAGGTCGTTTAAAAACATTGTGGGTATGTAAAACAATTTTTCGATTAAGGGATCCGTTGGCGAAATATTAAGTTTTAAAGTGAAAATTTTAGTTAGAGTGGAGCGTCCCCTCCCTGCTGGCTAAACGGTTGTTTTTAGAAATGTGAAAAAATTCACAGAAGTAGTATGTATAATTAATTTAATAGGAAAACTATCACAGCTAAGTAGGCCTTACAGGTTTACGAGTACAATGTATGGGACTAGAAGTTTGGCGCGGTCTGTATTAGTAGACCAACTCATAAAATGTACCGGGCTACTACGGAACCCTACATTGCGCGTGGCTCGACACGCACTTGGCCGGTTTTTTCACATAATATCTAAAAACAACTATTTAGCTGGCAGAAGGAGGACACTTGACTCTAACAAAAATTTGCATTTTAAAGTTTGATATTTCGCAAACGGATCCCTGAATCTAAAAATGGCTTTCACACACCTACAATGTTTTTGAACGACCTATCCAGCGATACCCCTCACTATGGAGTAGATGGGAAAAATAATCATCCCCAATTTTCGTGTATTTTTAGGGAAGGTACCTTAAAAAAAATTTTTTTTCATTATTTTATTTGACCGTTTTGTCGGCGTATATAATATGTATACTCATCCCAAATTACAACTTTCTAGTACTAATAGTCTCTGAGCTAAGCCGCGTCCAGACGGACATTAGAAAAAAACATAAAAACAATGGTGACACAAAAGGAGCAAAATGGAACTAGTATATCAACTGAAAATCATGTTAATTACTCAAAGCCGTATGATGAATTTCCAAACAACAAAAACACTGAGTTACTTCCAGAAATCGAACAACAAAATAAGACAACTAAACACAGAGTTATGATATTAGCGGATGAGTCAGGATAAGGAATGGTTGACTCATTGCAGGATCTGTTGGGAAAGGAATATAGTGTTTTGGCGATTTTAAAGTACTATGCGGAGAGAGATCAAATATTAAGTTCATGCAAATTGCTATGTAGGTAAAGACTTTACCAAGTCAGACTACTCGTATGTAATTATTTTAACAAGCTCCCATAATAGTAATTTATTAAAACTACAGTCTTATCTTTTCTAAAGTCTTATACTAATGAACTGCTTGGAAATATCCTAAAATACTATTATTGGAATGACATCGTGGTACACAAATTACTTGAATTTGTATCTTCTCACTTCCCACATACATTGTACATTGAATTGTTTAACCATGAAAGTTGGGAAAGTAAAAATACTTTAAAATAATTCATGCTTGTTGATTGTTACTTAGAAAGGGATAAGAGAAAGAGAAAAGGGAAAAACCTTATGGTACATTTAAATTTTTATAAAATAATCAGTAATAGGCAGTTTGGTTATAAACGCGGTGTAGGTGCCACGGACGCAATTGACGCTCTGGTCGATGATGTGGTTAGCAGTCTTAACAATAAACAAACTCTGCTTTTGATTCAGTGGATCATGAAATTTTACAATTCAAACTAGAGCATTACGGCGTCAGATCCTAAACCTTTCAAAATCTTATTTACAAAGTAGAAAGCAGTTTGTTAAAATAAAAATTACATAGGATCAGCAAGAAGAAGTTATTAAATCAAATACAGAAATTATTACCAAAGGCGTTCCTCAGGGTTCCATTTTAGGGCCTATCTTTTTCGTCCTTTTCACAAACGACCTAATAAACCATATATCATGAAGTCTGTGCCAGAAATAAAACTTGTGGTTTTCGCAGACGACACAAATGCTGTCATTTCCTCTGATAACTGAAATGACCTAAGGGAAAAATCAAATTACGCTTTAATGATTTTTTAATAAAAATTCATAAAGATTCCAAATTAATGCACTGACGCTGAACGCTTCAAAAACTAGTGCTATGTTGTCCAGGTCAACCGCTGGCAATAAAGACACCGTAAATATCGGGATGGGTAATAATACAATTATACTCTGGTTGAATACGTTACATTTTTGGGCATCCATATAGACTCATAGCGGGAGTTGAATGCCGTTGAGGGTTCAATTAGCTCAGCATGCTATGCCCTAGGAAGCCTACGTGAAGAAGTTAGTATCAAGGAACTTAAAACCGTAAATCATGCTTTGTAGAATCACGACTTAGGTACAGTATTCAATTTTGGGGGAATAGTTACCAGTATAATTTGAATAAAGCATTCGTATTACAACAAAGAGCAATTCGTACAATCGTTAGAATTCCACAAACTGAGTCTTGCAGGAATCATTTCATTCACCTAAGTTTCCTCACTGCTCCCAGACTGTACATATTGGTTATACTCACAAATCTAATCAAAAACCGAAATAAGTTTGAAACTCTTGAGGAACAACAACAACGACTAACTTCTCGACGTAAAGATTTGATAACAGCCTTTGTACCTAGGCTGCAAATCGCAAATCATATATCAATAAAATCAATCAAACAAAATTCCAACCCGTCATCCGAAAATTACTCCCATTGATAAAGTTATTTCTCTTAAACGGCTTACTTAAAAATTATGAAAAAATATATGTCATTATTTAAAGTATAAGAAACAATCTCATTGCAGGAAATTATTTTCGCCTATAAGAGAATAAAATTTGCTATTTCTTGGAAACCGCTAATGTTATTTGTATGGTTCTTGCACTAAAATACAAAAAAAGTATAGCTTATGAAACTCATTGCAGGAAATTTAAAAATGTTGATTAACAGCAGAGTTAATAAATAAAAACTAGATATTGTCGATTACAAAATCAAATGCAAGGTTTTAACGTTCATTTTGACTTTATTTAAAATATCTCAAGGTCATTGGAGGCTACAAGGGCCGTAAAAAGATATTACTGGTTAATACAAAGTTTAAAAATAAATTAAAAGAGTTCTTGTTAGAGAAATGTCAACATTCAGTGAGTGAATTGGGATAGAACTTAGCTAATTTTAGCATGTAACTTAGATTACTTTAGATTTTTGTCTTAGTTAAATTTGTAAATGGAATTATGTAGTATTATTATGAAAAATTGTATAATTTAGTTTATAAGTGTGTAGTTAGTATATTTTAAAGTACCCAATTGATATTCAAATGCAATGTATAGTGTTTATGAATGAAATAAATGAATTTTTAAATGGTGCACAGAAAGAGTATTGTCTTGTCTTGAACTCTTGAGAGCCGACCTTCATCATGCCCTTACGCATAAATGAGGTGCTTCCCTCCTAAAATATTGCACTGTTCGTCTTCAAAATACGAGCGCCAATCTAAATTATAATTATTTTTTTGCTACGGATGACGAATTTCAAATTTTGATAAATAATTTGGCCAAGTCGTCCTCGCGCAAAAAGGGTTCCGTACCACCAAACAATACAGGTACGGGACCCTAACACATCGTAGATAACAACAATATAGATGTAGTAGCAGCATCAAGGCGATACAAAACAAACCGCTAAAATGGTAGCGCCTAACAAACAATCCGATTAGTTAATTACAGTTTAAGGTAGTAACGGAGGATCTCGGTGCAAAATGCACATCACAATACGGGTACGGGACCCTAACACATCGTAGATAACAACAATATAGATGTAGTAGCAGCATCAAGGCGACACAAAACAAACCGCTAAAATGGTAGCGCCTTACAAACAATTCGATTAGTTTATTACAGTTTAAGGTGGTAACGGAGGAGCTCGATGCAAAATGCACATCATAATATTGTTTTCCTTACTTTTGAATAATGTCTACGTATCAGCTACTAACAGTAAGAAAGCTATATATTTTAAATACCACCTTGAGGCTACATAAACATTTAACGTTTGACCCTACTGTTCTAAATAAGAGAAGGATGGACCTCATAACCACATCTGTATCTAGCACAAAGACCTCTTTCGCCAGACAGCAATTTGCTAGACAAGCAACATATCTTTATAAAAAGATCAACAAACAGCTTAACATATATTCTAAAACACTATATGAATGTAAAAACTTAGTAACTACTTGGATCAAAACATTGAATTATAACGAGACGGAGAATTTATTAAATGTCATTGAATAGCATTCGTAAATATCATACGGTCATCATAGTTGACAAAATTTAATATAACATATTACTATGGTTATCTTCCACCTACAAACTGATATTGATTTCAAATATTAGGTATTGCAGAAAATTTAGGTATTCACACATAGTCACACACATTTCACATCCACATACACACCCTTCTTAGTTAGTGGCCTTTTACATCCGATCCCAAGACAAAGTCATAGGGCTAGGAAGGATACACAAATAAAAACATCCTTACACAACCTTCATGCATACCCCCTACATACACAATTCACTCACACCCTCACACACCCTAGTATGTAATAAATATTAAAATTTTCTTTTTTCTACTTATATTAATTTGTTAGGCACCTTTGTAAGTAAAAGTATATGTTTTGCTTCTTTACTTAATTTGGTATTTTTAGCTATTATAGGAGAGCGGGGACTCCTGCTACTGGTATTTTCATACCCAATTGGAGAACTCGGACTTAATGTATTAATTGTTTAAGCAAGATAAAGAAATAAATCATTTTGCTTTTTTTTTTGATTTTGATTTTTTTTTACAATATTCTTTTTAGATGACGTTGCCGCACACCACATAATTATGTAATTTTTATGACATACGATTAAGCTGTGTTCTTTCTGAGTCACTGTTAGCGTGATAAGATCTTTGAACTACATATCTCAATAGTTTCCAATATTCGATTCTAAACTGTTTGTAATAATAATCGAAAATCGATAGAATATAGTGTCGATTCAAAGTGTCTCTTCACTAAAGCTCAGTTCTGAGGAGTGTCAGCCGGGACTTCTTATATGAAAGATGCTATAATACCAAAATGATAATCTAATTTTCTGTGACCAATTTTTAAGGTGATCTATCATCATAATAATGCCCTACTTACCTTAAAACTCGATTATTTTCTCAAACGTTTTAATTGCAGCATAATATTTTCCTTCTTATATGAAAATTTAAAAACAATTCACCGTATTTTAAACTTACGTAATGCTATTTTATAATGAAGCCGAAAAGACATTTTTCTCAGTGGATGTAGAAGCAAAAGAGGTGTGTCAGGATCGTGGCAGATGTAAATCTGTAGTCTCTACTTACCCCTCTGGGAGACAGGCGTGACGTATGTAATATATGTTAAGGATAATAAGATATAAGGATATATAAAAGGAACAACATTGTTGCAATAACTATGTAATTTCAGAGTTCTACCGAGGTACTGTCTTAGCAGATCACAATATGTCCTAAAACTATTTCTAAATCTGTAGTCTCTACTTACCCCTCTGGGAGACAGGCGTGTAATATGTGTTAAGGATAATAAGATATAAGGATATATAAAAGAAACAACATTGTTGCAATAACTATGTAATTTCAGAGTTCTACCGAGGTACTGTCTTAGCAGATCACAATATGTCCTAAAACTATTTCTAAATCTGTTGCTTTTATTAAAATTAGATTATACTGAGAAAATTATACATTGATAAAATTTGCAGTTTCTTAGTAAATATCTATATCGGGTTCCCAATTTCTTACCGCTAAGAACGAATTTACAGGTAATTAATTTATTAATTTTTCCGTGAAGGCAATACATGTCATTAAAATCCGTCCAAATTCATCGTTTTTTTATTGCTGTTTTCAGAAGCAGCGATCGCACAATTTCAGTTTCTCGTAAATCTGAACTGTTTTACATCTTTTAACAGTAACACGACATTTGTGCCGTGTCAAATCAAAAAGTTGAAAAAATTCAAAAACTGTTCACTTGGCGTCCTAGCTTTTACAGTAGGCTACCATGAGTTTCGGTCTCGATACCAGATATGGACTGCGTTAAATTTAATATTATAAATAGTTCCTCTCGTAAGTCGCTAGGGGCGCTGTACGATTTCTCATATTAACATTTTTTGCAGTCACTTTGCGGGTGTCGAGGCCCAAACTATGGTAGGCTTACTGTATACAATGCGACAGTGCAAGAACAAACCAACCACCTGGTTGTCTAACTTCGACATCCATCGCAATAGGCTTGTACACAGGATAAACAAAATATTATTCTATTTAGTCCGTCATTTAGATTATCAAAAAATATTGGACACGTATTTTTTCTTTTGTCAATCAAACAAAAAATGACAGAGATAAAGCGCGTCAAAGTTTGGGAGTGGGGGACGATGACGTCACTTCTAAGTAAAATTGTACCTAGATGTGACGTCACGCGGAACTTCAGCGGGCTATATCTTCATCATTGTTTGTTTAATTGAAAAAAGAAAAAATACGTGTCCAATATTTTCTGATAATCTAACTGACGGACTAATAAATTTTTTTTACTCATCATGCCTATTGCCTTCAAACGCACAGTGATTTTCTAGAAATGACATCACACATAATTTTAGCCAATCACGACACCTTTGATGGCTACAGCGATAGATATTGAAGTTAGACAATAAGAGAGCTGATCGTTTTGCAATTTTAAACTTTAAGCTTTCGCGTTAAGAGCTTTGTCTGCGGGCACGGTTCATAGCAGTGGAGTTCGATCATATTGTGGGCAATGACCATTCCATGACACTTTGTAGATAGGATATAATACATAACTGAAATTGTTGTTAGTCAGTTTCCCATCAAATTATTGAAGTACAAAATGACAAGTACGAGTAACTCGTATTTTCAATACAAAAACACTTAACTCACACGATTTTCTAGATTTTTCAAGACAAAAAAGAAAGAATTTTTGTACAACCACGAAAATTTTAATACTAATGAATTAACTATTTAAAAATAATCACTTCATAATAGTTGAATGAAATTCCAATGCTCAAAATTATTTAATTATCTTGGATTGTCTTGAAAAATTTGCATAATTTGTCTTTCCTAATGAAAATACTAGTTTTTGAGTTTCGTTACATTGAGAAATCAAATTATCTCACCAAAAACTGACTCACCATAATCCCAGTTATTCGTTTTTATATACTGTCTGCAAAATGTCATTGAGTTTAATTCTTGTCCTAAATATGTTCGCTCGCGGAACAGTCCACTTAATTTGCAAAACATAACAAGCTTCAAAGATGAATAGTACTTAAAAGAACCTTTCAGGTGTTTATTTCCTTTTTCACATATTTTATTAGCATCAGAGGTTTTAAAAATTTTTATTCTGCGGCTAAATCTATAATTTTGTTGTTGCAGACTCGTGCACAAACATTTCAACGAAACTGTCGGAAATTAGTCGACGAAATGATATCGGTGAAATAGGCCTACCACGAGTTTGGATCTCTCGATACCCGTTTGCGACTGCTCATGGTAGGCCTACAGTTGACATGTAATCAACAAAAGTTGGTGAAGCTGTTGGCTTGTAGCCAAAATTCAATCTCAGGGTTAGAACCGGTAATAAATATTTGTATAGACATTCTGAGATCATGCACGTGCTGAGGCGGGGGGTTTAAGAGAAAACGGTTGATTTTCAATGCTTTTCTAACAATTTGTAATGTAAAAATTCGAAAGTATATAAAAGTCTTTGATTTATGAACATCTTGAATCTGTTCTTAAAACTCATAACCCCGCTTCCCCTAAAATCTTTAGCCGAGCCCGCGCCTGTCTCAGTTAGTTTACTAACTACAAATCTTACCAAAGTATTGTAATCTATGATGATGTCTAAACTATTTGCTAGGTAGATATATTTACATGAGATACTACAAGAATGCAAAGGAACTTCGTAATGCTCATACGTTTTTGAAACTAGCCTAAATTACAAAATTTTGTAAAAATACAAAATTAAATGCATTTCTATAATTCTCAACATCTAATCTAACTCCAATGCCATCCTAAATCGATATCCAACAAGCGAAAAACAGTCGTTAACTAACTTAAGATTAGTAAATTTCATTTTGAAAATAATTATTTTCAGTCAAGTAGCTAAAGATGACGTACAATCGAACAACAAAGGCGATGCAGTCGAATGGAAATTTCAAACGAAAAAACTGGAAAAAGAAACGGTGACCGTGCCAAATGCATAATGCAGTATTGATTTGAAACCGGTCCAATTTGGCTAACAGATCAGATAAACCGGGACGAAGTCAACAACGGAATCCCATTAAATTAGAAATTCAATCATTCCACGAAATAAATAAAGTTTTGAGCGACTCTGTCAAGCTATTGCCATGTTCTCGTTACCTTAATAGAAAAAATATAACGGTCCCAAATAAGAACCTTTAAGTACACTTAACTTTTTTTTTCTAAATCGTTTGTTTACTACGACTTTAATAACAACTACCCTATTAAAATAAAAAAAATAAAAGTTATATTGCTATCGGTAAACTATTTAACTTAGTAAATAATAAAAACTATATGTAAGACTGAGTGAACTACATCATCAAAAGCTGAACTGACCCTATAAATCGAGAACATGGCACAGCCATCCAGGTAAGATTATCTACAAAGTATAAATTACAAAATTTGAGTTCAACGTTTTCTTGGCACAAGATAAAGGCCAAAAGTGTCTTTGGGTAGTGCGACACAGGCTTGTTTTTGTGTCAGATCTTCCAAATTCTCCGCTCCTATCTCAAACTCTTGCATAATATTAGCAAACATAACAAAACTCATTGTCGTTACTAGAGTTTGGCCGATGCACGTTCTTTTACCAATGCTGAAAGGGAAGAAATGAGGTATATTTCTCTTAACCGACAAAACTTCCTTCTCCATCTCCGTAACTTTGTCAATAGGACCAGATCGTTCGCCATCTGACTCCATGCCTGAATCGCAAAGAGAGTTCCTCCTCATACGAATTTTACTGTGCTCCAAAAACCTTGATGGATCAAATTTCTCGGGTTCGTTCCAGTACTTGTTAGATTTATTCAGCTCGTAATTGTTGATGAAGACTATCGTTCCCTTTTCCACTCCGTAACCAGCTATAGCTGCATTTTCTGTTGCAACATGAGGTACAATAGGCGATGATGCATATCGAAGACACTCGAGAATTGTAGCCTCAGTGTATGGTAAGTTGCTTCTATCCAGAAGACTGACAGCCCTTTTACCCTTAGTAACGCCATCAATTTCAGCCCTGATCTTCTTACCTACCTCAGGATCTCTACATACAGCGGCTAAGCAAAGCATAACTAGGTTACCTACAGACGAATGACCACCCAAAAAGTCTTCCAGCATGAAAATGATCGTGTTTCTATCCACAGAGGGGTCGTTGTGTAAAACTCTTAGAAGGCCATCAAGGAAGTCCTTCTCTGGTCCATCCGTTTCCAGATTCATCTCGCGCTGCTCAACTATCCTCGAAAGAATGAAAGTGCGTATATCTTGAGACCAGTTAGAAAGCTTTTCCATGTGCTTCTTGTAGAACGGCGAAAGCCATGGCAGGAAGTCGACCGCGTAGCCTTGGTTGATTTCCCAGAAGATCTCGTCGAAATGGTCGACGATTTTTTTGAATTCTGTGTCGTTTTCTGCATCAAATCTGACGCTGCACATGTAGTGAGTGAACATGTTCATGGCTGAAGCCATGAGGAAGGGTTTGACCTTGATGCTGGATTCAGTGGCTCTAGCGGCTTGCTTCAGGGTGTTGACGAGCTCGACGGCTTCGAACGTGGCGACGTTGCCAATTTGCGCGAAGTTTTCGGTGTGCTGTTTAGGACCACAGTGTCTCCTCGCCAAGTTTCGTCTCCTGAGCTGAAGATTCGACCAGTCGCAGAGAGCCAAAGCTGTGGACAATGAAAAAGAAGATTGTTAATTCCAAGTTTTCCAGTTGGTTAGTTCTTAGAAAAAAGTTTCTTATTTTCAACTTATAAAACGGCTGAGCCGAAGTTATAAATAGACCCCTTTTAGTTTTTACATATTGCATGATAATGCGATCAGATCATGGAATAATCAATTCTGCGATATTGGCCACGACATTCATACAAATTAAAAATAAAAAGTTCAACGAAAAAAAAAACTTCAATCTCAATTAAGTATTTAACATGAGCTGACATTCTAAATTTTTATTAAATACCGACTTAAACACTCACGTACTATTAATTGTTGACTACATGCCAACTGTTTCACCGAGCAATTTCGGAGTGTCGTTCTTTTCAGTGGCCGTGTGACAACGTCGCCACGTCGGCATAAGAACTACACTCGCCTTGATAATGCCGAAATTGTCTCAGTGAAACAGTTGGCAATAGTCAACAATAATAATACGTGAGTGTTAAAGCCGGTATTTAATAATAATTTTAAAGGCTCAAGAAAGTAAAAATACACCAAACACAAATAAGTATTTATTTATATTCGAACTACAAGGTGAAAACAAAAAAAAAACTCCCAAGTTATTACGTTGCATGAACTATTATTCATCTTACGTTAATAATCGTTACGGCGTGCGTGTGTGAAATGGAAAAGTCATTAATTATCGAGAAAAAAACATAGTAAACTTCGCTGCCATGGCAACCAGAGCGTAAAGTATAAAAACTGTGATTTGTGCGGATCTTCGACTCCTGGCTTAAAAACAATATTGCCTACTTACCTACGTTATTGTTAATTAAAAAACTTGCATCAAATTAATAGACGACATAGGTAGTGAAAAATGAGGTTTAAAAACAGTACAACTCACGTACTACAAGAGATAGGGCTCTGAAAAAAAACCATCTCATAAATGACGCACTTTCCAAGACAACAAAGCCTAAGCCGTGAGAGAAAAATTCGCTGCATCGAAAATAATTTGCAAAGTGAAAGCTTTTTTTTTTTTCAGTTCAAAACTGTGGTCCGTCCAAACCAATAAAGTCAAAATAACAAAAATGACTGTTATAAACATAATAAAACCGATTCTGAAGGTTTAATTTTAGTTTTAAACTAGAGCCAACGAGAGATGGCACCTATGATGTTTAAATGCCTATCAAGTTTCATAATTGTTTATGGGTAAGTGTCACTAAAATAATCTAATACTTTATTGTTGCTGGCAGCGAAAAGTGACGTTACTCGTTTCGATCATCATTTTTCGATTTTATAAAGACTTATAGCAAAAATTTTTTAGTTTCTAATTTTTTCGTTTATAATTTTTTCGCAACTTCTTCGTCTCTTGTTAGAAAAGTAAAACATTTGAGTTTCTATTTTGAGAGAATGTGAATTTTATTTTTGTCACTGTCTCTCCAAGAGTAAATACGAGTCAAGTGCGAGTAGGAATCGCGCCTTGAGGGTTCTGTACCATTTAAATAAGGAATATACTTGAATGATTTGAAAAAAAAAAACTACAAACTTATCAGTACAAAATGTACGAAACAAAACTGCAAAATTAAGTTGGTCGAGTATTCCAGTACGTAACCTGTATTAAAAATCGGCGTTTTCAGTGTTTGGTGTTTAAACACAGTATATGGCACATAATATACAGAAAATTCCAAATTCCTAACCAGTTTAGTTTTTGAGATAGACCCCGTAACAAAAATGTTCTACAGCTGATGACAACTTTGAAATTCTCAATTCAATAATACTGGTCAATAAAATTGTAGAAATTTTCGGTCCCAGAAACGAATTAGTACATTTTTATTCCCGCCGCATTTGAAACGACCGGCGTATGGGGCTCTGAGGCCAGGGCATTTCTAAAGGCACTCGGAAGAAAAATAAAAGACAGGTGCCAAGACCACCGCTCCATGTCGTACTTGGCGCAAAGGATTTCCCTAGCCATCCGACGCGGGAACGCGGCTAGCGTAATGGGGACCTTTGCGCCGGGTACGATGAGGGGCGTACTTTTTGATAGTTAGGGTTTTATTTCTAAGTTAATTTTATTTTTATAGCATAGGTTCTACTTTTTCTTTCACTTTTAGGATTTTTAGTTTATTATCTTTTGTTTAATTGTAAATTATTGAAATTATTTCAGAAATTTTTGCGCTGAATCCGAATATGAACTCAGATTTTCTCTATCACGTCGTAATATTTGTATAAGACAGACTGAATTTTGAAAAATCGCGTGTTTTTATTACTTCTGCTGGTCTAACATGGTTGCCACTTTATCACCATTTTAGAACACCATTTGACAGAAAATATATGGGATTTACTGTCAAATGGTGTTTAAAATAGTGTTAAAGTGGCACCAACCATGCTAGGCCCCCTGGTGGGGCTTTACGCTTAGCACAGTTAGTTTTTCGGCTTTAAGGTTCAATAATACTTCTTCTCAGTAGTTCTTTTTAATAGTATGATAAAAGATTCAAGTAACCAAGCATAGTTTTCGATTAAATGTCTCAAAACAATCACACCCGATTTTTCATAGTATGAAATGTATGGACAGAACAAGCTCTCACAAAATATTATTTATTTTGAAAATAAGATTCAATCGCGAATTCTGTTATTTTCACCTTCATAAGTTGTAATTATGAAAAATAAATATATAAACTACATTTGTAATAAGTAAAAAAATTGTTCAGAAGCATTAAAGAAACGTAAATTTCAATACTTAAAGTTGATTTCACAACAACTTAACCTGATAGAAAAAAATCCGAGTCCAGATTTGGATTCAGCACACAGTTTTCTGCGAGAATTCCAAAATATCGTTTCTGGGAAAAAAAATTGTTGACCAGTTCATTAAGTCAAAATGCATATACCAGAAAGACAATTTCATGAAATACACAGAAAAAGCTCAACCCTATTTTATTCCCAACCAAACGCAGCGCTTCTCAAAGGGTTGTAAGATCCTGAGTACATTTTGAGTCTGAACTCAAGAGGAACTCAATCTTACAAAAGTCACTCTAGTATGAGATCACGTCACTTTTTGACGTTTGTAAGATTGAGTTCGGACTCAAAATGCACTCTGAATCTCAGCCTAAGAATCATTCGATGCCAAAGAACAATATTCTTTGACTCGCGATTTCCAAACAAATAAAAGTGTTCCACATAAAAAAGCAAGTGTAAGAAACCACACGCCATTATAATGCAGCGAGAATGCAAATCGTTTAACCCTCCGATGCACACGGACCGATGGATGTTGCATTTGTCTGCATTAATGTCCGTTGGCCTTTTGCATAATCATCTCTAAGTATTTATAGGCCGTCTCTATGGTCTAGCTAGTGGTTTGAGGACTAAAGTAAAGTCCAGAATTAGGCGAACTAACTCGACAGCCGAAAATGTTGCCAGACATAGGAAAAAATAAATAGTGATAGGTTGATGTCGACACAAATATGTCGATATAACCTTGTGCCTTCTATAAATCTGATTCTATTTATATTTTATAAACTGCTAACTAACTATAAACTTTCACACTCATACATACTTGCCAAATAGGGACGAACTTTCAAACTATCAACAAAACAAGATGGCGGACAGCGTCCTTAACGATGTCCAAAATGATGTTCGATGTATTTTTAATTCCAACCAATTTTTATTATTTATTATTTTGTTTAGTAAAATTATTAGTTTGATTCCAAACACAATAATAATGATTAACTAGACTTTTTAAACATCCAAACTGTGGCAACATTCATTAGTGTACAATGAACTGTCAAGTTAGTTCGCCTAATTCTGTACTTTAGTTCAGAGGTCGGTCGCCGCTTCGAATCCCGTCGGGCACATCTGGTGCTTTGATCCCTTTGTACCCGAAGTGCGGCGATAGGGCTCATCACGCTGGGACGTTAGGGGAATAGGCTCCGAAAAACCATAATTTATTCTTCCGTGTTCGAAGAATCCAGCAATACTAAATATTTGAAAAAAAATGGACTTCTGTAAAGAATATAATGCACACTCTTATCGAAACAGAATCTTCAGACGTCATTCCAACATTGAATCATGAAAAATCAAAGATCACTCCAAAAAAAGTTTTCATGTCGAGTTTTAACATTGTTTGAACAAAATCATATTATTACAATCTGTATAAACTTTATTAAACTTTGAACGAACAGATGTTTGATACAAACTTTAGTTTTTTTTAAATAATAAAATTCGTGATGAAAGTTTGTTTTACAGAATTCGTCCCTCTCGCACGGCGGGTCTTTCCGCATAGAGTAACAGCAAACAATGCAATCGAAACCTATTCTCTTAATCGTCGGTGAAACGTTGGTGACCGAGTGTGGACTGTGACGGCAAACGTGGACTTATTGTTAAAAGAAATTTCTTCCAGTCAGCCATAAATGACAGAGATGAAGAAAATGTTGGCTCATTGAATTTGATTTCAAGTGCAAAAAGATATAAGGGGACTTTCGCTTATACAGCTAAACTCATACTGCAGACTCGGTAAGTGTTCCGGACCTACGTTCAGTGACCCTGTTTGCGAAATACGAAAAGTATTTTTTATGTCTCTATACTTGTTCAAGAACAACCTCGACTCAATTAGTATAGGAAAGTGACCACTTATCGAGTCTTCAGTGTGAATTTTTAGCCTATATAAGGTAACTTTTCTTTATACAGCCAAACTCATACTGAAGGCTTGGTAAGTGATCGGATCAGTAACACGAAGCAATTGCACTTGTTGCTAATATCCATCGAACAACTCATACTGGAGGCTTGGTAAGTGATAACACGGATCGATAACACTTTTTGCTAATTTCGCAAAATAAAATCTTGACGTCCCATAGTAATTGACTCGGGGCTGGGCGTGCGTTTGTAAGGAACACGAAAAGAATAGAATAGAATAGAATAATTTCTTTATTTAAGATAAATATGTAACAAACATAATTTAGACACTAGTTACCACTATAAGTTGTCTTGAAGCGGGGATAACTAGGCTCTATCCCGAAACATGTATTAACAAATTATGTAATGTAAATTTAACTTAAGTACAACATTTTTATATAATTAAAAAAGAACACAAAGAAATGGATAACAATTAGTTCCTAAAATACGAAAGCCTTTCAATAGGCCAGTTTTACGAAGGTGTGTGTTTGTGAGGGAGGGTGTGTTTGTGAGGGAGGGTGTGTATATGTGTGGGGGTGTGTATATGTGTGGGGGAGAGAAAGCGAGCTAATAATTTACGATGTTCATAAAAAGGGCCATCGAACCTTGTTACTGAGCACTTACCGAGTGTTCAGTAAGAATTTGACGGCATAAATTAAAGTCACCTTATATACACTTATTAACCTAAAAGTATAGTTAACACCCTAAAAACTAAACATACAGCACAGTTCATACTTGGAGACACTGGACAACCTCCCGGGGAGTCAGGTCGTGAAGATATATTTTTATTTATAGGCATTAACTTAAGCATACTTATAGACCCACTAGCCTTTGCCCGCGGCTCTGCCCGCATTTATTCAATCTTTGCCCCGTTTTCGGCTTGGGCATTATTTTATCAACACCCCTTGTAGCCAGGCCACTACGATGATAATAAAAAGAAAACACATGCAAATCCGTTGAGTGGTTCTCGAATTACAACTGAAAATACATACAGACAGACAAAAATTCTAAAAGTGGTAGTTTTGGCTTCAGAAATCAAACTTATATTATAAATGCGAAAGTTTGTGTGTGTGTGTGTTACTCTTTCACGCTGAAACGGCTGGACGGATTTGGATGAAATTTAGAATGGATATAGCTTGTACCCTAACTTAACACATAGGCTACTTTTTGTCTCGGGAAAAAGCATGTCGTTAAACCGAATTAAAATTTAGAAAAACTATTTGATGTACAGACTCGACTTTCTTACTACTTACTTAGTATCTACAGATGAGAGTGAAACTACGAAGAGAGGAATTACCGCAAGAATGAACAAATAT
The DNA here is from genome assembly GCA_910592155.1 of Ypsolopha scabrella. Classification (NCBI taxonomy): domain Eukaryota; kingdom Metazoa; phylum Arthropoda; class Insecta; order Lepidoptera; family Ypsolophidae; genus Ypsolopha; species Ypsolopha scabrella. The sequence continues at coordinate 8,300,712 of OU342986.1, forward strand.
GTCGATTTAACAGATTAACGCTTGGACCAAATATTTAGTGTAAATAGATACGATGTGCAATGGCATCACATTTTCCTTCCACTTCCTTAATTAATAGACATCTTGCAATTATTGTAACCCGATCTGAGCCATGCGCTATTATTCAATGTAACCTACATTTCGATTATACTGATCTATCGATAAATAATTAAACATTACGTTCCGTTTGGAAACGAGTGAATTTCACCCTAGAGCAGCCATACTCAAACTGCGGCCCCCTTGCCTTTTCTATGCGGCCCGAAGGCTAGTATAGTATTTTTAAATTAAATATAATATAGCACATACGCAGATCTCTATTTACCTACTCTTGAGCGCCCCGGTGGACGGAGGATTTTAAAGAAAAAAAATATGCAAACCAGTATAAAGAATTCTGGAAATTAGTACCGGAGAACTATAAAACGCAAAAAAAATTGCGCACACTTGCTGCTGACCCTGTTTGCGTCAACATACAAGTGCGAATCCTCATATTCAAAAATGAAATATGCGAAAAATGTTTATAGATCTCGGCTAACTGATTCGCACGACATTTTGACAGTAGCATGCAGTAATTATGTGCCAGATTTATCCAAATTTGACAAAAGTTTGCGTCAGTGTTTTACATCACATTATTTTTCAAATGTTGCGTTTTATTGTAGCGTAATAAATGTTATGTTATTTTTATACTATAAACATACAGTGTAGGCTAGCTTATTGTGGTCCGCAAAGTGTAGCAGTACCGACTATGTGGCCCAGGGGAAAAAAGTTTGAGTGTGGCTGCCCTAGACCGTTCAAAAATGGACCCGAGTTAAACCGAGGGTAACCGAACTGTTACCTGACAGTTGCTCGGAAGTGTTTTAAAACGCTTCGGAGTAATGCGAAAATCACACTGGGCCACCTGATTGGTGCAACCAGATTTTTGTTTTTCTTGCTCCTATATAGATTTGTCTCTTTCTAATAAACGAGTGAAATTTCGCACTATGATCGCACGTTCTGAAACGCTTCCTAATAATATAATAAACATCCACAATACGGGTGAACTCTACAAACATTATGGTAAACAACAAAGCCAAGCTAAAGCAACATCAAGCCTACAAAAACGTTGCTGCTAAAATTACGAAAAATTTGGCGTTCCGGAGTCCGACAAGGAACCCTTATAGTTTCGCTATGTCCGTCTGTCCGCGGTTTAGTGCAGAGACTATTAGTACTAGAAAGCTGTAATTTGGCATGAGTATACATATTAATCACGCTGACAAGATGGTAAAACAAAATTTTGAAAAAAAAAATTTTTAAGGGTACCTCATACACGTAAACTGGGGATGATTTTTTTTTCTCGTCTATCCCATAGTGTGGGGTATCGTTGGATAGGCCGTTCAAAAACATTGTGGGTGTGTGAACCATTTTTCGATTTAGAGATCCATTGGCGAAATATTAAGCTTCAAAGTGAAATTTTTGTTAGAGTGGAGCGCCCCCCCCCCCCCCCCTGCCGGCCAAACGGTTGTTTATAGAAATGTGAAAAAATTCACAGAAGTAGTATTTATAATGAATTTAAAAGGAAAACTATCACAGCTAAGTAGGCTTTACAGGTTTACGAGTACAGGACGCGCCAAACTTTTGGTCCCCATATAATGTATGGGACCAGAAGTTTGGCGCAGTCTGTATTAGTAGACCAATCTGAACAAATTTAAAACTTGTACCGTCTTTAAGTAAGTTTTAATATTTTATGGTACTTGTAATAATAACAATGAAAAAAGGTTAATTTTCGAAATATATTTCGGCCCACTTTGGGGCCGGCATCAGTCGAATAAATGACAAATCTAAAAAATGACAAAAATATATACAAGTATAATTAATTAATTACCTACGAATCTAATAATAAAAACCTACTTTTAACATTAATTATTAAACAAATATTAAATACCAAAAATAAAAATTGTTTCGGTTGAAGTTGAAGAGCCAAGTAAGAGCTAAAACCAATAACCTTTAAATAATGACAAATCTAAAAAATGACAAAAATATATACAAGTATAATTAATTAATTACCTACGAATCTAATAATAAAAACCTACTTTTAACATTAATTATTAAACAAATATTAAATACCAAAAATAAAAATTGTTTCGGTTGAAGTTGAAGAGCCAAGTAAGAGCTAAAACCAATAACCTTTAAATAATGACAAATCTAAAAAATGACAAAAATATATACAAGTATAATTAATTAATTACCTACGAATCTAATAATAAAAACCTACTTTTAACATTAATTATTAAACAAATATTAAATACCAAAAATAAAAATTGTTTCGGTTGAAGTTGAAGAGCCAAGTAAGAGCTAAAACCAATAACCTTTAAATAATGACAAATCTAAAAAATGACAAAAATATATACAAGTATAATTAATTAATTACCTACGAATCTAATAATAAAAACCTACTTTTAACATTAATTATTAAACAAATATTAAATACCAAAAATAAAAATTGTTTCGGTTGAAGTTGAAGAGCCAAGTAAGAGCTAAAACCAATAACCTTTAAATAATGCAACTTTTTCGAGGTTTCTTGTATGGGACCCTCATATTTTTTTAATATTTTATAAATTGTCGTGATAGAGGCCATACTAACACGTATTCTGTGAACGTATTCGTAACTGTAATTAGTCCAAGTACAGTCTCCGACGTCACGGTAAATTATAGCAGTCCTTATTTCTTTCACTTATGGTTTAAATCAGGACACCTCGGGCTATGGCCGATTGTACGTACAACTGAGTCAGCGGGTCTAGGCAGACTAGGAAAGGGCTAGATTGTGAAATAAGAAAGGCAATCTGGACCATTGCGAGTGAGTTTGCCCCAAATACTTCGCATTTTATACGAGTTACCTTTGATTTTTATGGCTTCGTTTGTGATTGGAAACGAGACCTCACCATTTTGGCAAAATGTTTAATATTGATTTTGTTTGACAAATTTTATCAGGACAAATTTATATACAATGTTATTTCCTTGCCCTAAATTGTACTTATACCAAAACTTTAAATTTCAGCCAGATAGTGGCTTTGTAAATGCCTGTATTAAACTATACAGAAGTGCGCTCATTAAAGAACCCTAGGGTAGGTAGGAACACCGGGTTTGCAACACTGAGTTTTTGAAACGGGTTTGGCCGAGTTGCTACACTCCAAACGTCATTTCACATATTCCAATAGATTTAGTATTGATTTTTATCTGTCATTTTGACCTTCCTATACAAACCTTGCGTACCCTGCTCAGAGTCGGTGTTGAACAATTCGACACCGGTGTACCGACACTGCTATATTTGAACGGTCGGTGTCGCGACCCGTGTTGATTTTTGAACGGTTTAGTGTTGGAACCCGGGGCACGAACCCACTCGGAGTGAGTTTTTGAACGACTATCAGAGGTGTCAAACTTTACTCCATAACGAAAAACAACAGAGAAATGGGTTATCAAACTTTGTAAAAACGTAATTGATTGCTACTCAGTTAGAGTATAAAACCTTTGAAAACCCCTTGAAACCCGGGTATGATCTGAATCTTGCACTAATAAGCTTTTTGGAATTTATTTGCATAGTAATTGTTTTCTTACGAATAATGGATTTCGTCAGTGAAGATAGCTTAAAAAATACTCCCGCATCCTGGAAAGTTAAACCCAACTAGTTGACATATTCTTTCACTACAACTAGTAGAGCTGATGCTGGGCAAACCCCTCGAAGTTATTCGGGGGAGAGGAAGAGGACAACTCTCAAACAGGCACAACCAGGTGGCCCACCATTGCCTGGGACCGATCGATGGCGATATATCCATCACCAATTGCCGGCTCTTATATAAAACAGACTGGTGACGGGCAGCGGCGTCACTGGTGTGAGAGTTTTGGCACTGCGCTCATCGACTCACCTGCGCGTATGTGAATATGGGCATTTCTCCCAGGAGGACCGCCAAGAGTGGTGAAATCTTGGAAAGGCATGTCCAGCAGTGGACGAAACAGGCTGATGGATGAATGGATCGCTTCAGCCATAACTTGACACCTCGATTAGAGGAGTAAAAGAGCAAAATTAGGAGGAGAAAAAAGAGGGAAAAAAGCCGCACAGTTGTTACAGGCAGTCATTCGTTTGTTACCGAATTCCGTAGATTTTGCAAACGTACCTCGGCAACTGATAGCGCCTCGCCTGCTTTCACTCTCACACTTCCAGGACGGGGCACGCTTCATCCTGCGTCTCCTCGACGATTTCTATCAGGCACGGTAATGGCCAAAAGTTAGATCAGAGTTTAAATGTACCTGTGATGGGGCCGAAATTTTTTCTACTATTTTCCCAAATTCACAAAAAAATGTAGGTAGGTTGTAAAATAACATAACCTTTACCCATTAGAACCAAACTCCTAACATCGTATACCTACATAGATAAAGGAAACTTGGGAGATATGGTCCTTACTATGATCCCCTTAGAAGTGGCGCTTGCGATCACAGTGGCCTAAAATAGGCTTGATGCGATACCCATATGTTGTGTTATGTGTTGTATATCTGTTTTTATTTAGAGTCCGTGGTTACAGGTCTTTTTGGATTTGTGCATGAGAAATACGAGTACCTGTGCCGTACTTACACTGAGAAAACTGGTCATCATAAAATAAAGTGAATTCAGCTAAAATTATGATGATTCACGTAAAGTAGGGAGCATACGGACATCACAACACAATACGATGAAACTACTGTTGCTGCTGCTAGCGTTATAATATGACGCACTGTCACTATGATTGTAGTAGGCTGCAGATGGAATTATGCGCTCCGTAACAGCTTTTATGGTGACAGTAAGCATACCGTAGTGTGACGGACCTCTTTTATGGGGAAGGCATGATGTAATACCATAATGATAATCTTATTTTCTGTGATCAATTTTTACTGTGATCAATCAATCATCATAATATTGCCTTACTTACCTTAAAAACTCGATTATTTTCTTAAACGTTTTAATTACAGCATAATATTATCAACTTATTTAAAAACAGTTCACCGTATTTTAAACTTATGTAATGCTATTTTATAATGAAGCCAAAAATATATTTTTCTTGGTGTATAGTTTTTAGGTTTGTGGGCCGCGGAGACATCCGGAGAAGAACAATTAAAGGCGATTCTCCCTTATTTCTTTATCTATGATGATCAGACACTTGAACTTTCTTAGTAACAAGAATAAGGTAGGATGCTCGTAAAAAAGCGTAAAAGATCAAGTTTAAATACCCCTGGCGCCACACATATTCACCCCGTGCGTGTAAGTACTTTCCTCTTTAAGCGGCTTATATCACGACGGTCTAAGGACGAATTTGGCTTGATAGTGTTGCATAAAAGTAACTAGCAATAAAAGTGTTGAATTACAGAGTGTAACGCAAGCTTTCTAATCTATACGAGTTGTAATTAAGGTACTAGGTTACAAACTCAAGGGCGTGACCTAACTGGCTGGCTGAGGTTAATTACGCCGTTTTTACACGGTACGCGATGTCTTGGGCGGACAACTAGGTACTTGGTGTTGGGTTTGATCGAATGTTGATGAAATAATTTGGCAAAAGGTTTCCGTAAAATACGGTAACGAAACCCTAAAAACATACATATCAACACTATAGATGCTATAGCAACAGACAAGGCGCTGAAATGTAGCGCCCGACAAACAATTCATCACTCTCTGAGTACGAAACCTCAATTTTAGTATTTTTTATTATTTTATTGTATACTATGGAGTATGTATGAAAATCTAACCAATTTTGAGAGTTGTATGTATCTTGTGATATGTATATATATCTTTAAGATAGAGCTTATACAAATAACGTGAAGAAGGGTAGAGGCCATAATAACACGTATTCTGTGAAAATTTCAATTGTCTACCCATTACGTTTGAAGCTGTAATAGACCCCTGTGACAGACGGACGGACAGACAGACAGACAGACAGGCAGGCTTAGTAGGTAATAGGGTCCCGTTTTGCTCCCTTCGGCTGCGGGACCATAAAAATATTTCTTAAGAAGCTGTGGAAATCAAATAGGGGTGCTTTTTCTGTTCATTTCATGAAATGCAAAGAAAATTTTAAATTTTAGCTTAAATGTGTCGCCGTCGAAGGTATGCACTCGAAAATCTTTCACTAAAACTATGATAGAAATAAAATTAAATATTTTAAACATTAGGATATACAAATTAACAGAAAGTCAAAAATAGGTGCTACGACGAGTGAAGCGAAGCGGAGCGGAGCGAGGCGAAACCCCTAGTTTTAACAGAAATATGTCATGCCTAGGCAGATTATTATATGCCCAATTCTACCATGTCCATCCATCCATCCGTCCATAAGGCTGTCTTCGTTCACTGCTGGACATAGGCCTTTCCAAGATTTCGCTACTCTTGGCGGTCCTCCTGGAAGAAATGCCCATACTCACATACGCTGGGCAGGAGGGTTGGTGAGCGCAGTGCCGAAACCCTCGCACCAGTGACGTCGCTGCCCATCGCCATGTGCCACCAAGACATATGTATTTTGATTATGTTCTCACTTTAGATTATAGTAAATATTAAATGTTTTAAACAAAAGAGATACCACTACCTTCTCTATTAAACAATTAATGAAGTCCAAGATCATTAAAAAAAATTGCTACATTGTAACATTTTTTACAGAGAATTCTTTAAAAAAACAGCAATTTTAAGAAAAACTGCCGTATAGCATTACCGCATTCGCAGTATTGTGATTTCATTAGAGACAAAAATGACAAAACATATTTCAGAACACATAAAAAAAAATTATAAAGAAAACAGTTTTCCGATACGATTTATGGAGTTACAGATTTTGCAGCAGTTCGTAAAAATTTTGCAAAAAAAAACATGTATAACTGACTGTTTGTGTGCACGGCTGTTGACTAAACTGTTAAAAAACAAAATCAGTTCAGACCAAGGAGGTAACAAAGTAGCTCGCTCTGTACTTAATGCACATCATAGTATTGTTTTTTCTAACTTCTAAATGTAAATGTGTTTTTTAGCCATTCATGCAAATTGCTTCGTAATAATTTTCACGTGAAAATTAGATATGTCTTTCAATGCATTATACATATTTTAATTGCATTACATTCGAGATCCTACGCTTACCACTTAAAGAAATTTAAGGAAGATATTACTTTATACCTGCACAAGAAATATACCTAAGGAATATTATGTACTAGTAAGATATTACTATACGGATAGGATACTATAAAACCTAAGAAATAATTTTATATATTACAAGACTTGCTATGTCAAACTTGCTATGCACTTACATGTCAAATTAATTAAATTTTATGTTCAATCGAAGAAAAATCCGCAGCTGCTTTTTGCTTAGTATTTCAAATGTATACGAACAATGGGTTTACGTCAATATCTCTGACAGTACTTATTAAACAACCCCGAAAACATAACAAATATTTCTTGCTTCAACGCCGTGTTGCAAAAATAAGCTATCTAATTTTACACGCTGCATATGAATTGTTCTTAAAAATCTAAAACAACACTGTAAAACAACCTATAAAATAAAATAAAATACTGTCATACACACTGCACTAAGGAGTTATAATACGCTTTGCGCTTCACTACAAAAGCCCATGGTATTGTTTTTAGTATCGCGCGTAACTTTCTAGCTACCGGTGCCCCGTGGGTCTTCTTACATATTATTGTGCAAGAGTGTAGTGTCTCCACCGGTATTGGGGATTGGGGTAAGTTTGTACACTAGTCATAATGGTCAAATAGCGAAATAGTGCACTTTTTTATCTTTACAATAATAAAGCAGTAAGATAGTCGCGACTGTATATTATATATTTTTGCGATATTTTAAATTAAGTGGATTATTTTTATTTTTTATTTTTGTCCGTCTGTATGTTCCATTTTAATTCGAGAACCACTCAACGGATTTGGATGCGGTTTTCTTTATTATAATCGTAGTGACCCAAGTCAATATATAGGCTATAAGGGGTGTTAATAAAATAGCCGCCAAGCCGGACACTTGCACGCGAGCGAAAAGCTAGTAAAAATTAATTTGAAAACAGATAAAAAATAATTAAAGCAGAATTGGGATTTTTGACACAAAAGAGATGAAAATTTCGACCAATTAAATATGGTGGGATTAACATTGGAAATAAGGCTAGTCGAAACTTATTCTTCGTCTTATCGCTTTCTACGTTTTATTACTTTTATTATATTCTTATTTTTATTAAATTAAACAAACGAAAACACAATTGAAATTTTCGTGTTTAAAAATATAAAGTGACATAAATTTATACTGAAGACTCGGTCACTGTTCCGTATCAAGGTAAGACGACCATTTTTGTGAAATTCATAAATCATTCTTTTTGTGTTCCTTACAAACGATATGAGACACCAACATTTTATTTTGCGAAATTAGCAGAAAGTGTTATCATATCACTTACCAAGCCCCCAGTATGAAATTGACTGCATAAATAAATTTCACCTAATACAATAAAAAAGCTACTCACAATTGTTCCTGTCGCCAGCGAAGAGTTGGTGAAATCTCATGAAATCGGGTCGCCCCCCGAAGAACTTCCCATTCTGATTCAGGACCTCCTTAATCCGCTCCAAACTGTTCACGACGAGGCACTGCGACGCTCCCAAAGTTATACTGAATACGTCCCCATGCTCTTTAGCTAACTCCGTAAACGACTGGAATGGCGATGCGTGCCTGCCAAGTAGATGTAGACTCCCAAAAACCGGGAAGGGTGTTGGCCCTGGCGCCTGTTTCAACACAGACACCTGACCGTCGCCGTATTTCGTCTGCTTCTTCCACGTTATGGTTCTCCGTGAAAAGAGTTTGTATACCACGAGGGCGACGACAGCGATTAGAAGGAAGGCACTCATTTTGTTTTTCTATAAGAAAATTTTTCTGAGTGGCAACACCGTGCGGTGGGAGTTTTGGCGGGAACGAATGCTGCGCTCTCGGCGGCACTGCGTTGCGCGCTCGACTACACTCATTTTTATATGCTTTTCACGCGCATTTACATTTTGTCTTCTGCTTGCGTCTTCACGAAGTAGTGCTGTACGAAATTCGTCTTTATTTCGTCAGTGTAATGTTCAAATTTATACTCGTCGCTTTTTTTTAAGTTGTCGCACTTTTAAGATCACGGAAATTCGTGTTAAACTATGACATCATATTATTGAATAAAGTTTTGAATAACGAAGCCGCGGGGCGGGCGTGTCCATCCATGTCGTTCATACGTACCATTATACCGGTGTAAATATACCTCTATGAAACCACATATTCTACCGACTCTACTGAACGACTTTTCCCAAAAATCATAACCGCGGACACCCTTAGTTTGGGAAATAATTGAGTTCCAAACAAAAACGCGTGAACCCTAACGCACCGACATACGGGCGAGTTTAGAAAGAGCGTCGTCTGTGAAACAGCTTCAGGTTTCAAACCAGCTAAAACCAGTTTGTATTCTTTTAGGTTAAAAGTCAATATATTACTCGTTAGTTCTACACAGAGACCATGAAACTCCGTTGATTTATCATTTGGGTTCTTCCTGTCAATGTGAATACCGTAGGATAGGGTTTATTCCTTTATTTAAAAGCAAAATACGAGTACCTGACTACCTGTCACTCACTAAGTTCCTTAAAATACGCAGCAGTATCTAAAAAAAGATTTTTCAAAGTTACAATAATTGTTAGGTGATCCCAAACTGCTAGTTACCAATAAACATTAAAAGTTTTTTACAGTTTTATTACAGTTATTTTTTTTTCTTTTGCCTGTCATTAAATGAATCAATTTACAAAAAATACAAAAATAAGAATGTCATCATTTTACAAGAACTTGCGATTAATAGAAGAAATGTTAATTTCTAAATTAAGGGGCTGTTTCGATAAAAATGGCACTTTTTGAAGTTGTATAGCTGCTTTTCAGATGAAGCTACTAACTTGATAAATCAGTACATAAATTTCGGAACCTTTTTCTAGTTTTGTTCAATACTGAAACGCGATTGCGTAACTTTCGCTCGACAGAAATAATTATTGAAATGAGGTCTTCTTCTACACTGTCTTTTTTCATAGTATGACAAACAGGAATGACATACATACCTGAACGATATTTTATTAGATAGATTTTAACGATATATAAATTTTCTTAGTTGGAAATTTTGATAGCTATTTTAGTTCATTTTATATTAATTTAAAACCGAAATTTTGCATTTTTTTCCGGAATCCGTCCCTCTCGCACTGCGGGGCATTCCGCATGGAGTAACAGTGACCTTTGCAAGCGTGACATATCCTCTTAATGAATCTAAGAAGATTCCTTACAACTTATTTACAAGCAAAAAACCGGTAAAGTGCGAGTACAACTTACGCCTTAAGACGACTCTATTCGCCCGAACTCCCACACTAGCGCAGTTCGCTGATCATGTCCTTATTGATAGGTACTTGCTTATTATATTTTATTTTTAAACATATCCCATACAATATCCATGATGTGAAACTAAAACATTTATCAAAATCAAATACATACAAAAGTTACAAGCGTATAAAGTCCTGGATTTTACACATATTATTTTCATGAATGTTTATGTACCGTAATGTCCTAGAAGCGATACAACAAATCAAATAATTTTAGTTTCACAGCATAGTATATGTTATACTATTCAAAAACATTTTTGTTTCATTTCGATTTTTTGGATATTTCTCCTGAAATCATAGGAACCACCAAAACCATTCTCGAGTTTTTTCAAAACATGAATGTTGTCTCGTGTTAGCTTGCCTCTCACACCGTGTTCGGTTAGTTCCGTACGAGCTCGGGAAATGAACGTTCGGGCCAACAAATAACAGTCAGTCAGTGCTCTATAATCCGAAGTTGACTGTAGAAATTGAAAAACAAAAGTATAAAATAATTTGATCAACTATTACTCCTTTACTTGTAAGGCTCACTTAGCTGTGATTGTTTTCATTTTTAACTTCGTTAAAAATTCAATCCACCGACCAAATTTATACTGAAGACTCGGTTAGTGATCAGAAACAAGGTTCAATTACCCTTTTGGTGAAATTTGATAAATATGTATTTTTAATACACCTGCTCAAAATATGATAGATAGTACAGTATGCCTGTTTAGCGTGCGTAAAATGACATATTTCGCACTCGTGCTTTTTGTTTTTACTACTGACGCCATCGTGGGGAAACCGGCCACATCATTTAGTAAGCATGTAAACCTTTGTTTTACCGGATACACTAAAAACTGTTTAAGATGAGTATTTTCAAACTTTTATATTTTATTATTGTATTATGTCAAATTGTAAAAGATGTTTTAAAAATTCAAAAACTTTTTAGATGTCATTATTTATATTCTTATTTAATTATCTTAGAAATTATTATTGAAAATATTTTAGAAAGAGACATTGACCTTTGTGGTACACATTGGCGCCAACCAGACTGTGTGTTCTTCTTCGACTTGTATCTGTTTTGATTTGCAAGAAAATTTCTTTTATTTTATAAATTTTTCGCAGGTTAAGAAACGTCGTTTGATACACGTGCGAAAGTGTTGATATTTCTCGTCCCGACTGTTTGCTCAAAAAAAGTCAATCGTGACTCTAAATATCAACCTTTTCGCACTTGCATCAAAATGTACTATTTTTGCTTCCTTACTAACTGGGCTAGAAATTTTATTTATCTGAGCATAAAAATATATTTTTCTAATTTGGCCAAAAGGATTACTGAACCTACTCGTAGTTCCTGATCACTAAGTATGAATTTGGTCATTTGATTGAATTTACCCAATATAAGGTGACTTTCATTTATGCAGCTAAACTCATACTGGAGGCTTAGTAAGTGATAATGATCAGTAATACAGATCGATAACACGTTTTGCTAATATCGCAAAATAAAATCTTGACGTCCCATAGTAATTGAAGCGGGGCTGGGCTTGCGTTTGTAAGGAATTTCGTAATGATATTGAAACGGCTACGCATGATTTGTTATACAGGGTGTCCCAAAAGTCAACGTCATCCCTTGGAGGGCTCATAGGCCAGCTCGTGACTGTCCAGAATATCAAAACATGACCTCAGTAAAAAGTCGATAGTTTTCGAGTTATCGATACTTTTATAAATTTTCTCCTATTACAGTAGAACACCTGCTTTTAATTTCAATTAGTTTTTTTTTGTAAATATCTGTCACTTTATTTAACAAGTGTTTTCATTCGAATATCTAAGTATTATAATATTTTTAAGATGAGCTCCTAATACAGTAGAATAGCAATAATACTTTTTTCTAAAGTAAAACATGGCAATTATTTACTATTTAAGAAACTGTACTAAATTACCTATTAATTAAAATTACTTGCCACCTAAGCGTAGTACATTTTTTCACAGTATGAAGAGTCAAAGTTAGCAAATAAAAAAATTCAAACTCATAATTCGAACAAAAATGTTTTTTTTTCTTACAAATGTGTATCATATTAGTTTGATTTTGGACTAGGGTCAATAGCAGGGCTATTCAGGATTCTGAAACAAAAATAACAATCTTAGAATATGTAATCGTGTAGCTGTGGCACTGGAAAGACTCATCTAAGGTGTCGAATTTCACAAAATTTATAAAAGTATCGATAACTCGAAAACTATCAACTTTTTACTGAGGTCATGTTTTGATATTCTGGACAGTCATGAGCTGGCCTATGAGCCCTCCAAGGGATAACGTTGACTTTTGGGACATCCTGTATAACAAATCATGCGTAGCCGTTTCCAATATCATTACGAAAAGAATAATTTACGAATTTTACAAAAAGGGTCATCGAACCTTGTTACTGAGCACTTACTAAGTAAGAATTTGGCTACATAAATTAAAGTCACCTTATATACAACCGTTTAGCTGGCAGGGGCACTTGACTCCTGACTCCTTAGAGTAATGTTAATATTAATATTACACACAGAATATTAAATCTTCTATGGTATTACATTACTCTAAGCTTGACCCTAACAAAAATTAGCACGTTAAGGCGAGGCATTGATAAACCTTTAATTTCATATCGGCGCCTTAGGGGAGTGGAGTGAGGGGGACTTACTCTATACAAATATGCGCTCACGAACTAGCTTATGCCGTAAGGTCGTATGCGGCAAAACAGTATTTTTCATTTAAAATGACAACTGTATGTAATATAATAAATCCAATCGGCCATATTGAAGTGTATTTGTAGACTAATTTAAATAAAAAACTTAGAGGCTTCATTCGCTCCCGTTTGTCAGTAAAATTGAAATCTCTGTTTTAAAAGAGGTTTTCTAAATATTTTTTTCTCTGCTATGAAAATTAATCAATCAACTAAATCTTCGGGCGAAATAATGTCAATGAAATGCTTGATCTAGTATATAAATTGGTCATTACATGTGTTTTTTTATTGCTGTGAAAAATGAAGATCCATGTCGCTAAAATTCCGTGGCGTCGCCTTAAAGCTTAATATTTCGCGAACGCCTCCCTGCATCGCAAAATGGTTCCCATACACCCATAATATTTTCGAAAGACCTATCCAATGCAGGAACCATTTTATTTACTCTATGAAGGGGTAACCCTGTGGGTTTTACAAAGTGTTTCTGCATGAAACCCTATATTTAGTGTTACCCTATCCGTAAATGGTAAGCAACACTATTCAAATTAAGGTAAGAACACCCTATTAAAATCGCTAAGGGTAGCCCTGTAACCCTATCAAGCCCTGTCAAACCCTATCAAACACTTAATGTAACCCCGAATAATCTGAAAGTGTATCCCTATACAATATGAAATGCAGGGTTAACCCAATGATAGGGCTACACCCTAAATGATAGGCTTAACTTTTAAACCCGGTTAACGTATACCTGCCCATGAAACCCCAGGAGACGCGAAAAAAAATCATCCCCACTTTTAGTGTAGGGATTTTCTTGGGGAAATTTTTGTAACAATTTTTTTACCACTTTGTCGGCGTGATTTATATGTATTGTATACCCACAGATAAGATAAAACATATAAATACACGACACGGCACAGATGCCACTCAAACTATCTAATTAATTAACTGAATGACTGTCGTTCAATCATTCGCTCGCTTCGCTCTACTGGAAGCCAAAGTTCTATATTTCACTCACGGGTCGAATTAGAACCCATATGGGAACCCATTTGGAACTAAAAATAGGCTGCAATTTTTCTGCAACGGGTTCCATATAAAGTGGTAGAGCTGATGCCGGGCTCGACTGTGGAGGTACCACCATCTTACTCGCAAATCCTCCCGAAGTTATTCGGGGGAGAGTAAGAGGACAGCTCTCAGCCAAAAAAACCAGGCGGCCCACCATTGCCTGGGGTATCCCATCCAGCTGTGGACGAAACAGGCTGATGGGTGGATGGGATGAGTTCCATATGGGTTGCATATGATATAGCAACCGATATAGAACCTAAGCTATTAGGCTATCTTTCTAACCTGATATGGAACTTATATGCAACCCGTGTGTTAGTTGGGCTGTCTGTGTGTATACCCTTGCAAAAACTACAGCGTTCTAGTACAAAGTCTCTGAGCTAAGCTGGGGACAAAGAGACGGACATGGCGAAACTATAAGGTTAAATAATAATAGTTAGCGAAACTATAAACATAGGTAGTACTGGCCTTTATGAATAACTTTTTCTATCGGGGCTAAGCGAAATTCGCAATTTTTTTTCACTTCCTCTCATACAAATTGACCATGTCAGTCGTCTGGTTTACTATGAGAAGGCGAAAAAAAAATTGAGAATTTTGCATAGTACCCATAGAAAAAGTTGTTCACGAAAAGTACTACCTATGTTTTGAATTTCGCCAACTATTATTATTTAACCTTATATAAGGGTTCCTTGTTGGCTACGCTACGGAACTCTAAAAATGCGAGAAATTAAAGGTTGTTCTCTGGTTGTTCAATCGTTTTCTAACCTTTTTTTTAACCTTTTTTGAACAAAGTTAAAAATCATCTTGAACCTATTTTTTTGCAAGAGGACGAATTCGTCTAACGTAGATCAATAGTTTTCTATTGACATTTTTTTTCCGTTGGTTAGAGGGTTAATATAGGTTACCCGTATTACTTACCTGTCTACTTTTTGAAAAACTTACAAAGACATTAGATTGGTCTCACATCTAAATTTTCATTTCGTCATGTATGCTGAAGCCTCAATATGTGGTCAGACCAAGGTTCTTATCCTTACTGTGAAATACGCAAAAATAAAACCTAGACTTCCTTTGATAATAATCGAATCAAGGTTGTTCTTGAACAAGTATTATTAGAAGCACAAATTGGATCATTGCCCTAGTAGCATTTATTGTTGGCGCACGGTTGGCCCACATAGCTATCGTTAGTTGGGCCACTGGTTGCTTTGCATTGTAGGGCCTACGTATGTTACTGACAGTTACCCAACAATGGGTTCAATTGATTTTTAATTGTGTCTGGAAATGTTAGCCTTTCTTTTCTTGCTCTCAATGCCTCAAATATTGTTTACGTAATAGAACACTCGGGGTTATTTATTCCTAGCTCTCGTAGGTAATAATAACTTACATTGTATTTGCGACTATTTGACTTCGACTAACCATAATTAGACAGTGACAAAACGATATCGCGATGTAACTACCATCAGCGCCATCTAGTTGGGAGTTTTTGAAACTTTTACATGAACAACCTATATGACTGGATACAAAAAAAATGTATTTGTATGTAATCACATAATATGTATAATTATATATCACTAATTATAGAAATACAATAGAATTTATTGTAATTACTTAGAACTAACCCAGGGTTGGAATAGCACCAAATGACTCAATAAATGGGTACCAAATTAATTGTAACAGAAAGAACGTGACGCTGTGACGCTTGCTTGAGCACACGCGCGCGCGCTGCCTATCCCCTCTACTCCCGCATTTGTCCCGCTAAATATTGTACATTCTGTGACCGTATGGTTTACATAGTGTTGCCAGCCATATTTTTCGTATTGAACTGAGGAAGTGAATAATACATCGAAACAAAACGATAAAGTGCCTTGAAAATGTGTCCCTATTTCTATTTAAATTCGTCAATATTTCATACGTACAGTTTATAAAATAGTAGTGTTAATACAAATAAAATTATACGGTTTACGACATTGCGCCTACGTCGTTAACAATGCTTTATCCTAACATTATTCACCCAACGGCAGCAGAAGTTGCGGTTGCGGTATCATTGGGCCAATGTTGGCTTTATGATGGCCAACTAACTAACTATAAAAAAACCTTTGGTAATGCTATAACAGCGAAACCGGTAAGGGAAATAATATAAATAAGTGGACAAGTACAAGTGTTTCTCAATCAAAAATGTATCAAAAGTTCCACCAAGTGCCAACAATCACAAGCATCAACTCAACTAACTATAACCCAACGGTTTGCCGATCGTTGGCGAATGAAGGCCAACGGAAAATGCTACTAGGGTGGTACCTTGGTCCTGACTACTTACTGAGTCTCCAGTATGACTTTGGCTACATAAACGAAAGTCACCTTTTTATCATCCAATGATAGCATTCACGGTGTATTAGCTAACATTTTGGATACTTTAATCCCAAATTCAGTACAGATCACCAGTCGAATTTTCATTCATGAGCCAAAAAATTTAAATATACCACGATTTTATCGTATCTATAATTTCAAAAGGAACAAGGAAAAACATTTTATTGATGAATTCAAACCAAACCCACATTTAGAAGCCTTGTATGATGCCACGGTCTTTTCTGATACAAAATTTAAATCATCAAACTCGCTTGGTAACAAGACAATCTGGGCATAAAAAAACATAAATTCAGATACAATTTCAAGGTTTTTGGGTGTGACTTGTTTTCTAGCCCTATGCAAGGTTGCCAACTTCGCTCATTCGGTGCTGGATTTGGCACTATTTTCATATATCATTGAAAAGTTACACCTAGCACTGAATTTCAATAATGAAAAACTTGTCTCAGTGTCGAAATTCCCGAAGCTATTCTAGAAAAATAGGTAAAAAAAGTATCGTTTAAATTGGAAAAGACTGCTGAAAGTGCGAATGAACACCTTCTACTAACAATGACAGTACAAGTAAAAGCAAATACAGCAGAACCTATAACGAAGGACAACATGAGTGTCTTTTAAAATAGTCTTCAGCTGTCGAACTTGATTCTTTATTATCTACGAAATCAACTTTGACAGATGAAGACTTCTTTTTGTTAAATCAAATCAAAGCCGTTTTATCTGGCTTAGTTCCTTTAATATCTAGTTTTAAGTTTTTAGACTTGTTGGAAGTTTTCAAGTTAAAATTTGGTTAACTTGAGTTCTCAAGCGTTAACCTACAACACTCTTTTTGTCCCTCCATAGTTCTAGATCCCTAGATGTCAGTAGTCTATGTCTGTATTGACATTAAAGTAAGTAGTAATTGATTAAAAAAGTATGGCTTGGCCATTTCGCGGCCGTCAACAAACACTTATAATAATATGTCATGCAATAGTTACAAGCTACTGTTACTGCCTACAAACTATTATGTAGTTTTGTAGAATTATTCACAAATATGGATGAGTGTTCATGTGTAAGAAAAGTTTTTTATTTTTTTATTTCTGAATATAAATTAGTCCTTACAGTTTTAAGAAAATTATGAAAAATATAGAAAACAAGCACAATCTTCACATCACAGAGGCACTTAAGGCGCTTAATCCCTTCAACTACTGCCAAATAGGTACTTTCTAAAGCCTCTGCCTCGTTTACAGCTGGACCAAATAGCTTTAAAATAATATATATGAATTATTAATTCTCAGAAAACATTTTCAACATATTTTGGTTTCGTACGACCAAAGCTTCCTTATTAAAAAAAATAAAAACCGAAAGATGTTTTTTTGGCTTGAATTCACTCTACCTCTTAAGCTGCAACGACGTTTGGAAATAATTACACGCCAAAAATTTATAATCTGTAGTACTCTAAATTCAACATAGCTCAATTAAATCCAGTGACATTTTCCATCAAAAATATCGAAATATGCAAGGTTTCAAGTTCAGCGGCTGAGAAGTGCTCCCACGGGGGTAAGGTGGCAGTCATACACTGGCTGCTGAAGGTCGTTGGCGTGGGTAAGGGCCTTAAAGGATCGTCCATAAATCACGTGAGGCTCAAAAGAGGGAGGAGGGGTTTGGAAAAATCAAGGAATATCACAAGTGGGGAGGAAGGTATAGTGAGATATCACATGAGGTGTATATACTTTTTTGTTAAACGCGCTATTTATAAACCGAAAAGTGACGCACACAAATTAGATTATACCTGCATTTTTTAGGGTTCCGTAGTCCAACAAGGAACCCTTATAGTTTCGCCATGTCCGTCTGTCCGCGGCTTAGCTCGGAGACTATGAGTACTAGAAAGCTGTAATTTGGTATGGGTATACATACATATAAATTACGCCAACAAATCCCTACTTAAGAGACTACACTAATGCATTATTTAGCTAATCTAACAATATCTTATAGTGACCATATCAGTATTAAAAATTTTAAATAAAGTTTTAAATAAATAGATTGACTTGGCAATCGCACTAAATAATCTAATTTAATATAATATGTATTACTTGTGAGATACATTGTGTTTTCATGCGATAGCCGAGTCAATCTATTTGTGGCAGGTCGGTAGATAATTAGGACAGGAAGAATGAAAGATACATGTAATTCGGATTTCGTGATAAAGAAAATTAAAATCATTTTATTCTTCATTTTTGTCAGATGTCACTTGAATGATAAGATGTTGCCTTTTGATCTTGTCTATGTATTGGGATGCCTATATCACCTATATCACCCCCCCTTAAGCGAAGCGTACATTTGGCTTAATGACTCTTCCCGATCTAGTAGTGCGCATTGTATTAGTTGAAGGTACACTAGTAGCTTCTGAGTTTTCTGGCTTGAGTCTGTCCAGTGATACTACTGCTGTTCGTAGTGGCAATTTTAGCTTAAAGTATTTGTCATAACGTTCCAAAACTTTGTCAGGGCCATCATAGGGAGGTATTAGCGGTGCTCTAACTGTGTCATTCCGCACGAAGACATGACTGCACATCGTCAGATCCTTGTGGATGAATGACCGCTTTGTTTTGTGAGATTTCTGTACAGGTGCTACTGATGCCATTGTTTCCATAAGCTGGCGCACGTACTCTGCATCTTCAATTTTCGACTATGTACTTTAGAACGCTGACAAGTGACGCAGGTTTTGTCCATATACCAATATCTTTGTTCATGGATGGCCAGAAGTATTTCGAGGTGACCTGCTTCCTAGTAGCTCGTGTTCCTGAATGGCATAAATCGTGTTGCGCCTTGAATGCTGCTTCACGATATGCAATAGGCAAATATGGTCTGGGTGTCTGAGCAGAGATTTCGCATGTGATAGGTTGGCTCATACCAGGTAGCGTGACGTCAGCAAATCTCAAATTGAATTGTAATCTTAATTGCTTCAATTCTTTGTCCTGGCTCTGGTCAGCAGCTAATTTAAAGTAGTCAATGGTTGTAGGACATTCTATGTCTTCTATGCGAGACAGTGAATCTGCAACAGTGTTAGCTTCTCCTTTTACGTAGCGGATGCTCGAGCAAAACTGGCTGATAAATTGTAGTTGTCTTTCACGTCGAGGTGTGTCACTGCTACTTGCTTGTCTGGTCAGAGCGTACGTGAGTGGTTTTTGGTCTGTGTAGATAGTCACATCGCAGCCTTTTATTCGTCTTCTGAAATGTTTGACAGCCGTGTATATCGCTAGGAGTTTGCGGTCGTACGCGCTGTAGCGTCGCTGCGTTTCACTAATTGATTTTGAAAAGAATGCCATTGATTTCCAGATTCCATTGACCTTCTGTTGGATAACAGCGCCAATACTGTGGCCCGAAGCATCTGTCATGATTCCAAGAGGGCAGCCGTGAATTGGATAGGTGAGAGTTGTCTAAAATCCTTTGACGGCAGTTTTCATATAAGCTAGTTCATCTTCGGGCGTAAATTCAATTGGTATTTTGTCATTCTTTTTGCGATTATGTAAGAATTTGTTTAATTTACTCTGCAGCTCAGCTTGACGTGGTAGACAGTCTCTGTAGAAGTTAAGGATTACGAGAAAACGACGTAGCTCAATAACAGTCTTAGGCTTAGGGTAGGTTGAAATAGCATTTATGCGTTCTTCTGTTGGTCTGATTCCAGCCTCGGATACTTTTAGAATAGAATAAAGATTTCGTGATAAAGAAAATTAAAATTATTTTATTCTTCATGTTTGTCAGATGTCACTTGAATGATAAGATGTTGTCTTTTGATCTTGTCTATATATTGGGATGCCTATATCACCTTTATATTTATTTAAAACCTAAAGAGATTTTTAATATTGATTTTTTTATTTTATTTATAACACTTTTTGCACATACTATAAAATCAATACAAAATATAAAACAATCAAACATGGTGTACAAAGGCGGCACTTATTGCTAACAGCAATATCTTCCAGGCAACCTTTGCAATCGATGTTATTGGCATCCACAAGCAGCGCATCTCTGTCAATCGCACCAAAATTACGCAGCAGAAGGGAACGTTTTAAATGTTTAGGGGGGCGAATTTTGTACGAAAGATAAATAAGGTGATGATGGGAGAACCCAGCTGCAGGAAACTGACCATGTGTCGCCACACGGTCGGTAGAAGACGTAATTATTAAATCCAGGAGGGAGGGAACACAGTTGGGAAAGAAATGAGTGGCCTTAAGGGGCAAGATGTTTAAATTGAGAGAACCGAGAAGGGACTGAAGCTTTGTCGAACGAGTGTCTTGTTTCAGAAGACAGGTGTTAAAATCACCTAAAATAATAGGATGATCTAAATTCTAAATTCTAAATTCGTAGCGGGGGCGATGAGTCCTGCACTGACTCTCCGTGAACGTGAGTATTGTGCACTTCCCCCCGGTCGGCTAGCCCAGCCAGGACAACTCCTTGAAATAGAGCCGAACGGCTTCAGCCTGCCGACACAAAATCTGGTCCAGAGAAGGGGAGATGGAGCTCATTGCGATCCCTGCTTTACGTCTCATGTCATCAGTGGCGGGGCAGTGAAGCAGCACATGCTACACCGTCTCATCTGCGTCTAAGCACCCTCGACATAGGGGGCTGTCAGTCACGCCTGTAGTGAAAAGGTGTTTGTTCAGGTTGCAATGTCCGGTAATGATACCTACCATATCCCGGATATCAGGCCGTTTAAGTTTCATAAGGTACCTTGTTAATTTGCTGTTTGTTTGCGGTACCATTAGTCTTGACAGCCGGCAGTCAGTCCGTGCTGTCCAGCTCCTGTTCTGCTCGGTGATAGTGTATCTCCTAAGCTCTCTCCTGATAGCTTCTGCTGATGGTCGACACAGACTATTTCCCTGCTTCGATACCTTCATGCTAGTTGCTAGTTTGGCAAGGGAGTCTGCTTGTTCGTTGCCTCCGTCATTGCTATGTGCTCTGGTCCATGTTAACTTTACCTTGCACATTGCTGATAGGTTCTGCAGTTCTGCATGGCAGTCTGCTACGATTTTAGATCTACTTACAGGTTTGCTTAGCGATGAGAGCGAAGCTGCACTGTCTGTTATTATCATAATCTCTAGTATGTCGCAAGGTCTACTTATGCAAATAGCATTAGCTGCCTTGGCCGCTAGGAGTATACCTACCATTTCGGTTTGAAAAACTGTTGTTATGTTGTTAAGAGGCATTGATTTACTGAGTCCTAACTCTGGAGAAATGTAACTGCAGCCGCTACCATCTTTGTTTTTTGATCCGTCTGTATAAAAAGTTACTGACTTTTGGTTAAAGGTCGTATTTTTTTCTAAAGATAAGTCATACCTCCTATCTAATAAATAGGTTTTCGGTGTTCTATCTGTCCCATTGGCCGCCTCCGGTACGACTTCGAGAGCTCGATCAAGGATGCGGCAGTGGTTGGTTTTTAGAGCATTACCTTTCCATTGGCCTGTAGATTTTACCCGAAGGGCCGCGACCATCGCCTCTTGTTGTATGTGCAAGTGTGGCGATGTAAGCCCGAGCATTATGTCCAGCGCCGCAGAGGGTGTTGATCTCATGCATCCACTGATCAGAGTGCACGCTAGTCTTTGGATTTGTTGGAGTTTAATTTCTACCGTGGCCAGCTCCGTCCTTGGCCACCATACCAAGGCACCATACGTTAGCACCGGTCTTACCACCACAGTGTAGAGCCATCTGCAGAGCTTTGGTGTGAGTCCCCAGTCCTTACCAACAGCTCGTCTGCATTGCCACAGAGTATTAGTTGCCTTCTTTGTTACGTGTTCCACCTGCCTCCCCCACAGTAGTTTGTCGTCGAGCCAGACACCAAGGTATTTGACCTCCTTACTAATAGACAGTTGGGTTTCAAATAATTTCGGAAGTTTTAGTTTTGCGATTTTCGTTTTCTTTGTGAATAAGATTAACTTTGTTTTTCGTGGGTTACCACACCACGCCTCGACTTTACGTAAAGATTGCTGCATTTTACTGCACAGCGTTCCTTCAAATAGACCCGATATCATAATAACCAGATCATCTGCATAGCCCACAGTAACAAAGCCATCCTTATTTAACTCTACCAGGAGATCGTTGATGACCGCTACCCATAAGAGTGGTGATAGCACACCTCCCTGAGGGCATCCCCTAGTCACCCGGCAGCAGGTTTTTTCAGATGTCTCAATGTAAGCTGCACGCTGGCTCAGCATGTTTGTTACCCATTTGATTACCAGATCGTGTACGCCATGTGCATTGGGCCCGTGCACTATGCTGGGAAAAGTGGTTTTGTCGAAGGCTCCTTCTATGTCAATGAAGGTCACCAGGCACGACTGTTTTGCCTCAGTCGCTGATTATTCAGTATTCAGTATATATATTCAGTCGTATGATCATATTGAGGACAAAATTCATCCAGAAGATTCTCAAAGGAAGAAAGTAGTCGATTCTGTGATTGGGGCTATAAAAGACACCAAGGAGAATTTTTCTATGATTGAGGCTTACTTCGAGAAACAAATACTCAGCTGATTCAGAATATGCTGACGGAGATTGGTTGACAATTTTATAAGGGATGTGACCACGCAGGTAAATAGCAACTCCGCCGCCACCTTTGTCAGTACGATCATTACGGACTATCTGAAACCCAGGAAGCGAAACAATAGTAGATGGGAGAGTGGGTTTGAGAAGGCTTTCGGAAACAAGGACATCATGAATCTTTGGATTATTTTCAAAAGTGGAGAGCAGATAAGCATAATGGGCGTCAAGACTTTGAGCGTTTATGTGAACAACATTGAAATTTTTGAGAAAGACGAGTATGTAGATTCAAGAAGATCATGTAAAGATGAAACATTGGTATCGCTAAAATACACATCAGAATTATCAGAACAGGAAAAGAACTCATCCTCAATATCAATATCCATCAAAATATTTTTATAAATAAATATTATAATAATATGAGAAAAATAAACTATACAAAAATAAACTATACAAAAATAAACTATACAAAAATAAACTAACTAAATAAAACCTACTTACTAATAAACCGGTTTCTTTTTTAATTTTTTTTTTCACCTGCCAGCTGTACATACTCTAATCGAACTAAATACAGTAACATAGATACAAGTTATGCAACTTAACCTTTACACACAATTATAACGTACTTATAAACCAACAAAATACACCAATCAGACTATACGATTTCTAAGGTGACACTATTATGTTATAATGTACTCTGTGCACAAAACGGAACACACGATCATGCTGACATTCAAGTGGCATGAAGTTATCTGTGCTGTGCTCAGCAAAGATATATAGGTACCATTATATATCTTTGGTGCTCAGATATTCGATGGTTCGTCGCCTACAAATTTTGACGTTTGATGAAATATCATCGTGGGTGTTTTTGAAAAATTAGTTTATTTATTGTGGATTCATTACCGCGGTCAACGTATTCAAAGAGAATGTAATGAACGTATGTTTCTCATTATGTAAACAATAAATGGCGAAATATAATGTAAAATAAAGGTATCAAGGAAATAATAGAAAATATACATACACATAGAAAAATCAAGTTCACAACAAAACCCAGCAAGTCGAAACCAAAGAACACGAACAGCCTGCGAACTTCACTTCTTCGACTTGGTGTTCACCCGCCTCGACCTTCCTTCAGCTCTGAATGCTGTGGACGTCGTGGTCTTTGTTCTCGAATCAAGGTCCTGAGCAGTTCTCAAAAGGTCCACAAGCTGCATTGATATGGCCACTATGAGGTGGTAGAGCTGATGCCGGGCTCGACTGTGGAAGTACCACCATCTTACTCGCAAATCCTCCCGAAGTTATTCGGGGGAGAGTAAGAGAACAGCTCTCAGGCAAATCCAGGCAGCCCACCATTGCCTGGGACCGATGGATGGCGGTATATCCATCCCTAATTGCCGGGCCTTATATAAAACAGACTGGTGACGGGCAGCGGCGTCACTGGTGCGAGGGTTTTGGCACCGCGCTCACCAACCCGCCTGCCCAGCGTGTGTGAGTATGGGCAAATCTTCCAGGAGGACCGCCTAGAGAGGTGAAATCCTAGAAAGGCCTATGTCCAGCAGTGGACGAAACAGGCTGATGGATGGATGGATGGATGGTCACTATAAGATGTTGTTAGGTTAGCTAATTACTGTAATAACTTAAGACAAATGGTCCCTTAAGTAGGGACTGAATAAATTAATTAAATGGATTTACATGGATCTCACAACTTTTTACGTTAGAAGAACAAAGTTGCGAGACTTTGTTTTTTTTACAAGTTTTGTTTTTGATATAGCTATATATACATATATATCCGCTTATCTAAGGATACGTTCGCACTTGAAATGACGTCACAATTCGTAAATACTTCAATTCCCTTTGAAGGTTATTTTGGAAGTTCATTTCTCATCTGTTTTTGGTGAATAGCAAACATAGATGGCAACCGACACTAAGCTACATAATGCCCGCTGGACTACGATTCAATAATCATAATTAAAAGGGGTTAATTAAAACCAGGTCAAGGTCAGTGGCCGCCACTTGGCTAAAGTTTCCACAAGTCGACCGGCAAATACAAAACTATGGTAAATGCAACAGAACACGTGCTCCCACCATCCATCACGTGTAGACACATCTCTGATAAAGACCTTCTAACTTGACTTGAATCTGCACAGCTGAATAATAAGCTTGTACAATCATGAAACCATGGGCGTCGGTGGGATACTTATACATTATTACATGATGTAAGTAATAATACTTTTTGCATGCCTATTTAATTACCAAAGAAGTAGATAAGATAATAAAGTCGATTTGAAGGGTTCAATTTCAGTCTAAGTGCTGTCAAAACATATTGTTCCAAAGAAATGCTTTGGAATGAAGAAAATTTTGTTTTGACAGCAGCACTGAAACTGAAATTAAAGCCTTTTTTGGACATTTACGCCACGCCGAGTCGATGTATATTCAAAAATTTGGCCAAGTGCGAGTCCGACTCACGCCCTGAGAGCTCCGAGCCAAAGACATAAATATAATAGACCTAAATTATTCGAATAAAAATTACAAAATCTTCCTAGAAAATATATGAAACAAAACTGTAAAATTAAGTTAGCCTGTATTAAATATCGGTGTTTTCCACAGACATATAATTATTACTAAGTAGCAGACCAAACATAAGGATTAAAAAGCGTGGCATGTTTAAATACAAAAAATAAGCTACATTTAGGCTTCATGGTACGAAGAAACGTATAAAAATGTGTAAAGGTAGACTGGAAGAAATCTCTTCTTAGAGATAAGTCTACCCTTGTACATGTTAATTTGTTTATATGTTTTCTAAATGCTTATTTTCTGTGTGTACTTTATTGTAAGAATAAAAATGGGTTGTTTGGACTAGCTTATGCTTGGAACATATTTGTTAATTCCTAAACTAATCTCTAGTATATATTTTGTTTGGAAACAAGCAAGAACCCGTAGTTCACCTCGACTCTATGCGTTTATTATTAATGTTAGGTCTGCTACTATATTATACGTCTGTAGTTTTTTCAGTATTTGCGGATTTTGCTGTTTAAATAGGCAAGGTTCGATGACCCTTTTTGTGAAATTCGTAAATTAATCTTTTCGTGTTCCTTACAAACGCAAGCCCAGCCCCGAGTCAAGTACGATGGGACGTCAAGATTTTATTTTGCGAAATAAGCAAAAAGTGTTATCGATCCATGTTACTGATTGATCACTCACCAAGGCTCCAGTATGAGTTTGGCTGTATAAATGAAAGTCACCTTATACCGCGTATAAATAGAGTGCTATTCTACGAACCATACTGAACCACTTTTCCCAAGAATCATATCCGCGCTATTAGTTTAGGAAATATTTGAGTTTCAAACAAAAATGCGTGAACTCTAACGCACCAACAGCGTTTTTGAAACAGCGGCCTCCGTAAAACTTACAATATAATATATTCTAAAATAGACCTTCCTCCTACGAGTTGAATATCTCCTTCACTGACGATTTGCGCAGGAATTTTCTCCACAAAGTTGTTAAGTATGATCAGTAGAATATGTGGTTTTATTTAAAGGTCACACTCTGTTTACATCCTGTATATGGCACATAATATAAAGAAAATTCCAAATGCCATTTCAATGTTTTTGAAATAGATCCTGTAACAAAAATTGTCTAAAACTAACAACTTTGATGGCCCCTATTCTTTGTTTTTGAAGATACAGAAAACTTTTTACTGACCCAAAATATTTTTTTTTCAGTAAAAAAATCTGCACATTTTTCGGTAATTTATGAGTAAATTTTGGCTTTAGCATGAAAACATCACGGTTACGTTATCTGTCACAATTACATTTCATTTGTAATCTGATAACCGCCCCTAGCGGACAGTAGCGGAACTTAACAGATTCCATACAAAACGTAACGTGAACGCAACTAACTGTAGCCGGCGAGTTCAGTCGACTTTAACCGAAATCTTAAATTGCTCGTTTGAAGAAAGGAATTGGACCCAGGCAACACTTCCTATCAGATGTGGAGGTCTGGGTATTCGAAAAATAAGCAGCGTAGCACTACCAGCCTTCCTGTCCTCAGCCTATAGCACGATCGACCTCTTCAATCATCACTTGGTAGTGTTGAGGTCGCGTGCTTGACGGAGGCCAGGGACGTTTGGTGTACAATCGCCGGTCCCGACGAAAGCGTCCCAATCAACCTGGCTTCGCAAAAGCTTTGGGACGGGCCGCTCTGCAGTCAGGTTCAAACGAACCTACTGGAAACTTCAATACACTAGCGAGCCAGAATCGGGATGTTGGTTAAATGCATTACCATCTGCCAACATCGGGACGCTACTGAAGAGGACTACTTTCAGCCTGGCAGTCGGTCTGAGAATAGGAGCTAAAATAAATGAGCCACATCGCTGCCGTTGTGGACACAGTGTCGACCAATTGGGCCACCACGGCCTATCTTGTCAGTATAGTGCTGGACGTCTGCCGCGCCATGCAGCCTTGAATGACGTCATTCGTTGGGCCCTTGCCAGTGCGAGTGTGCCGGCTATATTAGAGCCAAAGGGCATAGCACGTGACGACGGCAGGCGGCCCGACGGAATGACGCTCATTCCTTGGAAAAACGGGCGGTCACTGATATGGGACGCAACATGCGTTGACACAGTGGCACAGTCCCATGTCCAAGTGACCGCAACAAAGGCGCGGCAGCCGAAAAAGCAGGTGTAAAAAGGCGCATGTATGGAGCCCTTGGCGA
The DNA here is from genome assembly GCA_910592155.1 of Ypsolopha scabrella. Taxonomy (NCBI): domain Eukaryota; kingdom Metazoa; phylum Arthropoda; class Insecta; order Lepidoptera; family Ypsolophidae; genus Ypsolopha; species Ypsolopha scabrella. The sequence goes on from OU342986.1 coordinate 8,328,444, forward strand.
GGGCTTCATATTTGTGCCTTTTGCTGTTGAAACTCTTGGGCCGTAGGGTCAAGAAGCGCGACAACTTTATAAAGAAATTTCATCGCGTTTGGTCGACGCTTTTGGGTGACCGAAGCTACTTTGCCCAAAAAATAAGTTTGGCCATTCAACGTGGTAACGCTGCCAGCCTTTTGGGCACCCTTCCCAACGACGGTAGCGATCTGGCCAGCATTTTTTATTTGTTATAAATATTTAAGCTTTTAGGTTGTATTTGTTGGGTTTTTTATTTAAGATTATTTTTAGTTAAGTTTTGTAATGTTGTTTAAGGTCCTACATTAATAAATCAGTGTTATTGAAAAACCGTCACTTTACTTCCGAAATTGTCTCTTTATTAAAATTTTAGGACTTTCGTTTATTAAAATTTTAGAAATTTTGGTGCTTGAAAAATAATGAATATTATTTTTTTTAAGCACTAAAATTGTTATGTAATTATTAATTTGTAACTGGATTAAGTAATTTGGCGCAAAAATGAATACAATCAGACGTTCGGTTTAGCCGCGGCGGTTTTTTCAAGATGGCGGATTTTCCCCAAGATGGATTCTTTGGGAAGTTTGGGATATCAATCAGAACACTATTCTTAATCATTTCCACAAATTTTTAGCTTGAGGTTTCAAATGTCCGGGTCAATCTTTAATTTGCTTGGAGTAATAAGGGTGAGGATGAGTATGTGAGTGGGGTAGGGAGAGAAGATGTAGGGGTGTTTGTATGAATGTCAATATCAGAAAAATATAAAATATCTAGTAATACAAGAAACCTTGAAAAAATTGTTATTTGTTTCAGCTCTTCTTAAAGACGGTAATACATACAAGTTTCAAATTTGTTCAGTATGTTAGACATACTCTAACGTAAAATAATAACTATAAATTAGGGTTCCGTACTCAAAGCATGCCGAATTATTTGACAGGCGCTATCATTTTAGCGGCTTTTTTTGAAGCCTTTATGTTGCTATGGCGTCTATATTGTTGTTTTTAGGGTTCCGTACCCAAAGGGTAACCAACGGGACCCTATTACTAAGACTCCGCTGTCCGTCCGTCTGTCTGCCCGTCAGTAAAACATTACGGTTACGTTTAGTTTGAACGTAACGCGGTTTTGTATGAAATCTGATAACCGCCCCTAGCGGTCAGTAGCGGAACTTATCAGTAGCCTTAGCATGAAAACATTACGGTTACATTTAGTTTGAACGTAACGCGGTTTTGTATGAAATCTGATAACCGCCCCTAGCGGTCAGTAGCGGAACTTATCAGTAGCCTTAGCATGAAAACATTACGGTTACATTTAGTTTGAACGTAACGCGGTTTTGTATGAAATCTGATAACCGCCCCTAGCGGTCAGTAGCGGAACTTATCAGAATTCAATACAAAACCGCGTTACGTTCAAACTAAACGTAACCGTAATGTTTTCATGCTAAGGCTACAGCTGTATCTCATGAACCGTCATAGTTAGATAGTTGAAATTTTCACAGATGATGTATTTCTGTTGCCGCTATAACAACAAATACTAAAAAACAGAATAATATGAATATTAATTGAATAAATAAAGCCCATACAACAAACATGATTTTTTTGCCGTTTTTATAGGTAATGGTACGGAACCCTTCGTGCGCGAGTCCTACTCGCACTTGGCCAATTTTGATTTAACGTAATATGGTTTTTTAACCGATTTTTCCCTATTTACGGCATTTTAGCGACTTAAGGGGGAACGTTTCGAGCTCAGTGCAAAATGCATAACTTTACGATTGTTCATCTCGGTTTTAAATAAAATGTATGAAAGAAAATAGTTTCATCTTTATTTGCGACTATTATTTAATAATTATGAGGGGTTTTTAGCAGAATTGCGTCATTTTATGGATTATAGTTACCGTGAATGTCCATACCAACTTAAAAGCGTGTTTTAAGTTTGTGTGGACATTCATTTACAACGCAATGCATAAAATTACAAAATTTTGGTATAATAGCCTAACTGACATTAAACTATGGTCGCGAAATGCAATAAATCACATTTTTTTAGTACTTTTTATTCAATAATAAGAAAAACAATCATAAGTTGTGCATTTTGCACCGAGCTCGAAACGTTCCTCCTTAAAATCCAGCCATTATGGTTATATTTTGGCTTTGCTTTTCTTACCTTAATACAATTATTCTGTTCCATAAAGAATCAGCATTTTGGTGTTACCATGTTCCATAAAAAGGTAATATAATTTTAAATACATTAATACAAATAGGCAAAACTTCCTGTCTGCTTGTATTTTGTATTAAAATGAATTTATATCGAATTTTCGCGCGTCATCGCTTTTATTTGGGTCTTAATAGCTTTTCGCCGATGCTTGGGGGAGATTGGTTGCAAGGAAATGGGGAAGTGGACTTGATCCCTCAAGCCGTTTTTGGAAAAACACGCAAATACTCAGACAGACCACAAAGTAATGCGACAAGTGTTCCCTTATTTAGGGTTCCGTACCTCAATAGAAAAAACGGAGGCCAGCCCTTATACACTTATCACTTTGTTGTCCGTCTGTCCGTCTGTCTGTCAAGACCCTTTATCTCGGGGAAGTTCGAGTTGAAACAGTTCAATACCCATTTTAATGGGCTATATAATTACAATAACTTAAAACATAAAAAACAAAAACTTATTCTAAATTAAAATTACCTCACAATATAAATTACACTCTTAAACTTAAAAATAACTACAAAAATATACCTCTTCTAAAATGGACCCCTGCGGCATGGTGCCCAGAACGCTGGCCACATTTCCTCTTTGAATGGACAAACTTATACGTTGGCCGAGGAATGCACCAGCCCTCTGGTCACCCGATGTTTCCACTAAAAGAACTGATAGATTTTTTACTAGTTTTTTGGCGCTGGGACCTCACGGGCCGAAAGTTTCAACCCCAAACGGCTCAAACATATAAAACCTTCCTAAGGACGCATATTTGCGCCGTTTGGAGTTTTCAGCAGTTTCGGCGGCCACGCCAGCGGCCCTGATGGATTGGGAGACGTGGGAGCATGCCAGCGTCTCGAAGCAGGCCTCCCCTGTCTCCACGGTATTAAAGTCATGTTGAAATTAAAACTATGTACTCAGGTCTACAGTCCTTTGAAGCTGTGAAAATATCATACTTCTAAAAGATATGGCCGTTTATGGCGCAAAAAACGTACATTTTGACACTCTCAAGGGAATCAAAATTCATGGGGTATTTCCCGTTGATCTAGAACTATGAAATTTGACAAGTAATACCGTCTTATACTACAAGTATAGGTAAAATCTGAAAACTATACATTTGTAATTAAATCATTAATAAATCATTTAACACTGATTTCCATGAATGTGATCCCTTCTGTACATCTAAGACTTCGTTCATAAATAAAATTCACAAAATCCTCAAGAGTACACCCAGTCTCCTGGGTGATTAGATTACATATTACAAACATTATTGCAATTATGTCACATAAATTCTTTCATCCACAACATACTCACTTACTCATCCTTACACTTACCTATACACACACACACACACACACACACACACACACCCTCCCTTTCATCACATGGTTCATATACATTAGACATGCACGACTATGAATTTAGTTCATTTATTGTTATTTGTTACCTACCTACATATTAATTTTCTTTTTCGTAGTTTTGTTTTTATATCATTAGTTTTGTTAAGATTGCATGTAGTTAATGTATTTTTAAGATAAGATCGCATATTTACGATGTATTATTTAGTAAGAGTAAAATTTATATTGTTTAATTGGGAACAGCTGTTACTGGCCCTATTTACTGCTTATATATTTATTGTTATATTTACCGTGTCCGCTGTTGTTGTTCTTGAAACCAAATAAATAAATAAATTAATTAAAAATATAGTCTTTAACGGAGCCCTCGGTGGGCGAGTCCGACTCGCACTTGTCCGGTTTTTTTTACATTTTAAGTTTTATAATGTATGTATGTCTGTAGCCCAAATCATATTGGTTTTGATAAGTAATAGTTTGAATTTAGGAATTATTTTTAATTAACTCGGGCTGATTTTTATCGTTTAATGATAGATAACATAATAATAATAGTAAAAAAGTCATGTCCACACCGAATATTTTTACAAAATTTTAATTGTAATGGGTTATTATTATTGATATTGTACTGAAGCCATTACTATTATTTTTAGAATTTTAGTTTTTAATTACTTTTCAGCTTGGGCGTAATTTTATGAACACCCCTTATAGCCTAGATAACGACCAGGGTCACTACGATGTTAATTAAAAAAAAACGTCCAAGTGCGTGTCGGGCCACGCGCAGTATAGGGTTCCATAGTTGCCCAGTACATTTTATAAGTTGCTAAGTTGATCTACTAATAGTGTAATACAGATCGCGCCAAACTTCTAGTCCGCTCGGAAGTTGCTCTCCCGAAATTGTGGAAGTTTGGCGCGACCTGTACTAATAAACCTGTAAAACCTACTTAGCTGTGACAGTTTTTCCTTTATCTTCATTATATGTATACAGGTTGACTTTGAACCTAACCTAATATTTTGTAGAAGAATACAAACTGGTTTTATTAAAATCATTCAAAATCATACATACCTATCCATAAATTATTTTTTAATGTTGTAGACATTTGAAGATTTTCGTAAAATCCAAAGAAATCATGGTCACCCGAAGAGATAAGATAATTAGATCGCGCGAAGTTATTTTTACTATAGATCTTTTTATTTTGGACTATTTTAAACTTTCAACGTATTATAAATCATAAATCATAAATATTTATTCGTTCAACATAAGTAATAATTAAGATGTTAAATACACTGAGTCCAAGCTATGTTGCACCAAAAGGCATACAAAAATCATTCTTATTACTAAAATAAAATTATTATTTACAGAATAAGACAACAAGACAATAATCAGACAAAAATGTATGAAAATTACATTAAAATTATAATAAACAAGTAACAATGATCTAATATGACCACTAGCCCTCCAACAATAATTTAAGTTTCCACTTGATTGTCTTGTAGGAACTCAGTCACGGTAAAGTAGGCCTTACTCAGCAAGATCTTCTTAAGAGAGGATTTAAAATTAAAAATATTAGGTTGGGGAAAAAGTTTCATCGCATTTTATATGAAAATTCAAAACATTTTTAAATAAAGTTTATTTACTTTTTACTATAACTTTCTGCCATCTTGTAGGTAGGGACATGATCCCATTGCTATAGAAATTCTGGGGCTTCTGATCAAAAAACCGCGACAAGTGGTTTTGGCAGTCCTCTCGTGATGTTAACCTGACACTGCCTAAAGAATTCTGAAGAGACCGAAACAAGTGGAAATCTGAAGGTGCAAGGTCAGGACTATACGGCGGATGCATTAATACGTCCCAGATAAACTCTCTTAATTTTTGCTGAGTGGCTAAAGATGTGTGGGGTCTAGCGTTATCATGATGAAAAACCACACCCCTTCTGTTGACTAATTCTGGCCACTTTCTCTCAACTTCTTGCTTTAATCTCTTCAGTTGTTCAGAGTTCAGAATCGACGGTCCTGCACAAAGCATTACCTTGTTGCGAGATAACCCGGGTGTCCCCAGAGTCTGTGAAGCCTGACCACCCTTTGACCACGACCCTTTTCGCACGTTCTTGTGGTACGTGATCCACTTTTCATCACCAGTTATCAGGTTTTTCAAAAATGGTTCGGTTTCATTACGTCGTAATAAAGAATCACAAATGAGTACACGGTTCATTAAGTTTCTTTCAGTGAGCTCATGAGGCACCCAAAAATCGAGCTTTTTTGTGTACCCAGCTTTTTTCAAATGCACCAAAACTGTTTTGTGGTCAATCCCCAGTTCTTCAGCTACATCGTAACTACTGATATGCCGATCTTGCTCCACTTTTTCAAAAATGGCATCCATTTATCCGTAACAGGGCGCCCAGAGCGAGGCGCATCTTTGACATCAACATTTTCGGATTGAAAACACTTAAACCAAATTTGTGCTACTCTCACAGACACTGCACTGGGTCCATAAACATCACAAATTTTTTTCGCTGCTTGCGTTGCATTTTTACCTTTTTTGTAGTAAAATTTTAAAATGTATCGAATTTCTTCATTAGATTCACTCATCTTAACAGTAAGAAAAACAAATAAAAATCACACATTTTACCTGACTTGAATAAAGAATTATCTTTTTTAAAATTTAAACTTTTTAATAATACCAAAACCAGCCATATACAAATGGTATAGCCAAAGAGATTTTATTATAAGTTCATACATACTATTTGCGAAAAGAGTTTTTCCCCAACCTATTATTTGGCGTGTCACGAAGCGTATTAGGTAGTTTATTGTATATATCTTAGGAGCCATCCCTAAGAAACTCTTAGTTAAGATTTTCTTTTTTGATGGATTTGATTTTTTGACGTATGGGAATGGCTAGGATAACCATACATTTTATTTCCAAGTAAAATTTTTTACAAATATTTTTACTTTTAATCTTAAGTAATTGTTTCTATGATGATGATGATGATGGCCCGATGATGTGTAATACGAAACCGGTAGCCTAAGTTAGAATAAAAATAAATATATGTGGAATAAAAGTACAAGAATTTGTGAATAATTTATTCAAGATGATATTCCACCAAGAACCATCAATCGAATCCATCCAATATTTAATTGTTTCTACATTTAAAACGTTTATTAATAACCTCTAAAATTATGGGGGTTAGTTTGATATACTACTTCTGAAGTATACTACTTCTGTGAATTTTTTCACATATTCATTAACAACCGTTTAGCCGGCAAGGGGGGGACACTTGACTCCCCCCCTTGAAATTTTTTTTTCTTTGCCTACTTAATTAATTAAACCGGTTGTTCGTTTTAAATTACACTTAGGTTTGGTATTTATTTAGTTAAAGATTTTATCTTAAATTCTAATGAAAGCACATCATTCCAAACATTCTGAAGTTTATACATATTTCTTTAATCTTTTTTACTTTTATATTGGCTGATTATCCTTCAAACTTTAATGACGCGGACTATATCATGGGCGTCGGAAGGGTGGGGCAGGGGGGCTACTGCCTGGAAACGGAATGGGGCAGTACATACGAGACATACGAGATACAAAACCGATCAGCAGTTTTGTTTGCACAAAAATACGTTTTTTTTATTTTTCAACTATAAATCCCGATGATACTTGAAAGCGGTTGCCCCACCGTAAACTTTCGCCCTTTCGTCTTCCGACGCCCATGGACTGTACCATACCATGGTAACGTATAAGCGGAGACGTGACTCTGTTGTCTTTAGCATATCGTGAGAAAGTAAGTTCTGGGTAGCCAGTACAGTTTATTCAGTAATCAAGTTCGAAGAATGGTGATGTAATGTATCGCTTTGTTTATTTTCATCTTGTCCTAAATATGTGAAGAACATTTTCCAATTCCGAGAAAAATCTAGGATAGTTCAGCAGGAAACTTCTAACAAATTATCCAATGGGTGTGTTACTGGTCAAATCTGATTTTGGGCCATATTAATTTTGCCCGGGACAGGTTTTTCTGAAAGTTCGAAAATTCTTCAGTGCAAGAGCGAGCCGGTAGGCTAGGTCAGAAGAGAACTTCATACATTACCTTCGTGGTAATTTTTTCATTGCAGAATATTCCCCCCGTCCCTTCTTTTCGTCACTCTGACTAGCCCCCTGATTCTGTATCGTAAAATCAGTTGTCAAACCGAGTGCCTGTCGTCGAAAACATACGTATCCGCTTATCTAAGGATACGTTCGCACTTGAAATGACGTCACAATTTGTAAATATTCAATACCCATTGAAGGTTATTTTGGAAGATCATTTCTTATCTGTTTTTGGTGAATAGCAACCATAGATGGCAACCAACACTAAGTTACATAATAGGCCCGCAGGGTACCAACCAAGTATGAACATGCTATCGACCGGACATCGATTCAATAAACAAAAATGTAGCTCTTATTTCATTGCAATAAGAGTTGTCGTAGGTGGTAGAGCTGATACTGGGCTCGACTGTGGAGGTACCACCATCTTACTCGGAAATCCTCCCGAAGTTATTCGGGGGAGAGTAAGAGAACAGCTCTCAGCCAAAAAAACCAGGCGGCCCACCATTGCCTGGGACCGATGGATGGCGGTATATCCATCCCCAATTGCCGAGCCTTATATAAATCAGACTGGTGACGGGCAGCGGCGTCACTGGTGCAAGGGTTTCGGCACCGCGCTCACCAACCCGCCTGCCCAGCGTGTGTGAGTATGGGCATTTCTTCCAGGAGGACCGCCAAGAGTGGCGAAATCCTGGAAAGGCCTATGTCCAGCAGTGGACGAAACAGGCTGATGGATGGATGGAAGAGTTGTCGCTTAGAACATATCGAGTTTGTGTGTAAAATTTATCGAATCGATGCTTACGTACCCTAGGCGAAAAAAGTTTGTCCTAAAATCAGGTTTGGCCGCTAACAGATACAAAACATTGCGAAACCCATTCACAAACCTCGTTCACACCATCTCTTTCGTACTCGTCCCAAATCTCTATCCATCTCGTTTTTTCTAGGTGAACCTAAATTCGTTGCGAAACGCCAGACTGGCCGAAATCTTTTGATATTTTATTCATGGGATAGCATGGAAATAAGTCAGCGCCATACAGGACTCAAACAACACACGTACAGTGGAGCCCAAGCTAAACACTTACAGTATAAGCTGACCTCTCATTGTATAGGCTTCCCGTACAATGAGAGGTCAGCTTATACTTGTGGGTTCCACTGTACGTTATTCTGTGTCCATTTTATAACAGGGGAAAATTTAAAATCTGTGGTGCCCCGAGAATAATTATTGGGGGGCTATTGCGCAGTATTGAGTATTATGCAGTCAAGCCGGTGGTTTTTTTGGGTACTTGTAAGTCACACAGTTTAGGTCTGCCTGCAAGGTGCCAGTTGTCCTTTTAATAGGTCGGAAAAATAATGTTTCAGAATTTTCCGTTCAAGTCATCTCTGATATGGTGTCATCTGGTGTCATTGCGTTCAGTATGACCTTCTGAACACCCATATATGAGATGACAAGGGCGCAGACTGTGCGGGTAGATACTATGACGTCATGGCGATGTCAGTACAAAGAAAATAAAAAATTCATTTATATGTATAGAGTGAAATTAAATCAACCGGCCAAATTCATACGGGAGACTAGGAGTGATGAGGAACTAGGTTTAGTAATCCCTTTGGCCAAATTCGAAAAATATTTTTTTTCGCTTCCTTACTGGTTGGACTAGTTTAAGTAGAATTCCTAGTCTAGGCAGTAAAGAACCACCAAAAAATATTCATCGAATTTCACCAAAAGGGTAATTGAAGCTTGTTTCTGATCACTAACCGAGACTCCAGTATGAATTTGGTCGGTTAATTTAATTTCACCTTGTATTATCAAATAAAAGGTATTTGTGAGTAGGTTACATAATATAGCATACTATAACATTTTTACTACTTGGTCAAACAAAATATTAGAAAAAGTCCAAAAATGTCACAATTTAGAATTGACTTTAAACTGCTGTAGAGTGAAAACCACTGGATAGATTTTTACAAAATATATATCAAATGACATATTAAAATAGGTTTTTTAAGGCTTGGAAAAACTATTTACTAGAAAAATTGAAAAATAAGAAATGTAGTACACAATTTGAATTACAATTCTGCGACAAAATATACCCTACACCGGGTTACTATTCCCATTTTTAGGGTTCCGTACCTCAATATGAAAAACGGAACCCTTATAGGATCAATTTATTGTCCGTCCGTCTGACCGTCCGTCCGTCCGTAGTCTGTCTGTCAAGACCCTTTTCTCGGGCCCCGTATGAGATATCAAGTTGAAACTAATACTTCCGTACAAAAATCAAGCTTTTAAATCGACGCGAAAAAAAGTTATTTCATCAATTTCATATAAATTTTTGGCACTCAAGGAAATCAAAACTTACTACACTCACTAAATAATTTAATTAAATATAATATGTATTATTTGTGAGATACATTGTGTTTTCATGCGATGGCCAAATCAATCGATGTTTTTAAAAAATAAAATATTTTTAATATTGATATGGTCACTATACGTTGATGTTGTTAGGTTAGCTAATTATGTAATAACTTAAGACAGAAGGTCCCTTAAGTAGGGACTGAATAAATTAACCGACTTTGATTTACATGGATCTCACAACTTTTTACGGTAGAAGAACTAAGTTGCGAGACTTGGTTTTTTTACAAGTTTTCTTTTTGATATTTCTTACCCCCGATTTCACAATTGAGAATTTCTAGTTAAGTAGTGCTTACCTTTCAAATGCAGCGCTGTGATTGGCCAATTAATCACTTATGTATCCACTTAGCGAGACTTTCTTAATTCAGAGTACATAAGATTATATTACATATTTTCCAGTGACTAATCCTTTATCTGATCGGCTCTGGAACCCTTCGGCTATCCCAGATTCATGGAGGTTTTTTGTTATGTTTTGTAAGCCTAACTTAATCAATAAATTTGGGTTTTTATTTTAAAAATTTACGTACGATTGATTGGACTTAAGATGAATCGGTCCAAAACACAATTAATGACCAACAGCAGGCAACATAGGGTCGAGGTAGATGGGGAGGTAATATAATGTGTCAACGAATACATCGATCTGGGCAGGTAGTCTCCTTCGATAACAGGCAAGACAAGGAAATTGAAAGACGCATCAATATCGCCTGGAAGAGCTACTGGTCCATGAAAGACCTGATGAAGGGCAACCTTCCATTGTCACTGAAGTGTAAACTTGTTGACGTGTGTATCCTCCCTGTTCTTACCTACGGTTCCCAAACGTGGTCACTAACCGATCATCAGAAGACCAACTCAAGGTTTGCCAACGAGCAATGGAGCGCAGCATTCTAGGTGGTAGAGCTGATGCCGGGCTCGACTGTGGAGGTACCACCATCTTACTCGGAAATCCTCCCGAAGTTATTCGGGGGAGAGTAAGACAACAGCTCTCAGGCAAAAAACCAGGCGGCCCACCATTGCCTGGGACCGACGGATGGCGGTATATCCATCCCCAATTGCCGGACCTTATATAAATCAGACTGGTGACGGGCAGCGGCGTCACTAGTGCACGGGTTTCGGCACCGCGCTCACCAACCCGCCTGCCCAGCGTGTGTGAGTATGGGCATTTCTTCCAGGAGGACCGCCAAGAGTGGTGAACTCTTGGAAAGGCCTATGTCCAGCAGTGGACGAAACAGGCTGATGGATGGATGGATGGGCTGGCCACGTTAGTCGAATGCTCTCGGATAGGTGGGCGAAAATCGCTACCGAGTGGGTGCCGGATGACGGCTACCGAAGGCCAGGCAGACCAAAAAGACGATGGCGGGACGATCTTAACTCATTTTCACCGGGGTGGTTGGAAGTAGCACAGGACTGCGATGTGTGGTTTCAGCAAGGGGAGGCCTTTGCCCATCAGTGGGCTGTGCGACACTTAATGACACATTAGAGGATACATGAAAAAAAAAAAGATTGGGGGGAGGGGTTCAAACAAATCTTATCTTTTCTCACTTAGGGGAGGGAGGAGGTAAAAAATCTGTCTTACGTAATAAATTAAGGCAATGCATTGATTAACTTTTAATTTTAAATCGGCGCCTTAGGGGAGTGGAGTGAGGAGGACGTACTCCATACAAATATGCGCTCACGAACTAGCTTATGCCGTAAGGTCGTATGCGGCAAAATTTTTCATTTAAAATGACAACTATAAGTAATTTAATAAATCCAATCAGCCATATTGAAGTCGTATTTGTAGACTAATTTAAATAAACAACTTAAGTGCAAGCCACATAGAAACGGCGCGGGTGCGGGCGCGCCCTCAGTGCACCTCTTCTATCTGTTTTACACCATGTCCCTCTCCTACATTTTGTATGAAAGAACATTGGACAGGCGTCGAGACGGCACGCCACGGTTGCGCCGCGGGTGCACCGAAAACGCACCGCCGACACCTTCATCGTCAGAGGAAGACATCTTGTCAGATCAAAATCAAACACTTAAATACCACCGATACACACCGGTAGCGCGCAACCGGTGCGCCGGTAGCGCGACAGTAGCGCGCCGCCCCGTTTCTGTGTGACTTGCACCTTAAAGGCTTCATTCGCTCCCGTTTGTCAGTAAAATAGAAATCTCTGTTTTAGAAGAGGTTTTCTAAATATTTTTTCTCTGCTATGAAAATTAATCAATCCACTAAATCTTCGGGAAAAATGATGTCAATGAAATGCTTAATCTAGTATATAAATTGGTAATCACATATGTTTTTTTATTGCTGAGAAAAATGGAGATCCATGTCGCCAAAATTTCATGGCGTCGTCGCCTTAACAGCCCCTAACAAAGAAACAACACCCAGTTTACTTTTTTAGACAGGGGCCTTATTAAAATTTTGATCAGTTTAATGTCTTATTTAAGTAGTCATAAATTGAAATTTAAAATATGAATTTTTCTTTAAGCAACCTCTTAACCAAGTACATATTCCCAACTTAGAAACAGGAATTTAGTGATTTGTCGTATTCTTATCACATGCAGCGCTGCCATTATTAGTCATTTTGACAGCTCCTCAGCCAATCACAGGCTGTCGTTTGCAGGCAGTGTATTTTAAGAAGGGATTATGTAAGCCCTGCTTTGTTGTTCATTGGTCGCGACGACGAGGCACCGGCCATCTCGAGTTTAACTCGGTCATAATTTTCAAGTCAAATGTGGGGTAACTAGATCACATGTCACATGCCAACACGTTTGATCTTCCCATGCTTCTCAAACTCGGGTGGGGGCCGTTGTACAAAACATGCTTTTTACTAATCATCCATCCATCAGCCTGTTTTGTCCGCTGCTGGACGTAGGCCTTTCCAGGATTTCGCCACTCTTGGCGATGATCCTTTAAGAAATGCCCATACTTACACACGCTGGGCAGGCGGGTTGGTGAGCGCGGTGCCGAAATTCTCGCACCAGTGACGCCGCTGCCCGTCACCAGTCTGTTTTATATAATCCTACTGCGAGGTCGTTTCTCCCGAACTTTTTCCAAGACAAGTGTGTACCACTCTGCAGTAACTGTTTTGTAATGATCTGTCCTTCCGAAAAACGAGGGCACCATCTTTTTTCCCACGTTTCGACCTCTCTTCACTTTGTCGACAACTCCTCGGAAGGAACACCCACACAGCAGACTGTCTTTTAGTTTCAGGGTCATAAATCCAGGTTTCGTCAACCGTAAGTATGTCGAGCATAGCATTTGAGTTACCTCCGTTAAATCTTTGAACCATTTCACGGCACCAATCAACACGACGGAGTTTTTGGGCCTCTGTCAAATTTTGTGGCATCCACCGGGCACAAAGCTTCCTGACCGCTAAATGTTCATGGAGGATTTTGTGCACTTGACTCATACCGATGCCTAAGCTTGTCCAAATCTGCTGATAGGTCACTCTTTTGTCAGTCTCTATCGTACGCCGCACAACACTGAGGTTATCTTCAGTCGTCGCCGTAGATGGCCGTCCCTCACGCAAATCATCGGTGAGATTAGTGCGACCACGTTTAAACTCATGAAACCAGTTTTAAACAGTACGAGATGGGGCTTCATCGTGAAAGGCCAATCGAAGTCTATCATAACTTTCTTGTTGACTTAAATGACATCGAAAGTCATAAAAACTTGCTGCACGAAAATTTTCTCGCGTTAAGTTCATGCTGACGTGACACAGGCAATTTTAAAACAATAATTTACAAAATCTGAAAACAAATGACAAATGAATGAAATATTTAAGGTGACTTTAATTTATGCAGCCAAATTCTTACTGAAAACTCCGTAAGTGCTCAGTAACAAGGTTCGATGACCCTTTTTGTGAAATTCTTAAATTATTCTTTTCGTGTTCCTTACAAACGCAAGGCCAGCCCCGAATCAATTACTATGGGACGTCAAGATTTTATTTTGCGAAATCAGCAAAAAGTGATATCGATCCGTGTTACTGATCATTTACCAAGCCTCCTGTATGAGTTTGGCTGCATAAATTAAAGTCACCTCATAATAAATAACATTGGCACGTAGTTCCTTTTTAAAAATTTGAACTTATAATTTTATTATATCGTTTACAAGTGGCCTTTTCTAAAAACTTTCAGTGTGGCCCTCATACGTACCTACTGATTCATTATAATATCTTCTGTGCTTTAAACATTTTCCTAATTCACATTTGTTGACATGACGAAAGGTTGGACACCACTGATCTAATGTAGGATATCTATTTTTAGAAAGAACAAAAACAGAACTATCTTTTGATGACAAATACGTTTTCTTTTCACCTTGTGAAAGTTTACTTCGAGGTAAAAGTTGTTTGTGTCTCGTCGATCGTCTGGCTAATAATTTTAATAAACTAAATTAATTTTGTGCCTAAAATGCAGTTTTTGATTCTGTTGATTATGGCTGAAACGGAGCTCCTATACGTCTTCCATTTGAATGCATACATTGAAAATGAACTCTAGCTATAACAAAGGAAACTGTTATATGGTTCTAGGTATGTTCAAAATAAAAAATACATGTTTTGTTACTTTTGTCTTGCATGATTCATAATAAAAAAAACCGGTCAAGTGCGAGTCAGACTCGCATATCTAGGGTTCCTTAATTCGACAGTTTTGGGAACAGTCAGGAAAAAAGTATTTAAAATCTTGCCCATAACTGTTTATGTCAACTTAAAAAAGAATTGATTGTACCACAAAAGAGAGACACAAATATTTTTATACCGTACTCGAAATAAAACTCGAGGATGAAAAATTACATTTTGTCATTTTAATATCGTGAATTTTTCAACCGTTATAATTTTTCTGTAATCTCAAATCACCACGATTTTTTTAATTTTTTTCGATCCACCAGTTTCAGAGGTCGGGGGAGGGACATGCATTTTTTTGTGGTTTTTCAAAGATTTCTCGAAATCGGTGCCAGTTAATATAGCAAAAGTGTATATTTTTATAATCAACTCTTTAATATCTACAATTTAATTTTTATAAAATATTATTTTATTTATTTTACATATTTTTTTATATTTCTCATTTGTAATCAACTTTTTTTTTATCGCTATAGTTTTGCTGTAATCGGCCAGTTATGGCCTAAAATAACGTTTTTTTTTTCATTTTTTTGGTACACCAGTTTCGGAAATAAGGGGGCATGCATTTTTTGTCGTTTTTCAAAGATATCTCGAAATTGGTGACAGTAAATATAGTAAAAGTATATATTTTTATAATCAGCTCTTTAATATCTACAATTTGATACCCATATTGTGTTTTTAGGATATAATTTTTTATTTTTCTCACTAATGCATTGGAAATATTTTTAACAATTTAAAAATTTTCAATTTTTTTACACCATATTGTGAATGCTATTTTTGTAGCAAATTTCAAATCTTTACCTTTAACGGTGCCAAAGTTATGAAACTGTGACATGCGGACGGACGGACGGACAACGGACTCTCACCATAAAGGTTCCTTTTACCTTTCAGGTACTACGGAACCCTAAAAATATATTACATTTTTGATTGAAAAACACTTGTACTTGTCCACTTATTTATATTATTTCCCTTACCGGTTTCGCTGTTATAGCATTATCAAAGGGTTTTTGGTTGTTTACGTACAATATAGTACCGACCCTACTGAACCACATATTAAGCCAAGCGATTCATATATTATACGTAAACAACCAAAAACCCTTTGATAATGCTATAACAGCGAAACCGGTAAGGGAAATAATATAAATAAGTGGACAAGTACAAGTGTTTTTCAATCAAAAATGTATCAAAAGTTCCACCAAGTGCCAACAATCACGAGCATCAACTCCAATATATAACTAATAGGTACTCTATAGAAGCACTAATACTCCGGTAACAGAGACAAAACCTATGTGTACATAGCCTATGTGCATTTTTTACCACCGGGAATAGTACCTACGGTCTATTGTCAGTCACTGTTGCTTGGCGTAGGTTGGGATTTTTTTCGAAATTTGAAAACCAAAAAGAAAAAGAAACTTTTTTTTACGGTTTTGTGTTCTATTAGCTAGAGGGTTCATTATCAATCTGTATCCATCCATCCATCCATCAGCCTGTTTCGTCCACTGCTAGACATAGGCGTTTCCAAGATTTCGCCACTTTTGGCGGTCCTCCTGGAAGAAATGCCCACACTCACACACACTGGGCAGGCGGGTTGGTGAGCGCGGTGCCGAAACCCTTGCACCAGTGACGCCGCTGCCCGTCACCTGTCTATTTTATATAAGGCCTGGCGATTGGGGATGGATATACCGCCATCCATCGGTCCCAGGCAACGGTGGGCCGCCTTGTCTTTTTGCCTGAGAGCTGTCCTCTTACTCTCCCCCGAATAACTTCGGGAGGATTTGCGAGTAAGATGGTGGTACCTCCACAATCGAGCCCGGCATCAGCTCTCCACTTAACTGTATCTATAGTAAATAATACAGTAGATAGTTTAAAAGTCATGGCTGTACATTGATTACTCTCGAAATTTTAAATGAAATGGTAGAATTACCGCCTGCCCAGCGTGTGTGAGTATGGGCATTTCTTCCAGGAGGACCGCCAAGAGTGGCGAAATCTTGGAAAGGCCTATGTCCAGCAGTGGACGAAACAGGCTTGGTGGATGGATGTGTGCGTTACTCTCGCTTATTACTTTTAAAATTAAAAAACTTACCGATGAGAATTATACAGAGTGTCTCATTTAAAACGGTCAGTATGGGAAAGTCTGAAACTATAAGACATACGAAGATCTGTTCTTAGGAACCATGTCATCGATTTTAATAACAAGAAAAACTGCATTCATACATTTTAAAAAAACCTGTTCTCAGCTCGGGAATCGAACCCGGTTGTTTTGAAAAAAATAAACTTACACTATTTCTATTTAGATATCGATTGTGTAGGTCTTAAAGAGTAAATGGCTCTATGAAACATGATGTCTCAAATGAACAAAATGCATTGTTTTCACATATTTTAATTTATTTTAGTAGGTGTTTTGTAAGATCGTTACCTAAACGTGTTGAATATTGTATTGAAAAAAACTGTTTCATAGAGCCATTTACTGCTTAAGACCTACACAATCGATATATAAATAGAAATAGTGTACATATTTGTTTTCAAAACAACTGGGTACGTTTCCCGAGCTGAGTACAGGTTTTTTTTTTAAATGTATGAATGCAGTTTTTCTTGTTATTAAAGTTAATACTTGCGATTGTCGGCACTTGGTGAAACATCATCATGGTTGAAGAAAACACTTGTACTGTTTCACAAAATTATTATATTTATATTTCCGACTAGTTTCGCCTTAACGGCATTTTCCAGGATTTAATAAATTTACGAGTATATCACAAAAGCTGTTCATGTATGTGACTTAAAATTATTATTATTATTAAAATCGATGACATGGTTCCTAAGAACAGATCTTCGTATGTCTTATAGTTTCAGACTTTCCCATACTGACCGATTTAAATGAGACATCCTGTATATATGTAGTACGAGAGTTTTACAGATTTCGTCCGGGAACCTAATGACACCCATCTGGCAACCCTGAGGTACAATTGTGTATTCAAATTCCGTTAAGCCCGTTTGACAATTGAAATGAAATGGTGCGTGTTTGGTTATCAGCAACAAAACAACACCTTGGTCTGAGCAAAACAAGACAATTGTGTTCATTCGACAGCTAAAAATGTACGATTTAAATTGTCAAACGGGCAATCAATTTGAATCTCTGCTTATACAATCGACATCATTTCATTTCAGGTAGCCATTTGTTTTCAATATTTATATTGAAATTCTGCGTAAAAATAAAGCTTACGTATTTTTTATGATGTTTTATTGTGTGTTTTTAATGCTTATTTTAATTGAGATTATGTTTTTATTGCGAAATCCATCGCTTTGGGATACTCTAAGTATTATTATTAGAGTGCATTACAAACCAGAAAAGATAAATTAGAAACAAATGTAAAGACAAGAATTTGAAAAAATTCCTCGGGCCAGGATTCTTGTTTTAATTGTTTCTTATTCACTCATTCTAAAAGAACGTAACTCATTCTAAAGTAACGCCAAAGGGATTATAAAAAAAAAACTTGGCATGTTTATGTTCGCTGTGTCACAATGACATGAAAGTTGTTTTTTTAATACGGAATGAACTTGAAAGCAAAGGTAATTGTTTTTAAAGTCCTGTGTTTACCAACTTTTGTTTTTTTTTTAATCTCTTTATTTGATAATTATTGAATTCTAAAAAAAATATAAGAAGGCCCATATCTCGAAATGGTTTTTAGTTTTGTACCAATTATTTATTTGTAATGTTGTCGATTGCACCTCTGGACCGGACACAGATGTGTTCCAGTGGAATGTGAACCCACGATAGGCTAGTGGTCGACTACTTGAACCATTAGACCACAGAGGCAGCCATCCTGTAGTCTGTTATTAGGGTTCCGTAAAATTAAAACGCAAACGAAATATTCCAAACGTTTTAAGGACTTCAAACGATTATGAAATTGAAAAATTACACAATTGGTGAAAAAATCCCCAAAACACGAGTAAACATTTCGCAAACCAGAAATGTAAATCTTCTGGCATAATTTTTTCGTGACCCAATTTATTCAGTCCTTCCCGAAATCGACGCGAAAAAACACCCGCACGCGGAAACTGAAGTGCATATATAAATACATAATACTTTTAAATTTGTAGACGACCTTCTCAATATTTTGACAAAAAGGCAAAAACTTCATGATAATGATTTACGTAAGGGTTTTTCAGTACTACTGTTATTTTTAGGGTTCCTTAACCGAAGGGTGCCAACGGGACTTATTACTAAGGCTTCGCTGTCTGTCTGCCTGACACATGGGTCTACACCTTCAGTCGTAATGCGAGTAGGTAGAAAGTTTAAATTTTCGCAGAATACTTCTACCACGGCAAATAGTATAAATGAAAAAAAAAATATTACCGTTATTTGTTACAGCTCTAACTTAAAGACGGTAATACATACAAGTTTCAATAGGTTCATGATGAAATCAGGTTTTTGATCAAAAACCTAGGGTTTTGATAACGAACTGGGTGAAGACAAAATTATGATTTAATCTTATTATAAACCTGAGAAAATATAGTTCTTTGATCAAAACCTGAACTAGTTTAGGTTTATGATATAATTATGAAATGTTAAGAACTGTAGAGGTCGCCTCGCTCCGCTCCCCTTCGCTCGGCTCCCCAAATTTATGATCACAAGCAACCTAACACGCTCGCGACCTTGATTGAAGCAGTATTAACATTGATTTTATCATAAAACTACACCAGTCTACGTTTTGAACATTGATTTTATCATAAAACTAATCCAGTCTAGGATTTTGATCAAATAACTGGATTTTCTCAGGTTTATGATGAGACTAAATCATAATTTAGTCTTCTTCCGTTTCTTGATCAAATGCCTAGGTTTTTTATCAAAAACCTGATTTTAACATAAAACTGCGATATATATACTCTAAACTAAAACAACAAATAATAAAATGAGGCTTCCGTACTCAGAGGGTGCTGAATTGTTTGTCAGGTACCATTTTCTATAGCTTAATTATTGTTGATATATATGTCCTTTGAGTTCCGTACCCATAGTGTGTGGCGGTACGGAACCCTTTGTACGCGAGTCCGGCTCGCACTTGGCTAAATTATTACCAAATGGTGTGTATTATTGACGTCAACTGCTTACCTACATAAACATAGTCTAACCTACAAAACAAAAAAAACGGCCAAGTGCGTGTCAGGCAATTTATGACATCAAAAATCGTTTTGAATTTTTAAAAGATCTTTTACTCTTTACTTTAACATACATAATATATTTAATAATAAAATATAACAGCTTGAAAATACTCATCCTAAACAGTTTTTAGAGTATCCGGTAAAACAAAGGTTTACATGCTTACTAAATGATGTGGCCGGTTTCCCCTAGATGGCGTTAGTAGTAAAAACAAAAAGCACGAGTGCGAAATATGTCATTTTACGCACGCTAAACCGGCACGTAATCTATCATATTTTGAGCAGGTGTATTTAAAATAATATTATTTTGACCTCAGTAAGTGCGATTCTGAAGCAAAACACTTAAATACATGACTGTTCTATCGCAAATTAATTAATTAAATTTAAATATGTCTGAACAACAGGTAATAAATGTAGCTAAGCTTGTATTATAAAAAAAATGTAAATTTTTCAACAACTCTTAATGTCAAAAAGCTTGCTTCAGAATTCCTAATTGTAACTTCTCTTCTAACTACTAAATTAACTTTACTTTACAATCATTCATCTCAACTTGTTCATGTAAATATATTGTAATGCTATGGAAGAGCGAGGTCTCCTAATACAGGTAATTCCTTACTTAAATGGAGACCCCAAACACTGTAAAAAAAAATAGTATTATTAATTAAATAAATAATATATACATTTTTATTATTTAACACACATAATGTTAAAATATAGAATATAAATAAATAATTATTAAAGAATTATTATTATTATAGACGAGGTTCCCTTGTCAGCTCTTATATGGGGGCCATTTGGATATTGACCGAAGCATGAAACTTGGTACAGGTGAAGGTCAAAATGAGCAGATTTTGCCGCTCCGCAATCAAAAATTGCTAACGCGTCGTTATTTCACACAAGGGCGTATTTGTTATCATTTTCGTATAAATTAAGGATGAGGAATTCAAATTTTGTTTTTTTTGTAATGCGTTTTCATAAAAAAAGAGATTTTTGTGAAAAACTGAAAATGACGGTAAGCTATTTTTTCTTCAGGCAGATGTAATGCAAAGAATAGTTACTGTTTTCAGATTAAATACTTATAGAGAGCCTAGTTATTGTAGTTTAAGAAAATATAGATATCATATATCAGGTGACTTTAATTTATGCAGCCAAATTCTTACTAAAGACTCGGTAAGTGCTCAATAACAAGGTTCGATGACCCTTTTTGCGAAACACGTAAATTATTCTTGCGTGTTTCTTACAAACGCAAGCCCAGCCCCGAGTCAATTACTATGAGACGTCAAGATTTTATTTTGCGAAATTAGTAAAAAGTGTTATCGATTCATGTTACTGATCACTTACCAAGCCTCCAGTATGTTGAGTTATGAGTACTTCACAAAAATAACCAGAAAAAATAATAAAATACCTCGCGTTTCTCACGTTTTCTTTTCTATTAGAACCATGTCTTGCAAAAAAAACCATGTTGCAAATCAATGAAAATTGACGACTTTCCACATAAAATATTCCTTTTTTGGGCGAACTTTTTTTTCATTCAAACTTAAACGTTTACTGCAATCTAAGTGTGTAAGCCTTGTTTTTAGGGTTCCGTATCCAAAGGGTAACCAACAGGACCCTGTTACTAAGACTCCGCTGTACGTCCGTCTGTCACTAGGATGAATCATAATCACATTCATTTATTTATTGCCAAGTCACAGGTTACAAAGATGTTACTTAATAATAAAAGTACAGTGACGCCCTGTAGGGGCGCAGCAAACTCGAGAAGAGCCACTCTGAAATTATCAATAATCATTTTAAATATGTAAATTAGAAGTAATTAGTATTAGGTATGGAGCATATAGGTATATTATGTAATAATATTATTTATTGATGATAACAGTTTATTATGTTGTAATCATGGACGAATATAATTTTATAAAATTGTAATGCAAGTTAGATCCTAATAGATTATAATTTATGTATAATTTATCCCCTCTGATGGATAGAATCCGAAATGAGGAGATCCGTCGGAGATCGAAAGTAACCGACGTAGCCTGCAGAATCAGTACGTTGAAGTGGCAGTGGGCAGGCCATATTTCTCGCCGACATGATGGCCGTTGGAGCCGAAAGGCTTTAGAATGGAGACCACGTCAAAGCGTAGCGCAGGCCGACCTCGTGCCCGCTGGACCGACGACCTGAAGGACGTTGCGAATGGCGGCTGGATGAGTAGGACGGAGGACCGACATGAGTGGCGAAATTTGGGAAAGGCATGTTCAGCAGTGGACGAACACGGGCTGATAGGTGGATGTATGGATGGTACGGAAAACTTCGTGCGCGAATCCGACTCGCACTTGGCCGGTTTTAAATTGCAAATTTGGAACATAACCTTTTTCACTTGTGCATATAAACGTAGTCAGCTGATTGGACCAATTTGAACGGGGAAGTAAAAAAAAATACCAAAACTTTTTTTTCTTCTTGAATATGATCTGTTAACGATAACCTTCAATTGTAGAACCTTATATTCTACTCGTATCCATCCATCCATTAGCCTGTTTCGTCCACTGCTGGACATAGGCCTTTCCAGGATTTCGCCACTCTTGGCGGTCCCCCTGGAAGAAATGCCCATACTCACACACGCTGGGCAGGCGGGTTGGTGAGCGCGGTGCCGAAACCCTTGCACCAGTGACACCGCTGCCCGTCACCAGTCTGATTTATATAAGGCCCGGCAATTAGGGATGGATATACCGCCATCCATCGGTCCCATGCAATGGTGGGCCGCCTGGTTTTGCCTGAGAGCTGTTCTCTTACTCTCCCCCGAATAACTTCGGGAGGATTTGCGAGTGAGATGGTGGTACCTCCACAGTCGAGCCCGGCATCAGCTCTACCACCTTTTACTCGTATATACACTAATAATAAAGTAGTAGAAAAGTCGTGTGTGTACATTGAATATTTTTGCGAAATTTTAAATGAAATGGGTTATTGGTACTGTACTGAGGCCGAAACAACAATTTTTAGAATTTTTATCTGTCTGTCAGTCTGTCTGTATGTTCCGTTTTAACTCGAGAACCACTCAACGGATTTGAAGGTGGTTATTTTTATTATCATCGTAGTGACCCTGGTCAACACATAGGCTATAAGGGATGTTAATAAAATAACACCCAAGCCGAAAACGGGGAAAAGATTCACTGAACGCGGGCGAAGCTGCGGGCAAAGGCTAGTATTATTATAACAACAGCGTTTAATGTAATACGATCAAAAATTTCATCTACATCTACACTATTATATAAAGAGGAAAGATTTGTTTGTTTGTTTGTATGTTTGAAGTAAACTTTGGAACTACTGAACCGATTCTAAAAATTCTTTCTTTTGTAAAAAGCTATACTATTGTTGAGTAACATAGGCTATATTTTATTTCAATAAAAGTAAGTTTTCAGTTTGAAACACCTCTTGCTAAGATTTAGCTTGAAAAAGTGATTACAGCCAGGTTTATGTATTGATCTTTTCCCAAACGAGAAAACTGTATGAGTTTAATCTGACTACAGATTTCCATCAACAACCAGGGTCTGATGATGGGACTGGAAGATGGGTACAGGATCTCCTCAACGGACAACAGCAGACCCTTCGAGTTTGGACTTATTTGATTGGTATTTATTAGCGCTTTGGTTAAACATGGTGTCCGTTGCATATAGTCGTTCAAAAAATCATATTCTTTTGTTTTCCTTATTTCCACAAAAATCTCTTCGACGCGGGCGGAGTCGCGGGCAAAAGCTAGTCGTAAATAAAGGGTTGGTGATCAATTTAGCTAATATAAACACTTAACTTGATATGATCGGGTGCGGAACTGAAATTTACAGTCTTTGTAATCTCACTGCCGGGAACAAGGTAGCAATTCAGACAACAGAGTGCCGCTATCAGGGTTTTAATTCATCGAAGGAACCCTAAACTGACGAAAGTATAAGGAAAGTAACCCGGCGTCTGACTGTGCAATTACTTAGAATCAATTAAAATTCCAAAACAAAAAGTAGCCGCTATAAAACACTTCTTGGACAGATATGATGTAAGGTGGCGCTTAAAATTACCATACTAAAATACATTTTCATCATTAAATATTGCCCTTTAATGCAATGGGAAAGAAACCAACAAGTACCTTTTTAACAGCATGACAAATCTTGCAAGCTCGTGAAAAATGAGGGCGCGAAATGCATGCGTGCGCAATTTGTAAACAAATTAGTGAATAGGTGCTAGCTTTTGTACGCGACTTCAGCCGGGCCTACCGTTTTAGTACCAAAGATTAACCGTTTCTCAGTTGTTTGTCGTTATAGACCTAATTATAAGACCTCTATCATCTGGTACTGATATTTCAAAAGGCGCCATTTTGCCAAAATTTTGAATATTGATTTTGTTTTAAAGATATCAAGTTGGACAGATTTATCTACATACGAAGTTGTTTTCTTGCCTTAAATTGTAACTATACTAAATTTAACATTTCAGCCAGACAGTGACTTTGTGAATGCCTATATTAAACTATAGAGGTCTTAAACTTTAGTCTATAACAACAGAGAAACGAGTTATCAAAAATATTGTACTAAAACGGTGGCGTGCCCATACAGTGTGTCCCTCGTAAGAGTGCACATCCGAAAAGGGGTGAATCTAGACCTTATTTTATCGACAAAAAAAAGGAAAAATGGCATTTTTTTTTGACGAAATTATTTTTTCGGTCTCCATGACCCTGTTTGAAAAAATAAGCGTAAGGATTTTGTAAGAAAAATGATTGTCGTTCCGCCCGGAATGACTTGTTTTGTTTACTCATAGCAAGAGTTATTTTGAAGATAGAAGGTTTATTTTTCTTTATTTTACAGATAATGATATGTTAATTCAAAATAAGCAATAATAAATCTGCATGATGGGGAAGTTATTTCGAGAAATTTGACAGTAACTGAAAAATACGGCACAAAATCTTGATGTTTTTCTTACGAAATCCTGTTTTGTAATTAACTGTGCAAATTTATGGCTTTTCTAATTATTTGGTATTGTGTGTCAATTATTATTAATAAGTATTGTTGTTGTTTCAACAAGATACACACCGTATTTCAAAAGACACGATTATTTTTTCAAACAGGGTCTACCATAAGGAGCTCGAAAAAATAATTTCGTCGAAGAAAAAACTAAAAATGCCAGACTTATTTTTTTCATTTTTTTGTCGATAAAATGAGATCTAGTTTCACCCCTTTTTGGATGTGCACTTTGACGAGGGACACACTGTATATGAGAAAAGGCGGAACGTTTCAAGCTTGGTGCAAAATGCACAATATAAGATTGTTTTACTTATTATTGAATAAAAAGTACTAAATAAATGTGATTTATGGCATTTCGCGACCAAAGAATTTCTACCAAAATTTTGTAATTTTTTATTACCGGGCTTTGTAAATGAATGTCCATACCAACTTAAAACACGCTTTTAAGTTGGTATGGACATTCACGCTAACTAGTCATCCACAAAATGACGCAATTCTGCTAAAAAACCCTGATAATAATTAAACAATAGATAGTCGCAAAATAATATGAAACTATTTTATTTCATACATTTTATTTAAAAATGAGATAAACTATGCATTTTGCACTGGGCTCGAAACGTTCCCCCATATTAGACGGCCCAGGTATAGTTCTATATATTTTTACTCCCTTATCTGAATGTTTAGAAGCCAGATTCCTTTGAGAGTAAATAGGTACGTAGTTTCTGGACCAGCGCTTTCATCCAAGGTCTGATGACTTTCCATCAAGCGCGATAGTGGAC